>LHPF02000014.1:0-600000 GCA_002245815.2 Micractinium conductrix | reverse complement strand
CTAGGTTGAGGGCGCCCGGGGCTGCAGAGCGCAAGGGTAGAGGGGACAGAAGGGAAGGGAGACGAGACAGTCTGAGTGAGCAGCTCCCTGCCAGCCCTCTGGTCTGGTATAATCTGCACACGCAAAGGGAGGCCGCGGAGCAAAAGCATTTGCAGACCTGCCCCGCGTGTGGGGGGTGTCTCCTGGCGCAGGCCCGCATGGTGCTCACCGCTAGCGTTGCGCCTGCCATCCCGGCCCCCGCCTCCCGTGACCCCCCCACACACCTGGCCCCGTGCCAACCCAGGCAGCGTGCAGCTCTGCTGACATGGCCTGGCGCAGCGCGCGCGGCAGCTCTGCACCCTCCACAACAACCTCCACCGCTGACGCCAGCTGCTCGCCGCCTCCGCCGCTCAGCACGCCTGGACGCAGGCGCACGCTGAGACTGAAACTGGAAACGTCGTAGCGCTCTGTGGGAGGGAGGATGAACGTCGAGCGTCAGGCACGCGGCAGGGCGGGCAGCGGAGGGAGGGTGCGGGCGCAGCGGCGTGCGCTGGCAAGAGGGGCCAAGCCGCACGCTCATCCCATACGCTGAGGCTGAAGCCTGGCTGGGACACGGCATACCCGAGCAGCACCGCAAGGACAAGCACGGGTTCACAGAGTGCAAAAGGGTTGGGGTTGGTGGCATACAGGAGGGAAGCGTTCAGAAGAAAGGCTGCCCACCTGCTGCGGCACGTGCCGCCACTTCCGCCGAGGCGGTGATTGGAAACGGCGCCACTGGCGACTGCGCAGCGGTGCTGCGGCGCAGGTGAATCCCTGGGACGCGCTGCTTGAGCTGCAGGAGCTCCGCCTGCAGGCAAGAGGGAATGCGGAAGGTCGGAGGGGGTGGCGACAGGTGCGGGAGGGCGCCAGCAGTGAGGCGGCGGCGCCCGCCAAGCCTTTATATGGCCGGCGCAGCGTGTCGGCGGCGCCCGTGTCACTCGTGGACGCTCGTGGACTACATGATAGTCGTTCAGCCGGCATGAGACCAACCTGAAGCTGCTGCAGGCGCTGCTCCTCCATCGAACCGCCTCCTCTTGCCACGGGGCAGCCGGCGGTCGCTTCACGAGGCTCAAAATATCGATAGCAAGCGGGAAATAATGATGACATCGCAGCGATTGGCAGTGCGGAAGGTGGCGGCGGCGACGCCGCCCTGTGCTGCGTCACACATGATGCGTCCGCACGCCGCAGCCTCCCGCACGTCTCGCTGGCCCTGCCTGGGGCGCCGCAGCCTCCCGCACGTCTCGCTGGCCCTGCCTGGGGCGTGCACCCGCACAGGTATTGGGTGGCCCACCTCACGTGCAGGGCTGCCCCGTTCGACCCCTCTCCACAGCCCCACCGCATGCGCCTCACCTGCAGCACTGCACGGCGCGGCAGCGGCTGCACCTCTCAAGCGCCACGCTGTGCTGCCCACAGCCGTTGCAAGTGTACCGCACAGTAGGCTCATCAAACTGCAGCTTGCTGATCGTCTGCCGCACAAAGCCATGCGCCGCGGTTGCCTGCTGCCGGGCCGTCGCTGTGGCCGAGCGTCGGCGCGCACCTGCGCACCTGCTGCACAGGCAGGCTTGCCCAAGGCATTGTAACCAAGTGCGCTCAGTCTTCTGTGCAGATGCGAATCCTTGATTCCAACTGAAGCCTTGAATTCAGCACTGCAATTTAGTGGAAGTCCAGCCAGGGCAGTGGGTTCGCTGGGGCTCGTGTCGAAAAGGCACAACTTGGGGTGTGTTGAGAGGCGACCCCTGCTGCTCCCATCGCCATTCGCAGCTGCAGCAGAATGTAGGTAGGCTGTTCGGTAGGCGAGGTCGTAGCCGGTCAGATCTAGTAGGCTGCGGAACTACCCTGGCAGATGCCTACAGGCCGTCGGCGTCAACCGTCCGTGCGCCACCGCCTCATGCCGGCAGCGTCCCTGACTGCGGCTCGCTGCTTGCCTGTGAGTGGTTGATATTTGCGGGTGTCGCTCTTGCGTAAGGCCTGCAATCCAGTGATGCCGCACCCCCTGCCATGCCCTCTGGCTGGATGTGTCGCCGGCGCGCCGCCGCCAGGTGTTCTCACCTGTGCTGCCCTGGTGCGTTGCCGAAGCCATCACGCCACATATCCTCGTCAGCCTTGATTCTGCTGAAAGGTCGCCCTTGTGCGCTGTACACACAGCGCGCTGTACACACAGCGAGTTGCTGGGGCGAGGCCGCTGCGTCGCGCTTCCCACGCGCTCACGGTCACTCTAGAGCAGCTATAGAAACTCTAGAAAGCCACTCGACGCGCAAACGAAGCGCTACACATCCAGGCAGAGCGCTGCCGCTGGGTGCGAGCGGCTGCGGCAGGAGCGGTGGTTGCCTCGGCCTCGCACCAAGGTTGCCGCTCACGGCCAGCGATGGACCCGTTTGTTCTCTTTGCGCTCAGCCTGGCGTTCTTCCACACCACGGAGTTTTGCCTGGTGGCCACCTTTAACCGCGAGCAGCTGGGCTGGCACTGTGAGCTTGCGGGGGGCTGTCGACATCAAGTAGCG
Organism: Micractinium conductrix; assembly: GCA_002245815.2. Classification (NCBI taxonomy): domain Eukaryota; kingdom Viridiplantae; phylum Chlorophyta; class Trebouxiophyceae; order Chlorellales; family Chlorellaceae; genus Micractinium; species Micractinium conductrix. The sequence goes on along the minus strand of LHPF02000014.1, from coordinate 597,482 downwards.
GTCCCGCCTGGTGCAGCACATGCAGCAGCCATCGCAGGACCCCTTCAGCTAGCCGACGTCACCACTGCGCCTGCCAACCCACCTGCGCAGCCTGGCTGTTCAGCCGGCCCTACTGCGCGGCCATGCTGGCGGCATGCCTGGAGCACGCCGGCGAGCTGCGCTGGGCGCCTGCCCTGAAGCAGTCCCCTCTGGCATCACTTGTGTCGGCACTGGGCGTGGCGGCAATCGTGGGCGGCGAGCTGCTGCGGAAGGCTGCCATGGTGGGTGGTGGGGTTGGCGAGTGGGGTTGAGCACTGCCCAACGGGAACAGATGGCTGAGGCTTCGCTGCCAGCCTGCACAGCAGGGTCCATGTATTAACACATAACAATGGGGTGCACGGCTGTGCCACAGAGACCCCGGCTGTGGCGCTTGATTGCGCCTCTCGAATCCTCCCAGAACCTCGCCTGCGCCTCTGGCCACCCCGCAGATCACCGCCGCCCACAACTTCACCCACCTCATCCAAACCCGCCGGCGCCCCGAGGCCGGCCTGGTGACGCGCGGCGTGTACGCTTGGCTGCGGCACCCAGGCTACGCCGGGTGGATGCTGTGGGCAGTGGGCACGCAGCTGCTGCTGGTCAACCCGCTGTGCGCGCTGGGGTTTGGCGCGGCAGCGTGGCGCTTCTTTGCAGCCCGCATTCCCTACGAGGACTACCTGCTGGGGCGGTTTTACGGCGAGCAGCACGCGCGCTATCGCGCTGCCGTGCCCAGCGGCATACCGTTGGTGCCCTGATGCGTGGGTGGGTGGGTGGGGGGTGGGGGGTGTCGCAGGCGAGCGGCTGTACGCCCCCCTCGCTCCCGCCTCTCCCCCGCTCGCGCCCCTGCCATGCCGTGGCCCCCCCCCCCCCCCCCCCCCGCTCCCACACCGCCACCTGCCTCTCCGTTTCCCGACCTTTGCTGTGGCAAGCATGCTGTGTTGCAAATCGCAGGGCCCAGACGCGCTGGGGGGGCAACAAGCGGGCGTGGCAGGGCGCGGCGGAGGAAAAAACGCTTTTCAAGTGGCAGGCACAGGCGCACAGGGACGAGTGCAGGGGCAGCCGCGGCCACGCAGGGGGCAGGCATACAGCGCAAGCGAGGGCACAGGGCGGCGGCGCGCCAGAGGAACAAAAGGGCAAGGGGAAAAGAGGGTAAGGGGTTGGCAGGCATGCGGTGCGACAGCCGGGCACGCAGCACACAGGGGGGGCTGCAGAGCGCCGCCAGGCGGGGTGGGTGGTGGGGCGGAGAGGATGAAGAGGGGCCAGAGAGGTGTAAGCGTCGTCGTGTGCTTGGTTGCCTGCATGTGAGGTGCGGAGGGCCAGGCAACAAGGGGGCCTCTCCTGCGGCAAGCCAAGGCGTGCACTGGGGAGCAGACAGGGGTGCAGCAGGGGGGCGTGGGGGTAGGGCCCACGAGTGCGCGCGGGCCCACCCTCCAATCAAATCGTGCGTTCATTCAGTGAAATGTCGTGGGCACTAGGGTGGGTGGGTGGGTGGGTAAAGGCTCAAAATCGGGGCGGCGCAGGGGCGGCCGGGGCTGCAATCGCAGGTGGGGTCGCCAGCTGGCGCGGAGGCTTGGCGTGCAAGAGGGGCAAGGCGGTGGTAGGGCCAAGGCGGCTGCGGCACGGAGGCGAAGTTGCCGGCTCAGACCTCTGTGAAGTCTTTTTCAAACTCTCGCCACGTGCTGGGCTCGATGCAGCGCCGCGCGGCGCTGCCGCCCGCCTCGTCGCGCCGCTTGCCCCGCAGCAGCCCTCCCAGCCAGGCAAACGGCTGCTCCGCTGCCTGCTGCGACTGCTGCTGCTGCTGCTGCTGCGACGGCGGATGCTGCTGCTGCTGCGACGAGGCTGCTTCGGTGGTGCCGTACGGTCGCGCCGCCGCTGGCGGCAGGTGGTCTAGCTGCATCGTGCCTGCAAGCCAGCGACAACACGAGCGCCAACTCAGGGAGAGCAATACAGCAGCTGCAGCGTCCACTGCAGCGGACAGGCACAAGTGCCGTGGCCGGCAGCTTCATGCAGCAGCATATACGGGGTGCACATGCTGGCTTGCAAGCCGCTCTGCCGTGCAGCAGCGCGCCGAGTTCATGCCTGCACGCCGTCGTTCTCCCGGTCCCGCATGCCGCCTCTACTTTTGGGAGCCACAGACCCCCCCCCGCAACGCACCTGGTTCTAGCTCCTCCTGCAGCGCCTCTGCAAACCGCAAAAAGGCGTCCACAGATTGCGCTGCACCCTCCATCCATGCTGCCTCTGTCGGCTCGCCAGCTGCTGCTGCCGGCGCCGGCGCCCCGCCGCCGGCCCCGAGCCTGTCAGTGAGCGAGTGGTGAGAGGGTCGGTTGGCGCGGCAAGCGACGAGCATGCGCGTGCTCGCAGCACACGGGTGCGCCAACAAGCACGGCGGAGCCACGGCCAGCGTGTTGCGATAGCAGCCGCCCAACAACCCACGAGCGGGAGGGCGCCGGCGGCGGTGCCGCCCCAACCCTCGCACCCGCTGGGAAGCTCGGCCAGGTGCGGCTCCAGCTGCTGCGCGCCCTCCCCTCGAGCTACTACCGTCTCTTGCTGCTCCTCCTCCTTGATGGGGCTGCGCGAACAAGGGCGCGAAGGGCTTTGTCAACCCTGCACCGCAGACTCTGGCAGCCTTGCGTCCCTCCCCCCGCCCTCCCGCGGTGCTCACCTGCCGGCGCACTTCAGGTAGCGCTTGTAGAGCTTGAGACAACGCCGCACGGGCTCGCCCGTCGCGGGCTCCACCACCGTCTCGCACTCAACCGACTGAATAAACCGCTCAACACATGCGCCAGAGGCCGTGGCATCTCGGCAGGGCACCGCGGCGGCGGCAGGGGCCGCCAGCGGCTTCTCCCACCAGCCCCGGACTTCCATTGGTGCGCTCGAGCGCTCGCTACCGCCCACCCTAAATGTGAGTGGGAAGGAATAGCGAGCTATGGTGCGGCCGTCTCCAAAACCGACCCGCATCTCCGCCCCAACGAGCGCCATGAAATGACAGAAACCCTGACGGGCCAGCGGCGCTTCCCGCATTGCCCTGATCAACACAGCTGGGGGTCGTATTTTAGGGCTGGCGAGCAGGGGCGCGCACGCTGCAGAGGGCCGGCGCTGCTCTTCACGGCAGCGTCGGCGCCCCGCCGCAACTGCAGGTCGCATCCATCATATGCATGCGCCCCGCCTCACGGCCCTGCACTCTGCAGTCATGGCAGGCGTGTCTGAGCAAAACAGGGTCCACAACAGGAAGTGACGACACGCACCATCCGCAACTGCCAGCCAAAGGTTTACAGGAACTGGCGTTCGCCAAGGGGGGTGCGTGCAAGCAAGGAAACCCAGAGAGAGCAAGTGCGGTGCAAGTGAAGGGGGAAGGGGGAGGAACAAGAGCAAGGTCGGTCGGGGGGTCAGGCGCGTGCGCTACGCGCAGCGGTTGGGGGGTTCAAGCAGGCAAAGGACAAGCAAGTAAAGCAGCTGCATGGGCGGCGTCAGCCCTGCCGCGACCGCTTGTAGGGTGGTTCGCTGGCGGCGCTGTCTGTCGCATCATCATCATCATCGTCGTCGTCATCATCGCTGATGCTCACATCTGAGCTGGACGCCGGCTGCGGCTGCCGCTGCTGCGCATACCCTGCCGGTCCATTGCCAGCCATGCGGCCTGGGCGGCCGTAGGCGCCGCCGGCAGCAAACTGCTGGTCTGCGCTGGCATGGGCTGCTGCAATCATAGCCTCATACTCGTCTACCGGCTGCTGCTGCTGCTGCTGCACCGCAGGCGGCAGCGCTCCCGCCTGCTGCTGCCACCGCGGCGCCGCAGCCGCCGCTGCTGCCGCTGGGTGGCCGGCCGGCTGCGCTGCGCCGCCTCCCGCCGCGGAGCCCACCGGCGCCGACACTGCCGCCGCCGCCTCGTCAGTCGTCATGCCCAGCATCTCTGGCAGGATGGGCTCCCCGCAGGCTGCAGACACGCAGGCCACCATGTTGGCTGTGATTGCCGCGACCTCCATGGCGTCTGCTGCCTCCTCTGGCGAGGGCCGGTCGGGCGGCGGCACCAGTATGTGGTGACCCTTGGGGGCTGGCACCTCCGGAAAGTGCTTCCACAGCACCTCGGTCCCAGGGAATATGAGGATGCGCAGCTGCTGCTTGGCCAGCCTGCAGGCGGGGTGCAGGGGACGAGCGGACAGTGGGTGGCGTGACAGCGGGGCGCCCAGTGGCGTTGCTGGCCCAGCGTGGCCAGGGCGTGCAACACGTCAACCTGCCCTCGCCCGCCTGCACGCCTGCAGCGCCCTGCGCTCATCCCCGCCGCCGCCTCCCAACCTCCGTCGGCCCCGCCGTGCTGCCAGCCCATGTGGCGGGTGCCAGCCCAGCCCACCTGCAGTCGTCCTCAGGCATGTCTGTGAACTGGAAGCCGCTCTTCCAGGTTTCAACCGTCTCGTGCGCAGCGGGCAGCACCAGCGTGTGCACACCCGCCTGTGGAGGGGCAGACGGGGGCAGGCAAGGGGTGGTGGGGCAGGCTGGCCGCGCGGGAGAGCACACGCCGTGGCGGCGCCCGTGCAGGCCGGGCGCGCCCAGTATAGCGCGCCCCCACCCAGCCACTCGGCTCACCTGCTTGAGCATGTTTTGGAAGCAGTCGACCAGTATGCGGGCGTGGCCCTGCCGCCGCGCCGTGTTCTTGGTGGCGATGAGGGGCAGCTCAGCCAGCTGGGGGCCGAACACGCGCACAATCGCCGCCACCACTGGCTTGCCCTGAGGGGGTTGCGGGGAAGGGGGAGGGGTTGGGAGGCGTGAGCCATGGGAGGAGGCAAACACATGGGCGCATGCCTGCCTGCATGTACCGCCTCCACGGCTGCGCGGCCAGCATTGTGCCAGGCGGCCGGCACGCACGGCAACACGCGCGCGCACCTTGTGCCGCAGCAGCAGCGTGAGGCAGTTGGAGTAGTCCCACTCTCCGGAGCGTCGCGCGTACAGCATGACGGGCAGCAGGTCCGTGTTGCTGGCAAGGTCCATGATGGGGTCGAACGACTCCTGTGGACGACAACGGAGCGGGCAAAGCAGAAGAGAGGAATGAGAGAGAAGAAGAGAGAGGTTGGCCCACTCCTGTCAAAAACGAGGCGGGGCTGGAAGAAGGGCAGGCAGGCAGGTTGACGGATGCGGGCGCACAGGAGGCGGCGCGGCCGGGCATGCACCGTCAGCTGCAATTCGAATTGACGCTTTGGCTTTGGTTTGGCCCTCCACGATGCGCCACCACCCGCCACCACCCTGCCTGCCCTCTTCAACTGACCTGCAGGATCTCCTGGGCGGCCCGCAGCGACCAGCCGGTGGCGCTGCGCCCGTCCTTGCCGCGCATGACCTGGAAGGAGAGGCGAGGGGGGGCCATTGGCAAAGCACAGTGTTAGTCCTCTCCAGTGCTCCAGAGCAGGCTCAAGTGTGTGCACCGCCTGTGCGACCGCTGTGTACGCCTGCTGTTGCCCCGGCACGACAGCTGCAACCCCTGCGTGGCCCGCAACCACAACCAGCACTACTCAAACAGCGGTCCCGCCGCCGCGGCGGTCCCGCCGCCGCCGTCGCTGGCGCTCCTGCCGCTGCTGCCTTTGCACCTGCCAGGTGTGGCTGGGGTATCCAGGGATGTCCATTTGCTGCTCCTGCACCGCGGCGCCGACGAGGCGGCGGATGCGCTCGCACTCCTCGCTGCAGTACCAATCGCCTGCGGGGAAAGGGGGGGGAGGACCCCGGGGAATGCAGAATGAGGCGGCGGTGGCGGCAGGCGAGAAACCAGAGGTGCACTGCTGCATGCACGCCCAGGCCTCGAAGATACGTCCAGGCCAGCGCACAGAATGCGGCACAGGAATGCAACGCGTCTCACCCTCGGGCACCGCGTCCAGCTCGCACTTGCCGCACTTTTTGAGGCAGCCCACGTGGAACTCGCGCTCGCACTGCACAGGAGGGGGGGGGAAGGGAGGTTTAGACTGCAGGCTTGAGGTCGACTGGTATGCGGCGCAGCTGGGGGAACATACAGGAGGCAGCGTGCGGGGCCGAGACGTCGAGGTCTGTTGTTCCGTCGCGCTGCCCAGATACCAACACATGTTGTATCGGTATTGCGTGGGTACTGACCTGGTCGCAAAGCATGATGGTGCGTGGTCCGAAGCCGCCCCGCTGGAAGTCCACTTCGTGGCACAGCACGCAGCCGCCCGCCAGCGTGTCCAGCTCGCTGATCACCTCACGTGCGCTGCACAATGAGGGAGAAGGAGGCAGCGCGTAAATTTACAGCGTGAGAGGACGGCAGAGCAAGTTCAGTGATCACCTCGCGGGCGCTGCAGCAGGGAAGCCAAGCGTCGGGGGAGGGAGCGTCAGGAGTGGCGGCGGCTGCGCCAACAGCATCCCGCGGCGCTCGGAGCAGTGAGGCAGCCCTCCAGCAACTCTTGCTGCAAGCCGCAGCGCGCATCAACTCACTCGTCAGCCAGGTCATCCATGCCGTACTCTCCAGCCTGCCGCGCTGGCGCCGCCTCGTCTTCCAAATCCGGAAGCAGCGCGGCCATGGCCTTGAGGGTCATCCCCTGCACCAGGTGAGCAGCGCAGCGCAGGGGAGACGAGGAGGCAGCGGGGTGAGCGGGAGCAGCCGCGGCACGCGGGGAGGCACCGAGCCCCGGCACAGCAGGCAGGCATCACCTGTGCATAAGTGCCCCCCCCACCCCCCCACCCCCCCACCCCCACCCACCCACACACCACCCACCCACACACACCACCACCACACACAAACACGTCCTCCTGGCGCAACTCACATCCTCTGTAAATATGTTGTCATAGGGGGCTCGCCGCTGCCCCCGTCCCGCGTGCGCCTCGAAGCCCGAAGCGGAGATGAGCTGTGGCAGGAGGGGGGAGGGTGGTGGTGCAGGCGGTAAGAGGGGGGGAGTACCGTGCAAGGCAGCGGGTCGGCAGGGCTCCGAAGCTGCAGGCTCTGCAGGGCTCTGCAGACGCCTTGGCAATGCCACCCTGCATAAACGCTGCCGGACGCCGTGCCCTGACGCAGACACAGGCACAGGCACAGAAACAATGGGGCTCTCACCGTGCTGCAGCAGCCACAGAGGATGCCCGAGGGCCCTCCCCGCTCAATCACGGCCACACCCTCCAGCAGGACCTCTCCCTGAGGGGAGGAGGGGCAGAGGGGCGAGGGAGACGGAGGGAGGGAGCTGACCAGGGGTGCCAGGCACGGCAGGCGACGGACACGTGCGCGACGAACGAGACAGGCGGGCAGGCGGGGACCCAGCACCCTAGCAAGCCAGCCAGCTGCACGTACGCTCCCACTCCACTCCCGCTTTCCTCCCTCCTCCTCCTCATCTCTCACCCCACCCCACCCCACTCCACCCCACCCACCTGGGTGGTCTTGTACAGCAGCTTCTGCCCGTTGATCAGCGCCCCCTCTTCCCCCTCAAACAGCCGCTTGTTCTTGTTTGAGCGGGCGCCGGGGCGGCCTAGGCGGGGGGCGCGCGGCGCCATCGGCGCCGCCATGTGCACACGCCCGCTGCCGCCGCCGCCGCCGCCGCCGTAGGACGCCTTGCTGGGGGCCTTGCTGGAGGGGGGACCCCCGGCGGAGGCCTCGCCGGCGCCGCCCTTTTTGCTGAGCTTGCCGTTGAGCTTGCCGCCGCTGGGGGTGCGGTTCTTGCTGGCTTTGGGGGGCTTGACAATGGCCAGCTGCGGGGGCGGTGGGCGAGGGACGCGTGCCCGGTTGGTTGGCTGCAGAGGCAGCAAGCGCTCGCGCTGCACTGCTTGCCTGCACTTGAAGCCAGCCCGCCCTGCTTGCTTTGCTCCCTGCCCGCGGCAGCAACCTCCACACGTCCCCACCCACCTGCTTGGGCTGCAGCGGCAGCATGGGCTTTGGCTTTTCTGTGATGCCTGCCGCCTGGCACAGCGGGCAGAACCAGTCGCCCTGCAGGAGGGGATGCAGGCGGTGTTGCAATGGAGCGGCCAGATGCAGGGGAAGCAAACCACAAAATTACGCGCGCAGTGAGCAGCGGCAGCAGTGAAGGTAGGCGCACGGCACAGCAGGCACAGTGCAGCAAGGCACAGCACAGCATGCCACAGCGCAGCACACACCTGTGGCACCACGTCCAGGTTCACGCAGCTGGTGTGGAAGGCGCAGGTGCAGCCGTCGCAGCACAGCAGCTCGCCGCTCTGCGACACAGGTTGGGCACACATAGAGTCGACGTGTTGACAGGGGTGTGGCAACCGGACACATGGGCAAGCACAGCAGCGCAAGCAAAGCAGCGTTCCCTGCGTCTGGCTGGCGCCTGCGCTGCCGTGCCGCCCACCCGTTGAGGCGCGGCACCCGACACGCTGCGGCACACATGCGCTGCTACAGCGCTGCTGAAATGATGCCCCACCTCATTGCAGCGGGCGGGCGTTACTAAAAACCAGCCAACGCCCTCTTGACTGGTTTGAGTATCAAAGTTCTTAATTATGCCGAGTTGACTGGGCCCCACCTTGTTGCAGTGGTAGCAGGCCTCCATGTGAACGTCCACCACCTCGGTGCAGGCCGCCATCTCCGCGCTGTTGATCAGGTTGAGCAGCTCTTTGAGCGAGCGGTTGCAGCCTGCCCAAGCAGAGGAGAGGGGGGGGGGGGGACCAGGGATTATGGGGAGGAGCAGGAATGCGCTGCGGGCAGGGGGCAGCCGCCGGTCCGTGCACCACCAGAGGCAAAGCAGACGCCCATTCCAAGCCCAACACCACCCGCCCCTCCTGCCCAGGCTCACTCTCTAGGAAGATGCCGTCTGCCGGCCGCCGGTCCTTGCTGCCGCTGTGCTCCTCAAACTCGCTGGCGCTGACCTCCTGCAGCAGGGGCAGACGGGGAGCGGCATGCAGTATGCGGATGCATGCATGAGATGGTTGCACACAGAATCAACGTGAAGCAGGAAGGCAGGGTGCAACAGTGTGCCCCAACTTCACCGTGCACACGAGGACATATACGGCTCCGGTTTCCCCCCCCCCAACCCCCACCCCACCCACCCACCCCCACCGACACCCACACCAGTGCTCCCCCCCCGCCGCCGCCGCCGCACCTTGCCGTTGCACTGCTTGCAAAAGCACTGGATGCCTCCCTCCTCGCTGAGCCGCCCGTAGTTCAGGATTTTGCCGGCCTTGGACTGAAACCGCACTTTCTGCAGGCAGGCAGGCAGGGGCAGGTGGCCCCAGAAGGGGGCACACAGACGTTGACATGCGGGCAAACAACAGGGCGCCATGCATCACTGATCATCACAAGCCCGCGAACCACATGCGGCAACCCAACCACCAAACCAACCACCCCCTGCTTGGAAAATGCCAGGCTGCACGACACCACAGCCCAGCCACCAAACCCACCTGCCCAGCCAGGTGCAGCGTTTTCAGCATCATGCGCAGGTGCGCCGCCGTGCCGCCGCGCTGCATGCCCAGCGTGCGGCGCACCTGCGCAAGCATGGGAAGGACCCGGGGAACAGGCGGGAGTGGCCGGCGCTTCAGCACACCAGGCGGGCAGATTCACAGCGTGGGCAGTGGGCCGCCGGGAGCAGCAGGGTGCCCTGCGCACAGGACAGCGTGGCGCACGGGCCCCACAGCATGCATGGCTCCCAGGAGTCCACACACAGCCCCTGCAGCTGGCAAACAAACAGCAGCTGGCACAAACAAACAGCACCAGCAGGCAACACACCAGTGCGGCGAAGCGAATCAGTTCAGCCGGGTACCCCTCAGCAGTGATGCGCGCCATGGCTGCCTTGGCGTCCAGCCCTCCCGCGCTGGACACTGGCAGCTCGCCGGACGCCGTGGCTGCTGCGCGCGCTGCCGCCGCCGCCGCGGGGCCCAGCGCGTCGCCGTGCGCGAGCTGCGCGCCGCCGCCCGCCAGTCCCGCAGACCCTGCCGGTGGCTGCCCTGCCGCTGCTGCTGGTGGCTGCGCCGCTGCTGCCGGTGGCACGCCTGCGTGAGCCGACGGCACCTTGGGCGGCAGCCCCGGTGTGGCGGTGCCCGTTGAAGGGCTGCGCGGCCCACGGGGCTTGTAAGCTGCAGGCGGCTTGCCCACCGGCTTGCCAGCCAGCCTGAAAAGGTGGTGAGACATGTGCGGCAGCGCCGAGCTGCGGCCCTGCAGCAACATCCAACGGTGCGGAGAGGGACGCGGGGGTAGGCACAACGCAGCGCCGGCGCAGCGCGCGACCAGCCCCGCCAACCCTTTGCCGGAGCGGCGCCGCTCCCCACGCCTCCCCCACCCCATCACTCTCTCACGTGGAAGATCTGGCCGGGGCAGAGCGTGAGGAAGAGGTCCCTGAAGGCTGTGTTGATGTGGGCGCGGCCCCGCGCCGGCGGGTACCGCTCCTGCAGCCGGTTCCGCAGAACCTCCTGCGTCTCCGACTGCCGCGCCAGCTCCAACATCGGTTCCAAATCCACCGTCTGCGAGGGCGCGTGCAGCGCCGCCACAGCGGGCGTGGCGGCGCCGGCATGCTGGCCCTGCGCTGGGGCGGCGGCGGCGCCGCCGCCGTCGCTGGGGCTGTCGGCGCCGGGCGAGGCGCCGCCGCGCTTGCGCTTCTTGCCGGGCGTCGCGCCGTTTTCCAACGGCTGCTGCTTGCCGGCGGGCTGCTGCTGCTGCTGCCAGGGCCTGCCGCCGCGGCCCGCAGCCTCCTCCAGCGTCTGCATCGCTGCCGCCTGCTTCGCGCGCTGCGGTGGCGACATGTCGCCCGCGCCGCGCGCCCCCTCGAATGCATACGTCTGCGCAATGGCAACCTGCGCCGCATTGGCGGCGCGCCGCGACGGCCGCCCGCCGTCTGTCGCCACAGGCTCGCTGCGACCCAGCATCGCCATTTCTTTTTGCGTCCGCCGCTGCTTCTGTGGAGGACGGGGAAGGTTTCAAGGGCAGCGAGGGTGAAGGCGGCGCAGACGGAGTTGAGCACTGCAGCGTGCAGCGTGCAGCGACGTGCAGAGAGACGGGGAGCCGCAGCGACGGATGGACGGGCGCCGCTTTTGGGCCTGCCGTACAACAGCAGCCCAGGCGGCCAGTTTCCCTTCACAAACGCGGCAGCCTACCTTGCTGACGGGAGGCTGGCCCTCTGAGCTGGTGGTCGCGCCACTGACGTCCTCTGTGGAAGTGCCGCCAGCTGCCGCAGCCTCAATGTGCGGCATCGCGTCGCCTTGCGCTGCCGCTGCCTGCTCTGCTGCCGCCGCCGCCGCCCCGAGCGGCTCAGCTGCTGCCGCCGGGCCTGCTGGCCAGGTGCTGCCGTCGCCAGCTGCAGACGGTGCCCACTCAGAGGACATCCAGCCAGCTGCCGGCGGGCCAGGTGGTGGGCGTCAGCACAAACGGCGCGTGGCGAGTGCCGCTGCCGCTTGCGCCGCCCCGCCGCCGCCAACGGAGTTGGCCAAAGGCTTTTGAGGCCTCCGTCGCCTGCAGGCGCTGCCGACAGATCGGGCTGTCTGTGATGGTGGCCTGCACTGTGCCAGGGAGGTAGGGGAGGCGGAGAGCGGCCCGTTGTTGCCCGAGCGCAGGAGGCGATCGAGACGCGCGGGAGGCTCACTCGCGGGCTGGAAGCTGACCTTGCTGGCACGAGCGATGCCTGGCGGCGTCGAGGGTGCGCAGGAGCACAGCCCTTGGCTGCCGTGCTCAAGGCCGCCGTTGGGCTTCGCCGGCGCGCTCAGGATGCATTTCAATAGCCTCACACGATCATCTGGAGCTCTCACCTTCAGCGGCAGAGCGCACAACCACGTCTGGCAGCTTGGACTTTTGTCTCGGTGTGGGCGGCCCCCTCTGCCGCCGTGAGCCGGCAAACAGGTGCTCGGATGTCAGGGCAATGGCGATGGGGTCGCGGGGCGCGCAATACTCCCTCCGCCTGCACAAACATTTTCGCTTGCGTGGCGGCGGCCCAGAAGACACGCCCTCAGCCGCCCCTGTCGCCTGCCACCGATCGTGTCCCATTCAGGGACGCTACCAAGGCGCTGCAGGCCGCTGCTATACTCTCTCATTAGCATGCCCCTGTGAGCCGCCGCCGCTCGTCCCCTCTCCAGTCCCGCGCCGCAGCGCGCCTCTCCTGCACCTCAGGTCGACCCCAGAGCAGCAACATGCCGCCAGCCGCCGCCCAGCCCCGGCCTGCTGCCGCCGCCACTGCCGCCGCCAGTGCGGCCAGGCCCCGGGCAGCGCTTCGCTCGAGGGTGCCTCGGCCCGCCGCGGTGCAGCCGGCGTGCCCGCAGCAGCAACAGCAACAGCAGCTACCACGGCGGCAGCAGCAGCAGCAGTCGCGACGCGTGGCATCGCGAGCAGCGGCTACCGAGGTGCGATGCCGTCGCTTGCCGGATCCCCTCGCCCGCCATGGCTCTGTGAAGCCCTCGCATCAATTGTTGGTGGACCGTCGCTGCATGGTCCCTCTCCAAAAACGCACTGCAATCCATCTCATGCGCAGGCGCTGCCGGCGGTGCCCTTCCCCTCGCCTGCCCTTGAATCTTTCGCGGCGGATCTGTCTGCGGCGCCAGGCCCCCAGGAGCGCTCCCGCCTGCTGCTCGGCTACGCCCGCCGCCTGCCAGCCATGCCGGAGGGCGCACGCACCGACGCCAACCGGGTCATGGGCTGCACCGCGCAGGTGCGTCCTTGGGGCGACGGTGCAGCCAGCGTGGATGATGTGTCGCGCCGTTCCGGCAGAGGCTAATGCAACAGGTAACAGCGTTTGCCTTGCATGGGCAGCCGGACCTCAACGTTTAGCTGATTCCACCTGCAACCCCTGGCGCCGCTGCAGGTCTGGGTGTCTGCCGAGCTGGGCGCCGACGGGCGCGTGCAGTTTGCGGCGGACAGCGACAGCGAGCTGACGCGCGGCCTGGCGGCGGTGCTGGTGGAGGGCCTGTCGGGCCTCACGCCTGTTGAAGTGCTGCAGGTGCGAAGAGCGCTGGTGTGGGGGTGCCAGAAGGGAGGGAACGCGGGCTGTCCAGCTGGACATGTGCAGGTACCCCCGCCTGCAGCCCCTGCATCTGTTGCATCCATCTCACCCTTGCAGCCCCTGCATCTGGTGCGCCTGATCTCACCCCTGCAGCCCCAGCATCTGGTGCACCTGTCTCACTCCTGCATCTCCTGCACCCTGCACACACGATCCCCCTCGCTCCCTGCACACACAACCCCTCGCCCAGGTGGACCCCGCCGTGCTGGGGCAGCTCGGGCTGGGCGCCGCGGTGCTGACGCGCAGCCGCGCAAACGGGTTTGGCAACATGCTGGAAAGCATGAAGCGGCGGTCGCAGGCGCTGGTGGGCGACCTCCCCCGCTTCCCCTCGCTGCTGATTACGGCGGAGGGCACGTCAGCGCAGGGGGCCTTTGCAGAGGCGCAGGTGCGCTGATTTGGTGGTGCTTGCCTGGGCTGTGGGTGTCACGTGTGCCCTGGGTTTGCTGGGCCTGTCTAGGCCTCTGGAAGGGTGTGGGGGGTCTGGCCGAGTGGACTAACGCATCCGGAGCGCGTGCAGAGCTGAGGAGCTGGAGCAGGGGGGTTGTTGTGAGTGAGGACGTGGGTGTGGAGGAATGCGCAAGGCAGCAAAGTGGATGGCCCGATGTCACCTGGGCATCTCACCCATACGGCTCCTCGCACCCCCACAGTTCACCCCAAGCGCACCCACGCCCACCCACCCGCCCACCCACCCGTGCGCAGAACATGTTCCTGCAGCCAGACGCCGCCGTGGTGGACGCCCTTGTGGCGCAGCTGCAGTTCAAGAAGGTCGGGGTGGTGGCCCACTTCTACATGGACCCAAAGGTACAGGGCGTGCTGTCCTCTGCCGGTGAGCGCAGGGGAAGAAGCTCCGCGGAATCGCCTCCCGGCAGCCGGCAGGGCCGGCGGCGCGGCACGGCCCACCTGCACGTTCCTTGCCCTCTTCAGGCGGCGGTGCACAGCCGGCGCAGCGCTGCTGTGCCACGTCCGACGCCCCCGGCGGTCCGTCGGCGGCGCTCCCCACATCCCTTCTTGACGGACTGACCGACCGCCGGGCCTCGTGTGGCCCCTCGTCTCCTCTTCCTGCCTGACCTCGGGGTGGCTTTTTGTCTCCTCCCGCAGCCGAGCGCTGGCCCCACATCAACATCTCCGACTCCCTGGTCATGGCTGACGGGGCGGTGAAGATGGCAGAGGCCGGCTGCACGTAAGGCCGGGCACTGCGTCGGCTCGGAGGCGGGGGGAGGAGGCTGGATGCGCACGGAGCGGCGGCTCCCGCACGCAGCTGCCCGTGCATGCACCCCCTCTCCCTCCCGCTGACTTCTCCAAGTGCTCCAGATCCCTCTTGCTGGTGTTGCTGCAGCGCCATCGCTGTGCTGGGAGTGGACTTCATGTCTGAGAACGTGCGGGCGATTTTGGACGAGGCCGGCCACAAGGATGTCAAGGTGACTGGGGCGGCGCTGTGCCTCCCTTCTCTTCCCTGCAGGGCTCCTGTTTCGCTGCCCAGGAGAGTCCCCACAAGCGAGGTGGCATGTGATACAAAGCAGACATCAACAGCAGTGGTTGGGGAGGATAGGAGGATGTATCCAAAGCCGCCTCCTCATCTGCCCTCCTCGTCTGCCCTTCTCATTACCTTCCCCTCTCGCCCCCTGCACAGGTGTACCGCATGGCCGCCGAATCCATCGGCTGCTCGCTGGCAGAGGCGGCAGAGAGCCCAGCGTACGACACGTACCTGGCAGAGGCGGGGGCCACCCCCAACTCGCTGCACGTGAGGCGGAGGAGGATCCTGTGGCGGAGGGCTCCCGGGGCGACTGCGAGGGACTGTTCCTTGCACCGCTGCCACCTCCACCGCCGCTGCTGCTGCTGGTGCCACCGCCGTGGCTGCTGCTGGTGCCGACGTCACACTGGCTAAACTTTTTCCACCCGCTTGGATCCTGTGCGCCAGGTGGTGTACATCAACACCTCGCTCAAGACCAAGGCGCTGGCGCACCACGCCGTCCCCACCATCACCTGCACCTCCTCAAACGTGGTGCAGACGGTGCTCACCGCCTTCGCCCAGGTGTGGCCCAAGGGCTGTGGAGCCGTAGGGCGGGCGGTGGAAGTGAATGCGTCGTCGCACGTTGGCCGGTGCCTCGCTTGGCTTTGTTTGTGCAGGCGGTGCGGTTTGCGTGTGCACGGGTTTGCGGCGGGCGCAGTAGGCGCTGCTGGCAACCGCCTCGCTGACGAGCCACGTCCTGCTGCGTGCCCACAGGTGCCGGGCTGCAACGTGTGGTACGGCCCCGACACCTACATGGGCCGCAACCTGGCGCAGCTCTTCACCTCGCTGGCCAACATGAGGTAGGGGGCGGGCGTGGGCAGTGCACAGCAAGGAAGAGTGGGCAGTAAGGCTGGGACAGGGAGCAGCTCTTGCCGTTGCTCGCCAACACGCGGTGGGTGTGGGTGTGCGCCTCCCAGAGTTGAGCGCTGCGTGCATGCCCCCCCCCCCCCCCCCCCCCCCCCCGCCTCACCCTTGCTCACCTGCATCCGTCCTGCCCTGCAGCGACGAGGAGGTCCGCGAGCTGCACCCGCAGCACACGCAGGCGTCCGTCCGCGCGCTGCTGCCCCGCCTGCGGTACTTTGACCAGGGGACCTGCATCGTGCACCACCTCTTTGGCGGGGAAGTGTGCGAGCTGGTCAGGTGAGAGGTCTGGGTGTGGGTGGGCTCTTGTCCTAGGGGGTGGACCATGCAGGCAGCATGCGGGTGTTAAAGGCAGGCGCAGGGAGCCTGCCAGCGCTGGGTGATTACCGCACGCGTCTGAGCGCCTCCCGCCCCTGCGCTGCCACAGGGAGGGCTACCGCGACGCCTACCTGACCGCCCACTTTGAGGTGCCTGGCGAGATGTTCAGCCTTGCCATGGACGCGCGGCGGCAGCGCGGCATGGGCGTCGTCGGCTCTACACAAAACATCCTGGACTTCATTTCTGCCAAGTGAGTGCCGATGGGGGGTCCTTGTGTTTTGGGTGTGTGGGGGTGGGGGTGGGGGGTGGGGGTGGGGGGGGGGCAGCGCTGGAGTGCAGCAATGCGCGTGCAGTTGCAGCCCGTTTTTTTGTGTGCGGCGCAGACAGCGGCACGGGGATGCTGCCCGAGCGAATGCAATGCGATGCAGTGCCCTGCTGAACCGCTGCCCCGTGCGCTTCCCCCCATGCTCCCCTCGCTGAAGGCTGTCCGAGGCGCTGCAGCAACCCTACCCGGAGCGCCTGCAGTTTGTGCTGGGCACCGAGAGCGGCATGATCACATCCATCGTGCGCAAGGTGCAGGGCATGCTGCGCACGGCTAACAGGTGCGGAGCGCACATTCCAACGCGCCTTGGCACCTTGTGTCCACCTGCCATGTGGCCGCTGCCGGCGCCTGGCTGCGGGTAAAGTTGATCTCAGTTTGATGTGCCTCATGGTGCCGGAGCAACGCCGTTCCAGTGCCTGCTACAACCAGTCTGTCTTTGCTTCGATGCACCCAGCCCTAACTAAACCAGTGTACTGCCTGCCCGCAGGAGCGACGTCAGCGTGGAGGTCGTGTTCCCAGTCAGCGTGGACGCCATCACCACCGACCAGCAGGTGCACTGGGCCTGCTGTGGTGCATGCAGCTGGAGGAGTGGGGCACCCTGAGCGCGAGCGAGGCCGAACGCTGCCGTTGCTGCGTTCTGTTGGTTGGGTTTGAGGCTGCGCAGTGTTGCTTGCGTTCTGCTGGCATGCTGGCTGCCCTTGCTGAACCTCCTCTCCACCCCACCTTCACATCTGCCTTGACAGGTGGAGCTGCCCACCGGCCTGTCTGTGGTGCCAGGCCCCGCCGGCGGCGAGGGCTGCTCCCTGGAGGGCGGCTGCGCCTCCTGCCCCTACATGAAGATGAACAGCCTCTCGGCGCTGATGATGGGTGAGTCAGCCTGGCGGCAGCGCATCAACAGCATCGAACCGTGCCTTGCAAGGCCAGGCGGCTCCCAGCATCAGAAAAACGTTTACCAGCAGCCAGCAGCAAACCAGATTTGCCCCCCCCCCCCCCCCCCGTGGCAGTGTGCGAGCGCGTGGGCAGCCCTGCAGGCGAGGCATTGCTAGAAGCTTTCAAGCCCCGGCCTTACACCGAGCTTGTGGATGGCAAGACGATGGCGCAGGTGCGAGCCAGAATTTGGAGAAAAGGCTGCCAGGCTGCCAGGCGGGTGCTTGCGAGCCATACTGTTGCCTGCATACGCCCTGGGCTGTGCGCCACGCACTCGCCCACGCGATGCGTCCCCCCCCCACCCCCGCCAGGCGGGATGCATCCCCATCCTGCACATGCGCGGCTTCCAGAAGGGAGGGAAGCTGCCAGACGCCCTGGTGGAGGACATCGTGTCCCGCCACCAGCAGTGACGTCCCGCCGCAAGCAACGAAGGCGCCGTGCGCGAGCGCGGCGGCGTGGAGGCATCTGCATAGTCAGCCTGCACCTCGCGTGCAGCGGCCCCCAGCCGCCTGAGGCTCGCCGCCTTCCCTCCTTGGTGCAACCGTACATCGTGACGCTATGCTTTATGCGCGCATGCCATGCGTCGCTTCTTCCTCCCTGCTACCCTCGCTCGTCCGTCCTCCCTGCTACCCTCGCTCGTCCGCCCTCCTTGCTTTGAGCGGCGGCCCCGAGCGCCCTCCACTCTCTACTCCCCTCCAGCTTGTCGGTGCGCACCAAATGTCTCCCCGCTTTGCGCTTTATACCCTGGGCCAAACTCGTGTAGCCGGCCTTCAGCTGTGCCGTTGCAGGGCGGCAGGCACCGAGCGAGACGGAGGGCTTGCAGATGCTCCAACAACCGTTGGAAGATCCACAAAACAATGCATGTATGCCGGGTCACCAGCCAGTGAATGCAGCCGCAGGAGCAGCCGACGGGCCCAGTGCAGCATTTTGCACTCCCAGGGCAGGTGCAGCGGGCAGCCGGGCAGCTGGATCAGGCAGCCTCAGCGCAGCATCCGCAGCACACACAGCCAGCAGGTGACTCTCCCTCCCAGCCCGGTTCTGCAGCATGGCCAGCGGCGGCTGAAGGCACACCTGGCTGTGTGCGGCGTCGACTGCAGGACATGCATCGAGAGGGCACAGCTCGTGGAGTTGTGCCTGCAGCAGCGGCGGCAGCAGCAGCAGCGGCGGCAGCAGCAGCAGGGGTGAAGATGGCGGTGCCGGCTGCAGCGCCGCCGGTGGCAGCACAGGGGCAGAGCAGCAGCTGCAGCTGCAGCTGGGCTGAATCTGCCAGCGTGCACCCCGGGAACTCTCTCAAGCACCCATCTGCAACCCCTCCTGCCGCATGCTGACGAGGCTGTTACAACCCAAGGGCTGCCCCTGACGCAGGCTGCCTGCAGCACAGTCAGAGCTAGGCCGCGGGCGGCAGCACCGCGAGCGGCAATGTCCAGCTCAGCTGCTCCAGCCGGCCCGCCAGGGGGTTCCATTCCGCCCCTGGCGCGGCGCCCGCGGGCGGCAGGCTGGCAGTGAACTGGAAGCGCAGCAGCCAGCGCAGCTGCAGCAGCGGCGTCTGGAAGGAGGCGGCGGCGTCGGGGGGAAGCGTGAAGATGAAGTGCGTGCACGCTGTGTCTGCTGTGACCTCCAGTTGTTCGTCGTGCACGCGGCGGATGCCGCCGGCGCCGCCGCCGGCTACGGGCCGCCGCCAGGGTGCCTCCACGACTTCCTCTGTTTCCAGCAGGATGAGCACCTGTGGTGGGTGGGGGTGGGGGTGGTTGTGTTGAAGGGGGACCCTGTGGTGGGTGGGGGTGGTTGTGTTGAAGGGGGTGATGGTGGGGGGGAGACGGTGGCACGGCGGTCAGCAGGCGGCAGCACCAGCGGCGGCGGCGGCGGCGTCATCATCAAGCCCCATGGGGCTCAGCCGAGGCAGGTGTGCCTGCCTGCCTTCCAACAGCCACCTCCATACCACCCAGCAGCCCCTCCACCGCTGCTCCCCGCCGTCTACCTGCATGCACCGTGGGCCAGGCGCCGCGGCCCGGCGGTCGCCGCCCTCTGCTGCTGCCTGCGCTGCCGACGCCGCCAGCGCTGGGTGGGAGAACTCCAGGGTCCCTGCCAGCGTGGATCCCGGGTGCAGGCTGCCTTCCAGCGGCGGGTGCAGGCTGACACGCACCAGCGGGTGGTCTCCTATCCTGCGGGGCGCAAGCGGGGAGCGCGTGGCGAAGGGCGGGTTGGAGCGCTGGAGGGCCTTCTGCTTTATAGCACTGTGGAGAAGATGCTGTGCCTGGTTGCTTGCAGATCAAACACTTTTCTGCCCCGCCAGTTTTTTACCCCACCCCGACCCAGGCTCACCTGAGGCCGTAGCTGCGCAGCGTGGCGCCGCCGTCGTGCAGCAGCTGCGAGGGCGAGCGCGGCGCCATCAGCGCCGCCGCCGCCTCCAGGCTGGGCCGCTGCGCCAGCGAGTTGCGCCGCGCAATCAGCCGGCTGCTGCGCGGCGTGCTCGCCCCGCTGCCAAGCTCGCTGCCGCCACCGCCGCCGCCCTGCGCCGCCTCCGCCGGCGGCGGCACCGCCGCGCCGGCTGCCGCTGCACCGCCTATCCCCGCGGTGCCGCTGCCGCTGCGTGCAGGCGCCCCCTCTGCTTCCTCCCCCTCCGGCTCGTGGCTGATCTCGCTGTGGGCGTCGATGTCGCCAGACACGCCGACGGCGCCGCCGCGCACCATGCGCCCAGGGCTCTGCGGCCGCCCGGGACTCTGCCCCGGCTGAGACGCGAGCTTGGCGATGTGTGCGACCGCGTCCTGCACCGCCGTGCCGGGCCCAATCTCCCAACACTTGATCGGCATGTCCTCAGATTGGATGGGCGGCGCCAGCAGCGAGCCATCCGGCGCTGCCGCCGCCGCGCCGGCGCCGGCCAGCGAGGGCATGCGCTCGAGGGTGGCTCCCTCCAGCTGCTGCTGCCGCGTGGGCCAGATGTGCAGCGGCGTGCGGCAGGCCACACTGCCCTCCGCGCTGCCGCCGGCGCCGCCCGCTGCCTCTGCCCCTCTGTACTTGACTGTGGCTTGCAGGAAGTAGAGGTAGCGCGCTGCGGTGCCGCGAAACGTGGGCGGCAGCCACGCCGGCAGGGTGAAGCTGCACGCGGGGAGGCAGGGTTGGTGTGGGAGCAGATGGATTGAGGCCGTTTGCAGCGGCTTGTCGGCACGGCAGGCAGGGCACCATCACAGCACCAGCGTTGCCCAGAGTTGCACCGCTGCCGTCCCTGCCCTGCCGCACCGGACAACAAAGCGGCGCAGCGTGAGGTCGCTAAAGGTGCCTTGCGTGGCTGCCTGCAGCCGTGACTGCACCACATACCGCTGCACCTGCACAAGCAGGCAGGAGGAACAGGCAACAGGGGCACATGCGTGGCGCTGGTGCGCACAAACGCCGGCACTTGTGACGCTGGCCCGCAAACACGCCGGCACTTGTGACGCTGGCGCGCAAACACGCCGGCACTTGGCGCTCACCACCATCGACAATGTGCAGACATCCAAATTCGGATAATTTTACAAGAACCAAGATAAACATGCTGCAGGCGCGAGCTTCGGACATGGGCAGCAAGTTTTGATGCCTGCTGCTGCCATGCAGTCCGTACCTTGCGCTTGTCGGTATTAATGGGCGGCGTGCCTCGCCGGTAGCCGGGCATCACCCATGACGTGTCCACCCGCTCAACCCCAGAAAACTCGACCTCCACCTCCTGCAGGGCGCAGGCAACAGGCGGAGCCGTGAGCGACGGGCGGAGGGCACGCCGATGGCGGCGGCGGCGGTGCAGCTTGCCTGCTCGCCGACGTGCATCCTACGAAAGGAACGCTGCAGCCACCAGGGCAACCCCGTTCGGTGCGATGTCCCCACCAGCACCTGCAGCTCCAGAACCTCTGGCTGTGCGCACGACACCTGCAGCAGCGCAGTGACGGCGTCGCCCGGGCGAGCGGCGGTGGTGGCCAGCGTCAGCTGCGCTGTCACCAGCCCGGCGCAGCCCTCCCCGGTCTGCGCCATCTGGGCGATGTGGCGATCTGCTGCACCCGCGCGGCGAGCAGAGAGTGCAGTTGCTGGGTGTTGAGACGGGGTGCGATCGAGGGCTTGCGAGCGGCCTGATACCTGGAAAAGCGATCGAGAGTGCTGTGCTGCACGGCATCGGCGAAGGAGGGGCTTAGCGACGGCAGAGCGCCCATGCAGCTGACTGGACAGAATTTGATGTCCTGCACCGCTCGGACAGCTCCCTCGATTGGCTGCCTGCAGGGCGGCGATGCGAGGGCGGCAGCATGACGGTGGCGGGCTCTGAGAGCGACGGAGACGATGTGCCCCGCACCAAAGTGGAGCGCTCCTTCGCGGAGTTCATGGAGGACTTGCGGAACGCGATAAAGTGCCCCCTGTGGTGAGACTGATGCCGCGGCCTGTGCGACGGGAGAGCGGGCGCAGCAGGTGCTGTCAGGTGCAAGCACCGCTGCCGCCGCTCGCCGCTGCCGTCGGCACGTCCCGACGCCCCCGTCATCCTCTGCTCCTGCAGTGACAAGGTCGTCACCAACCCTCACCTTTTCGACAATTGCGGGCACCTCTTCTGCTAGTGAGTTCCGCACCAGAGCGGGTGCTCAGAACCCGGGTTGCCCTCTGCCTCCGCCTGTCGCTGGCTGCCGCCGGCTGCTCGCTTGCTGTCAAGCATCCAGTTTCAGCCCGCCTTCCCAGAACAGCTTGAGCACCATGAGCCCCTGTGCGCAGCACGCACGCTCAGCCACCTGGCCCCTCGCCCCGCGCAGCGACTGCGTGCTGGCCACGCTCGAGGGCCCCGGCATCATCAAGAGCGAGTGCCCCGAGTGCAAAAAGCCAGCCTGGAAGAACAGTCTGGTTTTCAACCACCGGCTGCTCGCTGTCAAGGAGGATTACGTGAACCTCCATGCCTCCGTGGCGGCGCTGCCGCAGAGCGCATGGCGCGCAGCGGCAGCAGCGGTGCGTGGCGGACAGCCTCCTGCGGCTGCTGCTGCGGCGGCGGCGGCAGAGGCAGGGGTCGGTCCACCCACCAGGCGCAGGTCGGATGCGGCAGGCGGCAGCGGCACTGCAAGCAAGCCGCCGACCGGCACGGGCCGCAGCGCCAAGCAGCAGCGTCGCCGGGGTCGCGCCGTGCCAGCCGAAGTGCCAGCAGCGCCACAGGAGGAGCCAGAACAGCAGCACCAGCAGCAGCACCAGCAGCAGGACCAGCAGCAGCAGCAGGACCAGCAGCAGGGCAGCGAGCCCGCCGGAGCATCGTGGGGGCAGCAGGCAGCGGAGCCAGCAGCAGACAGTGCGCAGGCAGCGGAGGACGGTACCGCTGAGGCAGCCGCCGCGTGTGGCAGCGCGTGGCAGGGCGCAGCACCCACCGAGTCTGTTCCTCTGCTGTACGATTCAGACTGGGAGGAGCGGGTGAGTGACCCGCAAGCTCGGCTTTGTTCTGAGCTTTGCCTGAATGATGGCACTGCCGCCTGCCTGCCCGCCCGTCTCCTCGCACACCCTTGCAGCTGGTTGGGTGCTCGCCCCTGACCCACCACATCCCCTCGTCCCTTGCTTGCCACCCAGGTGCTCGCGCTGCCGCCGCCGCTGCCCAAAGAGGTGCCTGCCCTCAAAGCTGAGGTCGGGCTCCTGCGGCAGGCGCTGGCCCTCTGCGACGAGCTGCCCTGCCTGGGCGGCAAGGGCAACAACGCAGAGGAGCCAGCGTGCGCAGCGGCAGCAGCAGGCGGAGCGACAGCGGCGGCAGACGAGGCAGCAGCGTGGTCAGAGGAGGACGGCGCGGTGCAGCCGACGCCGGATGACCTGGCGCCCCCGCTGGGCGGCAGCGGCAGCGCGCAGCAGGCAGACGTAGTGGTGCCAGACACGCAGGAGGAGCTGTCTGCGTTGCCGCTCTTGACGGTTGCAGCGCCAGCAGCAGCGGCGGCGGCAAGGCTGCAGCAGCAACACGCTGCTGCTGCTGCTGCTGCTGCACAGCAAGCAGCCCAGGAGGCGCCGCTGCCGGAGCGCAAGCGGCAGCTGGCAGCGCTGCAGCCGCCGCAGCAGGCGCAGCAGGGACAGGAGGAGGACGAGGAGGGCGAGCAGAGCCCGCGCATGTCAGGTGTGTGTCATGTTGGTGGGCTTCATAGTCGCTTGCTGAGGGATGTGCTGCGCTGCTGCCACCGTCAACTGTTGTCTTTCACCTGCTGCCGGCATCGCCCCCTCGCTGACCAGCCTTCGTAATCCTCCTGCAGGGCGCAATCGCAAGCGGCGCAAGGGCCTCTCTGGCCGAGCCAGGAGCCAGGTGGGCGTTTTGGCAGGCAGCTCCGCCATGGCGGCCCCCAGCAGGCCTACGCCGCTGCCGTTGCCCCAGGCTGCAGCGGCGCCACCCACAGCGGCAGCGCCAGCAGCACCGCCTGCTGCACCGCTGCCAGATGCTGGCGATGGCAGCAATAGCGATGATGACTTGAAGCCCAAGGGGCCCGCTGGCAGGCCCAAGCAGCAGCAGCAGCCGGCAGAGCAGCCACCATGGCAGCAGCAGCAGCAGCAGGGAGGACGGCTGCTGCCGGCACAGCTGCACCGCCCGGCCCGCAATGTGCGGGAGCAGCGGGAGCAGAGACTGGCACGGCAGTTTGAGGAGGCAGAGGCGGCGTTTGCACCAGCGCTGCGTCCGCCGCCGCCGCCGCCGCAGCAGCAGCAGCAGCAGCAGCAGCAGCAGCAGGCACAAGCGCAGCAGGCCCGGCAGCCGGTGGAACCTGCCCAGGCCCAGGCGCAGGCGCAGCAGCCAACGGCACCTCCCCAGCATGCACAATCACCGCAGCAGGCCCAGCAGCCAGCGCCGCACCCGCAGCAGGTGTCGGCACTGCAGGCGCAGCCACGGCAGCCGCAGCGGCTTTCTGCGGCGTCGCTGCGCAAGGGCGACGCTGTGGAGGTGCTTTGGGTCGGCAGCAGCGGCGCAATGGAGCAGTACGTCGGCCGCATCGTCAGAAGCAGGGGCGGCGGCGGCAAGAAGGTACACATGGTGGGGCGGTGTGCTGCTTCCTGCCGTGAGCTCAAGGGCGCTGCCAATGCGTTGCATGTACATACTTTTCCGACCCAAACTGCTGCGCGCCTCTCTGCTGCCTGCCTGCTCGACTGCCTCTCCCTCCTCGCAGCCCGGCGGCAAGGGCCGCATAATTCGCTCTCCGGAGTACCCCAGCACGACTTTGCTCCTGCCTTGCTGACGCCTGTGCTTCGCTGCCCCATCCTTGCTGCGCAGCGGGGCGGCCAGGGCCGCAAAGGGGGCAGGCTGGAGCACCTTGTGAGGTACCTAGATGGAGACGAGGAGTGGCACTGCCTTGAGGAGGACCAGTGGCGCCGGCTGTCGCCGGCTGAGTGGCACGCAGAGGAGGCGCAGCACGCAGAGGACAGCAGCAGCAGCGGCAACGCACGCTCCCAGCGCCAGTGCAGCGGCGGCGTGCAGCGCAGCGGCGGCGGATGCAGCCCCGCCAGCGTCGCCACTGGCGGCGGCGGCGGCAAAGCCAGCTCTGTCGGCGGCCAGGTGGCGCCGGCGGCGCAGCAGGAGGAGCAGCTGCAGCAGGCTTCGCCTTGGCAGCAGCAGGAGCAGGGGCAGCAGGAGGTGGAGCCGCAGCAGCAAGCTCCCAGCCCTACTGGCGCGACTGCAGGCTGTGAAGGCACCAGTGATTGGGAGTCAGACGTGGCAGCAGAAGGCAGCGCTGCGGCAGTTCCCTCGGCAGCGGCGGCGGCGGCAGCACCAGCGCTTGTGCCGGCCGCCCTGGCAGCACCAGCAGCGGCAGTGGCAGCAGCAGCAGCAGCGCCACGTGCGCACGACCCATATGCGTTTGTCTCAAACACAGAGGCAGTGCATGATGTGGCGGCAGTCCGGGCCCTGCTTGCAGCGCCAGCCATGCAGCAGCAGGCACAGCAGCAGTCGCTACAGCAGCAGCGCAGGCCGCTGGTGCCTGTGCGCCCACAGCCAAAGGCGCCGCCGCCCAAGTTTAATGCGCCTCGGCCGCAGCAGCCAGCCGCGCAGAAGCGGCAGCAGCAGGACCCGGAGCCGGAGCTAGCGTGGCTGCAGGCAAAGCAGGCGGACAGCAGCGGGGGCCACCAGCCCCGTAGCGCAGCGCCATCTGCAACTGGCATGCAACAATTTAGCAGGAAGAAGCCCAAGGTGGCGGAGGGCACAGGCAGCGGGCACGCAGCACCATCAGCAGCAGCAGCAGCAGCAGTGGAAGGGGCAGCAGAGGACGCGGCGCCGGTGCCCGCACCAGCGGCGCCGGCAGCAGAGGCAGAGATGCGCACGCAGGATGCGGTGGATGCTTTGTTCGGCATGCTGCACGACGAGCAACCAGAGGCCGCGGCTGGCTTTGTGCCAGCCAGCCAGCTGTTTGCCGGGCTGTTGCCCGCTGCGGAGCAGTGCGAGCAGCAGGTGCAGCAGCCACCGTGGCGGCAGCAGCAGCAGCAGCAGCAGCAGCAGCAGCAGCAGCAGCAGGATCCCTGGCTCTTCTCCGACAGCGAGGGTCCTGCGTCGCGGCGGGCAGCGGCGGCAGCAGGCAGCTGCGGCGGTGCGCCTGACGCCGACCCACGGCAGCGCCGCCTGCCAGACCTGTTCATGGGTGCCCCTCCCAGTCAGTCCTCCAGCTGGCAGTCTGACAGCCAGGCCGAGGGCGACAGCCAGGCCTTGCTTTCGAGCCAGGCTGCTGCTGCAGCAGCGGCGGCGGCGGCAGCAGCAGCAGGCGGGGGCAGCGGTGGGGGCGCCGCCGGCCGACCGCCCTGCTTGGTGATGGCGGTGGCAAACAACGAGACGCAGCAGAGCATGCTGAGGCTGCAGGCGCGGGTGCCGGGGCTGCATCTGGACGAGACGGTGACGGGGTGAGCGATGCCAAGACAGAAGGTGCAGCTCAAGTAAACGAGCGCCGCATGCGCAGCTGCAGGGGAGCATTCGAGGGACGCTCGCTGGTGCATGGCGCAGCCTCCTGTTGCACCGACGCTGCTGCTCCATGCGCCCTGATCCTCCCTGCGTCCCTTTCCCCCCCTCTGCAGCCGTACCACACACGTGTTGGTGCAGGTCGACGCCCACGGCTGCGCCACCAACCGTTCGTGAGTTGAAGGGGCGGGTCATTGTGCACAGCCGTGCCTTCTTGCGCAACCTGTTCCTTTACTACGGCCGGCCTCCACCTCACAATGCATTGGTTAGCAATGCCCCATTCAGTCGCATCTGCCGCTTGCGCTGTCTGTGCGCTCGCCCCCCCTGCAGCGTGCAATACCTGCTGGCGCTGGCGCACGGCTGCTGGGTGGTGACGCACCAGTGGGTGGAGGCGTGCCTGGCGGCAGGGCAGCTGGTGGATGAGGCGGCGTATGAAGCCAAGGTGGGGGGAATGCTATGTAGACAAGTGGGGAAGCAGGCGATGTCAGGGATAGGGTGGAAGTGAGGGGTGTGGAGCGCTCGTGCGCCTGGTCCTGTGCACGTCGCAGGCTGGCTGAGCAGCTGGTGCGTGCTGTGCCCGCTGCCCCTGTGCACGCCGCAGGGCCCTCAGGAGGAGCTGCACGCGCCACGCGTCGCCCGGCAGCGCCGCGCACACGGCCGGCCTGGCCTGTTTGCCGGGCGTCGCGTGCACGTGGCGTGCGACAGCCGCCAGCCGGGCAGCGGCGGCGCCGGGCGCGCGTCGCCTGCAAACGTGGCAGCGTTGGTGACCGCGCAGGGCGGCAGCGTGGTGGCGCGGCTTGGCGGCGCTGGCACGCCGTCCCCCGATGGCGACAGCCTGGTGGTGTGGATGTGCAGCGGGTCTCTGCCTGCGCTGCAAGCAGCAGCCAAGAACGCAAAGGCAAGTGGGGGAAGGCGAGGGCGGCTGCGGTTGCAGCAGGGGTGCGAAAAAATGTGTTGCCTGCCAGCCAGCCAGCCAGCCTGCGGAAAATTTTGCAAAGCTTGTTGAACTGGCACAGGCACTGGCCCGCTTCCCACACGTTCCCTCTGCCCGTCTCCCTCTGGTCGCAGCGCCGCTTCCAGGGCCGCACCACCGTGCACGTGAAGTGGGTGTATGATAGCATTGGGCGCGGTGCCTGCCAGCACCCATCAGACTACGCATTCAGCGAGGCATGCCCCGTGCCGCCTGCACTGCGTGGCGGCGGCGCCAGCCAGGCCGGCAGCTGAGCAGCTCTCACACGAGGGCGGCGTGCACCACCAGCGGCGCCGGCCGCGGCGCGCTCCCTGCGCCTCATTCTTGCTTCCCTGTCTGCATGTTGCTCGCTCTTCACGTCATGTATGGCTCTTCATTTGCTTCCTGAATGTCACAGTACGAGCTGTCCTAATGCAAAAGATTCGGCAGGGTCTTGGGGTGCCGGCGGCGTTGCGCTGCGGCAGCGGCGAGCGGCAACGGGACCTCCTCTGCCGCCCTCCCCTCGTGACCAGGTTTGTGACTGCCCATGTGACCTCTGTGAGGATGTAGCGCTGCCTTGCGACCGGGTGAGGCCGAGATCCGACAAATGCTGCGGCAGCAAATGGGCCCAAAACTGATTGGCTCCCCCTCGCACGTCGCCGCTCCCGCTCGACCCGCCCACGCCGTCCCATACCGCCAGCAGCCAGCTCCGAAACCATGCAGGTCTGCAGCGCCCTGGCAGCTCGCCCGCTTGCGGTGGCGGCCCAGCGCCGCGCCGGGCCTTCCGCGCGCCCCATGGTTGGCCTGGCCGCACGGCCTGCGCAGCCAGCGGGTGAGCGTTTGAACTGTGTTGAAAGTTGGGGTCGAGTGATCACCTGCGGACTTGTTTGTGGGGCCGCCCAGGCGACTCCCTGGCTGCGTAGTCGATGCAGCATCACGATCCAGGCGGGCCGGCCTCACGCGCCGCACTACGCAGCCCCGTCTGGCAACAGGCCCCCCGCCGTCGGCCAACGCGCGCCCTGTCCCGCCGCTCTCCCGCCGACTCCCATTCTCCCCCCCTCGCAACTCCTGCCGTCCGCGCAGCCCGCCGCGTGGCGGCGGCAGCCTCCTCGCAGCCTCGTGATTTCGACGAGTTTCTTGAGGTGGTGGCCAACAAGTTTGAGAAGCTGGATAACAAGCCGGTCGTGGTCGGGTGAGTGCCACCGCTGCTTGATTGATTGCTGCTGATCATTACATCAATCAATCGGCTGCGTGGCAGCTGCTGCTGTGCGCTTGCAGCATCGCAAGCGAGCGTGTTGTGCAAGTTTGGCACGCTCGGGGTGTGCGCTGGGCGGGCCATCCAGCCAGCTGTGGCGCCTCGGCGGGTAGCTGTTTGGGGGACGTTAGGGGGCGTTGCAGTTGCACTGCATGCCAGCCCATCCATGCGTCATCACTAGACTCTGTCCCCCTTGCCCGGGCCGCAGCTGGCTGGTGGGAGCCTTCCTTGCCATCGTGGTGGCTGGTGAGACGCGTGTGCAGCGCAGGCCCTGCTGTGTGCATGCCTGCTGCGTACAGCGCGTGTCGGCAGCCAGCCAGCTGCAGCAGTGCAGTGCAGTGCACACAAGTCACTGCTCAGGTTCCAACCGGCTGACGCTTGCTGCGCTCACCCTTCCCCTGCTCTGCCCACAGAGTGGTTCATCCACCTGCCGCTGTTCAACGTGTGAGTGCTGCACGTGCACGAGCGCTGTGCGGGCGTGGACAGCCACAGGGCAATGTGCACCAGCGCTGTGCGGGCGTGGACAGCCACAAAGCAACCTGCACAAGCGCTGTGTGGGCGTGGACAGCCACAGGGCATGCGTGACCCGGCCAGCCTGCCAGCCCGTGAAATGGATGCTGCTCTGCAACCGCCGCCCACCGTGCCGCCGCACACCTGCAATCCTTGACCGGCGTTCCCCCTCCTCAACCCTGCAGCTGACCGCCAGCCCTGTACTCACGAGTGTACTATCTGCCTGTCTGTCTGTCCCACAACATTTCACGCTGCCTCCCCGTGCCCGCCTGCAGGCTGCTGGGCTTCCCCATCCAGTTCATCGGCCTTGTGACCGCCCCCTACCTGGCCATCCGCTACTATGTCGACAAGAGCGCGGCACCCCTCGACGACGCCGAGGTGCGCTCTGGGCTTGGTTGGGTTCTGCATGCCCTTGTGTGCAGGCATGGACGCCGCCAGCAAAAGCCAGTGCAATGGTTTCGTCCTGAGCGTGCCTTCCACTTGCAAGCTTCGTCGTCTGCGTGGGGGAGCGGCGCTCAGGGGCCCGGCCGGCTGGCACCAGGGCCGCTGGCCTCTGCCCAACCCTTTGCTATGCTTTGCGACGCCGCGCCAGCCTGCCTTGAATGCCCGTCCTCCGCTGCGTGTCTCTGCGACGGCGCCTCTGAGATGCGTGTGTGATTTGTGAAATGTCTCTGAAGCCGTACAGAGCGATCGAATCGACTTTTGGTTTAACCACATTGCAATGCAGTTCCTTGTCAAGGAGTACACCAAGCAGCTGCCTGGCCTCGGCAAGAAGTGAGCTGAAGCTGAGCACGACTGGGTGGCCTTTGCCGGCGCCGCGACCCTCGAGCCGTGGCCCGTAAATGCTTCTACGAGCGACGTGCACGGCCTGAGCCCAGCCTCTCCCAAGCCTGCAGCCTGGGAGCCCGCTTCCCCGGCCGCGGGCAGCCGGAGGGGCAGCTTGTTTTGCGGTGTGCACCGCTTTTCCCGCGCGCGTGCCCCCTTGCTGATACTGCTGAGAAGATGAACCCCCTCCTGCCACTGCTCCTACGCTGCCACGAATGATGCCCTGATGTCCCCCCTCTGCTTCTGCTCCGTCTCTTGTCCCCCCGCTGCACGGCGCGGCGCCGCCGAAAGGCGCCGCCCCTCTTAAACCTCTTCAGCCTTAGGCTTGCCTTGGAACGTAGCTGAGGTGGGTGCTTTCCCGCCGCGACCAAAGACGGCAAAGCCCTGCATGTGCACTGCTCTTCTGGCTATGCAAGTGCAGTAATTACACTTGGAAGCTGCTATCCCTGCTCGCCTGGCTGCCGCGGCTGCTCTTCCTGACGCCCCTCCGGCTCTGCTGCTTCTCCGCCGCCGCCGTCCGCCGCGCCTGGTGCTTCTGCTAGCGCTGCTGCCCCGTCTGCCGCCGCTGCCGCCTCTGCTGCCGCCCCGTCCGCCGCCGCCGCTGCCACTGCCGCCTCTTTGGCCACGCCTGTGAGGTCGATGCCAGCCAGGCGGCAGCCGTCGCGCACCCACTCCGGCACGTCGCCGCACGGGAAGTGCCGAGCCACAAACCGCCGCACAAACTCGGGGTACCGCTGCTCGCGGATCGCCGCCCGGATCTGGGCTGACAGGCGCTGCACACACATGGAGGCAGGCAGAGAGGGGACGGGTGGTGAGAGAAATAGGTTCAGTATGCAGGCCCGATGGCGCCGCTGCCGGTGTGCCGCTGGCTTCCAAGCCCGTGGATACAGCCCTCGTCCCCAGTCTCGTGGATCGCTGCAAAACAGCAGCAACAAGTGCAGCACCAATCACACCGCTCACCATCATGTAGGCAATGTTGTGATATGTGAGCAGGTTGGTGGCCCAGGGCAGGCCCTTGGCGGCCAGGGGGTGCAGGCACGCGCGCGTGTACCGCCTGCACACCATGCAGCCGCACTCCTCGTCCAGAGGCCTGCAGCACGGGAGCGGGGGGGGGGGGGGCGCAGCAAGGGCTTGGTTCCCGGCCAGCGCTCGCGGCAGGCAGCTCTTCATGACAGCTGCCGGCTGGCCCTTCGTGTGGCCTGCACATGCCCTGACCACCGGGCAGCCCACTCTGCCCACCCGCGTATCCGTCCACCCACCTGTAGTCCTTCAGATACGCCGCATTCTTCAGCTTCAGCACCCCTTCCGGCACCAGCGCCACCCCAAAGCGCGCAGTACGCGTGGGGTACACGCTGTCATACATGTCGGCACCCAGGGCTGGAAGGGGAGTGGGGGTGGGCACAGGGGCACGGGGCAGCGGGGGTCAATGCATGCAGCACAGATGGGAGGCAAGAGGAGGGTCGACGGGAAATCATAGGCGCAGCTGAAGTTGGTGCGAAATGAGCACAATAAAACCAGTGCGCAAGAGTGCAAGAAAAGCAGGGCGGTGCATGTCTCCGCAGCGACAAGCCGGCAGGCCACGGGCCTCTGGGCTGCCGGTGCTGTGTGCGGAGGGGGGCACGGGGGCCCGGTTGCTGTGGCGGCGTCAACCTTGCGCATTCGGGGTCAATGGCTAGAGCCCCGGCACTCGACCTATCAGCCGCGGTGTGTTGCAGATGCAGGTGCAGGCTTGGTGCAGGCATGGTGCAGGCATGCAATGCAGCAGGCATGCAGCGTGGTGAACGCCGGTAGCGGGGCAGGCACGGCAGCAAACCGGCGACTTGTGCCCCAGTTTGTAAGCCCGCTTTGTCTCAATACGCATGCCTTTAAACCTTGCCTGAGCAGATGACAATGTCTAGTGGGTATCCAATGCCCATCACGTACCGAGGCTTGTCGTCGGGCAGCCCGGCAGTGCACTGCGACACCACCCTGCCGGAAATTTGTAAAGGTGGGGCAAAAGTCAGCCTTGGGCTCGGGGGATCGGGCAGGATGGCGAGGGGAGCAAGGCATGCAGGGGCAGGCGGGCGGCGCCACGCGGTCCAGTGCCCAGCGCGAATCAGCTGGTGCACCCGGCCCGGTCCAACCCCTCGCCCCACTCACTGCACAAACGAGCGCTTGTCCTCGCCCCCCGCCAGCCCCCCAATGGCGTAACCAGGCGTGCCCCGCTGCACCAGCCCCTTGAGGCTGATCTCACGTAACCGCTCGTCTAGGCCGCCCTGCGATACAAGGGCAGAGCAAGGGGCGAGGCAGGGTGAGAGGCAAGGCGGGCTGTCGGGAAAGAGAGCAGGAGGCAGAGCACGGGTGTGGTAGGCGGGCCACAGGCCTCCCTCCTACAACACCAACCCTGCGCCGCCCCAGCACACCTGGATGATGGCAAACAGGTTCTGCTCGTTCGGCCGCGAGTGCGCGGCGATGCAGCGGTCTATCCAGCGGGTGGTACGGTGAGTCGCCTCCTCGAATCTATACAGGGGGAGGAGGGCGTGCGCGCGCAGGGCAGGGCTGGTTGAGGGGGCAGGCCGCTCCAAAGACAAAGGCAGCACCTCCCCCCCGCTGCTCTGCACGGCCTTCCGCCCTCGGCATCTTTGCTGCCACCTGGCACCTCTGCTGCCCACCCACCCTGCCTGGCCACATCGGATGCTGCATGCGCTCGCTGCCTGCAGCCTGCAGTGGGGGGGGCCCACGACGGCAGCCCCTCGAGTCACCTCTCAGGATCTGCCATGGTGGAAGGCACCACGTCGTCTAGTGCCATGATGACGTCGGCGCCCAGCCGGTTTTGCACCTGAAAGCAGCAACAAGAAACCACAAAGCGTCTGTCGTGTGCCGGGTTGAACGCCAGCTAGAGTACAGGCGCATCGACGAAAGTGGCGGCACCGAGGCGGTTGTGCAACCTGCAACAGGCACGGGCAGGCATGCGTGCAGAGAGAATCAGCTGCGGCGCACCCGCGCCCATCCCACAGCTTCCCTCCCCGGCCAGCCCTGCTCAGCCCACCCACACACCTAATCTTTCCACCCACCCACCCACCTACCTACCCGTCCCGGCGCACCTGTATTGAGTGCTCAGGTGTGAGCAGCATGCGGCGGCCGTCGGTGGGCGACTGGAAGGTGACCCCCTCCTCTGTGATGTCGGCAAGGTGCAGCAGCGACACCATCTGCATGTCAAGTTGAAGCATGAGGAGCGTGGGGCGAAGCGGATGGGCACGGAGCAGCGTGCGCATGCGCATGGGCCACGCATGGGCCAGCAGGGCATCAGCCTGTCTTCGCAACGACAACCCACACCGCTGCGGCCGTGCGTGAGGGTGGGCTGCATGCGGCATTGAACCCGGTCGCCCAGTCGGTGCATAGGTATGGGGGGGGGGCACCGCCTCCCAGCGTGTGTGCAGCCGCACCTGGAAGCCTCCAGAGTCGGTCAGCATGCCGCGCGGCCAGTTGATGAACGAGTGCAGGCCGCCCATCTCCGCCACAAGCTCGCTGCCTGCGCCAGGCGGATGGGCAGCGCACACGATGTCGAGGCTCTGCATCGAGGCGCGCCGTGGCGTCGGCAGGGCACGAGCCGTGTGCGTGCATGCGCATCCGAATTGCGCACCAGCCTGCCGTCGAGGTGCTAGTCTCAGGCCTTGTTCTGCTGCGCTGCGTCGCCGTCGCTGCCACTGCTGCGACAACCCAACCTGCGCGCGGCACCTGGCCGGTTCTCAAGGTGGTACGTGTTGCCAAGGACGACCTGGCAGTTGAGATCTTCCAGTTGTTGGCTGGTGAGGCCCTTGACCGAGCCTGCGCTCGGCAGTGGGGCGCGGCAGGGATGGGTGCAGGCGGCAGAGGCAGCGCGGCGGCGGCGGCGGCGGTGCTCTGCCCGCGAGGCTGCCTACCCGCACACCTTGCGTGCCGACAGGCATGAACATCGGGGTCTCGCATACATAGCGGGGCAGCGTCATGCGCGCCGCCCGCGCTCGCCCGCACTGGGCCAGCACCTCGAACTTGAGAGCGGGGCTGATGCTCGAGGGCAATGACTCTGATGGTGCCGTGTCGCTCGCCATCGTGTCAGAGGGCGTGCACACGGCTCACAAGGCGGAGGCAGGTTTACACATGCGTCCTGGGGATCTTCAACAACGCCCAGCAACAAAGGAAACAATGAGAGCAATGGTGCAAGCGGAACAGCGGCAGGGTGCACGGCGCAGCTGCTCAGAGACCGCCTGCTGCTCATCAGCGCCAGCGCCGCCGTTCAGCTGCCACGGCTGTCCTCAGCAATCCACTTGCAGAAGGCCTCGCGTCTTTCTCCTTGGCCCATCTGATCGTCGAACCAACAAACTACAGACGGCTCACAGTCCCAGTGGCAGCCGCCTCGAGGGTTTGGACGCAAACCTACCTGCGCGGCCTGTCGGCCGCTGCGGCACGCCTCCGAGGGTGATGACATTGACACCAGACCGTTGGCGCGAGTAGAAGATGCCGGGTGGCGGCAACACATCGAGCGGGCACCTGCAGAAGCGTGTGGGCAAGTATTTGCTCGGTCGCACTATCGGCGAGGCGAGTAGATCCGGAGGGGGGCCGAGGAACGAGGCGGGGGCTGGGGAGCCCCTGCCGCTACCGCCGCCGGCGGCGCCTGCCGCCTGCTGGCACGCACTGCGGGAGCATATTCCGCACCCCCTCTCTGCCCCCTCGTGCCAAGACACGTCAATCCTCAGTTTTATTAGTCGTATGTCCACCACCTGCAGGGCACGTACGCTAAAGTCAAGTACGGGCAGCATGCAGAGACCGGCGAGGCGGTGGCCGTCAAGGTACTGCTGCGCCCAATTCGCGGTGGCCCGGCACGCACGATGGCCGTGCGTCCCACTCTCGGTCTGCACGCCCACATCTGCAGACCACTGCAGGCACACGTCCTTGCAGCCGACTGCCTCTAACTCTGTGTCCCTCCTGTCTTCCCTCCTCTGGCTGCCAGGTGCTCGACAAGGAGGCGCTGGTGCGCAGCGGCATGGTGGAGCAGATCAAGCGGGAAATCACAATCCTCAAGCAGGTGGGTGCTGCCTGTGTGTTGCTGCCGGGAAATCACGGTCCTCAAGCAGGTGGGGGAGTGTCTTCTGGTGCTTGTTGACCCGACGCGTGATGGGTGGGGGTAGTGCCTGGTGGGTGCCGGAAGGCGCAGCGGCATGGTGGAGCAGCAAGCAGGAGGTCACAGTTCTGGAGCTAACACGTGGCAC
Organism: Micractinium conductrix; assembly: GCA_002245815.2. Lineage (NCBI taxonomy): Eukaryota > Viridiplantae > Chlorophyta > Trebouxiophyceae > Chlorellales > Chlorellaceae > Micractinium > Micractinium conductrix. The sequence goes on along the minus strand of LHPF02000014.1, from coordinate 562,985 downwards.
TGCGCATGCAGCGGCAAGCCCCTGCGTGTCCTCGACCACAACGCCCGCTGCGGCCCCTGCTGTGCTGCGCTGTGCTCTGCAGATCAGGCACCCGCACATCGTGAACCTCCTGGAGGTCATGTCGTCGCGTGACAAGATCTTCATGGTGCTGGAGCTGGTCACCGGCGGAGAGCTGTTTGACAAAATCGTGGCGGAGGGGCCGATGAAGGTGGGGCAGCAGCACAGCGCAGCGGCCGGCAGCTGTGACGCGGCAGCAGCAGCAGCACAGCGCAGCAGCCGGCAGCTGTGACGCGGCAGCAGCAGCAGCGCTGGCAGCAGGCGGGCAGACGTGCGGGTTGGCGGGGCCGCTTGCCCATGGTCAAAGCTGCCACACAGCTGGGCTTGCTGGCGGGCTGGCGGGCTCTCAGGCGAGCGGCGTGTGTGGCACTGGGCTGACCAGACTCCCCCTGGCCCCCGCCGCACGCAGGAGTCGTTGGCGCGGCGCGTGTTTAGCCAGCTGCTGGATGCTGTGGGGCACTGCCACTCTCAGGGGGTGTACCACCGAGATTTGAAGCCGGAAAACGTGCTGCTCAGCTCCAGTGAGTGTGCACCACCGAAGCACCTGCGGCTGCGGGGGCGTGGAGGCGCACGCCCCATGTGTGGCATGTGGGCGGCGTGCCGCTCTGCCGCAGCGTGCGCCTGTGCTGTGGCGACACCGTGATGCTCCCCCGACACCCTCTCAATCCTTTGTCGGTGCCTGCAGACGGCGTGGTGAAGCTTTCTGATTTCGGTTTGGGGGTGCTGCCGCACCCGTCGGGGATGGACGGCCTGCTGCGCACGACCTGCGGCACCCCAAACTACGTGGCACCAGAGGTGGGTCACGATTGGCACGCACCCTGGCATGCCTGCTGCTGCTGCTGCTCAGCTGGCTGTATGCTTGCCGGCAGCAGGCAGCAGGCACCCAAGCGCTTCAAGCAGCGGTGCACCCACTCCCTACCTGCCGTCGCTTTGCTCCCCAGGTGCTGGCGAAGAAGGGGTACCAAGGCGGCCCCGCCGATATTTGGTCGCTGGGTGAGTGAGGGAGGCAGAGAGGTGGGCAGCTGCGCGCGCTGCCCCCTGCCCAGCAACACTGTTGCGCCAGGCGTGCCACTCCTCCAACTGCTGCCGCCCCGGCGGTGGCCGCCCCAGCGTGCGGTGCCTCGCCGCGGGGCCGCACGCGCAGTGTCCTGCCGCTGCGCGACGTACGGACCCCACCCTGCTTCTGTGCCCCCTCCTCCCCCCTGTGTGCCAGGCGTGGTCCTGTACGTCATCCTCTCGGGCTGCCTGCCTTTTGACGAGGATGATTTGGTGACCCTGTTCCACAAGATCTCTGCGGCGCAGGCACGTGTCTGGGGGAGGCAGGCAGAAGGCAGGGGGGCGACAGGGCTGGGACTGGGCGCTGCCGAGGCAGGCATGTGCTGGAGGCACAGGCCCCGGGCGCGGCCAGCAATCCACAGCAGGAATGCTGGCATCCCGAGGAGCGTGTCACTTCTCTCAGCGTCCCTTCCCAGCAACACGAGCTCTCTACCGTGGCCCGCCCATGCAGTATGAGGTGCCCCCCTGGCTGTCGCACGAGGCCGTGGCCCTGCTGGCGGCCATGCTGCAGCCAGCACCGGAACAGAGGTGGGCGCAGGGCAAGCGGAAGTTGAGGCAGGAGGAAGGTGCAAGTGCACGACGATGCAGCGTGGGCTGGTCGCGCCTGCTTCCAGCTGCCTGCTGTCCACCACCTGCGCCCCCCCCCCCCCCCCCCCAACCCCGCAGAGCCACGATAGAGCAGATCTGGCAGCACCCGTGGCTGCGGGGCGGGCTGGCGCGGCGCAGCGTCGTGCCCGGCGTCAACGTGCTGGTGCCGGCGCACTCGGGCTCCACCGAGCAGCGCCTGGATCAGGATCCCTTTGCAGAGACTGTGCAGCCGGAGATGGTACAGAAAGCGTACGCCTCAGACTCCAAGGTAGGTGGGTAGTGGGGGGTGGGGTGGGGGTAGGGGTGGGGGTGGTGTGTGTGGGGGGGATGTGGCCCCCTCAGGTGCGCTGTTCTGCTCAGCACCCCCAGGCCTGAACGCACTGCCTGACAGCATGGCACTGCAGGCGTTCGTCCCGCTGCCCCTGCGCCCAGCTGTTCGACGACGCTCGGCCTGCCCGCCCCTGCCTGCCCCTCGCCTCCACCGTGTGCAGCGGCGTGTGCTGGCGCTGCAGATGTCCCCTGGCTCGCTGCGCCGCGTCAACGCCTTTGAAATGCTCGCCTCCGGCCTGGACATCTCTGCGTTGTTCGAGGTGGGTGGGGTGGGGCCGGGGGAGGTCGGGGCGCACGCACCACCGGCGGTGGCGGGTCGCGTGCTGTGGGTGCTGTGGATGCCGTGCGGCGACTCTTGGCTGGGCGCTTGCCGACTGACGGACAGTTAGCTGCTGCCAGCCCTGCCTGCCTCTGGCCTCGACAGCGCCGCCCTCGTTGAGATGTGAGAGGGAGGGAGAGGACCTGCGTGCCGTGGTGTTGTGCTCAGTCATCGCTGGCACAGCACAGTGGGTTTCAGTTGCTGACCTGGGGCTCCTGTCGAGTGTCCATGCAGGCACGCGACGATGTGGTCACCCGCCGCACGCGCTTCTCCTGCCGAGCGTCGGTGTCCACCATCATGGACAGCATCGAGAGCGCAACGGTGGCGGTGGGCGGGCGCGTGGCGCGGCAGGATGGCGGACGGTGCGTTGTTGCTGAGAGAGGGGGCGGGCAGTGGCATGGTGGGCTCATTCGGACAGCGCAGCATTTGTGGCACCAAGCGCAATGGTGCTGCGCCCCCACTGCAGCCCCCCGTCGCCCCTCTGCTGCCCGCAGGCTGCGCCTGTACATCCCAAACCCGCGGGGCACCATCCACGTGCTGGCTGAGCTGTTTGAGGTGGTCCCTGGGACCCACATGGTGGACCTGCAGAAAGTGCAGGGGGACACGGGTGGGTGGGGCGGGTGGGTGGGTGGGTGGGTGTACGCAGGACGGCATGGCTGCTTCCGTCATGGAGGGCGGCACGTGGGTCGGTGGGCGGTTGGTGCAGGGCGGCACGGGTGGGTGGATGGCAGGGGTGGATGAGGGGGGTGGGAGGGTGGGTGGCGGGGCTGGGTGACAGAGGGACGCGGGTGTGCCAGCAGCGCGCGACAGTGTGCTACGTGCTGCCTCTTCAGCGCCTGCCGTGTGCACCGGAAGCAACGTCCCGCATCCCTGATGACTGCCCTGCTCCCTCCCTGCCCTTGCCCCCCCGCAGCCAAGTTTCACAAGTGGTACGCCGACCTCACCCACGCCCTTTCTAGCATCATCACCAAGCGGCAGCCTGGAGTTGGCGAGCTGGGGTCGCGCGGCGCACCGGCGCGCCGCGCCGCCGGCATTGCTGGCGGCCAGCTGCGGGCGAACGCCTTTGAGCTCATTGCCCGGTCCTTCAACGTAAGCAGCATTGGAGGCATGGGATCCTCAGCATGTGCAGGTTCGGTAGTGCAACCTGCTGAGCTACAACAGCGTGCTCCCTCTCCTGCCGCTCACCTGCTGCTTCCTCCTTCGACCCGTTGTCGCAGATTGGCGCCATGTTTGAAGACCCGCACGCCACCTCGCAGCACGTGCAGTTCAGCAGCCGGCGGCCGCCAGGCGAAATCTTGGCGGCGCTGGAGGCGGCGGCGGTCGGCATGGGCGGCAGCGCGCAGATTCGGGGAGAAAAGCGGTGCGAGGGCGCAGCCCGGAGGCGCCGGCGGGCTGGCATGCACGCAGGCGTCGCACGCATTCCCCTGCCGCCACCGCCGCTCACCCCATGACGCACGGCGGAGCATGGGTGTGCACCCACCCTCTGCTTGCTACACCTCTCCCCCGCTGCTGCAGCGCCGTGCTGACTGTGCCCGTGGGCAGCGGGCGCGCTGTGCGCATGGAAGCGCACCTCTTCGAGGTGCTGGCAGGCGTGCACGTCTGCCAGATCGAAAAGGCGGCAGGTGCGCTGCCTGTGCTCTGGTTGGTTGGTTTGCCTGCGGTCGCCGAGGCCGTGTTCGCGTGAGGAGAAGATCTACAATGTCGAGATGCGTGCGCTGCGGTGTTGCCGTTGCCAGGGACCTGTAGAACGAACGCCCCCCTCGCTGCCCCTCGGTGTACATGTGCAGGCGGCAGCACGGGGTATGCAGCCGTGCTTGCCGCCTGCCCCCGCGCAGTCTGTCGGTCCGCCCCCTTGCTCACAGCCCACGGCCTGCTCACCAGCTTCCGCCCTTGCATGCCCATCGTTCAACTTCCTGCAGGCGGCGGCATGGACTTCATGCGCATTTACGCCCAGCTGGCCAGCAAGGTCCAGCCCATCATGCTCAAGAGCACCGCGCACCCCACCGCCCGCCACGCGAGCCAGCTGCTCACGCCCACGCCCAGCATGGGAGAGCAGGAGCGCGCCGCCATCGAGCAGCTGCTGCTGCACCGGTCGAGCAGCGCCACCAGCGACGGCGGTGCAAGCGCAAGCAGTGGCTCCCAGTCGCTGGGCCTAGAGACCCGTTTTGAGGCGGCAACGTTGGGCAGCGTGCCAGAGGGACTGGAGGCGGCAGGCTGCAGCAGTGCCAGTGCATCGCCGGACCGGCAGCATGATCAGCAGCAGCAGCGGGGAGAGCAGCAAGATTCGCAGCCAGACCAGCAGCAGCACAAGCAGGCAGCTCCGCGTCAGGCTGCCGAGCTTGGCTAGCCACGGCTCCAGGGTCTGCCTCTTTATGCACTTTGCAGACTACCCTTGTACCCGCATCACCGGATAGTCCTCTTTGAGTGTTGTAATGTTGTTTACTGGCAAGCACCTAATGTCACAGCAGGTCGAGGGGGAGGCGCAGCGACGGCGGCAGCGGCGGCAGCGGGCGCAGGTCGTGGGAGTGCTGAGTGGGGCCTACCGTGGCCTGCATCGCAAGCTCCGTTCGCTCCATTCTGCTTTTGTCGTCGCGTTGCATCACTCAGGAGCTTGGCAATAGCTGCCCCGGCCGTCGCAGCGGTCGCAAGGCGAAGAGGCCGCCAGGCGCGGTCCGATGAAGCTGGACGATGGGGTCGTCCAGGCCTTTAGTTTAGGCCGGGTATTCAAGAACACGGTGAGGGCTGAGGGCGATCGTGCGCGGAGGCTTGTCTGTGGGCCGTCTCCCCCCTTCGCACGCACGCCCGATCGCACCTGGCAGAGCAGCAGCGATCGCCAAGCAAGCGTGCACCGCCCTGCCGGCGCCTGCCCTGCTCACCGCCGCCGCCCGCCGCCGCCGCCGCCGCTCACTTTGCCTGCAGCCGCAGCCTGGCGACGACGCCACAGCGCGCATCAACTCGCTGTCGTTTCACCGCACTGAGGACAAGCTGGTGACGGCTTCGGACGATGATGCCATCCGGCTGTACGACACTCAGACAGGGGCGGAGTCAAAGTGCGTCGGGTTGGGGGTGAAGGGCTCGCACGCGTTGGGCCGTTGCCCGCCCGCTGACGTGGGCATGGGTTGCAGGGTCTGTTTGTGCGGCGAGCAAGGCCGTGGGCTCATGCAGCTGCGTGCCTGCTTGGGCACTCCTGAACGCTCGTGCCGGCGCAGCGCAGGGGGCTGCCGCCTGGCATCCTCGCTGCCGTCCCTGGCAACCCCAATCCTGCTCCTCGCTGACCAACGCGGCTTGCCTGCTCTGTCCCTCTGTGCTCGCCAGGACGCTGCTCAGCAAAAAATACGGCTGCGCCAACATATCCTTCACCCACGACCCTTTCTCAGTCATTGCTTCTTCGAACAAGGTGGGGAGGGTGCGTGCAGCGCTTGCATGCCCACAGCCCGAGAGGTTGATGGTACGAGGGCAGTGGTGGGGCCTGACGTGTGAGACCGCGCAGCGCGTGGCGGCAGCAGCACAGGCCGCCACCGCTTTGCAAGCCACCCACCGCCGCCTGCTCTCTTGATGGTGCTGCAGGGTTCCGACTACGCGCTGCGGTACCACGACCTGCACGCCAACCGCTTCCTCCGCTACTTCCGGGGCCACACCGGCCGCGTGACCACCCTGGCCATGTCCCCCCGCTCCGACGTGTTCCTGTCGGCAGCGGAGGACAAGCAGGCAAGCTATGGGGGGCGCGGGCACGGGTTGCACGCGTGGGTATGCTCTTGCAGCAGGGAGCCGCCGCCGGCCTGGCCGTGCGCCCCGAGTCTCACGTGTGTTCTTGCCGGCAGCAGAGGAGGGGCAGGCAAGAGCAGGGGTAGCTGAGCTTTCCTGCTGTGCCGGACCAAAGCCAACTGCCTCGTTACATTCTCTCCTCCACCCTGCAGGTCCGGCTGTGGGACCTGCGCGTCAACGGCTGCCAGGCGCTGCTGCAGACGCCTGGCCTGCCCACCACCGCCTTCGACGAGCAGGGCTTGGTGTTCGCTGTGGGCGCTGAGCGCGGCGTGGTGAAGCTGTACGACGCCCGCAACTGGGGGGCGGGCCCCTTCACCTCGTTCCCGGTGCGGCGCGCGCGGGCTGAGTTTGCTGGCGGGCGGCGAGGGGCCATAGCTTGCCTGGTGCAGCGGCTGTCGCGTGGCACTGTTGGCAGCACGCCCGCCTCGCCCGCATGCCTCTCAGCCTGGGCAGCTCGCTGCCCCTCCCCTCCACCTTTCCACCGCAGCGTTCGCCTTGCAGCAGCATGAGGCAACTCACACTGCCGCCCGCTTTGCCTGCCTGCTCTCCTGGCCCGCAGGTGCAAGACGAGATCAACAGCGGCGCCCTGTTTGGCTGCCTCAAGTTCAGCCTGGATGGGTCGATGCTGCTGGCGGTGGCGGAGGGGCGCATCTACGTACTGGATTCTTTTGAGGGCAAGGTCATGCAGAAGGTGGGCCCCTGCAGCCGATTGCTCTCTATCTTGTGTGGTGTGGAGGAGGAGCACGCCGAACTGCAGCTGCTGCGTCCACCCTGCTGCATCCACCTGCCTGCCCCACGCCCACAGCTGATGCTGGTCTTCCCCCCTGCCCGCGCTCCTTGCCGCACTGCAGATCGTCAACCCAGGGGTGGGCGAGGGCGGGCAAGCGCTGGAGGCCTGCCTCACCCCCGACGCTCACTACGTGCTGTCAGGTCGGTTGGGGGCTATTCAGCTGCTGCGTGTCAACAGACGGCTGTCAAACCAGGTCAGGAGGCTGCAGGCACTCTGACGAAACACTGCTGTGTGCCTTCTCCGTTTGACCCCGCTCCGCAGGCAACCCCGACTGCACCATCCGTGCCTGGTCTGTGGCCACAGGGGAGCAGGCGGCGCAGTGGAAGGGCCACGCGGGCGTGCCGGCCTGCCTCAAGGTGGGCTGTTGGAGGCTGCACGGCGGGGCGGCACGGCGGGTGGGGGTTGTAGGGCATGCAGGTGCCAGGCTGATGGCCGCTGGCTGCCCCGCACCGCGAGCTGCGATTGGCGGCACGCCAAGCTTCAAAAATGGCGAGGCGAACAGCCTTCCTGCACCTCCACCCCTGCCTGCAGTTCTCCCCCCGCAAGCTGCTGGTTGCCTCTGCCTGCAGCGCCCTGGGCTTCTGGATTCCCGACACTGCACGCGTGTTGCAGCTGCAGGCGGCCCAGCGTGCCGCCACCCCCATGCAGCCGCAGCAGGCGCCGCCGCCACAGCAGCAGCAACAGCAGCAGTATTCCCAGCCGCCACAGTATCAGCAGCAGCAGCAGCCACAGCAGCAGCAGTATGCTCCTCTTCCACCGCCGCCGCAGCCGCAGCACCACCAGCCGCCGCCTCCTTGGCAGCAGCAGGGGCCGCCGCCGGGCCAAATCCCTTGGCAGCAGCAGGCACCGGGGCCGGGGCCGCTGCAGCAGCAGTACCCGCTGCCGCACATGCAGCAGCAGCATCCCGGAGGACCCCCACCGCCAATGTACCGGCAAGGCCCCCCCGGGCCGCCGCCGCCGCATGGTGGCGGGCTGTGGTGAGGGTTGCTTTGTTGGCCAGTGTGTGCCATCGTTGCTACCCTCACTTGTTTGCTGCTCGTGTTAATATGATATTGCGGGCGCGTGTGGATGCTTCTGATGTGGCTGGCATGTGCCTCCTGCCAACCTGTGACAGACAGCTCCTCAGAACACAGTACCAAGCGCTGCACAGTGCCTAGCAGTGCGCAGCCGTCCCCTGGTGGCAGTCGGCGTAGGTTGGGCGGGGGGGCGGGGCTGCAGCCGGCGCAGGCGGCATGATCCGTCAGAGCGAGAGACAAGACTGTTATCCTCTGCGTACTCCCCAATTTCCGTGCTAAAGAGATTTTGACGAAGGAGATTTCGATGAAGGAGTGCTGCACAATAGCCCACCTCCGCTACGACCTGCCTCGTCTCTCCGCCTGAGCTGTCGCCCAGTGGGCCACCACAGCAAGTCTCCGCGACTGGGACGACGGCCCGTTCTGAACGGCTCTCGGCAAGGCGCGTCGCCGTCCCGCCAGTCATTTCCTGTCACCGCCCGCCGCCGCGCGCGTCCCTCAGCAATGAGCAGCCGCGGGCCTTGCCCTGTTGACACGCCGCCGGACAGCTGCTTGGTCGGCATGTACTCATGCATACATGAACCGTGTTACACCTGTCTGTATTCTGAGGAAGAAACACAGGGCCCGGCACGGCTGAGACCGGGAAAGAACGGGGTGGGGGTGGGAGGAGCTGCTATTGAAAGGGGGGAGAGAGTGCAAAGGGGATGCATGTAACACAGGACAAAGCAAGGGCATCTGCATGGGGGGGGATGACGCTTGGAACAGTGCGCGCAACAGCCTGAGCCAGAGAACGTAAGGAGTCTGAGCCCGAATGCATGCAGGCGGTTCCCAGGCCATTGACCCCGCCACCGGCCGCCGCGCCACACGCAGTGCGTCTGCATATACATTGATGCACTCGGGCGGGCAGGGAGTCGTTGGGGGAAGCGAGGGGCCCCAGCGGCGTGTTTTCAAGACGCCCTAGCCGCTGCCCAAGGCTGCATCTCCTCACCTGGTGGCTCGCCAGCAGCATCATGGTTGCCGGTGACAACGGTCCAGGCGCGCATCAATGGCGAGGAGGCGGTGTGGGGAGAACTGGGCTGCGCCGGCGCCGGCGCCTGCTCGGGGCTGGAAGGCGCCGAGCCCCGGCTCGACGCAAGAGACTGCCTGTGACCAGCTGCAGTCACAGCAACATCAATGCACTGAGCCTGACCACAGCAGCGGCAATGCCGGTGCGCCACAGACCAGCACCGCAGCGGCCGCTGTGAATGTGCTGCAACTGATGGGCGCCGCACCACCGCCCACCGCCCAAGGGCATGCGCCGCCGAGCGCTCCACGCTATGATACCGCTGCCCCACCTTTGCACGTATTGTTGAGCTCCATGGCCAGCTCGGCCCGTGCCCCCGCGAACATTGGGCCCCAAGAGCAGGCTTGCAGCTGCACGCGGCTGCTGGACTGCAGCCCGCCAACTGCGTCTACCGAGCCCCTCAGTCGCTGCTGGCAGCTCCCACAGGGCGGGCGGGCCGCCGGCGCAGCGGGCGCCTGGCGGTAGCAGCGGCGGGCGCGCCTGCAGACGAATCGCCGCCTCTGGGCTCGCCCCTCTCAGCATCTGAGGCTGCAGCCTTCGCCGCATATTCTTCGCTGCGCGTCAAGCTTGCAGCAGCAGAAAAGGTGAGGCGGTGCAGCGGGTCCACGATGCCGTGCACACGCGCCCGCTGGCGCCCGTCTGCATTGCGCACTCGCGTCGGCAGCCTGCTTAACCAACGAACCTCCTCCCCGCAGATTTCTCCCCTCCCCCCTCATCTCGCCCCATCCTTGCCGGCTTGGGGGGGCTCTGGCCCCGCCACGTGGGGTAGCTGGTGGACGATCAGTCGGGACCTCGAGATTGCTGCGCGGATGGAGCGGCAGGCAGCGGAAACTGTGGCGGGCATGGAGGAGGACGAGCGCGACTTCAAAGAGTTCTGGGAGCGCCTCGAGAAGGATGAGCGTGATTTCGAAGAGGAGATGCAGCGTGCGGCGGAACAGCGCAAGGGGGCCGCCCCAAGCCCGCCGCCCAAGCCGCAAGCCCCCGCCCCCCACCCCCGCCCTGCGCCGCTGGTGTGGCCGCCGGCGTCCGCCGATGCGGCACCCGCCACAGCCAGCACGCGGCAGGCAGCAGCGGCGGCATCAGCTGCCGCGGCCGCTGCATGGGCGCGGACAGCGGCGGGTCGGGAGGCCGCGGCAGAGGCGGCTACAGAGCGTGGGACCAGCCAGCCGGCGGCAGAGGACACGGCGGTCGCCGAGGCGTACGAGCGGGCTGCTGCAGCGTGGCATGCTGTGCACGAAACGCTGGAGGCTGCCAGGCAGGCGTGCCCCGACTCGCCAGCAGTGCGTGAGGCGGAGGCAGCGGTGGAGGCGGCACGTGTGCTCTCGGCGCAGCGCCAGGCCTGGCGGGACGGCTGACGGTGGCGCAGCGGGCTGGGGCTGCAGGTCATGACCTGCAGGTTGCTGCATGCATGCTTGTTGAGTTGTGAGCAGATGGATGGGCTTGACTAGTGCAGCAGAGGGTGATCACTGCAAGATAGTAGAGGCAGGCAGCAGCGAGGTACGCTGGTATGGCTGTGGGCCAGCGATGCAAGCAGGTGCAGGGGAGATGGGGGGTCACGCTGTGTGGGGGGGACGAGTGCTGCCTGTGCAAGAGCTCGGCTGACGGCTGCGGCGAGCTGCTGCCCTAGGGCGAGCTGCTGCCCGATGCTACGCGCCTGCAAGCTGTACGCCAACTGCGAGTGCGACTACAGCACAGACGCTGAGCTGCGGGCGGCGCTGAGCTCGCTAGTTGCGCAGGCGCTCAACCTGCGCCGCCTGCAGTTCAGAGCGCACTAGAGGCGGAGGATGAGGTGGGGGCTGGCGACGCCGGCGGCGGCTGCCTCTCCTGCGGGGTGCCGCCCGCTGTCGGAGGGCTGCGCCACCTGGAGGTTCTGGCTGTGTCAAAGGCCTGCTGCCCTCCCTGCCCGAGGGGCCCTACCTGACAGGTGGGGCTAGTTACCACCACCCCAGTGGGGGGGCCGGCGGCTCGCTTGCCGCTGCTTGTACTGGGATCCGGAGCAGCTGTGGAAACTGTAGGCACTGCTGCTGCTGCTGCTGCTGCTGCTGCTGCTGCTGCTCGTCTGTCTGCATCTGGTACTCGCACGCTCACTGCTTGCGCGTGCTCACCGATTCCTGCCTGCTCTCCGCCCCGCCGCAGGCCTCACATCCTGGTACCTGAGAAGAAACAGTCTCACCAGCCCTCTGCCGCCCGCCCTGCGCGCCGCAACAGCGCTGCGTGTGCTCAACCTGTGCGGCAACCCCCTGCTGCGCCCAGGCAGCGCGTCTGTCAGCACGCTCGCCGCCCTCACGGCCCTCACCACCATCTGCCTGGAGGAGACGGGCGTCAGCCGCACGTGCGCAGCCGAGCTGGCACACCGCCTGCCGCTCCTGGAGTTTTGTGAATGGTGACGGGTCCCTGGAACCTGCCGTACCCCCGTGCTGGGCCTGCTGGGCCCTGCTCTGGTGTGGCATGCATGTTTTGAGCCTGTTACACTGTACCTGGCAGCACAGATAGGACAGCGGCACCAGGCGCTCGATGGTGGCAGGCCGTGGGTAGACAGGGGGGATGGAAAGTGATAGGCAGGAGGGCTCACAGGAGAGTGAGGCAGCTGAGAGGGCTGCGTGTGTGACGACAACACATACGCTTGAGTTGCTTGCGACAGCCGCAGACCAGAAATTGCCACCTGGTGAATATCATACGAGGCAACACCAGCGTCAAACGCGGCTGCATGGGGCCGTCGTGCATGCAAGCTTCCCCCGCGACACGCGGTGGCAGGTGGTGCAGGTTGTTCTCACACCGCGCCATGCATGTCGGATATGGTAGGGCAAGGAGGGCATGCACGGCAGCCGAAATTGCAAAGGCGAAGCTGGCGTCGCTCGACGGGCGCAAATTCGGGGTATGTCGGCGAAGATGCTGACGCGGGACACTACCCCGCGGCGGCGGCGGCGGCGGCGGACAATGCATGTACGATATAGAACTCCAGCCAGCGACCTCTTCTTCCAGCCTGATCTGGGGTGCATACATGCCTTGGCATGCATAACACCGCTGCTGCATGCAGCATTGACTACGGCTAGCGTGCAGCCGGCGCATGCGGTGTCCGCGTGGCGGAGGTGGCGCAGGTGGTGCAGCAGTGCCCAGACGAACTCCTTACCAGCCAGCGCGCCCCCATTCCAACGCTTTCCCTCCATTCTCATGCCCACCTGAACCATAACTAGACCACACCCACCTCAATATGGGGTCGCTCGGCATGCTTCTCGGGCGCTTGCCGTTCTCCTCAGCCTTGGGGGAAGCCACCGCTTCTGCTGCCGGCAGCAAGGGTGCTTTCATCTCCCAGAAATTCCTAGGCAGCGCGCAGAGGCAGGGCCAGGCAGCGTCGGGCAATGGCGCGCCCTGGACCTCTGGGCCTCGCGCCTCCACCGCCCGCCTGGCCATTGCGACGCCCGTGGACACCGAGCGCCGCCTGGCAGCGCGCAGGAGCGCGGCTCCAGAGCTGCAGGCGAGTTGGAGGTGGTTTCTTCTCATGCAGAGTGCCCCGGCTGCCGCCAGCGGGGCGTCTTGCGCCCGGTAGACATGCCGAAAGCGTTTGTGTGGCTGCCGGCGGGCCGCAGTGGTGCAAGCAGGTTTACTTTTCAGCGCGCTCCGGCCGTCGCGCCCTGAGGCCCGCTCGCGATTCTCGGCCTCCTTTGGGCACTCTGCTGCCTGGTTGCTGCAGCGGCCTCGAGTGCAGTTGTGCAGGCCTGTCCGGCGCTCCCGCCGCCGGCGCCCCCGCCCTCTGCTTCATACTTCGCCACCTCCCCCCTCCCCTACTCTCCGCCCAGGTGGTGACTTCCTTTCTCGAGGGCTCCGGCTCGCTGCCCGCCGCCATCTACCGTCTGCTTGACCCGGCCGCCCCCGTTGAGCTGCCGCCGCCCGGCACCGTCACGCTGGCGCCTGGCGACAACCGCGAGCTGGACAAGCTGGTGGCGGCGCTGGGGCGCAACAAGTCCACCTGGCGCCGCGCGCTGGCGCTGCACGACTGGCTGCTGCAGGTGGGACAAGTGGGGGGGGTGTAGGTGGAAGGTGCTGCACGGAAGAAGGAGCACGCATCTGCACGTTCTGTGCAGCACTCCACTGCCATCCTGGCACTGCGGACTCCCCCCGTTCAGATTTTTCTGTGGCCGCCCTGACGCGCGCGGCGCCCGTGCCCGTCCCCCTCCCTGCAGAGCGGCCACCGCCCCGACGACCGTCTGACCACCACGCTCATCCGCGTGTGCTCCCAGCACGGCCAGGCCAGCACAGCCCTCTCTCTGTACGATTGGATGCGGTCGCAGCCCGGCGCCGGCGGCGCCGGCCTCACCCCCTCGGTCTTCACCTACACCGCTGCCATGCGCGCTGCGCTCACCGGCAGCATGCTGGACCGCGCGATGCAGGTGGGCGCCGGCCGAGTGGTTGGCTGGGAGCCACGCGCTGTTGGCGGTGTCCCACAGGGAACCCTTCACAGGCGTGCCAAGGCTGGAGTGCCGTGCATGCAGCTCCACAGCAGCCGGCAGCGCTTGCACACTGTGAAGGCTTGCGCCACTCCCCAGCAGCCCCCAGCGCTTTGCGTGGCCGTCCGTCCGCCTGTGCCTGTGCGCAGCGACAACAAAACCTGCCTGCCTGCCTGCCTGCCTGCCTGCCCCAGGTATGGGACGACGCCGTGGGCGCCAAGTGCGAGATCGACTGCCGGCTGTGCACCACGCTGGTGGAGGTCTGCGGGCGGCGTGGCGACACCGATCGCGCGCTCGATGCGTATGCGCAGGTGCGTGCTTGGACAGGCGCGGGGCAGCAGGCTGGGGACGTGAGCGGTGTGGAGCTGCCTGTAGGCGCTGCAGCAGCGCTGGGCTGTAGAGTACGCGAGGAGCTTTGTTGAGGGCTGCTCTTGTGCTTCGTCTGACGTACCTCTCTCTCGCGCTGCCCACCCTCCTCCCCGCATTCAGATGCACGACGCCCCCCGCGACAGCCGCATGGCCCCCTCGGTGCACGCCTACACCGCGGCGATGCGCGCCGCGGCAGAGGGCGGTCGCTGGGAGGCGGCGCTGTCCATTTGGGACGACATGCAGAAGGCGGGGTGCAAGCCCACAGGCGCGTGGGTGGCGAGGCTGGATGACAGATATCGCAGACAGCAGACACGGCAGCGCCGCGGCAGCGCCGGCGCCCCGCAATCCCTGCCTCGTGGGCCCTCACTTCTTTGATCTCATCATCTCATTTGCCTCGCCCGTCTGTGCCTGCCTCGACGTGTGCAGGCCACGCGTACGCAGCCGTCATCTCTGCCTGCGCCGCGGGCGGCCAGTGGCAGCGGGCCGTCGCCCTCTTCGACGACATGCTGGCCTGGGGCGTGCGCCCCGACGTCGTGTCCTGCACCGCCCTGATCACTGGTGGGTGGTTTTCGCCGGTGCAGGGGGCAGCAGCAGCAGCGAGGCGGTGGCAGAGGGGCACAGCAGTGCTGGCACGCAGAGGCAGGCAGCAAAGAATGCTTGCCTGCAGGCCTGCAGCGCCCCTTGGCCGCAGCCGCTAGCATGCGGTTTCGGCCTGCCCGCCCCTCCAAACCAGAGCCCCACCGCTCACTCTCCCCCGCTCCCCGCCCCGCCCCTCGTCTGCTGCAGCCCTGGGCACCGATGGCCAGTGGGAGCGCGCTGAGAAGGTGGTGGAGTGGATGCTGCGCTCTGACATCAAGCCAAACGTGCGCACCTACACCGCCCTCATCACCGGTGAGCTCAGCACAGGGAGCCAGGACACAAGAGCATAGTTGTGAAGGGGCTGAGTTAATGGCCAGCGTGTAGGTCTGCACAATGCACCAGGATCGATCGCGTGCGAGGCCAGGCTGCCAGGCGTGCAGGCAGCATCACAAGCCATGCCATGCTGACGCGGCTCCTACATGTCCCCTTGTCCTCTCTGCAGCCCTGGGCAACGCGAAGCAGTGGGACCGGGCGCTGGAAATTGTGAAGCGCATGCGGCGGCACGGCTTTGGCGGCGGGCTGGAGCCCAATGCGTACACCTATTCTGGTGGGTGTGCTGTGCTGTGCAGGGTACTGCTGTGGTACTGCCGTGGTCCTGTTGCCATGCAGTCTCTATGTTGGCAGCTGAAGCGCTGTTCCCTGCCTCCGCTGCTGCCCCTGAACTGCTGCCTCACGCCGCCCTGCGCCGCACCCTGTCCCTCCCCCCGCCCTGCAGCGCTCCTCAAGACGATGGGGGAGCAGGGCAAGTGGCAGCTGGCCGAGCGCTTCTTCCGCGAGCTGGAGACTGAGCAGATGGACCTGATGGCAAAGGAGGCGGCGGCTGCAGACGCCAAGGCCGGCCGCTGCGACGCCGACGGCGCCTCTGCCAGCGCGGCAGTGCCTGCTGCGCCCGTCGCAGCGGCAGCAGGGTCTGTCGCAGCAGCGGCGGTCACCCCGGCTGTGTCTGCCTTCCCAGGCATGGCTAAGGAGCTCCCCACGGAGGCCCCCGGGGCCAACCCAGAGGCCATTGCTGCTGCGGCAGCGGCGGTCGCCGCGCTGGCCGCGCGGCAGCACCAGCTGGCGGCGGCGGGCGGCTCCGCGCCGGCCCTCGACCTCGCGCTGCTGCAGCAGCTGGCAGCGGCGGGCGCCGCCGTCGCTGCGGCAGCGGAGGAGGCGGAGAGCGCGGGCCTGCGGGCCATTGCCGCCAGCGCAGCCGAGGCGGCGCTTGCGACGCCGCGCGGCGGCAGCGCCGCCGCTGCAGCCGCCCCCGCCTTCAACCTGCACCACGAGCAGCAGCAGCAGCAGGAGGGCGACGCCGCCTCCTTCTTCTCCTACTTCTCCGGCCCCACAAAAACCGCGCCCCAGCCCTCTGGCTCCCCCGCCAGCGTGGCAGACGCCGCCGTCTTTGTGTCGCCCTTCGCGCCGGAAGACCTGCTGTCCCGCCCGGCGTCGCAGTGGACCAACGACAACGCCGCAGTGCGCGGCCTGTCGCTGCACCTGGAAGAGCTGTCGGCGCCCGCTGCCGCGGTGCCTGCTGCTGCTGCGGCGGCGGCGGCGGCGGCGCCCAAGCTGCGCCCGCTGCCCAAGGGCCGCGGTCCGGTGAACGAGGTGGTGTGCGGCGCGCTGATGCTGGCGTACGAGCGCGCGAGCAAGTGGCAGGAGTGCGTGGCCGTCCTGGAGCGCGCCCGCACACTGGGTGAGTGCTGACAGGGCGGCGGCAGATCGGGGGGACGATGCTTGGCTCTTGTGTGGCTGCGCCGCCCCCGTTGGATGTGCATGTTGGGCGGCTGCACAGCGGGTTGGCTGGCCTGCCCCGCCGACACATCCTCCAACCCGCTCTTTTCTTCCTGTACGTCCCCCCCTGCAGGCATCTCCCCCAACACAATCATGTACAACACCGCCATGTCGGCGCTGGGCAAGGCACTGCAGGCGGAAGCCGCCGCGAAGCTGTTCTCCGAGATGCCCGCCCCCGACGCCGTCTCATACGAAACGCTCATCGCCGCGCACGGCATGAGCGGGCGGGCGGAGGTTGCGGAGGCGGCGTTCAAGGCCATGCACAAGGCTGGTGAGATGCGCTGGCAGGCGCTTCAGAGGGCTTGGGTGGCCGGGGAGGCAAGGAGCTGCGCCAGCGAGCGCTGCTGTGCGGTGCCATGCGCCGCGGCCTGCCGTGCCGCCATGCACCGCGGCCTGCCGCCCTGTTGCCACTGTTTTCTCAGTTCCTTTTCTGTCCCTGCTTCGTGTGTGCAGGCTTTACCCCCCGCGACTACGCCTACTGCGGCCTCATCGCTGCCCACTCCTTCCAGGTGTGCTACGCCGCCTTCAGCTGCTCCGCTGCTGCCACGCTGCTGCTGCTGCTGTGCTGTTGCTTCTGCTCATGGCAGCTACCCTGGGCAGTCGGTTGAGCTTCGCCACGCAGTGCCCGTCACCCAGCGTGTCGCTCACTGCCGCCGCCGCCGCCGCCTCCCTCGCTCCTTCCCAGGGCGACTGGCGCTCCGCGCTGCGCGTGCAAGAGCGGATGCAGTCTGCCGGCGTGGCCCCCACCGTGCACGTCTTCAACGCCCTCATCGCCGCCTGCGACCGCGCGCACCAGTATGAGAAGGCCCTGTCGACCGCTCGCGAGATGCAGCGGGTCGGCGTGCCGGCCAACTCTGTCACGCAGGCGGTGAGTTGGCGGGGCCGTGCAGGGGGGAAGCAGCGGGTGGGGGAGGGGAGGGGGGGCTTCCGCCAAGGAGCAGCCGCAGGCCTTCGCTGCGTGCGCCGGCCTGCCTGCTGCTTCTGCTGGCGTCTATCTGGGTGCTTGCCCCCGGCCTGCTGCTCACCCCGCGCTCCTGCCCCCGCGCTCCTGCCCCCGCAGCTGCTGGAGGGCGTGTGCAAGGAGGGCACGTGCGAGGTGGAGAGCCAGCAGGCGGCGGCGGCGGCGCTGTCGGCCGCCGTGGCTGCCGCCGGCACCCTCATGATCCGTGCCGGCATCTTCTGAGAGCCCTGCCCAGCCCTGCTTTGAGGCGCCTCTTACCTCGCCCGGCGCAGCCCACCTGGCCACAACCAAGCTACGGCAGCGTCGCACGACGCGGCTCCAGCCGCCGCCGATGACCCGCGCACGACCCGCCCCCCTCTGCCGCCTGGCCGCCGCCCCCGCCCACCAAGCCCTCTGATCCCTCGCCAGCCAGCCGGCAGCAACGAACGAATGAATGAATGTAGAACAGCAAACCCCAGCCAAGGCCCCTTGATCCGCCGTCGCCCCTCCACCGACCCCAACCCCTCTCCAGCCCAGCACCGCAGACCGCTCGACCCGCCAGCGCGCCGCAGTGCCGCTGCCCACCCACATTCCTGCGCCACCCGCGCTCTGCCTCACTCCATCACCCGAGAAGCCCTCTTACCGGCTCCACCCCACCCCTCTCTTCGTTCGCTCCCGATGCCCTGCCGCCTCCCCTCTTCGCCGTGGTCCAGTCCGCGGCTGCGCCTTCTCCAGGCGACCCCCCCCCTCCTGCCCTGCCCTGCCCTGCCCCTTCGTGCCCCCCTCCCGAGTTTCGAGCCGCACGCAAAGCGCTCGCCCCCCTCTCAGCCCTTCTCCCAATTCGTTGCCCCCCACGCCCCGTAGCCCCTTTACTCTCGCTCACGCGCCCACCACCCTGTTGCTTTTATCGGTCCCCACCCTTGCCTCTGATCCGTGCCCTCTGCCCACCTCATGCGGCGCTCCCCCCTTTCTGATCCCCCCACCCCCCCTCTCACAACACCCCCTCTCACACTGCCTCCCTGCCTCTCATGAACTGTGCGGCGCGCCCCGCCTCGCCGCGCACAGGCTGATGCCCGCCGGCCGGGTGCGCGCCTGCACCCCCACCCCACCGCCTTGAGCTTTACTGAGCGGCACCCACCTCTCTCGAGCCGTACCCCACCAGACACACCCTGCCTTGCCTTGCCCCTCCGGAACGTTGATGATGCGACAACACGAACCATACACACACTGCCCTCTTGGCCTTGCTGGCCCCCATTCGCTTTCTGCTGTCGGCCCTCTGCCATGCCTCCGCCGCAGCGCTTGCCCCCATAGAGTTTCTTTGATAGCACCCGGCCCGCCGAGGGCCGCCATTGCTTGCACCCAGTTGCATTCACCCACAGAGATCGCCTGCTGTAACACCTTGGGTTGAGTGAGCGCGAGGTAGATGGGCGGTGGCAAGATTGCGGTGGGAGACGGCACGCCCGCTGCCGCTGCCGTCTCTTTTTCGTGTAGAACCCACCCCCTTGTGACGCAGGGAGCTCGACAGCAGAGCCCGCGGTTTGTGACACCTAGCACAGCAGCGCCAGCACGCTCATGACCCCCCACCCGGCGCAGGAGCGGCACTCCACCGGGGGATCCCACACGTCTCAGCCAGCCAGCAGGGTCACCAACAGACGGCTACCAACCCGCCAGAGCCCGCCTCCATCTCGTGCCCTGCCCGCAGGTGTGTTCAGCCGCGTGGCGCCCGCAGCGGCGGCGGGCACAGCTGCATCTTACTTGGCACGCTGTCTGCTTGCAACGTTAGCCCCCGGTGGCCCCGTTTCCCCGTTTCCGACCCGTCCGCGAGAAAAACGTGTTTTCCTGAACCTTCTGGTCTCACTCCCGGGTGAGCCAGCTGGCATTTTGCCGCTGCCGTCGCCGGTGACAAGGCTGGCGCATTGCTTCTTTCGTTCACACCGTTCTATCACGCGCTTTGACATCTATTGGTCAGCCACACTCGGTTCTGTCTGAGTCGTGTGTGGGAGAATTGGCGACCTCCATGTTGGCCTCGGCCATGGCTGGCAGGCCCACCCCCTTCAGGGTGGGAGCGCCTCTGAGGCGTCGATCCAGGAGCGGCGTGGCAGTGCAGGCTGGGCTGGGCTCCAACCTGCTCTCGCTGGGCGCGCTCTCTATCGAGCAAGCCCCACCCGAGGCGGTGCTCGCACTGGGTGGTGTCGCTCTTCTGGCTCTCGGTGGCATCGCCTACGCCGCCATCCAGGCGCAGAGCGGCGACACGGCGGGTGCCGAGCCCGCAGCGCCGCCGCCGCCGCTGCGTGAGAACGCGGTGCTTGTGTTTGGAGCTACCGGCCGCATGGGCCGCGTGCTGGTGGATTCGGTGAGGAGAGATCAGGCGGTTGAGTGCGGGCCAGCGTTGGAGAGCAGCAGCCAGTGCAGTTTGATGCGGGGCTGCCACCAGGCCCGGCCACGTGCGCCATACTCTGCGCATATTAAAAACCCTCTCTTGTGCACGCTCCGCCCACTGCTACTCTTGCCCGCGCAGCTGCTGGCCCAGGGGCGCACCGTGATTGCGGCGACGCGCAGTGCCGACTGCGCTCGCGATGTGCTTGGCAAGGTGGGCTGATGGTGCGGTGGGGCGCGGCGAATGTGCCGCTGCTGCCGGCGCTGCCGCGGCTGTGGCATGTTGCAGCCCCTTCACCGTGCACCCGCGTGCCAACTGGTGGCACCCGTCTGCAGGAGGGGCCCACCGGCACTGTCGTGGCGTTCAACGCCGCGAGCGCGGCGCGCAGCGCTGGCGGCGCCGGCGGCAACGGAATTCTCTTCATTGAGCCTGGAGTGGATATTACCAACCCCGACACCCTGACTCCTGAGATTTTCAAGGGCGTCACTCAGGTGGGTGGGCTAGATGGTGGGGTGGGCACAGATGAGTGCGTCGTTGCGTGCTGGGTGATGCTTCCGTGGCTGCAGGGCCGCGCATGTGAGCGTTTGTATGCCCACCTGCATGGCCGTGTATGTAACAAAGTGCAGCTGCCGTCTGTCGGCAGTGATGCCTGCTGTTGGAGCTGCTTCAGAGCACCATGCAAGTTGTCACCAACACCAGGTAAGATGTGCATGCATCTGCAACTCCTCACATCCCTGTTTCTCGTTGCCGTGCGCAGGTGGTGACCTCCGTTGGCGCCGTATTTGGCAAGACTGCCGATGGCAAGATGGGGTGAGCAGCTGGGGTGGCAGGCTGGGAATGGCCGATATCACACCGTCTTATCCCTCAGACTAGCCGGAGCTGTGCAAGATACTAGCCAACGACCAAGGGGTGTTGCCGTCCCCTTGCCGCCCTTAGATACTTGGACGACATGACGCCAGAGCGCGTGGACGCACAGGGCATGGCCAACGTGGCGGCGGCAGCTGCCAAGTACCTGCCGCGCGCTGCACGCGAGACGGAGGAGGTGCTCAGCATGCGCAGCGCGGAGGACATCCAGCGCTGGCAGCGGTGAGGCCGGGGCAGGGCTGGGGGAGGCCTGCGCGAAAAAAGCAGCCCTGCTGTGACCATGCCTGGCTCCCTTTCTGCTCTGCCAGGTGCTGCTGCCCTCATCGGAGCGCAGCAGCTGGCAAGACCCTCTGCCTCTGTTTTCCTCTTCTTTCTGCAGCCTGGACGATGTCATCATGGGCGGCCAGAGCGAGAGCGGCCTGGCGGCTGCTGAAGACGGCAGCGGCGCCGTCTGGCGTGGTGCGCCGCCGGTGCAGGGCCGCGGCGAGGGCTGCCTGCCTGTGCAGGCCTGCATCCGCTCCTGCCCTGCCTGTGCACCTCCTAGCAAGCTTGGTTTCCCCCGCTCCTCCCCCAGCGCACATGCTGTGCACCCCTTGCCCACGTTTGCTCATGGACCTGTTGCCACCCTGCAACCTTGTCTGCAGGCGATCTAATCATCGAGGGCGGCGGGTTCTGTGGCGCGCGCACCTTCCCCGCCGACCTCGACCTCTCTGCTTACGACGGCATCTGCCTGCGCGTCAAAGGAGACGGCCAGACCTTCAAGGTCCGCTGCGTGTTCCAGTTCAACTCACAGACTCTTTCACTGAGTTTCGCGTCGCGCGTGGGGCTGCATGTCGCGAGCGCCACCTGCTGCTGCCAGGCGTGGGCCGCGCCCCCCTCACCGCCTTCTCTCAATGCACCCTGCACCCGTTGCCTGCTGAACAGTCCTGCCTCGTATGCTCTTCCGCCTCCTCCCCTCATCTTCCCCCCCGCCTGCATGTGTGTTCCTGCTGCAGCTGAACATCAAGACCGACATGCAGATCGAGAAGCCTGAAGACACCTACCAGGAAACCTTTGAGACGCAGGTGGGCGGGCGAGCAGCATCAGGCAGGCAGGCAGGTAGCAAGGGAAGGCAGGCAGGCAGGCAGGAGCCAGCCAGGAAGCCAGCCAGCCAGCCGGCAGCCCTCGCAGTGCAGGCCGGAGGCGAGGACACGCCACCAAGCATTGCAGCATCCACGCAGGACCTGCTGCAGGCTGTGCCGAGGTGGGAGCACCCAGCCGCACCCTGCATCACCCACCGCCACCTCGCCCTCCTCCGCCCCCTCCTCCTGCAGGCCAACGGCGACTGGACCACCGTCCATCTGCCCTGGCACTCGTTCGTGCTGGTCAAGCGCGCCCGCTCCGTGCCAGACTACCCGCCCCTGGACCCCGCCCGCATCCGCCAGTTTGGCCTGGTGCTCAGCCGGTGAGGGTCTTGTCTCCGTGCGGTGCTTGTTCATACTCCACGACACGCGCAGCACACCCGAGCGGAGAGCACCGCTGGTGCTTTTTTGGAAATGCTCGATGGCCGCCATCGCCGCCCATGCGTGCCTCACCTTCCCTGATTAGTCCAGCTCTGGCTGCACTGTGGCTGCACCTTGCTGTGCAGGTTTGAGTACAACGGCTTCCCCAACCCCAGCTACCGCCCCGGGAAGTTCGAGCTGCTGATCGACGGCGGCATCCAGGCGTACACGGAGCCCCGCCCCCAGCTGCTCATGGTCTCCTCTGGTGCGCCCCTGCTACTGCTGCTGCTGGTCGCATTGCCCTTTGCAGCGCTGGGTGCGCAGGGGAGTGGAGGGACAGTGCTGCGGCAAGGGTGCTGCTGAGCCTCAGTGCTGGCCCCAGGCCTGCCGCCACACCGCCCCTGCGTGTCCCTCTGGCTCCTGAACCGCAGCCGGCGTGGAGCGCAACGCGAAGATTGGGGACGATGAGGAGGCACGCAAGAAGGACATCCCCATTGTGCAGGCACGCAGGGTGGAAGGGTCGCGTCAGAGCCTGCTGCTGCCGCCGCCGAAGCCGCCGCCGCCGGCTGCACCTCACCAGCCTGCTGGCAGAGCACGGCGCTCTTTACTTGGGGGTAGCAGCCGGGGGGAGGGGCGCAAGTGGGCACGGGGCCAACAACCCGCCTTCTTTCTGTGTGTGCTTGCCATGTGCAGCTCAACCCCGGAGCGGTCCTGAACCACAAGTACACCGGGGAGAACGCTGTGCGCGCCAGCGGGCTGTCCTACTGCGTGCTGCGCAGCACCGGGCTGACCAACGAGAGCGAGCCCGGAGAGTTCCTGCTGGAGGCGTCGCAGGGTGGGTTCCTTTCAAAATGCCGTTGTTTGAAGAGTTCCTTTCTGAAAAGTGGCTGGTATGAAAGGGAAGTGCGTTCTATAAGAGTTCCTGCCGGAGACATCGCAGAGTGGGCTGATGGGCACATGGGCAGCGGTCGCAGACCAGCAGCGGGTAGCGTCGCCTGCACTGCACGGCGTGCACGTCACCTGCACATCACCTGCCTGCCTTGCTCTTGCTGCTTTCACACCTCCGACCTGCAACTGCACGTGTTCTTGCTGCAGGCGACCGCATCACTGGCCGCATCAGCCGTGAAGAGCTGGCATCGATGGTGGCAACGGCGCTGGGCACCCCCGCTGCCGCCGGCAAGACCGCCGAGCTGCGGCGGCAGACGGCGGCCGACGCGGCCGGCAAGAGCATGAGCGAGCGAGACAACGTGCGGTGCGTGACTTGACATGGGCACAGGGGGACCTGTGCCCGTTTCTTCTTCTTTTTTAAGCCAGTGTGCCAGCAGGCGCACCCTTCTCCCTCCCTGCAACCTGCTCATGGGGCTGGTAGCCTGATAGGACGGCCGCCGTCCCCCGCCCAGTCCACGCAAATTTCCACCCTCCTGCCCTGCCCTTCCTTTTCGGCAGCCTGTTCCTGGCGCTGGCAGAGGACCGCCACCGGCCGCGCGTCGGCCTCGAGCCGTTCCCCGCGCCGGCGCCGCCGCCCGCGCCTGCCACCGCTGAGCGCAAAAAGGAGATCCTGTCTGGTGGGTGTGGCTTGTGTGGCTAATGGACGGTCTGAAAGCGATCAGGGCGCTGCTTCCATTTCTTTCGTTTCTGGAGCAAGTGTAGAGGGGGGGGCGGGACCATGGTGCCTGTTACACCTGCGCGCCCCTTCGTCCGGTGGCAACAATTCGGCAACGACACCGCCCCTCTCCCCCCCCCCACCCGACAGACGTGCGTGTCATCAAGTCTCTGGCTGCTGGCCGCGGCGGCCGCGTGCGTGACGAACAAGAGAGCGCCACGGTGCGACGCATGCCTGCTGCTGCTGCTGATCTGCTGCAGAGACACTTCTGAGCTGTGCCTGTGGCCTCTTCGGCTGTGCGTCACGGTGTTGCAGCTGCCTGCGCTGGACTGTTGGAGGCGCTCGCTTGCAACCTCTCACATTCTTCCGCTGCCACCCCTGCTGCCTGGCGTTGCCCTGCCCAGGCGAAGAGCATCACCGTCACCAACGACGGCCGTGAGCAGGCGTCGCTGGCGGCTGCCGCGCCCGCGCCTGCCCCTGCTGCCGCCGCCGCGCCTCCTCCCGCTGCGCCCGCTGCCGCCGCTGCGCCAGCTGCGCCAGCTGGCACCCCTGCCAACGTGGAGGAGGCGCGCGCGTGGATCGCCACGTGGAAGGCCAAGGGCGCCGCCGCTGCGCCTGCTGCCGCCGCCGCCGCTGCTCCTGCTGCTGCCGCCGCCGCGGAGGTGCCTGCCAACGTGGCGGCGGCGCGCGAGTGGATCCGCAAGTGGCGCGCCGCTCGGCTGGAGAAGCAGTTGCCCGCCCGCGCTGTATCCAAGCAGCGAAGCGTTACTGCCGCAGAGCTCTGATGGAGGGAGAGGAGCCTGACGGAGAGCGCGCGCCCTTCAGTGTCCAGCTGCTCTCTCCCCACGAGCAGCTGCACACAGCCACCACACCCAAACCTTGAGACAAGCTGCCCCGGCGAGGCTGCTGAGTTCATATACCAGCACTTTTCTGCATTTCATTTTCCCCTCAGTTTGGTTGAGATTTCCCGCTGATGAGCTGTATGCAAGCCTGGCATATTGGGATCGTTTGAAAACAGGACAGAGAAGCGGGCAGATGTTGACAGGCGGGGCAAGCAAGGGGAGGGCTCTACATTGGGGGGAACAAACACGGCGTGCGGTTGGGCAAGGCAACGTGAGGCGAGGCCGCAGCAGGAGTGGGTCCAAACACGCGTTTCAGCTGCACAGAGTAAGTTTTCAGCCAAACCGCAAGCCAAAGCTCACAGCTGCAGTTCATCCCAGTTGCTGCTGTTCATTGGAAGCATTCAAGCCACCGGGGCAGGCAGGCGCTCGCTCCGAACTCTCGATCTTGTTCGATATTCTCGCAAGGCTCGT
Organism: Micractinium conductrix; assembly: GCA_002245815.2. Taxonomy (NCBI): domain Eukaryota; kingdom Viridiplantae; phylum Chlorophyta; class Trebouxiophyceae; order Chlorellales; family Chlorellaceae; genus Micractinium; species Micractinium conductrix. The sequence continues at coordinate 538,200 of LHPF02000014.1, read as the reverse complement.
TCGTGTCGCTGGCGCAGGGAGAGGCAGAGGCCGGGATGGCGTCTGCTCTGGCCTTGCTGCTGCTGCTGCTCCTGCCGCTGCCGCTGCCGCAGCCGCTCACGCTGGCCACGCCGCTACCGTTGTGCCGTTTCCGAGGCCTCAGAAGGACTCGCGGACCTCAGCACCCTCAGCGTCGCCAGGGGAGGATGCGCGGGCAGAGGTGCTGACGGACGCGGTGGAACGAGCGTGGGACTGTGAGGCGGACGTGGTGCTTGCGCTCGAGTGGGAGGCGGAGGAGGAGTGCTCGTCGCCAGAGGCGCAGGCGCAGGAGACGCTGCGGGCGCCTGCAAAGGTGGGACAGGGAGAGAGCAGCAGCAGGTCTTGATGGTCATGTCTGGGATTCCGGGGCAGTGGTTCGCGGCAAAGGCGCAGGCGCAGGAGACGCACGTGCCGCACAGCCGTGAAGCACCTCAGAGCGGAGCTCCTCGCAGTCTATCTGTCAGTCGAGAGGCGAGCCCCCCCCCCCCCCGCCGCCCTCACCATCGGTGTCCTTGCAGTCAAACTTGATGCGGCTGCCGTGCGGGCAGCCCTGGGTGCATCTGCGGGAGGGACGCACCGCAGGACAAGCGTTTTCTGCAGAGCGGCGCGGCCCAAGGCTGCCTGCGGCGACACCATTTGCTCCCATCCCAAAGAGAGGCAAGGCAGGTCCATCTCAGCGAGCGCAAACCGTCCCACTCCCAACCACGCACTTGTGGCGCTGCTCCTTGCACCAGTCGCTCTCCCCGGCCTGCGCCACCACTGCCGCCGCCAGCAGCAGGGCGGCGAGCAGCAGGGCGGATATGCAGCGGGGGCGCGCCATGCTGCACGGGGGCAGGAGACGGCTGGCCATCGGGTGCACGCGGAGAGCGGCAGGCGGCGAGCGGCGCCCGGCGGCGGACGGCACGTGGCCAGCTCAGCTGCAGGCACCAGCCCGGTCTCACCGCCTTGCCCGACGGGTGCAGAGGGGCGAACGAGGCTTTGAGGCCCGAGGATTGGGGCGGCGCGTGCACGCGTCTGGGTGCCGAGCAGGCGGCCGTGGCGTGCCTGGAGGTGCTGAAGGAGACAGAGGATGCGAACCCCGGCCCGCACGGAACTGCTGAGAGCGCAACACAGCTTCCTCATGCGGCCCCCCCTCGGACGAGCAGGCAGCCCACAATCTGCGCTCTTTGATCACAAAGTCACGAGCACACCATGGTGCTCGCCAACGGCACTGGTATTACGCCGGCGGCTGCGACGCCAGGCTTCCCCTCGCAGCCCCGCGACAGGGCCGTCGAACAGCTACATGCCGCACTTGCCAGTCAGCAGGAACTGCTGGAGACAGCCCTCCAACGCGCGAAGGCTGCCGAGTCCAGAGCTGCTGAGGTGGAGGAGCAGGCGGCGGCGACTGAGCGGCGAGCGGCGGCGGCCGAGGAGCGGGCGGCAGCTGCAGAGGTCCACGTAGAGGCCGTGCGGCAGCAGCGCGAGGAGGCGGCTAGCCGGATGGAGGGCCTGTTGCAGGGCATGACAGTCCTTGCGTGCCAGCTCAACGACAGCCCTGCATCGCCGCTGTCGCCCCGTCGGCAGGCCGCCGGGCTGCGGCCCCTGGCGCCGCTGTTCCAGCCGCCATCACAGCACGCGGCGCCCGGCCGGTGCCTGTACGTGGGCAGCCTGCCGTACCTGGCCTCTGCGGCCGACGCTCGCGCCGGCCTGCTACGAGCAGAGCTCGAGCGGTTGGGCGCGATTGAAGCGCTTCGATTTGGGCAGCACGTCACTCGCAAGGAACGACGCTGGGCCCTGGTTTGCTACCACTCTGCTTCCTCGGCGGCAGCGGCGCTGCACGCGCTGCACGGGCGCATGCTGCCAGGCCTGCAAGGTGGGGTGCTGCCAGGGCTGCTCTGCGGAATCGGCTGTGACAAACCCGTGACAGGGTGCTGCCTGCATGGGCGGTGCGTGCTGCGCTTGCAGGATCGAGCCGCCACCTGCGCAGGCGCTGTGTGCTTACCTGCGCATCGCCTGCTTTGGCGTGCCCCCCTCCCCCCCGCAGGCACCACCCCTTTGTTGATTGAGTATTCTAGGCACGCCTTCCTTGCCAGCAGCAGCACTGGCAGCACCAGGAGCAGCGCAGCAGGCGCCGCCGTACCAGCGGCCCCAGCAGCAGCGCAACCACGGCCACCACCGCCGCCACCACCACCGCCGCTACCACTGCCAATGCCGCCAGTGGCTTCAGACGAGCAGCCGCGTGCCGCTGCATCGCCGGTGCTGCGTGAGGCCGCCGACGCAGCCAACAGATGCGCTGCCGCAGGGGGGCAGCCGCGCGCTGATCCACCGCCAGCGTTGGTTGAAGGTGCAGGTGCAGGCGGCTGCAGGCGACCACGCAGGGCGGCAATGCAGGCAGCAAGCACGCCGCTGAAGGGGACTGTGCTGCAGTGGGCGGGCACGCAGAGGCTGGCAGCGGCGAGGCAGCCAGCGGGCACGCAGACGCAGAGGGCAGCGACACAAGCAGCAGGCAGACTGCAGAAGCGGAAGGCTGGCAGTATTTGCTGGAGTTCATAGATCCAGACAATGCTATGCAGCAGGCGTAGCGCACTGCCACCGCCGCAGCACTACACAGCGCGCAGCGCCAGGCAGCGCTCGTGCAGCAGCAGCCGCAGCACGGTCGACGTGTGTGGCTGCTCTCCTCCCCTGTGCTGTGTGTGGCATGTCGTTTTGCAAGCGGAGAGGTGAGACAGGCAGCCAGAGCGTGAAAGAGACACGCGGCGGCACGAGGGTGGCACATGCGCTTTCCGGCAGCCATGCCGCTCACTGGGGCTCCGAGCTGTCGTCGGTGCCAGTGTCGGATTTCTAGATGTTGTTGGGTCATCGAAGAAGGCCCCCGCCAGTACGCGCGCTGCCAGTCCAGCAACAGATTGGGCATGCAATTCAGCCAAGGGAAACCTGCTGGGGCCGCGCTGCGCTGCTGACGAGGCGCGCCTGCGCCTCACCGAGCGGCGGCCTCCCCTTCCACCATCGACTCCCTCAGCGACCCCACACTCTGCTCTGCTCCTCTCAGCTCAAAATGGAGGGCAACCAGCAGGGCTGGGCGTTCTCTGGCGACCAGCACGCGGCGCAAGCGCTGCACGACGCCTTGGATGCGCAGCAGGAGCTGCTGGAAGCGGCACTGGCACGTGCAGGGGAGGCAGAGCAACGAGCAGCGGCAGCGGAGCAGCGAGCGGCAGCAGCAGCGGCCGCTGAGGCGGCCCAGCGGCGGGCGGTGGCGGCAGCCGAGCAGCGGGCGGCAGATGCGGAGGCGCGAGCGGTGGCGGCGGAGCACCGTGCCGCAGCAGCTGAGGAGCACGCAATCAAGGCGGAAGCGCAAACTGCGACGGCGCGGCGGCAGCGGAACGAGGCGTCTGTCAGGCTGGAGGGCCTGTTGCAGAGCATGGCAGCGCTTGCCAGCCAGTACAAGGAGGGCCCTTCGATGCCGCTGTCGCAGCAGCAGCAGCAGCAGCAGCAGCACCGCCAGCCAGCGCACCCGCCGCCGCCGCCCTACCCACCGGCCGCTGCGCCGTGGCTGCTGCACTCGCCGCACACGCCGCCACCCGTGCAGCACGACTGGGAGCAGCGGCCCGCGCCTGCTGGCACGTCCAGAGAGTGGGGTGGCAGCCGGACGCTGTCGGTGCGCAACCTGCCTGTCCTGACCATGGACACAGACCGAGGCGCCCGCAATAAGCTCAGGGCAGAGTTTGAGCGGTTTGGGGCCGTTGAATCGATGCGCTTTGGGCGGAACCGAGTGAACGCAAGCCAAGGCTGGGCCTTTGTCAACTACGCCGACGCCTCCTCGGCGGCAGCAGCCCGCCCGGCGATGAACGGGCAGGTGGTGCCGTGGCTAGGTGCGACGCGTCGCCTGCGCCGTGCCGAGGGACCAATGGGCTACCATGCTGTGCGCTGCCTGCCCATCTCCCCACTTCCTACTGCTCATTCCACTTGCCCCTCTGACAGGCAGCACCCCACTGTTGGTCAACTTTGCTGCCACCTTCGAGTCCAGGCACCGCATCGGCAGCAGCAGCAGCGGCGCCCTCGTCGCCACGCCATCACCAGAGCATGGCGCAGCGCAGCAGCTGGCTCTGCAGCGGAGCCGCAGCAGTGGCTACCCCACCCCTGCGCCCCCGCCACCGCAACACCTGTTGCAGGCGCAGCAGCGCAGCAGCAGCAGCAGCAGCGGTGCGGCAGTGCCCCCAGCAGCCGAGAGCGGCAGCGCATGCAGCGCTCAAGCTGCGGCTGATGACAGCTGGCAGACGCTCCTCTGAGTGCCAACCCGCGGCGCACACTGTTGCGGCAGGCTTGCAGGTGCTTTTGGTGAGAGCTCCCTCCCGCCTCCCGTGCTGGCTGCGCACCAATCGACCGTGAGCTGCAGCGTTTGTCGCCGCTGCTCTCCTGAACTGACATGGCACAGCTGGGGTGCCTGCTCCCCCGCTGAAAGCCCATCATCCTGCTGTGGCCTGCTGCATACCATGCTTGTGAAACGAGCCGCGTGATGGGGCAGGTTGCAGAGAGTCAAAACTTGAAAGGGGGATCACGACAGGGGTTCGCAAAGTGTAACGATCGCCTCGTGCATCCACTGCGGGCCTGGCGCCTCTGCCGCCGCCGGTGCCACCCAGCTTTGCAATCCCGGCGCTTGCGCCGCTATTCGCTCTGCCCACTCGGTCAGAGGTAATTGGAACTCGTAGCGCCATGCGACTTGTGCTCAGCCTCACCTCGGCGGCAGTCCCCGCTGCGCCCCAGGCGCTCCCGTGTAAAGTTCGCGCTTCAAAGGCGGCAAGGCTGTCGTACAGGCGTCCAGAGCCGCGGCGGCGCCCTCAGCAGCGCGCGCAGCCAGTAGCGGCAGCCGCAGGCGGCGGCGGCAGCGGCAGCGGCAAGGCTCCGCCCGTCGCGCTCACGCTTCCCGACGGCAGCAGCGTGGCGATGCCGCAGGCGGCGATCGTCGTTGGCAGCGGCGCGGACGCAGGCCTGCAGCTGCCTGCGAGTCCCAACCTCGCGCCGGCGCACGCTCGCCTTGAATTCAAGAGCGGCAGGCAAGCGTTTCGCGTCTCGCCGACCTACTGTGTTGTGCGTCGTGCTGCACCATCCACATTAATGTTTGCTCCTGTAGTGCCGCCTCTGCACCAGTGCAACTGTAAGCCAAGTGTTTCGCGTCCCGCTGGCCTGCTGCCGCCTCGCAGGCTGTTCTGCACGGCGCTGGCGGCAGACCCAGATGCGCTGCTGGCGCCCACCCACTGCTGGCTGGACGGCGTCGAGCTGCGGCCAGGGGTGAGTGCTAGCGCCTGCAGGCAGCAGCAGTATGAAACAGCAATTGGCACCGTCGGCACCCACTGCTGGCTGTGGTTATGGCGTCGAGCTGCGGCCTGGGGTGAGCGCCCAGTTGCAGAAGTGCAGGGGCCCAGCAGTTCTCATCTGCGCCTGGGGAACATGCTGGCGGCAGCAGCAGCAGCAGCAGCATGTCGCCCCGTCTTGCCTCACCTGCCTCGCCCGCTTTCCCCTGCTGCCTGCGTGCTTGCCCCCCGTCGCATCAGGTGAACTACCTGGTGGCCCCCGGCGCGCAGCTGGCAGTGGGAACGCAGGGCACCACCATCGCCTGCCGGTTCGAGGAGGGCGGCAGCAGCGCCATGGCGGAGATGATGATGCAGGTACCACGGGCCCAGCAGCCCACATGCTTGGGCAGGCGTCGCTGCCGCCCGCTTGCTGATGCGTGATGACATGCCACAACAAGGCTTGCTGCACTGTTCATTCCTCATTCACTTGGCAGCGCTTCAGCAGCAAAAATCTGTGCCGCAGATGCGCCGTGACGTGAGGCCTGCTGCCCACCCGCCCTGCCACCCACCCCTGCTGCTGTCTCTGCCGGCAACAATCCCATGCAGGGCCTGGTTGCTTCAGCCAGCAAAGAAGTCAAGGAGAAGCTGGGCGGCATGTGAGCAGGGGGCAGCACCAGCTCCAGCAGCGCCGGCAGCATGGCCGGCAGCAGCAGCAGCAGCCCGGCGTCGCAGCGGCGGCAGTTGCGGCAGCCGCATGTTTTGGCGGTGCAGGGAAAGAGGGACAGCAGCACAATCGTTGCAGACACCAGCATGTTCTGCCACCCTTGCACTGTTTGCACTGGCCTGTCACGCTGCGTCGCTCTTGTGCGAACTCGCTTGCTTACACGCATCAACGCGAGGGCGCACGCGGTTGTGGGTGCCAGCAGGGGGGGCAGCGATTCGAGTGCTGAGCGGCAGCATGTGTCGAACCGCGAAGGGGGAGAGGTTGCAAAAGGGGGGGGAGTCTACTCATGTTGTGCAAAGAGCTAGCTGCTTAGCAGGGAATGAATCTTGCTTGTGGGGTGGGGTGGGGTGGGTGGGTGGTGGTGGTGTGTGTGTGGTGGTGGGGGTGGTGGTGGGGGTGGGTGGGTGGGGTGGGGTGGTGGTGGGGGGGGGGGGGGGGGGGCTTGCTGGGGTTCTGGGCCTAGGGCGCTGGTAAGGTGGCCGGCGGAGGGTGAAGGCGCAGCAACGCGGCTTGCACGCACTGCCGGCGGGCGGGCCGGTACGAGAGGGGAAGGAGGGGAGAGAGGGAGGGAGGGAGGGTGACGGTGCAAGGGATAAGGTGGAAGGAATGTGTGGGAGCGACAGGGTGAGGGAGTGGCAAGGGTAGTCGTGAGTCCGGGGGGGCAGGTGGGAGATGGAAGATGGGGGGGGGGGGGGGGGGTTCTATAAAGGTAAGCTGAGACGCTCAGCTCAGCAGCTGACTTGGGGCTTTGTGAGGGATGAAATCGAGAGGGAGGCTCGGCATGTGAGAGGGACCAGAAAGGGAGACAGCCTACAAGGTAGCGAGTGGCCGGAAATACAAGCAAACATGAGGACGCCCACAGGCGCGGCTCAGCGGCCCGCGGGAAGCATCTTGCGCTTGCGCCGCTGCGCGGACCGTGCCTGCTGCTGCGCCGCCGCCGTCGCAGGCAGGGACTGGGCTTCCACCCGGCCGGCCGCCGCGGCCTCGGCGCCTGGCCGCTCCAGTTGCTGCAGCGCATCCGTCGGACGCGGCGGCTCGCCTCGCGCTACCAAGCTCCCCTCCGACACCTCGCCGCCGCTGCCCCCCTTTGGCAGCGCTGGGCCGGCGCCCGTCAGCAGCTCCTGCCCCCAGGGGTTCTCAAGGAGCTGCCGCTGCAGCGCCTCGGCGCTGTCACCCTCCAGCCAGCTGCCCGGCAGCTCCGGCTGGCCCCGCTCGTGCAGCAGCAGCGCCAGCGCCGCCATCGCGGCGCCCACGTTGAGCCGCCCGCCCGTGATGGAGGCCCCTTGCGAGGCCGCAGGGCAGGGGTCGACGGTTGACAGGAGCAGGCGGCGGACCTCTCCGTAGGTGAGGGTCACGCCGTGCGCCAGCGCCGCGCTGTGCAGCAGGGCGGCGGCGCCTGCCACCAGGGGGCACGCCATGGAGGTGCCGTCCATGGGGCCGTACCTGTAGTTGAGGTGGGAGAGGAGGTGGGGGGGAGGAGGGTTGAGAGTGCATGGGTGACAGGGACAGGGGGTCCAAAGGGGATGGGGCCTCTGGTGTGCGCTGCCTGGTCTGCACAAGCCGCAGCCGCTGTATTGCGGCGTGCTGCGCTGCGCCGTGCTGCGCTGTGCTCACCAGTTGTTGTACGTGGTGCTCATGATCTGCTCCCCGGGCGCCAAAAGATGGACGGTCTTTTTCCCCACGTTTGAGAACTTGGAGGTGGCGTCGTCCTGGGCGCTCGACCCAACCACAATCATGTTGGGCATGCTGCACCACAAGAGCGTGGGAGGGAGGGCAGGGCATGAGGGGTTCGTGAGCGCATGTTGAGGACTTGGAAGCAGACTTTAGTATACACGACAGGTGGGCATGCAGCAGGGACAGGTGGGCATGCCGCAGGCCCCTTTGCAGGTACTAAACACACACGCATCTGCGTGGAAGCTCACCCCGAGGATGCCGGGAAGGCGGCGCGGCCGGGCGCGTCCAAGTCGATGCCCTGGTTGCCGGAGGCCACCACGAACAGCATGCCCGCCGCCTCCATCTCCCGCAGGCCCTCCTCGATGAGCTCTGCAGCAGGGTTGGTTGGGGGTTGGGGTGGGGTGGGGTGGGGTGGTGGTGGTGGTGGTGGTGGTGGGTGGTGGGAGGGTGGGAGGGTGGGTGGGTGGGTGGGTGGTGGTGGTGGTGTGTGTGTGTGTGGGGGGGGGGGGGGGCGCGTGAGCGTGGGCAAGGGGAGCAAGGGGAAATGAGCAAGGGGGGCACGAGCAGAGGACATGAGCAGGGGGGGTCCGCGGCGTGGCGTAAACGCAGTGAGCTGAAACCTCTGCCGGCTCCCCGCGGGCATCTGCCGGCTCCCAGCCGCATGCCCTGCCCTGCCATCCCAACCTCCCTCCCGCCCATGCACGGCGCCAATCCCCGGCAGCGCTCACTTGAGTGGGGGACCCCTCCCCAGGAGTTGGAGGAGACCAGGGCGCCCTCGGCGGCGCACAGCCGCAGGCACTCGATCGCGTCGACAATGGAGCCGAAGCCGTCGTCCCAAATGAAGCGGCACACGAGGAGCTTGACGTCCATGGCAACCCCTGCCACGCCCAGCCTGCGACGGGAGGAGGGGGCAGGGCGGGGGGCATGCAGGGGGGTGAGAGGTGTGTGGAGAGGTGGCTACGCATGCGGCTGCCAGTGGGCGAAACGATGCCAGCAGCCCCGTGCGCCGCCACCAACTGTCCTCCTCCTCTCCCACCCCCCTTCCCCCCTCACATGTTGTCTCCGACGGCGGCGATGATGCCTGCTGTGTGCGTGCCGTGTCCGTAAGTGTCGTTGATGTTGAGGTACTGCGGTGTGCCTGCGGCGGGGGCCTCCTGGTCAAAGTCCTGCCATGGGGGAGGGAGGGAGATGGGTGGGAAAGTGGGTGGGGAGGTGTGTGTGTGGGTGGGCCCACAGCACGCGGTTGCTTCCCCTTCTGAGCTGCGATGCGCACCTGAACCTCTCGTTCATTAAATCAACAGCGGCTGCAGCAGCGCAATCAACGCGTCGCACCTGCACCTCCGGCACCATGTTCCAGCCCTTGATCACGCGGCCCGCCAGGTCTGGGTGGTCGGTGCGCACGCCACTGCAAAGGGTTGGGGGGGAGCGGCGGGGGCCAATCGGTAAGTTTAGTCTTGGTAGGCGGGAGGGAACCTCCACTGGGGGTTGGGGTTGTGGCGCGGAACGCTTCCGATCCCCGTGGAGCAGCCAGTGCTCGTGCTGCTGGCCCAGTCGAGCCGGCCCACCCCCACCCACCACACACCTGTCTATGTGGCAGACCTTGACCTCCTGCCGGCCCCTCGTCGCATTCCAGGCCACCTCGGACGCCACGCTGCGGTGGTGCCACTGCACCGGGAAGAGGCTGTCGTTGGGGTGCCAGTTGACGCTGACGCGGTAGACAGGCTCGGCGTATTCGACAGCTGCAGGTTTGGAAAGGAGGAGGGGGCGGGGAGCGGGGGGACCAGAGAGGGTAGGGTGAAGGAAGGCAGGCGCAGTTGCGAGGGGTTCTTCTCCCTGCCCACCCCTGCAACGCATTCACGGGCCTGCGCCCTCCCCTGCCACGGCAGCAGCGGTGCAAGTGTTGCAGCTGTGTCGTGGTCCCTCCGCAGAGCTGCAATGCAGCAGGTCCGCAAGCGTAGCATACACAGCGCGTGCCTCCCCGGCCGCCCACGCATTCCCCACCCCGCCCACGCAACCCACCAGGCAGGTCTGCCAGCTCCGCCGCCTTCTCCTCGGCGCTCTTGCCGTCGGTGATGTGGTACTCGACGGCAGCGTGGGTGGCCTGCGGCAAAGCAGCGAGGGTGGTAGGTTGCCACGTGAGGTGGAGTTCACAGCAGGACTGGGGAAGCAGGTGCACACCGCAAACGAAGCACTGCGGGCAGCGGCAGAAGGCCCATTGGCAGCGCCTCGGCAAAGCAGCAGCGGTGGGGGTGACCAGGAGGGGAGGCAAGTAATGCTCACCTGTCGAGAGTACTCCAGCCCATGGCTGGCCGTGTCCATTGCGGACACAAAGTCGGGCCGCATCTTCATGACGAGCTTGCCGGGCACAACCTGGAAGGCGGGCTGCAGGGAGGAGGAGGGGGGGGGGCAAAGGGGGAGCACAGGCGGGCGCCAGGGTTGGTCGGTGCAACGGCAGCAGGCACATACGAGCGGCGGCCAGGCCGGCATCGGCGCAGACAGGGAGGTGACCGCCAAAACCCCGACCACCGCGTCTGAACGCTGCCACAAAGTCCACTCACCTTCGGAGTCTCGCCACCAATCTTCACCGCCGCTGCCGCTGGCTGCGAGGCGCACACGAGCAGCAGCGCCGCTGCCGCGACGGCGGCGAGGGCTCTTGTGGCTGGCATGCCGGGTACCGTTCGATGCCGTTCCCAAGGTGTTTTCACGCCACAAGGCGGCGCTCAGCGGGGAGCCGGTGCCAGGAAGCGGACAATTCGCGCGGCAAGGATCTTGGTCAAGTGCTGGGCGCTGCCCGGGCCGTCGCGACGGGTGCCGTCGCGGTCAAAGAGCGATGTATTGTGTGCAGAGTCGTCTGCAGCAGCTTTAGGTGCAGCGAGCAACTCGCAAGTCAAGCAGCATGCCCCGAGCAGAGATGCTTGCGCGAAGGAGTGCACCCAGCTGCCTGCAGGCAATTGTCGGCGCCTCGCAGCGGTAGATTGGGGGAGAACGGGCATCAGGGCCGGCATGTGAGTGGGCGCAGAGGACCTCTGCCAACTCAGCAGTGAGAACGAAGACGAGGCGAGGACTGGTTGGGATGCGCGGTAGGGTCTGGTGCAGGATCTTGATCGGTGAGTAGAAGGGCCGGGCGGTGGGCGGGCAGCTCCTGCTAGAGCCGCCGCCCGCCACACGTCGGCAGAGATGGCGCGCGCGGAGATGGCGCGCGTGGAAGTGGCACCTTTCTCTCCTTGATTGGGTTGCTGACATCGTTGGTAAAGCTTTGTTAGCTCAAACGCTACCAGCAAATAAAGATGCAGTCCGACAATGCTGCAGCTGGGCGCAACAGGCACACGCTTCGCCCGGCTTCTCGGCTGCACGTTACGCCAGCTTACACCACCGCCGCTCAGCCCTGCTCGCCGCCGCCTGCCGGCTGCAGCAGCGCGGCGTGCAAGGGCGTCTGCATTATGACCGCCTGCAAGTCTTCAGGCAGCTCGCTGAAGGCCAGCTGCAGCTGCGCCGCCAGTTCCCCCGCGAGCGCCGCTGCGTCGGCGTCCGCCGCGCCGCGCCCGTCGCCGCCGCCCGCCGCCAGCTGCTGCTGCTGCCGCGCCGCCGCCAGGCGCTGCTCCAGGCGGAAGAACGACTCCACGTCACGCAGCTCCTGCGTGGAGCAATGCAGGCAGGCAGAGCGGCGAGTGGCCGAGGCGGAGCGACATGGATCGGCAGGACACCCACATGCAGGGGGGCGCTGAAGCCGCCGGGCGCTGCAACAGATCTGTAACAGCGTAGCAACAGCAGGACTCTGCTGCACGTGGGTACGTCCCGTGTGACCCACCCGCCCCCAGCCCCGCCCTGCCCCCATCCCACATCCAACCTGCATGGGCGCAGCAGCCGCGGTGGCGGCGGCCTCCCACTCCTGCGCCTGCCACGCATTGGCCGCCAGGCGCCGCAGGTGCATGAAGGAAACAAGGTTGGGCGAGGCCAGGAAGCGCTGGTAAAACTGCGGCAGGCCAGCCAGGGCGAGGGGATCGAATGCGAATGAACAGCACCAGCACCACACAAGCCTGTGTGTGACGACTTGTTGGCACCGGGGGGGGGGGGCACTTGGCAGCTAAGGCAGGCCATGGCAAGCAAGCCGCCACCGCTGGGACGTCGATGCTGACCACCGCCGCAGCTGGCAGCCGCAGCGCACGCACCTGCAGCAGCGGGCGTGCGCCGCCAAAGCGCTCCAGCAGCACCGGCGGCAGCGCAGCGCCCTTGGCGGACAGCCGGGCCAGCAGCACATCTGCGTCCAGCCGCGGCAGCGGCGGCGGCTTGAGTGGCGGAGCTGGAGGGAAGGGAGGGGCGAACGCATGAGATATACAAAGGAGAGTTTGGTTTGTGTACAACACATGTATCATCAACCGGCAGCAGGCATGCCCTTCACAAGCCTGCCTGCCCCGCCTGCCCCCCCCCCAGGCGGGACTTGCCCCTGCCCACCCGTCGCGTCGCCTGACGCCTGGCCCGTGGGCCGCGGCGGCAGGCAGGGCGAGATGTAGGGCAGCAGGGGCTGCAGCAGCGCCTTGGTGAGCTCCTGCGGAAGAAAGTGGTGGGTGGTGGCACGTGCGGGGTGGCAAGCAGTGATTGCGATTGCAGGTGGTGCAACCAGAGAGGGAGCAGCAACCATTGCGCGGCCATGCCTTGGGAGCGACCCTGGGCGGCGCCGGCAGCAAATTGATGCGTCCGACAGCCAAGCGGCCTTCAGCAACCGTCAACATGCGGCAGCTAGCTGACAGAAGCCTCCAGAAGCAGCAGTGACCCCTCGCCTGGAAGTGCCGCCGCAGCATGGCGCTGTTGACGGCTGCCAGGCGGTGCCACTTGTCGGCGGGGTCTGCAGGAAAGGGGGCGGGAATCGTGAAGTGGTGAAGCACGTGGTGTTGTTTGCAGCGGCAGCGGCAGGAGTGAAGGGCTGTGAGATCTCAATGCACCAGCGGCGGCAACGGCAGCACAGCAGAGCAGAGCAGAGCAGCACAGACACGCCCCAGCAAACGAGCAGCACAGCAAGAGGGCAAGAGGCCCATCCCCCTCGCTCCCCTGACGCCACCCACCCGACGGCTGAGGCTGCACCAACCGATCAAGCACCGTCTTGTCTGGCCGACTGAGCGGCTTGTAGGACAGCCAGCAGTGGTCGACCGGCCCCGACAGCAGCGCCGCCGGGGTGGCGGGCCGCAGCCGAAGCATGCCGCCCAGCCTGCTGCCGCTGCTGCCGCCGGCGGGCGACAGGCCGCTGCTGCGCCCCCCCAGGCCCGCCAGGCTGCCGCTGCTGCTGCCTGCCACACTGGGAGCCGATTCAGAGGGGTGCAAGCTGCCGGCGGCGGCGGCGCCGTTGCCGTTGCCTGCCAGCGCGTCCAGCTGCTCGCTGCTGCTGCTGGATGGCGGCATGGTTGTGGGTGTGTAGCCAGTGGACAGCACGTTGGGCCAGTCAGGAAGAGCCTGTGGGGGCATGAGGGCAAGGAAGCAGCGAGCGCGCATCAAGCAGCACGCCTGGCAGCAAGGGCGACGGCAAGTATGCAGCCAGGTGACGGCACTGTTTCGCTTCACAGTGCCCACTCACGCCCTGCACGCCCCGCCTGCTTTCCTACCCACCTTTAAGAAATACAAGTTGGTGACTCCCATGCACATGGGGAGCGCGTTTGCAGCAGTGGGCAGCTCCCCGGCGGCCAGGCGGGCAAACGCGGGGTCGTGTATCGTAAAGTACGGCCGCCAGTCCAAGGAGTAGGGAAAGGGAGCCAGGAGCGACAGCAGCGCAGCCACCGCGGCGGAGCAGGCGCCTGCGGCCGGGATGGGATGGATGGAGGGGTCGGCAGGCAAGAGGCGGAGGATGGAAGTGACCGTGGCAAGTCGTTCCAGTTTGCGTGCGCTGCGTGCGTTCAACCACAGCGCGCCTGCCGACCCAGGCCGGGGCCAAGCCCGCCAGCGCGTCGCCCATGGGGTCACCAGACACAGCAGCAGCCCGCACCCACGCACAGACACCCCCACATGCTTGCCTGGCGACGGCGCCGCCACCATGAGCGGCTCCCCCAGCAGCAGCAGCTCCCACAGCGCCCACAGCTGCGGCAGCGCCTCGCGCAGCGGGGTGAAGGCGTCGCAGTCGCCAAAGGCGCTGGCCTCTGGCTCCTGCTGGCCGTACGCCTGCGGCAGGGCGGCAGGGGGGGGGGGGGGTCGGGTTTCAAGGCGGGGAAAAAGCAGGTTGCGCTCCATTGCAAACGTGCTTAGATTGCGCCACCCCTGTCCAGCTCACACAGGGCTGATTGCAAGCATGGCACCCACCCACCAGTCTCGGCGTTGGTGCTCAGACACACGGCACCCGCCCGCATCCGGCAACCCTCAACCTGTCGCTGGCTCTCACACCTGTGGCAGCAGGCCCAGCGGCAGGCCGCTGACGTCCAGCTCGTCAGCCAGCGCCGTGGCCACCTGCGCTGGCGAGGCCACCAGCAGGTGCGGCGTGGCTGCCGCTGCCACCGGCTGCATCCGCTGCTGCTGCTGCTGATGACCTGGTTCCGCCTCCGTCTCCGCTGCTGCTGCTGCCACCTCGCTGCCAGTGCTACTGCCCAATGGCACGCCATCGGCTGCTGCGCGCGCATCGCCTGCGCCGCCTGCACCGCCTGCGCCAGCCTCGGCGCCAGGCCCAGGCTCGCCGCTGCGCCCGAGCGCAGCAGCCACAGCGTACTGTCCCAGCGCAGCCGCCACAGCGGGGGGCAGCGCAGATGTGGGCAGGCTGGTCAGCAGCGGCAGCTGCACGTTGACCGTGTCGAGGCCGAGCAGCGGCAGCTCCATGCGGCACCCCCACTCGAGGGGCGGCCACGCTGACACATCCTCCCAGACCTGCACAGCACAGCACAGCATGGGCGCAGCAGGGGCACAGCATGGGCGCAGCATGGGCATAGCGCAGCATGGGGGATCGGACCGGCAGGAACACGGCGCAGGGTTGGCTGCGTCACGCGTGCCAGAGGCGGCACAATGCCGGTGTGCACAGCGCCGCCCTCCAGGCACCTGCCGCAGAGCTTCGCGGCCGTAGGAGAGCACAGTCGGCCCCACCAGGCGAGCCAGCGGCTCCAGCACCGAGTAGAGCGGCAGCCAGCTCAGCAGAACCACCGCCTGGAGGGCAAGACGGCGCAGGAGGCAGCTCAGCAGCTGCCGTGGCAGGATCCGCAGCACAGCAGCATGTGGGGTTGAAGAGAGCCAGGGGCGTGAGTGCAGCGTATCGCGGCAGCCGGTGCAACACCAGTGCAGCCTACGACTGGTTGGTGGGAAGCAACAGAAGGACCGCTCAAGCCCCGCGCATCTGTTCGCAATCACCCCACTTGCACGCTCCGCAGCTGTCGGTGAAGGTCAGCCACAGCTGGCGGCATCCCACCTTCTGCTCGCAGCCGCGGCGCAGGCGGTCGTCCTGGCGCTGCCGGCAGAAGACGTGGCTGCACACAGGAGGCAGTGGGGCCGCGGCATGAACGCACCGCCAGGCCGGCGCAGCTCTGCCAGAGGGACTCCCGTAAGCAAGGCCCGAAGCTGCAGACAAGCCGGCGAGCCTGCCTGCAGGCCGGCAGCCGGCGGCCAGCATCCGCAGGCGCCTCACCCATAAATGTACGCAAGCTGTGGCGGCGCGCCCGGCAGCGCGCGGCGCCGCAGGCGGAAGCAGAAGCTGCTGTCGCGCACACTGCTTGTCGACCGCAGCTCAAGGGACAGAGAGTCCTGGCGAGGTGAGCAGGGCGAGGCAGAAGGTTGGAGAAGGTGGGCAATGGGCAGCAAGCCCTTTGCGAGAGCATTGCAAACACAGCTGGGGGGGAAAGCAGCCAGAGCGCAGGCGGCAGAACCGACGGGCGGCGGTGGCGGCGCTGGGCAGCAGCGGCAACAGCCGCCGCCAGCTGCGACCCGCACGCCCAGCAGTCACCGGGAAGGAGTTGAAAGCGACATCGGCGAGCTCTTCAGGGCTGAGCAGGCCATCGGGCCACACGGCCTCGACCTGGTGGCCCCTGTCGATGTCGAAAAGAACTTCGGCAAGCCCACATAGCACCATCAGCGCGATCTGCGATGAGAGGCGACCGCAGAGAGCAGCGGCCGCGCCCTAACGAGCCTTAACGAGCCTGCGCCGGCTGGCAAGGCTCGCAGCTCTGGGCCGCTGGCTGTAGAATGTCGAGATGGGAGTGACAGCGAAACAGCACACAGATCAAGGTGCAAGCATGCTTGGTGCCAGGGCTGCGTCGGCGGGCGCCAGGCGGAGCTCCAAGTGCTGCTCAGTCGTGCAATACGGACGCTGTCAGGTGCGGGACATGTGTAACAGCGTGAAGCTCGATCTATATGCAGGGATGCAAGCGTCCATGCTGAGCGGCTGGCTCACAGCTGCGCGCAGCCTCACCGCCCCGCTGGGTCGCGCCGGTGCCTGCAGTCGACCGCAATTACAGCACCCCGATAGTGGAACAGTGTGCAGAGGAACCTGCATGCCCTCCTGGCTCGGTCCTCAACCCTAATAGAGGAGATTGGTAACAGTTTTTCATAGATGCCTGCTTGCAGGGAATGGTAGGCCAGCGAGGGGGGCAGCTGCACAGCGCGGCCTGTACTTTGCAACAGACTGTCGGTTGCGCACGCACCCGGCCCTGCACAGAAGCTGAACTCAACTGAGTCTGACCGGCGAGCACCAACAGCTATCGATCCATCTGCCCGATTGGCGCTGCACGTGCTGGCACAGGGCCTCTCGATGCGGGTCTCCTGTGCGCGCCCATCACCGTACCGGTGCGGGGGTACCCCCGCACCGCCGCCCCAACCGACACGCCCGCAACAGGGCCATGCGGCCCTGCCGGCGGCGCCCTCTCTTCGACGCTCATCTCGACGCCCCGCATCATAAGGTATCATATCGCGGCGCGCAGGCGCATGGGGCCCTAGAAAAAGAGGGGTTGCTTTCCAACCGCGCCGCCGCCACGCTGGCGGTGGTTGAGCGGAGCTTGGTTGGAGCGGCCCGTTTGAACCCGCTCTTCACTATTGCTGCATCGCTCCACCTCACTGCTAAGCTCTTTGGGCGCCTCGCCAGGCCGTGTTGTGCACAGCGTCACCCCGCCGCAACCCAGGCCGACTTCTTATTGCTCTCGGCGCGACGCCGCAATGGCTGGGTCGGTGCAGGACGCCCTGGCAGATGTTGCCGTCCGTCTGGAGTCGCTGAAGGTGCGCGAGGGCCCCCGGCCGGGCGGGGTGGTTGGCCCCCGACTCAAGCTCCGGCGCCAACTGCTTTCGATTCGAACGCCCGCCCGCTCCCACACTCGTCCATTGATCCGTCGTCCATTGGCATCGCTGCTGCCCGCAGGCAGCGCTGGGCGACAAGCAGGCGGCCGCCGACCGCGACGCCGACCAACTGGCGGCAATCCAGCGCATGGCGGAGGAGCTGCAGTCCCTGCTGCACCAGCAGCCCCAGCAGGACGCGCAGGGGGAGATGCTGCGGGAGCAGGGTGAGCAAGGGAGGGCGGCAGCCGGGGTGTTTGCTCGTCACCATCACCGGCGCCGCGTGATGCTGTTGGGCCGGCGGATGGGCGCGGCTGCGCCGCCCGCCTTCCTGGCCCCTGTGGAAGCTCATCCCACTGTCTGTGCCATCTCACAGCCAATCTCTGCCGCATGCCCGTGCAGGCCCTCACGTGGCTGCTCCCGCTGTCCAGGCAGAGCCTGCCGCCCCCACGGTGAGCCTGCATGCAGCAGCGCTTGCGTCCCAGCTGCCGCGCACATGCAGCATGCAACCGTGATCCCTCCCCCCCCTGCCCTTTGGGGGCGGCTCCCCGCGCGGTCCAACCATGTGACCCCTCCTGGCGCACCCACTCACCACCTGATCTCCCCGCTCCTGCCCCCTCCCCTCGAACCCACCCCACTCGCAGGTCGCCCCCCAGCTGCCCAGCACCCCCTTTGAGCAGCGCCGCGCGCCCGGCCCCGCCGCCGGCCCCGCCACCGCTGCCAAGCCGCCCGCGCCCACGCCTGGCGGCCTGCCCGCCACCACCCCCCTGGCGGCAGAAGTGCTGGCCAGCCTGAATGCCGCCGCTGGCGCCAGCGGCAGCGCCAACCCGCCGGCAGCGGCACGGGCAGCAGATGATGCTGACGACGCCGCTGCCGCCACGCTGAGCGGCATGCTGGGCGGCCTGGACCCTCGCGGATCAGGCGCCTCCATCTGTGGGCTGCCACCAGCCCGCACGCAGCAGCAGCAGCAGCAGCCCTCGCTTGCCAGCCTCCTGCAGGGGGTGTCGCTTGCACCCCCCATGCCCGCGCACAGCGCCGCCGCGGCAGCCGCCGCCGCTGCCGCCGCCGGTTCGGCGATGCCTGCGCCCCGCCGGGCCTCCGGGTCTGCGGCGCCGCAGCTGCTGCCCTTCGCCGCCGCGCCGGCCAAGGAGCAGCGCCCCTGCAACTGCAAGCGCAGCATGTGCCTCAAGATGTACTGCGAGTGCTTTGCCGCCGGTGGGTTCCGCTGCTGCCCTTCACTGTGCCGCCTGCAGTGCTGCACGCGCTCCCGCTTCCTGCTTTCCAAACTCCCACCCAGCCCGCCATCAATCCCTCACCGCCCATCCGCCGCCCCCCCCCCCCCCCCCCCGGCTTGCAGGCGGCTTCTGCGCGCCCACCTGCTCGTGCGCCAACTGCAGCAACAGCCCCGCCCACCTGGGCGCTGTGATGGCGGCCCGGGAGGTGGTGCTGGCCAAGAACCCCCGCGCCTTCGAGGTCAAGGTGCGTGCTGTGCGCGCTGTGCGTGCTGTGCTGCTGTGCTTGCAGGGGTCGGCGGACTGGCAGACGGGTGGCACTGGCAGGGCAGGGTGGCCAGGAAGGCACGGTCTGTCTCGAGGCCCACCCCCCTCCACACCCGGCTCCGACGAGCGTCCTCACCTTACCGCGCCTGTGCATCGACACTGCCACCACGTGCTCCACCCTCCCCACCCTGCAGGTGACCGCCACCGAGGGCCACAAACGCGGCTGCCGCTGCAAGCGCAGCAAGTGCCTCAAGAAGTACTGCGAGTGAGTGCCGCCGCCGCTGTGCGCTTGCTGGGTGCCGCTGCTACATTGATACTGTGCTGTTCAGTTCCCACCACTTATCAAGGGAAAGGGACCAGCAAGTGCCTGAAAAAGCGCTGCGGGTGCGCTGCTGCTTGCTGTGGGCTTGCTGTCAGGCTTGCTCTGCATTCCGTGCACTGCAGGTCACACGGCCAGTGAAACAGTCCTGCTGCGGTGCAGTGCAGCGAGGTGCATCCTGCGCATCCTCTCTCACGCATCGTGCGCGGTCCCCTTGTTCCCTCCCCTGCAGGTGCTTCCACGCAGGGGCGCGGTGCAACCCCGACGTCTGCCAGTGCGAGGACTGCCGCAACACGTGAGCCCCGGCGGGGTGTAGGAGGGCACCGGGCACAGGGTGGGGTGGGGGGCCGACAGTGAATGCGCCTGCCTGCCTGCCCTCTGCCTGGGCCCCTTGCATCGCTTGCCCTGCTCGCCAGTGTGCTGCCCTGCCGCGCCTCACTCACCCGCCTCTTTTTATTTCCCCCACTACAGCTCCCCCATCTCAATGCCTCCCCCCATCCTTCCCTCCACTCGCCGCCCCGCAGCGACGGCGACGCCATGCCTCTGCCCGTGCTGTCCAAGCGCGTCTCTGCTGCTGCCGCCGCCATGGCGGCGGCGGCGCAGCAGATGCCCACCTGGGTCGACACCTCTGCCGACGTGCTGGCCATGTTCCAGCAGCAGCCCCTGCTGCCGCTGCCTGCGGGCGACGCCTCTGGAGGCTCCAACTCCTCTGGCAGCAGCGGCCGGCGCGGCCGTGCCCGTTCGCAGGCGCTGCAGCTGCCGCTGCTGCCATCGGGCGGCTTCTCCTTCGCCGGCCTGCCGCCGATGCCGGAGCCAGCCGGCCCAGGGTCCTTCAACCCTGCTGCCGCCGCCGCTGCAGCAGCCGCGCTGGGCGGCCTGCCGCCTGCCGGCCTGTTTGCGCCGCTGGCGCCTGCGCCGACGGCGTTCAACCCCGCCGCAGCCGCAGCCTTTATGATGAACCCGGTGGCAGCGGCGGCAGCCACCATCGCTGCAGCCGCCTCCCTGGTTGAGCAGCAGCAGCAGCGGCAGGCGCAGCTAGAGGAGAGCATGGCAGACGCAGTGTCCTGCCCCGCCGCCGAGCCGGCAGCCACGGCGCCCAGCGCCGCTGCGCAGCCGCCTGCCGTGGCGGCGGCCACCCCAGGAGCGTTCAAGATGGCGTCTGCGCTCACCTCCCACCTGTCTGACGTGGTGTGCGCCACCGATTCCGAGATGCACGGTGAGAAGGGGGCGCAGGCTGGTGTGGGGAGGACAAGGGGAGGCCTGGCAGCCCTGCAAGTCTCGCTGCGGGTTGCACGCTCTCGAGCTGTCTGACGGCCTCCCCCCCCCCCCCCCGCTTGTCGTCATGTCTTGAATACACTGTGTTGTGCTGCGCTTCTCCTCTGCAAGCACCACCTCCCACCACCTGCACCACCGACCACCTGCACCTACCCACCTGCTACACCCATCCTCCTTCCCTGCCGCGCAGACACCGCCACTTCGCCCGCCCCCCACATGGCCATCGCCAAGCTTGTGGCCCGCCGCACGCTGCTTGCGGGGGCCAACGCCGCCACCCTCACCGGCGGCGCCGCTGGGCCGATGCGACGCCCGCCGCTGGCTCCCAGGTGCGGACAGCAACAGGCAGCGCCTGTTGTTCGCCTTGCAGGATTTCCATCGCTTCCCATCGATCAGCACCTTCTTGATCCTCCCCCGCCCTGTGTTGGTTGGGCACTGCTCACACGTCCCTTCCCTGGCCTACTTCAGGGCTCGACAGCCAACTGTCCCTGCCCTTCCTCACACGCTTGCTTCCGCTTGCCTTCCCGCCCTTGCAGCCGCGTGCGCAGCCGCGCGCCCTCAGGCGACGACAGCCAGCTGTCGCAAGGCTCGGCGGACGAGAACGCAGGCGACAGCCTCAACACCGCCGGCTCGCAGCGCAGGTGCGTGTGTGTCGCTTGCTGGTGTCGCTTGCTGGTGTCGCTTGCTGCGATGCTTGCTGTGAGTCTTGCTGCGACGCACCGCGACCTCTGCCCTGCACTGCCGTGCCCTGCACCTGGTGCCTGCCCTGCTGCACCCTGCTGTATGCCCTGCCCTGGCCTGGCCTGTCCGCCGGAATACACACAAGCCCTGCACTGGTCCCACCTGCCACCTTCCCCCTACCCCCCCCTCTCCCCCTGCAGCAAGCGGCCCCGTCGCGCAGCGAGCGGCGGCGTGCTGGGCGCCGTCGCCGCCGAGGCGTCTGAGTGGGGCCTTGACATCGTGTCCCCTCCCCTGAAGCGCGCCAACTCGCTGCCGGTGAGCATGTGTAGTGTGTGTGTGTGTGGGGGGGGGGGGGGGGGCCTGAGGGGGCAGTGCGGCGTGGAGTTGCGCGCTGTAGTGCCTTGCCTGCACAGTTCCACCAAAACCAAAACAACGACTGAGCACTGCGCGCGCGTCCCCCACCCCCATACATCCCACACCCCCATACATCCCCACCCCTGCAGGTTGCCCTTGAAAAAGAGGGCAAGGCCGGGGGGCGCGGCAAGGCGGTGTCCGACCGCGTGGCCCTGCTGAAAAAAGCGCTGGCGGGCGAGACGGCGGTCGTGGCGCGCGAGCTGCTCGACGCCGCTGACGGCGCCTGCGGCGCGGCGGCGGCGTCAGACGCGCCCACCGCCGATGACGAGGACGCCATTTCCGCCCTCTTCGAGCTGAGCTCCTCCGTGTGCTGAGCCTCAGCAGGGCCCGCTGCTGGCTGCTGCTTGCTGCTGCGCACGGGCGGCGCGGGCCGCGCTCCATTCAGCGCGCGCCCGCGCCGCGGCGGCCATTCCGCCACGAGCGCCGCGGCGCACCCCCAGCAGGCCCACCTTTAGACGCTCTCCCTTCGAACCGAGCACCCATTGACATTTTGCTAGTTGGCAGCATCCCAGGCAGGCCCCCCCCCCATCCCTCGTCAGCCCTAGGCCGGCCCCACCACACGCTTGCCCCGCCCATTCGCGGGCGCCACCTTTACCGCTTCCACACCGCTACCTAACTGGTATCCCCTTGCCTGTGTATCTCCCCCCACTTTGTCCCTACGTACGACCGTTCCCCATCCTGACAGACCTGCTCGACACCCCGCTCGCTCGCTCGCCTCTGCGACCTTTGCCCGTCTCGCTCGCCGCTCCCCCGCGCCCGCACTTGACTTCCCACTCCGCGACCCAAACTGACCCCCACGCGCCGTGCATTTTTGGGCTCGCGCCTCTCCGCAGCAAGCCACCTACCAGCACTCCCTTCCTGGCCGGCTGCTAATCGCTGATCGGCGCCGGCGCCGCCGCCACCGCGTTTGACCGACCCACACCGCCGCCGCCCCGAAAACCCCTCCCTCTGCCGGCGCATTGCCCCATCCGTCCGTTACTTGCTCTCTGCACCAGGCTGATCGCCAAACAGGGCGCCACCCAGCGCGCCTCCGTGTAAGCACCCTCCCGAAGCACTTGGCTGCAAGCTCAAGGCCGGCTGTCCCTGCACCAGGAGCTAGATCGCCCACTGCACGGTTGCTCTGCAGCTGTTGATGCCGGTTTCAAGGGGCTGGTGGGTCGATGAAGTGCTGGGCGTGAAGTGCCGGCGCAGCCTTCAGCCGCAACCTTGCCGGCGGCGTCCCTCGTCCTCTGCAGCTCCCACCCCGATCGCCCGCGACACCTAGCAGCCATGCAGACCGCCCTGTCTTCCCGCGCGGCCATCGCCCGGCCCCTGGCCATCTCGGTGCGAATTGGGGTGTCCGCAACCTGCGTTGCACCGACAACGCCACTCCAAGGCGATGGCGCTCGCATCGCCTCGGTCGTCGCGCCTGCACGCCGCCTGCGGCACTAGCCTATCTGCGGCACTAGCCCCTCACTCGCCGCCCACCCCCCTCTTCGCCCTCTGCCTCGCAGGCCAAGGCCCCTCGCGCCATGCGCGCTCAGCGCATGATCGTGCACGCCGCGGCGGTGAGCAAGGGGCGTGCCGAGGGAGTTGTCATGCTGCAGCCAGCCTCTGGCGGCACGCCGACTCCCAGCCCCCCCTCCCGATTGCAGGACAAGGCCCAGGTGCTGTCCGACGTGCGCGGCATCATCGCCGAGCAGCTGGGCACTGACCTGGACAAGGTGCGCCGAGAGGGGCGGGGCGGGGCGGGTGTGCTGGGCGCCTGTCGACGCAGCGGCACGCGCGCTCGTGCCAGCCTCGTAGCTCCTCTTGGCTCGATTGAGTTTGGGTTGGAGGCGGCAGAGCAGCTCAAACTTCGATCGGCGCTTTCGACGGCGCCGCCGCACCGAGGGAACGCCAGTTTGTGCGCTTGCGCCACATGGGCCTCGGCAGCCCCTGTGCCGGCCACCAAACCCGAAGCTCGGCAGCCTGCGAGGTTGCCCGGGCAGCTGCAGTCGTCCGCGAGGCTGCGCCACAAGCAGGCAGCGCTACCCGGCAGCGGTTGGCAATCGCTGGCGGTGTTGACAACCACCAGCGGCAGCCTTCTCGATCCTCCCGGTGCACCAAACCGCGCTGCAGCTTCTCCTTCTTCTTCCGGGACAGGCCCCCACCTACTGCCTGTGATCCGCCCCTCAGCACACATCGCAGTTGCTCCAAGCCCTTGACACCATCCGAGACCTACTTCGCACTTCTTTCGCGTTTGTACTTACGTCGCTCTATACACTTCCTTCTTGTTGCTGTGTACCACAGGTCACAGCCGAGTCCAAGTTTGTGGACCTGGGCGCCGACTCCCTGGACACCGTGGAGATCATGATGGCGCTGGAGGAGAAGGTGGGTGGGCGCTCCTGCAGTGGCATTCCAGTGACGAGAAGGCAGTCCAACAAGGGGCTGGAGGAGGAGGTGTTGCCGCCGCGCTGGCACTGGATGTAGGTAGCAGGCGGTGCAGCGCGGCTGTGTGATGCTGGAGGCTTGACACGGCGCTGGGTGCTGCCGGTGCTGTCCACCGCTGCTGCTCACTTTGCTCCCCTTTGCACTGCCCTCTGTTTCTGCAGTTTGACATCCAGATGGATGAGGAGGGTGCTGAGAAGATCAGCACCGTGCAGGCAAGTCGCGTTGCGGCCCCGGCAGCAAAGCCGCGCACGCGTGCAGGCTGGGTGGTGGAGCTGCTGCTGGGGGAGCTGCTGCTGCTGCTGCGTGTGGTCGCCGCCGCTGCTGCTGCTGCTGCTGCTGCTAACCGAGCGCTGCCAACCTCTGCCACTCTGCCACCCTCTGGCACTCCGTTGTCTGCAGGAGGCCGCCGACCTCATCGCTGCCCAGATTGACAAGTAAGCGGCTCGCCCCCACACGGCTGCCGCTCGCACTGCTGGCGAGCCGCGGCGGCGCCGCAAGCGACGCACACGCTAGGGAACTTGCGAGCGCCCCGCGGCGAGCCCCACCCCCCCACCCCTGTTGCGCGCCATGCCCCCTTGCCTCCCCACCCACACCGGCATGCGCTGTATAGCTGCCCCCCTTCTCTCCCCCGCCACCTCCCCCTCCGCGCCCCTCCGCCGCATATTGAACTCTGCATTGTGAGCGTCCGCCTGCACATCCCCCAACCCCATGCATGACGACACTCTTTGTTGCTAAGTAAGGTGCTAAGCTTGCTTACAACTTGGCAACAAATCAGGAGAAAAACGTCAGGCAGGGGTGATCGATCGATCAATCAATCAGTCAGTCAGTCGATGATTCGCACAACCCCTCTGGGTTTGGGTACCCCACGGCCGGCGTCAGCTCGCACAAGTGCCGCCGTATGTCGGGCTGCGTGGCCAGCACGCGCAGCAGGCGGTCCTTGGCCTCTGGGGGGTGCTTGGAGGAGGTGACGTGCGCGCTGACCGCGACCTTCTCCTGGTCCCAAGAACCGGGGTCGCACTCCTGCACCCCCTTCATCACCCGTTCAAGCACCTGCGTGGCAGCAGCAACAGCAGCTCGATAAGAGCGGGCGCTTTGAGAAGGGAAGAGAGGGGCATTGCTTCGTGGGAAACAGCAAACGTGGACATGCTGTGAGGCCCCCAAAGCAGCCAGGGGGAGCAGCCAGCTTGGCTGGGGAGGGGGCAGAGTTGAGACGTGAGCACAGGCACGGCCGGGCTGGCGCGCAGGCAGGCAGGCACATGGGCGGGCCGCCAGCCCAGCCTGCCCTGCAGCACCACCAACGCGCCTGTGGGTAGTAGCGCTGCAGGATGCCGCGCCACGTGGCCTCGAACGAAGCCATCATCTGCTCAAACTGAACCTGCACCCGGCGGGGGGAAGCGCGGCGGGGCAGAGCGCCGCCGAAGGCGAGCACTTGAGGGCTGGAGCGTCGAACCCTTGCTCCTCCACCTCGCTGCAAGCAGCCATGGTACTCCTGTGCGCTCTTCTTTCTCTCTCGGTCCCCTTTTCAAAGTGGCGCCTTTGCCGGTCACACGAACCAAGCAATTGCGGCACCTCTCGACTGCCGCGCCGCTGCTACCAAACAAAGGCGCCACTGCTCTGATGCAGCACCGGAACCGCACCTGCTGCGCGTCGGGGTGGTGCTGCAGGATGCCGTACTGCCTAGCCATGGCGTACATGGCTGCAAGATGACAGGGGGCAGGGGCAAAGTGCAGGGTGATCGGCAGCGTTGCGGCAGGGGGATTGCACTGCTGCATGCAGCGGTGCACTTGTTTGCACTCTTGCACTGCAGCATGCGGTGCTGCCGAGCCATGGCACACACGGCTGCACTGGCGGCAGGTGGGAGTAAAGCGCGGGGAGCACTGGGCAGCAGGCAGGGCAGCCAGCACCGACGGCGATGACATGGGCAGCGGCTGACCGACCGCACCTGGCGCCGACCGCCAGAACTCCAGCTGCACCCCCTGCTCATCCGGCAGCGCGCGCAGCACTTCGGCGTAGCTCTGCCCCGCGTGCTGCTGCACTGCGCCCAGGCCCAGGTCGGCCAGCCGCTGCAACGGCACGCCGGTCTTCCCCATCAAGCGGAAGAAGTCTTCCCACTGCAGAAAGGGACAGAAAGCGTGGGAAGCGTGCTGGGCGGGCATGTGGGAGAAAGCAGCAGGCAGGGGAGGGAGGCGTGGAGGGGTGCGCCGCTCTGTGCCAGCAGGCCGAGGAAGTCTTCCCAGGGACTGGGGGAAATCGAAATCGACAGGGGTGGGCAGGCTGGGGGAGCAAGGCAGGGGGGGTGGGGGTGGGGGTGGGGTCACCGACTGCTGCTGCTGCAGCGGCAAGCCGGTCTGTGTCGTGCGTTACGTGGAGGGGGCCTCCCATTGCAGCAGACAGGAGCACACGGGACGCTGGGCATGTGAGGAGCGAGAGAAGTTCTGTCGAGGCCGGGCAGCCGATGCACCCAACAGCAGCGAGCGTATGGGTGGGTGTTTGCTGCACGGCAGGTGCGCATCGGCGCGCTGTGGCTGGCGTGCCACCCATCCCCCTGGCCACACTAACCTTGCCGTTGAGCCATCCCTCGGGTGCCTTCTTCTGAGAGTGGTACCTGGCAGCGCGGGGGGGAGCGAATGAGGTATGCGGTCGGCGAGCCTGAGCAACACTTGAGCAAGACTTGAGCAAGACTTGAGCAACACAGGAACCAGCAACAGGCTGGCTAAAACTCTGCACCAGCAACCCCCGGCCAGCAGCCGCCCACCCGTATGCTGAGGCAACAATGGCTTCGGGAGTTGCGCACGAAATGCAGCAACCACGAAATGCAGCAACCCACAATAGACACGCACTACCAGCCCCCCATTACCAGCAACCGCTTCGAGCCACCCACTGCCAGCAACCCTACACTCACTCACCAGTACGCCGACACGACAATGTCCCACGGATTGCGCAGGAAATGCACGACGCCCAAGGCTCCCCGGCTGGGCTGCGGCAGGTGCATGAAGCAGCTGCTGTTGCTGCTGTCCAGGGCGAGCAGGGGGGCGCCGCTGGCGTTGCAGGGCACCTGCGGGGGGACAAGACGGGGCACGCAAGGCTGCACAGTTGCATGGGTGGCAGGCAGGCACACGGGCAGGCGCACGGCCCCAAGGGCAGGCCAACGGGCCAGTGCTGCATCTGCACGCTGCGCCGCAGCATCTGCCAGCGCGAACCTGCCAGCGCGGCTGCCAGCCGTGATGCGCCAAACCGCACCTCGGGCTGCGGGCAGCGGAAACCGCCGTAGCGGGGGTTGCCGTAAAAGCACTCTTGCGCCACCGGGTTGGAGGCGCGCAGTATGCCGGGCAGGCCGGCGGGGAAGCGCGCCAGGGCTTCCGCCATCTGTGACGTTGTGGCGTTTGTTTCCTGCTCGGGGGCAACGGGCGCAGCACACCAGCCGTGTGGGTTCGCTTGCAGCAGTTCACTTGCAGCTGCTGCAGGCGCAAGGTGCACGTCAGGGCTTCTGCCATTTCGGAAGCCGTGGCATGCGTTTCCTGCTCAGGTATGATGAGCACGCACGGGAGGTGCAGCATGCAAATTGGGTACGTCGGCAGTGCCAGAAAAGGCGCACGGGCGGACGCCTGAGGCATGCAGGGGGCGCAATGACAAGACTTTGAAACAAACATACACGGCACCAAACCGCTTCCCAACAACGACGCCGACAAGCTGGCGCCCCCTTACAAAGTGTGCCACGTCTATGTCCGTCACCCGCCGCACAGCTCGGATGATGCAGAGCGCCTGCACAGTGCCTGCAAGTCATATGCGTTGGGTGGGTGGGACGCGGGTGAGACTCTGGAGCCCACCGCTGCTGCCACAACGGAAGCACTCCGCAACTAGATAGTGACAGCCCCCACCTTCATGCCATGCAGGAAAAGACAGTAGCTCGCAGCTGCGGTTCGCCCCTGTCTACCTGTCTGCACTTCCGAAAGGATGATGTGGCGGGCACAGCCACATGCGAAGGGGAGTGACAGCAACAGATGCGGTGAGGAGCGGCTAGCCAGAGGCGCGGCTCATGCTAGCAGCGAAAAAGTGCATGCACAGGGTGCAGCCGCGAAAAAGTGCATCACACATGCATGAGCATCCCACATGCACAAGCAGCGGCGGCTGGCAACGCACCTTGTGATTGCAGGCCAGCTTCACTGCTGCGTAGCTGCGGCCCGCAGACAGCAGCTGCGTCACTGGCTGCTGCGCCGTCTGCACCGCTGCTGGCCCTGCCGCCCCCTCATCCTCCTCTGCTGCTGCCGGCACCATATCTTCCCCGTCTGCCTCCTCTGCTGCTTCCTCTGCTGCAACTGATGCTGCCGGATATCCCCCCTTTTCCTCATCTTCTGCCTCCTCTGCTACTGCTGCTGCCGCTGCTGCTGCTGCCACTGCCCCCGCCTGCACCTCCTCTGCCGCCGCGTGCGCCTCCCCTGCCGCCGCCTCCGCCGCTGCCAGTGCCGCCGTTGCTGCCTCGAGCTCTTGTGTGCAGTCGCTGCAGTCGCACTGCTCAATGCTGCCCCTGGTGACGCTCACAGAGACTCGCTCCACTGCTGGAGGGCTGGCAGGGCGCCCTCCGAGCAGCACCAAGCACACCAGCACCACGCCGGCGACGCTCAACGTGAGGCCCTGGCCGCCCCCCCGCGCTGAGTGGTTCGCCATGGCGAACGCTCAGCTGGTGATTCTGCCGCACCGCCGGTGCTTAAAGACGCGCCGCTGGGCGGCTGGTGCGACGGGCCAGGACGGGAGCACAGTTGGTGCAGGAAGCAGTGAGTGCGCCATGCGCCGCCCCGGTCGCGCTTCTCACCGCTCTAACAGGGCGGGAAAGATGCGGCGACGGCGCCAAGAGAGACACAAGCGCCAGGACTTTACCCTGCCCCTTTCCACCCGGCGTCTGCTCAGGCCCGCAGTCGCTGGTAGTTGCTGGTTGCCATGGCGCTGCTGTGCACCACCTGAAGTTGCTTCATTGCTGACTCTCAGGCTGGGCAATAACGTGGGTGTGTGTTGCGACCAGCCAGGGCACTGCAGCTGCACATCACCCTCGCCTCAAATTTGCCGCAGCCTCCTCCATCGCCCACTGCCGCCTAAGGCAGCTTCAAATAAAGAAATAGTTTCTGGGCATGTGAAGCGCCTGCCTCCGGTGGGGGGGAGGGGGGTGTTTCCGTACGTAGGTGTGTTTCCGTAGCTACATGCGCCTCCGTAGGGGTGTTTAAAACCAAGCAACAAGGAAGCAAATAAGCTTGTTCTGCCACCCCCTGGGTGGCAGAACAACTGGGGAGATGATGCACTGGTCAGGGGAAAAGGAAAAAGTGAAAAGAGGGTTTCAGCGGCAGGCAGGCTGCGGCGGCGGCAGCGGCGGCGGCGGCAGGCGAGCGGCGGCGCACCTTCACTTCGTCCACCGGACGGTCGTTCAGCCACGTGCAGCCGGCGTAGCCTGCCGCTTGCAGCATTGCACTGTCGCTCAACGTGGCGCTGAGGTGCAGGGGTGCGGCTGCGCGCATGACATCTCGCCCCTGTTGCTGATGCTGCTGCCATGGCAATCGTCAAAAGACCTTTCCCGTGCGCGAACGCGCTGTTTCGTGCCCCGTGCTGTGCTATGCCCCATGCTGTGCTCAGTTGTACCGCCCGAGGTACACGTTTTCACAGCACAACTGAGCTACGTACGGAGCAATTTTCTCAAAGTTTTGGAGGGGGGGGGATGCCCAGAAACTATTTCTTTATTTGAAGCCGCCGAACCGCTCTCACCCGCGACGCATTACCCCTCGTCTGCACCCATCTGCACGCTGCTGCTTACATAGGGTCGAACAGACCATTGTATAGCACGCTGCATCAACACGCTGCTGCCAACTGCAGCACGCGCGCCGCGGCGCCGCGCAGCTCGCGCCGCGCCGGGGCTGCGTGCTACCGGCAGCCAATGTGCGCCACCTGGCACAGGTCCTCTCCCGTCAGCCCCCCCGTGTCTTCGCCCGACCGAACCATTTCGGCAAAAGACTCGTTTGGGAACATGGCCTGGCGGTGGATGAGAGCAGGGACAGAGGAGGGGTAAGCAGGGAGATGCGGGGGCTGCGCACGCGAGGCGGGGCGGGCCTCGAAAGGCGCCGAAGGGGAGCGCAGCACGCGCACCCAGGCTGTGCATCACGCTCGAGCAACACGCCCGCCGCACCTGCCTCTACGCATTACACGCCCACGCCATCACCGTTGCCTGTGCCACAAACCACAAACCCCGGGCCAGCAGCGCAGTGCAAACGCCCAGGCACCCGTTGCAGGGCAAGCCCAGGGCAGCATGCAGCTCCCGCACCCACCTCTAGGCAGTACATGCAGCTCCCGCACCCACCTCTAGGCAGTACATGCAGCTCCCGCACCCACCTCTAGGCAGTACATGCGCGACCCGTCACCGTTGTCAATGCCGTGCACGCTGCCGGGACGGAACACAACCACATCTCCGGCGCGCACTGCGAGGCATTTGGGCGGAGTGGGACGACACAACAGGGATGCAGCACGTGGCGCAGCGAGAGCTGTGGTGCCGCCAGGGCGAGACAACAGCGACGACATCACACAGCCCCGCCAGAAGGCAGGGGAAGGCAGCCCCGCCGCCGCGTTCCGCACCAGACTCGAGGGCAACTCGAGGCTCGCTCGCCCCCACACCCCTGCTCGTCGCAGCAAGCCGGCAGGCAGGCAGCGGCGCACCTGGGAAGCGCTGGTCCCCGCAAAAGCCCACGCCCTCCCCAGCCAGGATGAAGAAGAGCTCATGTGCGCGGGGGTGCACGTGCGGCGTGGTGCGGTGGCCCCTCTCGAACACCTCTATGCCCGATATGAAAGGCACCTGCGAGGCAACCAATGGGGAGGGCAAACGTGCACAAGTGGGGGAGGTTGGGAGCGCACAACACCGGCGTGTGCGGCAGATCAATACCAGCGCCGCACGAGGTGCGTGAGCGGGCCGTCGCACGAGCGGCACCAACCTACGGTCGCTCTGGTTGGGCAGCCTCCCTGCGGCCTCTTGCAGCAACGAGACACACTCCCGCCCAAACAATGGTGGCTGCACACACGTGACATGAGCAACCCGCACCTGTGGCAGCGAAAAGGGATCGAACTGAACCGCCAGCCGGTTGCTCTGGTTGGGTAGGCGGAAGGCTGTGAGCTCGGCGAGCGTGCGCTTGGCGACGGGGCAGGCGCGCTGCTGCTGCGCTTCCCACCACGCCGCCAGGCTGCTCGCCGCCGCACGCGCCGCGCGCTGCAGCAGGCCACCGGCGGCGGGGCTGCCGCCGCCGGCGGCGGGGCCGCTGCCCGTGCTTGCTTGCCCTGCCGCAACGCCGCCGTGCTCTTCATCATGCAGCAGCAGCGCCTTGCGTGCCGTGTCCCTCGCCCCTGCCAGCAGGGCATCCACAAACTCTCCTGGCAAGGGCTGCACGGCGGCGGCGCCGCCCCCGCTGCTCCGCCCGGCAGCGCCCAGCAGCAGCGGCTGCAGGCCGGCTGCGTGCAGCACCTGCGTGCCCGCCCGCTGCGCGTCCAGCTGCTGCTGCGCTGCCGCTGCCTGCTGCTCCGCCTCAAACAGCTGCCGTGGAAGGTACGCAACGAGCTCTGCCAGCTGCCAGGGCGAGCCGGCGAGAAGGTTGGCGGCGCCTGCCTCCTCTGCCGCCGCCGCGCCGGGCGGCGCTGCGCGGCACGCTGCGCCGCCAAAGTGCGTCAGCACTGCGTCGCCCGCTTGCAGCGGCTCGCCGCCGCCGCCACTGCCACGCACCAGCTCGCCGGCGCCGCCCAGCACGTAATGAAGGGTGTAGAGCGAACGGTCTAGTTGCAGCGGCGGCGGCGGCGGTGCCGCTGGAGCGGTGCCGCCAGGGACAGCAGGGTGCAACTCCAAGGTGAGCAGGAATGGCAGACCGTGGGCTTGCGGGTGCAGCAGCGGCACCACCACGCGGCCGCCTGCGGGGCGGGGGGCGGAAAGCGGGACGGCGGGCGGGGTGGTGGGAATCGTTCGGTGGGTAAAGGCGACGCGAGCAGACCTGTGGGAATCGTTCGGTGGGTAAAGGCGACGCGAGCAGACCTGCAAGCCCTGGCCTGGCTCCACGCAAGTGCTACACTTCTGTGCAACCCCTGCACAGCACCTGGTAGGGTGTGCAGTCCAGCGCCTGCGAGTCGGTTGGCCACGAAGCCAGCCTGAGCAGTGCAGACGGTCGGCACCCTGCAGGGCCAGCGGCGGCGGGTGGCGAGGTGTGAGTGAGAAGGTCGGCGAGATCAGGCGAGCTGTATGTGCTCAGAATACCTTACACCGCTCTGGAGCATGTCGCAAGAGCTTGCAAAGCGCGCACCGCGAATATCTGAAGTACGTTGTCGCCATGGAGCAACCAGCTCTGTTATAATTAAAAGAGCTACGAATAAGACCCAAACGTTTCGCCGTGCGCAGGCAAGCAGGGGCGCGGGCGGGGGTTGAGGACCCTGCGCTCTGTTGTGGGAAACACGCGTGGTTCGAGATCAGCGAGGCATGACAACACCACAGAGGTTGCGGCCGGTGCTAGTGAGGCGCGGCGTAGCTGGTGCGGTCCAGGCCAGGCTGTCGCCGGCGCCGTTCCCCATGCCTTCTGCCAGCCTTCATACCCCGCCCTTTTGTCTCGTTATCTGCTCCGCACCATTTCGATACCTGCAGCAGCCAGCCCACAGCACCGCCCAGCCTCTGCACGCCCACTCATCGCCCAGCCTCCACCATGCGGCTCGTCTGTGCCCTGCTGCTGCTCTGTGCCGCCCTGGCGGCCTCGGCGCGTCCCAAGTGAGACCTAGGGTCGGAGAGCGGGGAGCTGGGCTCTCCAACGCCGGCCCACGCTTCCTTCCAACCCCGCCGCTGCCCAGCCCTCTCCCACCCTCTCTTGCCGCCCCCTTGTCGTCCGCAGCTTGCATGCCGACTCCCAGGAGCTGCTGCGCGATAGCCTGCACCATATGCCTAAGCAAGGTGAGCGGTTATGTTCGATTACAGCGTGCGCAGTTCCCCCTGCCCTGCCGCTAGCTTCCGCCTGCGGCACGCCTGCAGCCATCCCCTGTTGCAAAGCAGCAGGAAAGGCATGCAGATGTTTCAAGAGATTCTCTGAGCGTCCACCGGCTGCCACCGCAGCAAGCCTGTAGCACGCCGTCTCACACCGTGCTCCCGCGCTCGCACCCTCCACGTCCCCCGTCCCCCG
This sequence comes from Micractinium conductrix, assembly GCA_002245815.2. Lineage (NCBI taxonomy): Eukaryota > Viridiplantae > Chlorophyta > Trebouxiophyceae > Chlorellales > Chlorellaceae > Micractinium > Micractinium conductrix. The sequence continues at coordinate 505,531 of LHPF02000014.1, read as the reverse complement.
GCCAGGTCGCCGCCTGATGCAGGGCTCCTCTGCTGTGTCCCGCGCCGTGGGCGGTCAGACCGCCAGCGCGCGCGCCGTCGCGGGCCCCGGCGTCGCCGCCACAGAGCAGTCGGCCACCGGGCCTGGGTCTCAGGTGCGGCGGTCGTGGTGGAAGGTGGGGCGGGGCGCCGCCTGCGCCTGCGCCCCTGCCTGCTGCCTGCGCCTGCGCCTGCGCCCCTGCCCTGCCTTCTGACGACACAGCGTGAGCACTCGTGGCAACACACGTGCGATCGCTGCTGTCCTCAGCCGGCCACACTGAACACAGCAAACGCGTCCCTCCCCTCCGCCGCCACGCAGGTCGCGGGCGTGAGCCAAGTGGGCCAGCGCGTGGACGCGTGCGTGCGCGGCCCCTCCACCTCCGCCGCCTGCCAGACCCTGACCACCGAGGGTGAGCCTTGTGCGCCTCCTCTCTAGCAGCTTTGCTGCGTGACGGGGCGTGGGCACGGGCGGCAGGGTGATCAGGGCAAGCTCGCTGCCAGGCCCCTCCGCCGCCTGCCTGCCTGAAGATTTTGACCACTGCTGACAGTGTGGTGGGGAGGCGATTGGGAATGGAGGGGGCGTTCGCGAAGCCCCAGGCACCCGCCAGCCATGCCAAGCTGCGCGTGCCCTCTGTGTCCCTGCCGTGCCACTCCCAACCCGCCGTGCATGCAAGCAGCCTCCCCGCCTCGTGCCGCGCTGCAACTCTGTGCCGGGCCTCTCGACGTGTTGATCCTGCGTGCAGACCGCTCCATCACCTGCACCGACATCGCCCCCGTCCCGGTGCCCGGCGCCGAGCAGTTCACCTGCGCCGAGCAGGCGCAGTTCGGCAAGTGTGGTGAGTGCTGCAATGCTGGGTTGCGTGCAGCCCCCACCCTGAGCAGGGCCGTTCGCAGTTCGGCGGCATCCCCCACCACGTTGACGTTGCCGCTGGCTCACCTGCCCGCCTGTTTCGCCCCTCTCCCTCCCTCCTCCCTCTCCCTCCCTCCTCGCAGACTCCGCCTTCATCTACCTGGGCGCCTTCTGCCTGCAATCCTGCGGCCGCTGCGGCGGTGAGCCACGGTTGGGAGGGCGCTGGGCGGGGGCACGCGGAGGCTCCTGTACCGTGCCTCCCCCCCTCATCGCCTGCTCGTGCCGCGGCCACATCCATCACTCTTGTGACCCTGCATCTGCCAGGCAGCCCTCGGGCTGTTCTCCCGCCCGGCTCCGGTGTGTGTTGGCCTCCAGCAGTAGCTGGCGCGGCCCGGCGGGCCTGCATGGCTCCTCGTATGAAGCGTTCCCCTCCCTCCCTCCCCGGCCCTTTCGCTGCCGGCCGCCCGCGCCGGCCCGGGCGTGCTGGGCACCACCCCCTCTTCCCAGCGTCAGCCGCGCCCTGCCGCATCTACCCTTCTTCAACTCACCTCTGTGTGGCTGCTCACCCCCCCCACCCCCCACCACCGCACCCCCTCATCACCCTGCACCCCAGCCCCCTCTCCTCCCCCTCTGCATGCCAGTGCGTCGACGCCGCCCCCACCCCCCGACTTTAGGCCGCTCTCCGCCACATTCACCCTTCCGCGAGACACCTCTGCGTCCCCATTCAGTGCCCCTTGGTGCCCCCCTCTCCCTCCCCTCCCTGCAGACCAATGCGTGGACACCGCCCCCACCCCCGACTTTGGCTGCGCCCTGGCCCTGTGCAACACCACCGAGGTGGCGGCCGGCCCCTACTGCCTCAAGACCTGCGGCCGCTGCTCCCAGGCAGCCGGCTCTGCCCAGGGCGGCGGCGCCGGCGCCGGCGCTTCCCCCGACGCCTCTGCCACTGCCACCTCCGGCACCGGCGCCGGGCGCTGAGCGGCGCATGCTCGCGCTTGCTGCTTGCCCACGCCAATGGTACAGTCACGCCCGCGCTCCCTGTTAGGGGGGAGGCAGCCCTAGCCTCCCTGATGCACAGGCCCTTCTGAGGGTGCTCGCCCTTTGTTGCTTTCGCTCCCGATTTTTGCGTGCCGTTTCGGACGGCGCGGTGCACAGCCGCGGCCACCCCAGTGCTCTGATCGGTCAGCCCTTCACAGTTTTCACAGTTTTGACAGCTGTAACAGCTGTAGCGAAGTTTGGACACGCGAGAGTTGTTGGTGCTGGGCAAGCGGTGGAGGGGGCGGCGCACCTCCGGCGGCACGGCCGCGGCGGCTCCAGAGGCAGGTGCAGCATTTGTTGTTCTGAACCCCATTGAGCGTACACGTCGAGAAGCGGCAGAAGGCAGAGGGAACTGCACGGTCCACTGCTTCGATGCAGGGCTGGCCAGCACATTTTTTGCCTGATTGCCAGCGGCTGGACTCGCTTGCTGCTCGTTGCATAGGCCTCTGCGTACGCCACGCTGCCTGTGAATTCCCCGCCAGCATCCATGAGTGGAGAGGCGCCAGGCGGCGTGCAAAGGGCGGAGCTGCTGGCGCCCGCGTTGCAGGGCGCGTTGGCATCTGTTTCTTCTCTGGGTACAGCACTGGCGATGTTCCCGTCGACTGAATGGGCGCTCAGCCACCGTCGTGCAGTGGCGGTGGCGGCCGCCGCAACGGGCGCACTCGCCGTCGTGCTGCTGGTGCGGCGCGCGCGTCGCCGCGCTGCACAGCCTCGGCGCAAGCTCGACGAGGAGGAGGAGAGCGACTACGAAGAAGAGGAGGCCGCCATCACTACGCTGGCGCAGCTGCGCGCGCTGCGTGCGCCGCTGCTGCCGCTGGCTGCGCCGGCGGTGGCCTCCGTCTGCGTCACAGGCCACAGCCTGCACCTGGCTGCCTTTCCGCCTGCGCTCTGTGCCCTGCGCGGCCTGCGCGAGCTCGACCTCCGCGGCAACGCTATCCCCGCGCTGCCAGCAGGCGTGGGCCGCCTTGTGCAGCTCACCAGGTGCGGCGGCGGGAGCGCGTCGCTTGGCGTCGCTTGAGCGGCGGGTCGCAGCATGCGGGCGGGCGCCGCGCGGTATGTATTGAGCTGCTGCAGCGTAGCTGGCTTGCGTGGCAGTGCTACCGTGTGGTTAATTTTGAATCTGTACGAAAGCCGCGTCGCCATAAGCATTCGAGCGACGCATCGCTGCTCAACGTTGCTCCCTCCCCCCTGCTGTGACGTTGCTCTTCCTCCCGCCTGCCTGCTGCCCTCCTGCATTCTCTGTGCTGCAGGCTGTGCCTGTCGGGCAACCTGCTGACTGAGCTGCCCCCTCAGATCGGGAAGCTGCAGGTGCCTGGGCTGGGGGGGTGCTCAGCTGTGCGCACGCATGTCGGTGCGCTCCTGGCGTTTGCTCGTTCACGCTGACATGAATGGCTGGTGGTGCGCCGGCGCAGGGGCCTGCAGTGCATTTATTTTGGCGCTGACTTGCCGCAGACGGTTGTAAACCTCAGTTTGTCAACCTGCTGGTGCAGGCACGCATGTGGAGCTCCTTCTCAGCTTGGCAACTCATCGTCGTGCCCGGTCCTTCCCACTCCATGCCCTGTCCTCCTCTCCCTCCAGATGCTGGTGGACCTGGACGTCGGCTCCAACCGCCTGGCCGCCCTGCCCGCCGAGCTGGGCCAAGTGACCACCCTGCGCTTCCTCAACGCGATGAACAACCGCCTGGAGGTAAGGCCGATTGGTCAGGGCGCGTCGTAGATGTGTGTGTTGAATGCAGTGCGTCACAGCACACCACTGCAGGACCCCTTTAGACCTGCCACACCGGTTGGGGCGGCTCCGCACCACTCATGCCATGTCCCGACAATCCAACGAAGCAAGCAGGCGTGTTCTGGCCCCCGCCTGCAGGCCCCGCCCGGCACCATCGGCGGCTGCACCGCCCTGCCCCGGGTATTGCATCAAATCGGCACTGTCCCCTGTGGCCCCTGCCCTGCCGCAGGCGCTGCCCGACACCATCGGCGACTGCACCGCCCTAGTCCGCCTGGGCCTCAAGAGCAACCGGCTGGCGGCGCTGCCCGCGTCCATCGGCCGCCTGCACGGCCTGGTGGAGCTGTACCTCACTGGTGGGTGTGCAGTGCGGTGGTTGTGTTGCAGTGGCTGTGTAGTTGCAATGCCTGCAGCGGCAGTGGCACTGGTGGCTTTGCAGTGCTGTGCTTCTGTTCATTGTTCTGCCTCCCGGAAGCCTTTAGATGTGTGTTTACCAATCAATCAGCCATAAGCTCCACCTGTGACCCTTGCCGCAGACAACCTGCTGGAGGAGCTCCCTGCCGAGATGGGCCAGCTGAGGTCGCTGGTGAAGCTGCAGGCAAGCGCCCCCCCTGGGTGGTACCGCAGCGTAGTGCAGGGCATTGCGTTGCACTATTGGGTGGGTGGCTTCCCATGCGCAGATGCGCCTGTGCTGGGGTGGGCCAGCCAGCTGCGCTGGTGAGGCTGCAGGTCGGTGTGCCTTGGGGCAGCAGGCAGCAGAGCCTATGTTGCTTGCAGTGGGGGTCTGGCACAGCAGAGAAATAGCTGGCGCCATTCTTGAAGTTCAGGGGTCTGCGTGTCGCTGCCGGACAAACACAGCGAGCAGGCGGGACAGTGTAGCATGCAGGCAGTACTTGCATCCGCATGGCCGCCAGCCCTCCGCCCATGTTTGCCTCCATGCGCATGCGCGCGCTCGCACTCCCCGCCACACGTGTGTGCAGGCCAGCTTCAACCCCCTGCGCGCCCTGCCCGCCGAGCTGGGCCGCCTACCAAACCTGGAAATGATCCGCGTCGCCAGCTGCAACATCGCGGAAGTGCCGGCTGCGCTGCGCGACGCTCCCAAGCTGGCGTGGATGAGGTAGGGGCGAAGCGGAACAGAAGGGCTGGTGGGAGGCCAATGAGGAGGTTGGGAGCGAGGATTGCGGCCAGCAGTACCGTTGCACGAGTGCCTGCTGCGCTGCGCGACACTCCCAAGCTGGCATGGATGAGGCAAGAGGAGGCCCAGAGGGCGTGCCAGTCGGGGAGGGAGTTGGTGGGGCCGCCTGCTAGGCGGGGAAGCCTGTTGCAGGTTGCGCCTGCCGCCGCCCGATTCCTGGGCTGCACCCACCGCTGCTGGCTGCCCCTTGAACGCTGCGGGCTGCCCCTCTCCTCTGCTGCAGCCTGGCCAGCAACCCTGCGTGCCGCACGCTGTCGCCCCGCAAGCTGCCAACCGTGGAAGTGAAGGACTTGAACATGGGGCGCAAGCTGGGTGGGTGGCACGGGCGGTGGGTTGGGTTCAAGCATCACGGACATGCAGGCACACTCCACGAAGGGTGGGGAGGGGCTACGATGTGCTTCCCCTGGCCCCTCCGATGCCTGCATCTGCACAACACGCTTCCCCCGCTTCCCACCATCCCATCTGCCCGCAGGCGACGGCGCCTCTGGAGAGGTGTTCGAGGGGTGCTGGCAGGGGCGGCGCGTGGCTGTCAAGGTGTTCGTGGCGGAGCGCAGCCCGGACGGGCACTCGCGAGATGAGATGGCCATTGCTTTCTGTGGTGGGTTCCTGGGGGTGCGCGTGCGGGGCTGGGCTGGTAGGGCAGAGTAGGGTCGGGAGCGGGCGCGCAGCCCGGACGAGCCCTCCCTGCGACGAGAAGGCCGTTGCATCCTCGTGTGAGCTGTGTGTGAGCATGTGTGGGGGCCGCAGCGGGGCTCTGGGGAGTGGCCATGTTTAAGGAGGACTGTTGGCGGCCCAGAGGGCCGCCCTCGCCTCGCACCCGCCGTGCTGCAGTGAAGGGGGCGCGCCCGGTCAAGCTGGTGGCCCGCATTTGCTCCCTCGCTCACACACGTTCCTCAACGCCTTTTGTCCGTCATCGCAGCGAACGAGATGAGACGCATTTGGTCAGACATGGTGCCTGCGCCCCCGCTCCCCCGCCAACAAGCAAACGACACGTGTCCCCCTGCCTTGTGCAGTAAACGAGACGCACCTCGTCAAGGTGGTGGCGCAGCTGAAGCAGCCGCTGGGGCTGGTGATGGAGTTTGCGCAGGGCAGCCCCTTTGCAGAGAAGCCCAACCTGCAGGTCTGTGGGTGTGGGTGCGCCCAAGGGGGCAGCGTGGGCGGCGGATGCGTGCGTCTGAGGCCCTGTGGCGGCATGGCATGCAGGCGTCGCAGCCCGTTGCCGGGAGAGCGCACGCGGCGAGCAGTGCCCGCTGGCTGCCCAAGGGGGCAACGTCGGGTGGGGGCGAGTGTACGTTGTGCGGTGCGGGGCAGCACCCCACCGCCTGCCACGCCGCCAGCCATCCCTGCAACCCACACGCTGCCCTGCCCCCCCCCCCCCCCTGCAGTCGCTGCTGCGCTGCCGGTGGGGCACCGGTCAGACATTTGAGCTGGCCTTCATCCTGCGGGTCGCCATTGGCGTGGCCTCTGCTCTTGAGCACATGCACTACCGGTCAGTGAGGGGACGGTGCTGCCTGCCGGCTGCTGCAACTGCCAGCGGCCGCCGCTGCCCGCATGTGCCCCCGCCCACGCAGTAGCTACGCGGCTGGCAGCATGTGCCTGCCGCATGCACGCGGTTCGCTCTGCTGTGCCTGCGCCTGCCGTCGCCCCGCTCGTTACTGCCATGCCTCTAAAGCACGCCCCTGGCGCCCCCTGATGCAGCGGCGGCGTTGCCACGGCGACGTGCACACTTGCCACTGCTGTGCCTCTCGACCCCTCCCTGACACTTGCCTGGTTCTTGGCCTGACGCTGCAGCGGCATCGCTCATGGCGACGTGTACGCTCACAACGTGATGGTCAGCGAGGAGGGCCACGCCACGCTGTGCGACTATGGTGGGTGGGTGCCCCCGCTGCTGCTGCGCCTGCTGCCGCCGCTGCTGTGGCGCTGCTGCCAGCGCTGCTGCTGCTGCTGTTGCTGCTGGTTTTCTTCTCCAACCAATGTGTGTCTGAGATCCTGCATGCCAGTGAGCCTCCTCGAACTGGCCCCTCCCTCAAACTGTTACTTCTCCCCCTCCCCCTCCCCGCCCTCCTACAACTCTGCCCTGCCCCCTCCCTCCCTGCCGCCCCCCGTTCCCTGCTGCAGGCGCCTCCTTCCCCTACCACAAGGGCGGCCCGGTGTCGTACGAGGCGCACGAAGTGCGGGCGTTTGGGCTGATGCTGGCAGACATGGTTCGCCGCATGGACATTGGGTTCCAGGGTGAGAGCGAGGGGCAGGCAGGGTTTACAGGGCAAGCGTTGAGGGGGGCAGCGAGGGGCGGCGTGGTGGGTGCAGGAGGCGCTGATATGTGAATGCACCTGGGTGGGTGAGCTGGAGCCAGTGGCTGATGTCGGAACGCATCGAGCAGGATGTGTGGCGTGTGGGGTCGGAGCCAGACCTGTTGTTGTTGTTGGTGCACCCGCGCTTCGCATGTACCCGCCTGCCTTCTCATCCTCCTCAATCATGGAGAGCAGCTGCTGGAGGACCTGCTGCTCGCCCTTGTGCAGAAGTGCTGCTGCTGCTGCCCTCGTTTCTTGCCTGCGTCCCCCATTCCCCGACAACCCCCGCCGATTCTGCCTGCCCTGTTCCTCTCAGGCATGGGGCAGCCGCTCGAAGCACAGAAGGAGCTGCTGCTCGCCCAGGTGCAGCAGCGCTGCTCTCCTCCTCTCATGCTGCGAACGAACCCCAGTTTCCGCCCTCCCCATCGCAAGGCTGCTCGCTGTTCCCTCCCACACCAACCGTCCTCACACATCCGCCACGCCCTTCTGCAGGCATGGAACAGCTGCTCAACGCCCAGAAGGAGCTGCTCGCCGTGGTGCAGCAGTGCTGCAGCGGCCCGCCGGCGCTGCGGCCCACCTTTGGCGCCGTGGGTCGCCGCCTCAAGACCATCCAAAAAGCGGCGGCGCTCGCCGGCCTGGCCAACGTCACGCCGCGCAGGTGCGTTGCGCTGCGCTCCGTGTTTCAGGTCGCGGGGTTACGCCGCCTGAAGCCCAGGGAAATCCAAAGGCGCAGCACATGCCTGGCTGACAGGCGTCATGCCGCGCAGGTGCGGCTGACCAGGGTGACTCACAATACGCTGTGTGCGCGGCGTTGAAACAGCGGCCTGCCCCTCTCCCCACTGCCTACGCGTCTAGAGCCCCTCTTGCCCTTCCGCCTGCCGTCCCACCCCTGCAGCGGCGCGGCCTCGCTGGCGTCGCTCACACCACGGACGTGCGTCACAGAGTTCTTCTCGCCACGCAGGTGAGCCCTTGCATGTTTGTCTCACTGCTTGTACACTCTAACAGCGCATGCAACTGCCCAGTTCGTGTAGTTGCATTGCTGCGTCATGGAGCTGTCCCGCCGCTTTGGCAGCGGCGTTGGCTTGTGTGGTTGCTGCTGGATGCACAGTGGCCACGCTGCCAGCAAGTGGGAGGGATGCAAGCTTTGCAAGGGCAGTGGGCCACATCGTCGCGCTTGTTCTCGGCATGCCGTCGCACCCGACCCGGTCACAAGCCCGCCGTGCCCGGCCCCCCACTCCCGCTGCAGCGACGTCACCCAGACGCTGCACGACTGAAGCGAGCACTTGGCTGCCGGCCAAGCCGCTGCCTCCACTGAGCCGCTGTACCCGCTGGCTCATCAGGCCTAGCACCGTGTGCGCCCTGGGCGCTGGAGGGGAGCACGGCGAGACGCAGCGGAGCCCCGGAACATGCAAAACGAACAATGCCACCCCAAAACACACACCCACACCCACACGCACACACACCCCACTTCTCCCCAACGGAGAACCAGGCCCTTTGGTCGCGTTCACCAAACTTGCACAGACACAACACCCGCACACACACCTGTGACTGCCATTGCACGCTATTTCCGGGCCTGCAGGCCTGCCAACCCAACTCCTCACTGCACCCCGCCCCCCGCCGTTTCATGCTGCTGCCATGTCCGTTGCCCTCCCGCGCCTCTGCCTCCCACCCACTGCTGTTGCGTTACGTCTCTTGCATGCACTGCACTCTTGCATGTGCCATATGCCTCGTTGCCCTGCAACCCGCTGCGTTCCCTTCTCCGCACTGCGGAGCTGCTGTCAGGGGGGGTCACTCGCCCCCCGCCATCCATCCTGTTGCTGCTAACTCTTCCGAAACACGAATCGAACGTGCATCTACTTGTGGGTTTAGTGCTGTACCGACAAACTACGACGGAGACACTCTGGGGGCATGCTGCACGCTTGTAAACGCAGACTCTAAACTGGCCAGCCACCAGGGCCGCCTCCCGCGGCTACTCAGCGTGACCCCCCATCTCCCCTGCACCTGCTTGCATCAGTGGCCCCTCTCGCCCTCTGCCACACCACCCAGCGTACCTCGCTGCTGCCTGCCTCAACTCTCTTGCAGTGATCACCCTCCGCCGCGCTTGTCAAGCCCATCCATCTGCTTACAACTCACCACACATGCATGCAGCAACCAGCAGTTCATAACCTGCAGCCCCAGCCCGCTGCGCCGCCGTCAGCCGTCCCGCCAGGCCTGGCGCTGCACTGAGAGCGCACGTGCCGCCTCCACCGCTGCCTCCGCCTCACGTACTGCTGGCGAGTCGGGGCACGCCTGCCTGGCAGCCTCCAGCGCCTCATGCGCAGCATGCCACGCAGCTGCAGCCCGCTCGTACGCCTCGGCGACCGCCGTGTCCTCCGCCGCCGGCTGGCTGGCCCCACGCTCTGCAGCCGCCTCTGCCGCGGCCTCCCGACCCGCCGCTGTCCGCGCCCATGCAGCGGCCGCGGCAACTGACGCAGCCGCTGCTGCCTGCCGCGTGCTGGCTGTGGCGGGTGCCGCATCGGCGGACGCCGGCGGCCACACCAGCGGCGCTGGGCGGGGGTGGGGGGCGGGGGCTTGCGGCTAGGGCGGCGGGCGTGGGGCGGCCTCCTCTTCCTCTTCCTCTTCACGCTGCATCTCCTCTTCGAGAACACGCATCTCCTCTTCGAAATCACGGTCCTCCTTCTCGAGGCGCTCCCAGAACTCTTTGAAGTTGCGCTCGTTCCGCTCCCGGGCCCGCATCTCCGCTTCCTGCCGCGCAGCAAGTTCGGGGTCCCAATTGCTCGTCCACCAGCTACCCCACGTGGCGCGGCCAATCCCCCCCCAAGCCTGCATAGATGCAGGGGAAGTGATGCAAGGAGGGGCGATATGAGGGGAAGGGGCAGGCATCTGCGGGGAGGAGGCTGTGGGTTGCGCAGGCTGCGACCGAACGAACAAGCGCACAAGGCAGACGAACGCCAGCGGGCGCTTGTGCACGGCAGCGTGGACCTGCTCACCACCTCACTTTTGCTGCTGCTGCAATCTTGCCGCGCAGCGAAGAGTATGCGGCGAAGGGTGCAGCCTCGGATGCTCACAGAGGTGGCGGTTCGTCTGCTGGCGGTGGCGCGCCCGCCGCTGCCACGAGCAGGCGCCCGCTGCGCCGGCGGCCCGCCCGCCCTGTGCGCGCTGCCAGCAGCGACTGAGGGGCTCGGGAGACGCAGTTGGCGGGCTGCAGTCCAGCAGCCGCGTGCAGCAGCAAGCCTGCTCTCGGGGCAAGCCCAGTGCTCGCGGGGGCACGGGCCGAGCTGGCCATGGAGCCCAACAATACGTGCAAAGCGCGGGACAGCGGTATCAGAGCGTAAAGCACACTGTCGGTGCAGCCCAATCGTGTTGGCGACGACGCGGCGGCGAGGGCAGCGCCCATCAGTTGCAGCACATTCACAGCGGCCGCTGCGGTGCTGGTCTGTGACGCACCGGCATTGCCACTGCTGTGGTCAGGCTCAGTGCATTGATGTTGCTTTGACTGCAGCTGGTCACAGGCAGTCTCTTGCATCGAGCCGGGGCTCGGCGCCTTCCAGCCCCGAGCAGGCGCCGGCGCCGGCGCCGCCCAATTCACCCAGCACCGCCTGCCTGCCATTGCCGCCGTCGGCCCTCCCGTTGTCACCGGCAGACCCTGATGGAGAGCCACCAGGTGAGGAGAAGCAGCCTTGGGCGGCGGGTGAGGCGTCTTGAAAACACGCCGCTGGTAGTCCCATTTCCTTGTCCTACATGCTGCTGCATTCCGTGCCAGCCTATCAATGCCTCATGCACAATCAATGCGCGACCACCCCGCAACTACTAAAATAGGTGCGTGCCGGGACATCAGATTGTTCCTGCCTCCTCAGCTGTGAAGCGCAGGTCGAAATGGTCGGCCAGCAGCGCCAGCAGCGCCGCCTCGCCCTCCACCTCCCGCTCCTCATGCGGCGCCGCCTCGCCCTCGCGCCACCTCCGGAAAGTCGAGTTGAACAGAGTCACTCGTCCCTCACGAGTCTCGCGTGCCACCTGTGTGTGTTGTGAAGGGAGGCAAGAGTGAGCAGACTGAGCAAAGCCCACACCCTCAGCAGCAGCAAGGGGAGCGGTGGCGGAGGCAGCAACGGCGGAGCCAGCACCACCAGCAACGGCATCCTCTGGCAGCAGCAGCAGGGCAACAGCAGCAGGAGCAGCTGCAGCCCACGCAGACGCTGGCAGCAGCAGCAGCAGCAGCAGCAGCAGCCGCAGCAGCAGCCCATGCTAACGCTGGCAGCAGGAGCAGCAGCAGCAGGAGCAGCAGCAGGAGCAGCAGCTGGACCCACCACCGTGTTGTGGCGGAAGTACGACTGCAGGTGTTGGGTGATGTAGTGGTTCATGATGGCATAGTCCTGAGGCAGGAACTCGTCCAGCCTGATGGCAGGGGCAAGGGCGGGGAGAGGAGGAGGCCAGTGGTCTCCCGCTCAGCAAATGGGCTGGAGCCGCTCTCACTCCCCCGCTTCCAGCGCCACCCACCCAATTGCCGGCGCAACTCCGCCACAAGCCTTGCGGTGGCAGCAGCAGCAGCAGCAGCAGCAGCAGCAGCAGCACCGCAGCAGGCACAGCGCTGCCGACGCCTCACCTAAAGAAGTAAAGGTATTTCCAGCTGCCATCTGCCAGCGAGCGGTGCTGCAGGTAGTACCCGGCGCGCAGCTGCATGTGGCGCGTGGCAGCGGCGTCCGGCACGGCGCTCGTGCCTGGCAGGCCCAGGCGCAGGCGGTACCGCTCCAGGCGCTCAACAGGCAGGCCCTGAGTCGTGGCCCCGCCTGCGCCGCCTGCCGCACCGCTCGCTGCACCGCCTGGCTCGCCGCTCGCCCAGGGTGCGTCCTTGTGCGGCCCCCCTTAAGCTCCAGCAGAGCTGTCCGCTGGCGCCGGCGCAGCGTAGCGCTCCGCCCCCGCCGGCAGCGCCAGTGGCAGCGGCAGCACCTGCCCGCCAAACCCGACGTCCGCCAGCCACAGGCGGCCGTCCAGCCACACAAACAGCACGTGGTGGTCGTGGCCGGTCAGGCGCAGCTGCAAGCCGGGAGGTTCACACAACGTAAACACATTGGGGGTGGGGTGGGCGGACAGAAGACGGCTCCTTGGGCTGCCTCCACCCCTGCCTGCTTGCCAGGCTCGCCCCCTTCCCCTGCAAAACAAGGCTAGCTTCCTCTCTGACAGCTCTCAATGATGCACAAGCATGCATGCAAGCATACCTCGGGAGCAGGTGCCTGCACCCCGTCCAGCAAGGGCACAGCGTCAGCCTCGCCGCCGGCCTCGCGCTGCGGCGGCTGCACCACGCGGGCCGCGCCATCAACGACGTCGAATCCCAGGCTGCGCAGCACCGCGCCAAAGAGCGCGTTTTGCTGCGCGCAGAGGGGTTGCAGGAGGAGGAGGAGGAGGGGGAGGGGTCAGGGGATGGTCATGTGCCGGGATGCAGAGCGGCCGGCTGGCAGGGAATAGCAGCATGGGAGGAGGGGTCGGGGAAACAGGTGTGCTGGTGGGCGGCATGCGTGTTATGGTGCGTTGTGCTGCATGGCAGCTGCACATGCTCTCCTGGCCTCCCTTCAGCTGGTGGCAACCGACGGTACCGGCACACGCTGCCAACACGCACACCCACCTCGTAGCAGTAGCCGCCCCGCCGGCTGCCCACCAGCTTCTGATAGATGGACTGCAGCAGGTGTGGGACACCAGGCCAAGAGAAGGCAGGCCAGTGCGGATGTGAGCGAGCATTGCGCGGGCAGCTCCCACCTGGCGTGGCCTGTGCAATGGCCGCCCTGCGGCTGCTCCCGCTCTGTTGGTAGCCCGCCACGGCTGCCACGGTCCCACGCCTCCACGCTCCTCCCTTGTTATCCATTTGCCTGCAGGTCTGTGTGGATGCCGTGCTGCTTCTGCGCCGCTTCCAACCGCAGGCTCAGGTTTTCAAAGGGCACCGAGCAGAGGTGGGCCCAGTGCAGAGCCGCCAGCGTCGGCAGCGTCGGCGGCGGCAGCGCACCGGCGGCGGCGGGCAAGCCGATGCGGTCCAGGTACGCGTGCACTAGGCTGGGTGACATGGTGGCTTGGCCCATGCTGGCGACGCAGGCGGAGCGCCTGAGGGGTTGGTGCGGGTGTTGCAAGGGTGGGTGGGTCTAAGACCGTGCGCATATGCCCCCGAGACCGTGCATCCCACCAGTTTGCAAGGCTTCTTCTATCGGGAGCCAACAAGGACCACAATCAAAATAGGCAGTCGACAGCGAGGTTGGGAGGGCGCAGGTGCCAACAGACTTGCTGGCGGCATGGTTGGTTGGCAGTGGCGGCGGCGGTGGCGGCAGCTACGCAGGGCTGTGACGACGCCTCTTCGATGCTTCGGTCTCACCGATTCTCACCTGGAGCAGGGTTTTGGGCGCGGCAGGCGGGCTGAGAGCGACGACTGCCCTCGGCGATAGTGCTGTGGCGCGCTCCTTACGACAGCGCGCCCAGGTAGCACACGCGATCGCATGAGGCACATGGGCGAGCGATCAAGCGGCTGCAGAGGCAGCGAGGCAGTCCTGCATGCCGCAACGCTGCACAGGGGGCGGCGTGGTGGGCATGCCGTGAGCTCTGTTGGCTCCCGGCCTTAGGGTGGTCAGCTAGCCCTCATCTCACAGTATTTTCCTGCCAAAGAACATTATCAGCAACCATACACACGACTGGACGTCCTGCAAGGTTTACAGTGCAGCTATGCGCCGCGTCACAGCACACCGAGCCAGAAATGTGCAGCCATGAGGACAGCTGGAGAAGCCCATCCCCTGACGACGCATGTGGGGCGCATCTGCACTTATGCTGCTGCAGCGCTGTCGAATCAGAATCAGAGCAGCAGAGCCACCAGGTGCAGCAGGAGGAAGTAAAGCGCCAGCCCGGCCCGCAGCTGGGGGCGGGTGTCCAGAGCGATCGCCCCCCTGTCCAGCTGCGTCGCCGCCTTGACGAGCGCTTGGTGGCTGCACGCAGGAGGGGCGAGGCGCGCAGGAGGCGCGGTGAGCGTGCTGCTGGGGTGCGATGTGCTGCGTGCTGTGGGAGACAGCAGCCGCCGACGCCCCGCGCGCGCGGGTGCTCGCTTCATCCCATGCACAGTGCAGGCGCCATGCTACAGTGTAACAAAGAAAGTCTCCCTGCCGCCCAGCGCAGCCGGCCCTGCCGTGCTGCCTCCCTGCCGCACCTGAAGGGGGCAGGCAGCGCCCGCACCACTCCCGCCAGGGGCTTGAACATCGTGCCGCCGCCTGTTGACGGGAGGGAGGGCAACGGTGGGCGCTGAAGCCAGGGGGCTATCGCCACACAGGGGCCTGCTTGGCACCCAGCAGGAGCCCCAGCAGCAGCAGCGGGCAAGTGAACGAGTGCAGCGGGGAGGCGCGGGGCACGCGGAGGGCCACCCCCGTTGCTGACCGGTCAGCGCTGCTGCCTCCACATCGAAGGAAGCGTCCTCGTCCTTCTTGCTTGCTGGTGCGGCCTGGCGTGAAGTCGATTGAGGAAGGGAGCAGGGTGGGAGCGATTGGAGATCTGTGGCAGGTGCATGGGGGCGGGGCGCAGTGCGCTGGCGGCACACAGGTAGCCGCCAGCGCAGCGTGCACAAGGTGCACATGGCAGTGGGCGCGTGCGCACCTGCCCGCCGGCACGCTCCTTGTAATAGCTTTCCACCTCTGCGGCGCGCCGCTGCTCCGCCGCCACCTGCAGGGAGAGGCAGGCAGGCAGGCATCGCAACCAGCAGGCCAGCAAAGCGTCGAGGGGCATCGAGGTGCAGCACCGTGGAGAGGGCGAGCGCCGCGTGCGGCCCGCCGCAGCAAGGCGTGTGCAAGGCCAGGCATATGCAGCAGCCAGCCAGGCAGGCATCCGCCAACAGGCTCCCCACCCCAACCACGCTGCCCACCTGCTCCCGAAGAGCGCGGTTCTCCGCCTGCAGCGCCGTGGCCTGCACCTCGGCCTGCGCCGCCGCCTGCTGCGCCGCCGACAGGCGCGCCGCCGCGTCGCCCGACGAGAAGCCCGCGGCTGCCGCCGCCTCCAGCTGCTGCGCGCGCTGGGACCACTGCTGCACCTGGGCGCTGTACTCGGCGACGGCGGCCTGCGGGTAGGTGACAGGATGCAGGGTTGGTTTTTTCGGGGGTGATTTGGCACTAACCCAACCTTAATAATGTCAATACACATGCCCCGCGCTGGCATGTGCAGTCCCTCCCCAGACCCACGGCTCGAATCTGGCAGGCAGAGGCACAGCACCCACCTGCAGCGTCGCGTTCTCGCGCTGCAAATCGCCAAGCACCGCCTCCGCCTGGCCTCCCCCAGCAGACTCAGCAGCAGCAGCAGCAGTGGCGGCTGCCTCCAGCTGAGCCACCCGCGCGCCAAGCACCTCGTTCTGCTGCTGCAGCGCCTCAGCAAGCGCCTGCGCCTGCTCCGCCGCCGCCGCCGCCGCCGCCTGCACAGGGAACGGTGGCCAGCAAGGAGGAACGTGGTCACGGGCAGATGTGTGGACTGTACCACCACCTGCCAACTTTCAATGTTTTAAAAGGGGCCACCCCTGGAGGGCCACTGTGACAA
Source organism: Micractinium conductrix (assembly GCA_002245815.2). Classification (NCBI taxonomy): domain Eukaryota; kingdom Viridiplantae; phylum Chlorophyta; class Trebouxiophyceae; order Chlorellales; family Chlorellaceae; genus Micractinium; species Micractinium conductrix. Next base: position 489,883 of record LHPF02000014.1, on the reverse strand, counting down.
ACATTTACCTGTGCAGCCGCCAGCTCCTGAGCAAGCGCTTCGCTGTGCTGGCGCAGGGCCTCCACTTCCGCTGCAACCGCGGCGTCCTGCCCTTGTGCGCCAGCGGCGCCGGCGGTCGCCGCCTCCACGCGCTGCTGCAGCTCTGCCGCCTGCTGCTGTGCCGCTGCCGCCTGCTGCTGGGCCGCGTCACGCTCAAGAATGACGGCATCCCGGGAGGAAAGGATGTCCTCGAGATCTGTCTGCAGCGCCGCCAGCTGCTCGGCAGCGCCGCCGTCCGCCGCCGCCGCCGCCTCCAGCGCTGCCAGCCGGTCCTGCAGGTCAGCGACAGGGGCCCAGGAGGTAGCTTTGTTGGCTGCAAGCCTGGCGGCACGCAACGCAACACGCCAGGCAGCACCTGGCGGCACGCAATGCACATGCCAGGCACCACCTGACGGCAACAATGCATAAGCCAGGCAGCGCCTCGACCTGTTCGGTGCCTCCTTGCCTGCCCTCCCGCCCAGCACACCTGGAGCTCGGCTGCCTGCTGCTGCGCCTCGGCCAGCTGCCCGGCCGCCTCCTCCTGCTGCTGCTCCAGCTGCAATGTGACGCGAGGCAGGCGGGGGCAGGCTCACTGCTGGCATGCTGCATGCACCCCCTGCTGCTGACTCTCTCTGCTATATCCCAAGCACCACCGAGCCCACAATGTTCTCCCCAACAGCGCCCCTGCAGCACTCTATTCGCACCTGTGCCCGCTCGGCCAGCATGCCCTCTGCCTGCTGGATCAGCACCTCCAGCTCGCCAGCATAGTGCCCCTTCTCCTGCTCCGCCGCCGCCGCAGCAGCCTGCGCCTCTGCCAGCGCCGCACGCAGCGCCTCTGCTTCTGCCCCCGCAGCCGCTGCGCCCTCGCCGCCGGCACGCGCCGCCTCCACCAGCTGCTGCAGCAGCGCCACGTCAGCATCCCGTTCTGCCAGCTGGCCGCGCACCTCTGCTGCCTGCGCCTCGGCTTGGGCAGCAGCCGCCTGGGCCGCCTGCAGCGAGAGCTCTGCCACCCCCGCCGCCGCATGCTCTGCCGCATACTGCTGCTGCAGCGCTGCGAGCTCCTCTGCGAGGTCTGCCGCCTGCTGCTGCAGCGCCGCCACGGCCGCCGCCTCGCCGCCCTGCTGCTGCACAGCTTCCTCCAGCCGCTGCCGAAGCTCTGCAGCCTCATCTGCCCGTGCCATCAGCTCTCCTTCCACCTCGTCCGCCCACTGCACCGCTGTCGCCGCCTCCCCCCGTGCCTGCTCGGCCTCTGCCTGCGCCGCCGCACCCGCCTCGCGCGCTGCCGCCAGCTCTGCCTGCAGTCCTTCCAGCTGCTCTTGCAGTGCCGCGGCTGCGCCGCCCTCTGCTGCGGCTGCGTCGGCGAGCTGCTGCTGCAGTGCTGCCGCCTCTTCACGGGTGCCTGCAAGCTCAGCCTGCACCTGCTCCAGCTGCTGATGAGCGGCGGCAGCTGCGTCCTGGCTGCTTGTAAGCTCTGCCTGCACCTGCTCCAGCTGCTGGTAAGCGGCGGCAGCTGCGTCCTGGCTGCTTGCAAGCTCTGCCTGCAGCTGCTCCGCGTGCTGCGCTGCCGCCGCCGCCTCTGCCAGCTGCTGCTGCAGAGACGCAGCCTCCCAACGGGTGTCGGTCAGCTCTGACTGCGCTGCGTCCAGCTGCTGCTGAACCTCTGCCACGTCAGCAAGCTGCTGCTGCAGCGCCGCAACCGCCTGCTGGCTGCCCTCTAACTCCGCCTGGAGCTGCTGCACATGCGCTGCAGCTGCAGCTGCCGCGCCGCCCTCGCTTTCCCGCAGCTGCAGCGCGGCAGCTGCAGCCTGCTCAGCGGCGGCAGCGGCGGCGGCCTCGGCTGCCGCACGCGCTTCCTGTTCTGCAGCCAAGCCCTCCTGCAGCTGCTCCAACAGCGCCTGCTGCTCCTCCAGCAACGCGGCAGACTGCGCCTGCGCCTGCGCCTGCCCTTGCGCATGCCCTGCTGCCACCGCCTCTGCCACATCCTCCCTCAGCTGCGCTATGTCCTCTGCCTGCCGCTCTGCCAGCTCACGGCCCTGCTCCAGTTCGGCGCTGCAACAGGAAAATGGAAGGTGGAAGGCAAGTGCTCATGCAGTGAAGCGAGGCAGGGCTGTGCGTGTGCGTTGTGGCATGCTGTGCTGTGCGTGTGTGCACGCGCCGGTTGTGTTGCAAGGCAAGGGGAGCAGTCATCCTCCTATACCTCATCTCGGGCGGGCAGCTCACGCAGGCAGGCGGCTCGGGCATTGCAGGGCAGTAGGCGCAGCAGCAGCTGCAGCAGCAGCACCTGGCGGCCTCGTAAGCTCGACGCAGCGCATCCAGCTCAGCCAGCTGCGCTTCCAGCCCGCCTCGCTCCGCCCGGGCGCTCTGCGGATGTGCGAAAGGGAAGGCAAGGGATGCATGGCAATCTGGGCTGCCGAGAGGGGGCAACGCATGTAACACACAGGCGGCGACCACGCACGCAGGGGCCATGGGCTACCACTGTCGACCCCCCCGACTGCGCTGGTGCTGCCCTGCCCTGGCCTGCCTCACCAGCTCTGCCTCTCCCTTGGCACGCAGCTCTGTCTGCAGGGCTGCCACAGTGTCCGACAGATGCTGCACCTCCTCCTGCAGAGACGCCTCAGCTTCGGCCGCCGCGGCCGCCGTTGCGGCTGCCTCCGCCTCAACCGCCGCCCGCCGCTCCGCCGCGGCCGCTGCATCTGCCGCGGCGGCTGCCGTCGACGCCTCGAGCTCTGCGATGCGCTGCTGCGCGAGTGCCAGTGCGCTGTGCTCCTCCTCCTCCGCCTGCACCGCCTCCTCTGCCGCTGCTGCCTGCTCAGCCGGGATTGGGACAGGGCAGGCACAGCAGGCAAGAGAGGGAGGGACGTTGGGCGGTGGGTGCACAGCGCCCTTGTTGCCAGCCGAAAGGCAGAGGAGCAGTGGCACCACCGTGGGGGCACACGGCAGTTTCCCACCTGCTCTGCCAGCTCGTGCCGCATGCGTGCGTTCAGGTCGCGCTGCCTGGCCAGCTCGGCCTGCAGCAAGGCGATGATCACAAGGGCAACGATCACAAGGAGCGATGATCACAAGGGCGATGGTGGCAAGGCGGAGGGCGGTGATCACACGGAGCACAGCAGTCGATTAGAGGTCGACAGGTGAGGCGAGGATGGGCTGCAGCACGCTAAACAGGCAATCGGGTGGGTCCCTCCCGCACGCAAAGGCACCACGCACAGGCATCTAGGCACCTCCGTTCCCGCCACCTGCCAACCCCGCTGCACGCGCTCCCAGCGCCCATCCTCACGTGCAACTCTTCTGCGTCCTGCTGCTGCTGCGCCAGCTGTGTCGACAGCGCCACCAGCTGCCCCTCGTACGTGCCGGCGCCCGCCTGCGCCGCCGCCAGCGCCGCCGCCTGCAGAGGGGACAAGGTGGGGTGGGCCCGTTGGGGCAGAGCGCGCTCAGGTGCGGCGGTGGTCACTAAGTGGCAGGCTGCGTGCTAGAGGTGGCACACAGGACAACTCGTCCCTGTGCATCTCGTCTCACACAGGCTGGCTATGCAAAAGTTTATCGTTGTTCATGCATGCACGCACCTGCGCCTCCAGCGCCTCGCGGGCCTCGTCCAGCTGCTGCTTGTAGTCGGCAATCAGGGAGAAATTGCCCTCCTGTGCAGCCGCCGCCTCATCAGCCGCCGCTTCCTGCCCAGCGGCCAGCTGCACGGCCGCCGCCTCCTGCACTGCTGCCAGCTGCGCCGCAGCTGCATCCGCCTCCTGCCGTGCAGCGCCCAGCTCGGAAGACAGGTTCTCGGCAGCCGCTGCGTACCGCTCAGCCTGCGCGCGCGCCTGTGCAAGCTCCCGCTGCGCCTGCTCCGCCGCCGCCGCTGCCGCCGCCGCCGCTTCTGCGTCGCTTGCCGAAGCACCTTCTGCGGCGCTGAGCTGCGCGTTGGCGTCGGTAAGCGCACGCAGCTGCGCCTGCTGCTCCGCCAGCCGCTCCTCCAGCTGGGTGCTGTTGGCGCGCTCGTCGTGCAAAGCGCGGTGCAGCTGCGGGAGGCGTGGGGAGCAGAACACGTTTGTGTGACCTCGCTGCCTTGAGAATGCAGCGCACAGCATCCCACCCAGTACCACCGCTCTACCGCTCCTCTACCACCCGCTCAGCCAACACCCGCTCAGCCAACACCCGCTCGGCCCAACAAAGACGCACCTCATCGACGCTCTCCAAGAGCTGTCCCACCTGCTGCCGCAGCGATTCTGCCTCGCCACCATCCGCGGGTGCATTTGCAGCTGCGTACGGCGGCGGTGGTGGCCCGCTGCTGGCGCTGCTGCTGGTGGGGCGGCCTGGCGGCAGCGCATCAAGGCCGGCGGGGGCTGTGGCGGCGTAGCTTGCGGCGCCGCTGGGGGGCTTTTCGGGAGAAGTCGTGGCCGACGAACCCTTCTTTCCTGCAAGCGCCTGCTGCTTCTTGCGTTTGAACTCCTCCAGCTGTGCAAGAGAGAGAGAGACAGACAGGCGCGGTGTTGACAGCGGCGGGTAGGCGGCGGGTGGCGACGGCGACGGCTGTGCAGCGCAGCGCTGGTGGCCGGGTCCTGCTCCTGCCCGATGATCAGTCTCTGCTTATTCATAGGAGCGCAGGCACGGCCTGAGCGGCGCAGGACAGGCGGTGTGCGCACAACGGCGCCAATTCACCACGATCACAGCTGCACACTTCCCCACCGGCCCTGATCGTCACCTTTCGCCGGCCTGCTTCAAGCCGGGGGTCAGCCTTGCCGCTCATCGTGCCTTGGGCACCCGTCCCACACACGAGCGACCGCCCTTTGAACGGCTGGCCGAACTGGGCAACGATAAGAGGGGCGACTGCGGTTTCACGGCCGTGGGCGGCCATCCCCATCAACCTGAGCACGCTGTCGTGACATGTCATCGTGACATGTCATCGCGCGCCGTGCACCGCACCCGTCGCAACCGACACACGCCACATCCGGTTGTGGCAACGCACTCGGAGCTCGGAGCTCACAAACAGACCGCACAGACAAAGTTGATCAGGAAGGGAGGCAGGCAAGGAGAGTCTGCCTTAAACACCCACCCCGCCGCCGCCGCCGCCGCCGCCACCACCCCTGCCGGTGTTGCGTGCCGTGAGCACGTCCAGCCGCTGCAGCAGCACCACCGCCGCCTGCTCGGCGTTCAGCGACCGCACGCCGTGCGGCGCCAGCAGCTCCTTTGCAGCGCGAGGCGCCGTCTCCAGCTGGGACAGCAGGCCCAGCGCGTCGCCAGGTGGCAGCGCGAGCAGCCGGCACGCCTCACGGCTCTCCTTGAAATGCGCTGCAAGCGGGTGGGAAGGATGCGGTTGCAGTTGAAGCAGAGAGTTGGAGTGCGCGCCGGCAGGACAGCGAGCCAATGGGTGCGAGGACGGTCAAGCGGCGACATCAGCAACAGTGGTACCGCTTTGTATTGTACTGCTCACCAGCGGGGCGAGAGGTGTATTCTCCAAACACAGCAGAAGACACAGCGGACAGGTCGGCGTCCAGGCGGGCCGCACCCTGTGGCAAAGCACGCAGAGCAGGGGCGAGGGTACTGCTGTCGTGTCAGAACGAGGGGCCAAGCGAGCGGGCACAGCGCAGCACACAAGCCTGCCTTCCTGCACCAGCACTCGGCACCATTGAGCTGACGCGCATGCCACCCCACGCCACCCACCTCCGCCGAGAACAGCGCCTCAGTGGCCACCTCGTTGTAAAAGGCGTAGTTGACTGCCAGCGCCACACCCTTCCACACGTCCCTGCAAGAGGGGGGGAGCAGCAGTTCGAGTACGTCAAAAGACAGGTTGGGGTTTCGGGCAAGTGCAAGCACGCCGCGCCGCGACTGCCGCAGGTAACAAGCACCTCTCGACCCAGCCAGCAGCCCGGCGCGCGCACCTGAAGACCACAGCGTCCAGGTGCTGTGCCAGCGCGCGCAGCAGCTGCTGCAGGCCGTCGGCCGCCTGCAGCATGGCAGGCGACGGCGCGGCGGGGCCGGCGGCCGCGGCGCCCGCTGCCAGCTGCTCCGCCGGCACGCCCTCCTCCCAACCTGCGGTGAAGGTGCTGGCGTCTCGCCTGCAGGTGGGCACGGGAGTGGATGCGTGAGCGCAGAGAGAGCGCTGGAGAGCGTGTCGTTTGAGGACGCAGCAACCCCCCCACAGCTGCGCCCGACGCCTGCCGGGCAGCATGCAGGAGGGACCACCGGGAGGGCTCTTCCCTCCCTGCCTCGCCCTGCCTCGCCCCGCCCCGCCCAACACCGGCGAGGGACGCACTTGTACGGCGCAAACAGCTGGTGGAAGGCCTCCACCGCCTGCTTGGCCAGCTTGTACGCCCACTGCTTGCGCAGCGCCCCAAAATCGGCCGCCTCCCGCTCCAGGAGAGCCACCAGGCTGCGCGCCTGGCCTTCGGAGGCCTTGCCGCCCTCCACCGCCGCGCCCACCGCCGCCTTCCCCAGCGGCGACCTTCGCCAGCCCCCCGGCTCGCCGCCAGCGGGCGCCACACCGCCTGCTGCGCCGTTGGCCGCCGCCACAGCAGACGCGCCGTCAGCAGCAGCACCTGCAGCTGGTTTGTCGGCGTCGGCGGGCCCGCTCGCTGCGTCTTGCAGCTCGGCGAGCAGCAGCACGCCCTGGGGCTCGCGCAGCTGGTGCTCTAGGTAATGTGCAGCGCAGATGGCAGCGCCCACGCGCGGCAGCCAGGTCTCGCCAAGCAGGCCCCTGCACGGCGGGTAATTGGGGTGGGCAGCACCAAATGGGTGGGGAGGCACGAAGGCAGGAGGGAGGGTGCAGCGCACAGGTGGCAACCACCCGTTTCACCGAGCAGGGCCCCCTGCCGCACTAAGGTGACGAAGCAGCAAAAGCAGGAAGGCCACGAGGGCGGGGCATGGAGTGCCGCTGCATGCAGCGCCTACACCTCCCTCCCTCCCTACCACCCCAGCCAGCGTTCAGTGTTCTCCCTGCACCGCCCCCCTCCCCTCCCGCCACACCTGAACTGCTCAGCCTGCAGCAGCAGCCCGCTGCAGCGCTGGCGGAAGGCCCTCAGGGTGGCCAAAGGCACGGCTTGCGCGTAGCGCAGGCGGTGCCCGGCGCCGTGCACCCAGCCGCCGCGCCGCACCAGGCCAGCCACCAGCGAGCCGACCTGCTCCGCGCAGACGGGCGGCCAGAACTCGCGGCGCCACGCGGCGCCGGCCCTGCGCCGAGAGGGGTGGGGTGGGAGGGGGAGGGAGGGTGCGTCGAGTGGGCCTCCACCTAAAGCAGGCGCCGTGCCCCTGCTGGCAATCCCGGCATGCACATTGCGCTCATGGCAATGCTAGCGCTCAACAGTGCCCCGAACCCACCGGCTGCGCGGCGTGTCAGGCACCATGTCGAGCTCCTGGCCTGCCGCCGCGAGCAGCTGCTCCGCCGCGGGCTGCCACGCGGGCAGCGCGTCGCACGCGGCGTCCAGCTGGCGCGAGGCGTCCCACTGCTCAGCATGCAGCCAGCCGTCCTGCGGGGGGGCACGGGCAGGGGACAGGGGAGGGGCAGGTGAGGAGAAGGCCAGAGGGCAGCAGGGGCGGCCGCGCTGGGGCAGCACAGCACGGTGCCAGCACGCGGCGCAGCCGCGGCGCAGCCTTGGTGCCCCGGCACCTTCCACCAGCCCCCCCCCCCACGCCGCCCCGCCCCCCCCCACGCCTTGCCTGCCACTCCGGCCGCCGGAACAGCAGCTCTATGGTAGACCCTGGGTGGGCGGCTGCCAGGAAGTCCTCTTCTTCGGGCAGGGCCAGGCTGGCGCCACGCAGCGGCGCAAACCTGCAGGGAAACTTGGCGGTTGAGTGGAGCCAGGGGGGTGAATGCAGGCACGGCATGGCGTCCAGCTGGAGGGCGGGCGGGCGGGCAGGCAGGCAGGCGAGCAGGCGTCAAGCGGCGGGAGGCGATACTGGGGGGAAGCGGGGCGGGCTCACCGCTTTTCAAACCGCATCGCCTCGTCAGCAAAGTGCAGCCAGAGGGAGGGATCGGCGGCGCTCACCAGCTGCAGGCAGGCAAGGGGCGGTGGGAACGCAGGCGGGCTGGCGGCGCGGCGGCAGCACGAGCTCAGCTGCCTCGGGTGTGTGACCGGCTGCCTGGCAGCGCTGCACGCCCTGCCAGCCGCGGCCTTTAGAGCACCGCAGCGCAGCGGCGGCGCGAATCACACGCATCACCGCCACTTGCCTGCGGCAGCAGGTGCTCCCCCACAACAGCATTCACGCCGACTGCCTGCACGGCACGGGCCACCTCAAGGGGCAGGCTGTACCACGCCTGCAGCTGGTGCGCATCTGCGGGCAGGGACAGCATAAACAAGGTGCAGGTGGGCTGCTGCTGCTGCTGAGAAATGTGAAATTTGACACGAAGGGGCATGCCCCAGTCTCCAGGGTTGCGCGCATCTGCAGCAGTGTGGGCGACGGGCAGGCAGGGAGCACGGCGTACAGAGGGAATCAGGAGGCGCTGCTGCTGGGCAAGCCCGGCGGCTCGCTGCCAAGGCCCCCCCTGATGGCTGCACGCAAAGCCCGACAAGCACACTGCACTTCACCCCATTTCGTCCCCACAAAACTCACCCACGCAAGGCTGCAACTCCTGAGCCAACGGCCCGCACTGCTGCGCCGCTTTGAGGGCAGTGGCAAACAGCCACTCGGGCCTGTCGCGGCGATCGGTGGGCAGGCCGCCTGCAAGTCGCGAGGTGGGGTTGGTCAGACGCGCGGACTTCAGCTGCTGGCAAATTCTCGGCGGGAAGCATGCCAGCGTGCAGAGCGCTAAGCTGTGATGAACACGCCTTCAAACAACCTGCGACAAAAAAAGCTTCACAGGCGCAGCGGCCAGGCCACGGGCCGACCCCACCCTGCCCGAGGCTCGCCTGCAAAATGGTGGCGCAGCCGGTCCGCCAGCGGCGCCGCCAGCTCCTCGGCAATCCACAGCAGCGGCGCCCCCAGCTCCTCAGCAACCCAAGACCCCTCCTGCCCGGCCTCGCTCAGCGCGCTGTGCAGGCGGCGGAGCAGGACAAAGGGCGGAGGGTTGAAGCGGGCGCAGCGCAGGCGAGTAGGGAGGACCGCACCGCACTGACAGGTAGCACGGCGGGCACGCTGCCTCCCCCCCTGCACATCCCCACGACCCTGCCAGCTGGCACCCCACCTAAATTCCTCGTGCTGGCTGGCCCGCTGCAGCGTGAGCAGCAGCACCAGCAGCTGCTGCAGCTCCCCCATGGACGCCTCCCCCGCAGCAGCAAAGCCGCGCCACGCGGCGCCGCCTTCGCCGCCGCCTTCGCCGCCGACCGTCAGGGGAGGCGGCCAGTGCGTTGCCTTGAGCCGCTGCTGGATGGCCGCGCCGAGCAGCGCGCGCAGGCCCTGCTGCGCGCCCTCCACCCGCGCCAGCAGGCCTCGAGCGTACTGCTGCAGCTGGGCCACCGGCATCTTGCCTTGCTCTGAGCGCGCAAAACACACAGGGAGGTGGGGGGCCGACGGCGGCGGCGGTGAGCACGAGGGACGTAGCATGCCCGGCAGCTACTCACCCCAACAAAGTCGGCACTGGCCAGACCCACCACCAGCCTGCCATCTACCCCCCCCCCCCAGCTGGTAACCAGTCCCACAAACACGCCAGCCCTCCCCGCCCCGCCCCACCCCTCACACTCACCTGTCAGCTGGCGCACAGCAATGGCGTAGCCCACTGAGTTGCTGAAGCTGTCCACCGCCTCTGACGCCGCCGCCACAAAGGCAGCGGGGTCAGCCCCTCCGCCGCCGCCCGCCGCCTGCTGCTGCTGCTGCTGCTGCAGCGCGCGCACCGACTTGTCCACGTGGCGGGTGAGCGCCTGCAGCTCCTGGAGGTACGCCAGGTACTGCCGCGCTGATTGCAGTACCGCCAGCTCGTCCACCAAAGCGGGCACGTTGGAGCCCAGCGGCACGCCCGCGCCGGCGCCGCTCAGCCGAGCCGACATGGCTTGGTAGCCCGAGGTGGCAGCTGCCACCAGCTGGCCCTCAAGGTCCCGCCGCTGCAGGTGGAGGGCCCCCAGGTGCGCCTCCAGCTGCTGCAGGTACTCTGCTGGGTTGTACGCGCCGCTGGCTTCCGCGGTGGCACCACCGTCGCCAGCCGCCGCTTCTGTCGCCGCCTCGACGGACGCTTCGCCGCCGCCGTAGCCGCCGGCGTGATACTCGTGCGCGCCACCACCTCCGCCACCCTCAGCATCTCCGCTGCAAGAAAGCGGGAGTGCGGCGGCTGCACCAAAGCTGCCACCGCCCTCTGGGTCGCCGTAGGCGCCTCCGCTGCCACCCTCTGGATTCGCGCCGCCCGCCTGGCCCTCTCCATAGCCGCCGCCGTAGCGGGCAGCTGCGCCGCCGCCGACCTGTGCATCCGCATAGCCGGCTGCGTAGCCACCAGCGCCAGCTGCTGCCAGCTCGGGCGGCGGCACGAACTGGGCCGCCGCCGCAGCGGTGGCGGTGCCGGGCTGCGAGGCAAACGCGGGGGGCTGGGCGTGGCTGCCCGCCGCCGTGACCGACCCTGGCTGAGACAGCGACATGCCGCTCCACTTGGCTGCTACGAGCTGCTGCTTGCTACGCTTCCCGGCTGCTCCAACGGCAGCGCTGCCGCCTGTGCCGCTGCCGTCGCCCGGCTGTCTGCTCAGGAGCTGCTGCCGCCGCCAGCTGCCTTCAACTGCACTTCAAACAACTCGATGTCTTCGCTGCGCCACTCTGGGTGCTGCTCGCCCAGCGGCACCGCGCACAGCCGCAGGCCCGCGCCCTCGAACAGCGCCGTGGGCAGGGGCAGCGTGGGGCGGCGCTCGCAGCAGAGCAGGCCGTGCGCGCCGGTGGCACAGAGGTCGGCAAAGGTGCGCACAAACAGGGGCAGCGCCTCCTGCTGGTACAGCACGTCCGAGGCGAGCACCAGGTCAAAGGGCTGGGTGAGCAGCGGCCCCTGGAGAGGGTCACCCCAGGCCAGCGGTGCCGCGGCTGCCACGTGGGACAGGCCGTTTGCCTGCGGGCGGTTGGCACACGGTGGGGTGGGGTGGGGGGTGAGGGGTGGGGGGGAGGAAGTGGCAGTTCAAGCATCCCAGGCAGCCTTGCCTGTGCACACCCTGCAGAAACCCTGATTTGCAGCTTCAGCAAGCTTGCAGATCTGCCGGCCCACCGACCTCGATGTTAGCTGCCGCCAGGGGGAGCACGTGGGGCAGGTCGGTGAGCACCGCCGCCGCCGCTCCGAGCGCCGCCGCTGCCAGCCCTACAGCGCCGGGCCCACACCCGAGCTCGATCACGCGCTTGCCAGCGACGATCGAGGGGTGCTCTGGAGAGCCAAGCGGGCCAGGGAGTTGAAGTGAGCGGCGATCGGACCTGGCTGCTGGGCAAGCGCCCCCCTGCTCACAATCAAGCTTGATCACACCGACACTCACTCTCAAGGTAGTACGCGAGCACTAATCCTGCATCCCAGAGCACAGCACCAGCGTCATTCTCCCAGTCCCTCGCTTCGTCAATCTGCAGCTGTCTGTCGCCGCCTAGCAGCTCAAGCACGCGCATGGGATGCCCACACAGCGTGACCAATGCCCCATCAGAGCGCCCTGCAATTCAGCATGCCCAGCATGTCGGCATTGCCAGCTGGTTGGTCGCCCGAACGCGCTGCCACGCTTTCCTGACATAACGACTCAGCTGCAACTAGACGCGAGTGCAGCACCACCTAGCCACGCCGTTCCCACACGCCGCCCGGAGTTTGCCTGCTCTCTAAACGCCTGCATCCCTTCCCCGGCCGCCCCTAAGCGACGGACGATACCACCGGGAGCCAAACATGCCAAGTGCCGCGCTGCTGAACACCAGCGGCAGGAGCCTTGCCGCCGCCGCCACCTCGCGGCGCCGCCACGCTAGCAGCGGCACCATCCAGCGCCCCGCACGCATGCAGCCCGCTGCTGCCTTCGGCGCCGACAGCGCCGCCACGAACGGCAGCAACGGCAGCAACGGCGCCGCGCCGCGCCGCCGCCTGGCGACGCTGCTGTTGCACTCGGAGGGCCTGGTTAACGACGAGTTTGGCGCCAGCATGCCGCCCATCTACCAGACAGCCACCTTTACGCAGCCGGGTGCCACCGACATGGGAGAATACGATTACTCTCGGTCGGGCAACCCCACACGCACCGTGCTGGAGAGGCAGCTGGCGGTGCTGGAGGTACGTGGGTGTTGCTGGGGGGGAGGGGAGCGCCTGCGCTGGTCGGGACCCGTGCTGCGTCCAGCTGTCGTGCCAGCACGCGCGTCAGAGCTCTGCTGGTGGGCTGTTTATTCACGCTTCTGTAGGGAGGAGGTGCTGCAGGGCAGTAGCCTGCATCTTGCTGCCCCACGCAGGTGCGGGTGCTGCACCGAGCTGCCAGCTGGCAAGTACCGTCTGCATGCCGAACGCCCACCCACTTTGCCGGCCGCTCCTCTCCCCCTTCCCTGCCAGGGTGCGGAGCGCGCCTTTGCCTTCAGCAGCGGCATGTCGGCGCTGGCAGCTGTCACGCGGCTCCTCAAGGCGGGGGACCACGTGGTGGCAGGTGAGGTGCATTAGAGGCAGGCAGGCAGGCATGCGTGATGAGGGGGTTCGGCAGCAGGCACATAGAGGAGGGCTGCGATGCAAAGCATATTCGCAGGCATTCAATGGGTGTGGGGTGGCATGGCAGCAGGGGCCACGCTCATTGCCTGCTCTCCCCCCACCGCTGCATTGCTCTGCCTGCCCCGCCGTCCCGCTGCAGGTGACGACCTCTACGGCGGCACCTCCCGCCTGCTCTCGCGCGTGGTGCCCGCCGCCGGCATCGACGTCACAAACGTGGACACCAGCGACGTGGCGTGAGTGTGGTTCACCTGCTCGCCCGCTTGCGGCTGCCTTGCTGCTCGACGGCTCGCCGGCGACGCCCGGCCTGCTGGCATGCTTGTGCTGCACTGGCAGGAACAGCGGCGAATGCCTGGCATGCTGTGCCGCTCCTGCTCACGCCACATGGGGCTTGCGCTCCCCATCGGCCCTGCAGCGCCCGTCGCAGCCGCCACCCAGCGGGGCAAAACCACGCTGGCACTGGTCACTCCTGCTCACATGCCACACGACTCTGCTCTCGTTCTCCCTCCTGCAGCGCCGTCGCAGCCGCCATCCGGCCCGGCAAGACCGCGCTGGTGATGCTGGAGTCGCCCACCAACCCACGCATGCAGATCTGCGACATCAAGGCGATATGCGAGGTGCGCGCTTTCTGGCTGCAGTTTTGCCACTTGTCGGCAGGCACTAGGCAGGCGCTAGCGCAAGACTCATGTGCCTGCCCTGCGACTGCGCCCACGCACGCCTCCTGGTTTGCTCGCTACTTTCTGCCGTGCAGGTGGCGCACGCTGCGGGCGCTCTGGTATGCGTGGACAACTCCATCCTCACCTGCCTGTACCAGCGGCCCCTGGACCTGGGTGCCGACATCGCCATGACGTCGGGTGAGCTCCAGCAGTCTTCACCCGCGAGCTCACAGCAGGGGCTGCTACGCATGCAAGTGAGGCGCAGGATGCTCCTCGTCAGGTGTGTCCTGTCCTCTCGTGATGCCAAACCTGTCCCACGTCTCGCCCTTCATTGTGCAGCGACCAAGTTCATTGGCGGGCACTCTGACGTGACGGCGGGCGTGCTGGCTGTCAAGGACAAGGCGCTGGCGGATCGCATCTACTTTGTGCAGGTGGGTTGGGCTGTGGGCCTAATGCGTGGTATGCTGTGCTGCACAGCCGTGGGCAGGCGCCGGCAGACCAACCCGACCGTGCTTGGCTGTGCATTTGCATCAGAGTGCATGCACTCCAACGGGCGGCTGTGGTGTCCCTGGTGCGCAGTCGTGGCGCGTGCACGCATTTGTATTGTCTTGGGGAATGTCTTGGGGGAGCGTGGGGCACATGCGGCAGGCGCTGGCTTGCCGAGCCGAGCCCTGCTTCACCTCCCCCTACCCCCCCCCCCCGACCCACACGCCGCCCCGCAGAACGCCGAAGGCACCGCACTGGGCCCCTTCGACAGCTGGCTGCTGGTGCGCGGCATCAAGACCATGGCCCTCCGCATGGAGCGGCAGGTGCGCTTGTTGCTTCTGAAACGTGTTCTCAACAAGACGAGTTCAAATGGAATCCAAGGAAATGAATGGCTGGTTGATGCCTAGCCTGGGCCGCACAGCTGGCTTCTGCCTCACCTTGGGGGCGTGGTGCAGTCCACCGCCACACACTGACACAGTTGTCGCCTCTGTCGTAGTAGCAGCGCGCTTGCCCCTTGAGCAGCTTCCACGCAGCACCCCCTCCCTGTTTTGAACGCTCCAATCAATGCCGCCCTCCTCCTCGTTGCGAACGCGGCAGGCGGCCAACGCGATGCGCATCGCGCAGTGGCTGGCGGCCCACCCTCTGGTGAAGTGCGTCAACTTCCCTGGGCTGGAGGGGCACGCCGGCAAGGCGGTGCACGATGCGCAGGTGCGCTTGGCAGGGCGGCAGCGTGTACAAGACGAATGCGCGTGTGGGGATGATTGCCGAGGGCAGCGGCGCGGCCAGCACACAGCTCGTGCTGCTGCCCGCAAGGGGCCGCGTGCGCGCCGCGCGCTCCTGCGTGCGCCTGCTGTCACCTCTGCTCCCCCCCACCGTCACAGGCCACCTCTGCCGGTTCCGTCATTTCGTTCATCACCGACGATGCCGAGGTGAATTAGGGGGGGCGGTCGCGCGCAGGCGCTGGGCAGGCGGGTGGGCCCGCAGCGTGCCCGCAGCGCCCGCCGCCCCGCCACCGCGTCGTGTGCCTGTTGTGAGCGTGCGTCTCCTCCTAGCCTCACGCCCGTTCCCGCCGCCACGCTTCACCTCCACCGTCCCCAGGTGTCGCGCGTCGTTGTTGAAGAGACGCAGCTTTTCAAAATCACTGTTTCATTTGGCAACGTGCTGTCGCTGATCAGGTGGGGTGGGCGCTTGGGAGCAGGGTGGGGGCGGGGTGGGAGCGGGCGCTTGGGAGAAGGTCGGCGCCTTGCGCCGGCGGCAGGCGGGCACGCCACGTGGCGGCTTGTCTGCCCACCCAGCCTGTGTGTGCGCCTGCACGCACGCCTGCGTCCTCCCCCGCCCTCACGACGCTCCCCTCTGCCCCCCATGCGCCCCGCCGCGACCACAGCATGCCCTGCTTCATGAGCCACGCCAGCATTCCCGCAGACGTGCGCGCTGCGCGCGGCCTGCCCGACGATCTGGTCCGCATCTCTGTGGGAATCGAAGACATCGAAGACTTGATTGAAGACTTGGAGCAGGCCTTTCAAAAGGCGGCGGCGATGGCGGCCGCGCGCGGCGGCGCCACCGCCACCGCGTCACCGGTGGCGGCGGGCGGAATGGCGGCGTGAGCTCCGCAGGCGGCGCCCTTGCACCGCGACCTGCCACCCCCTGCACCCTGTCCTGCCATTCTTTCGCCACCTGCCGCAGCCCCTGTCCTATGCATTCCTTGTCGGCCGAGCCCCGCCGTTCAGACTGCCGTTCAGGCCCTGCTGCTCGGACAGCTGTGCGTCGGACAGCTTGTAACAGGGCCACACAGGGGTCGAGCAGGAGCGGACAGGGTAACAAAACAGCCCTGGACGTGTGTGTGTGTGTATTAAGGGGGCCAGGAGGTAGAAGTAGGACAGGGGCGCTGGGTGGGCAGGCGCATCGCCACGGCGCCTGCCATTGTTGAGATGGGGAAGGGATGGGAAAGAAGAGCATGTGAAGGAGGCGGGTGGGGGAGGGTTTGGGTGGTGAGGGAAGGGAGGCAACAGGGGTGGTGGTGTGGGGGGGGGGGGGGGGGGGGGCTGTGGCGGGGCGTTATGAGAGGAGAGGATGCGAGAGGCGAGAGGCGATAGAACACAAGTGGGGACGCAGCTGTTGGGTGGGGCTGGGAGCTCCAGGGGGAGGGAAGCCAGCAGAGGGATTCGGAGGGTGCTCTACAAGACGGGCAGGCTGATACGGTACACGAGGCAGGCATGAGAGTGGCTCTTTTCAAGCTTGTTGGCAGACGGGGCGGCGGGGGGGAGGCATGCGAGGCGCGCTGGAGGCTTTGTTGTGTCGGGAGAGGGGCGGCGGTACTGAGGCGCGCTGTGGGAGGGGTAGAGAGGCAATGAGGCTGAGCGCGGTGGCGGAGGAGGTCAAAAAGGGTGTGGAGGGGATCTGGCTGGGGTGCGACTCGGAGGAGGCAGGGGAGCGTTTGTGTCTCAAAAAACTGGCAAGGTGCGGCACCGGCGGGGGCATGTCAGGTTGCGTGCGTCACGGGTGGGGGAGGCCCCACCGGCGGCGGGGTTGGCTAGCAGATTGGGAGGCGCGCGCGCCAACAGCTGGCGGCGGCCACGGGGCGCTCGTTTGCAAGGGTTCGGGGCTGCGTTCGAAGCACAGCAGGCTTCTCAGGCCGATGCGTAAGGGAGTGACAGTAATGATTGCGGGGGTGCGCAGCGCGGCGCATGCACGGCACTCAAGCTGTGCACGTTGGCGTGCCGGCATGTGGCTGTGTTGGTTGCGATGCAGCAGGACTGCTCAGGGCTGCCAGCTAGCCGGCAGGGCCGACCCAAACAGAAGGCGCAGCAGGCCGGCGTCGGTGGCAGCAGACGGCATGCCAGGCTGGGCTGCCACAAGCGCTGCCGCTGGCGACAGCTTCAGCGACGCTACATCCAGCTGGCTGCGCATGGGAGCCGCCGTGGCAGCTGCGGCAGGGAGGACAGCAGGGCAACGGCATCAGAGGTTGGAGTGTGGTGCTGACGAGCCTGCAGGCAGACGATGCAGGTGCATGGTTGACAGGAACGTAGCGAGCCCCCTCTTCCCTGCCGGTCTCTGAACGCCGTGCTGCCACCCACCTCGCTTCACGGGGCGCTGGGCGGAGGGGTCGTGCGACGCCCAGTGCACCAGCGGCCGCAGCTGGCGGGGCTGCTCCTGCTGCAGCGCCGCCGGCAGGCCGCCGGCTGAGGGGAAGCCGCTGAACACGATGGGCGACAGCGCCACGGGCAGCTCCACTGCTGCGGGCGCCGCAGCCACCTGCGCTGCTGGAGGCAGCGATGCTTTGG
The DNA here is from genome assembly GCA_002245815.2 of Micractinium conductrix. Lineage (NCBI taxonomy): Eukaryota > Viridiplantae > Chlorophyta > Trebouxiophyceae > Chlorellales > Chlorellaceae > Micractinium > Micractinium conductrix. The sequence goes on along the minus strand of LHPF02000014.1, from coordinate 472,913 downwards.
CCGACAACACCCGCTCGAGTTGCTGGTGGAGCTGCGCCTGCTGCTGCGCCTGCTGCTGCGTCTGCTGCTGCGCCTGCTGTGCGTGCTGCTTGGCGGGAACAGCGGCGCGAGGCAGCGCCGCATCCCGCCTGCCGCCCTTCTTGCTTGCTTGCGTGGCGGGCCTGCGGCTGGTGGTGGCTGCCTTGCGGCTTGCGGGCACTGCTGCTGCAGCGGCCCATTCACGCTGGGAGCTGTGGCTGCGCTGCGTGTTGAGAGAGCCTGCACGTTCAAGCGCCACAGGCTGCGCTGGCAGGTTTTGCGGCACCATAGCCGGCGGCTGTGGCACCATTGCCGGCGGCTGCTGCTGCAGCGCCATGCTGGCAAATGGGTTGGGGCTCACACCCAGCGGGCGCTGCGCCAGCATCTGCTGCCGCTCTGCCTGCCGCTGCGCCTGCTACGCATGCTGCTGCGCATGCGCCTGCTGCAGCGCCAGAGCCGCCGCCGCTGGGCTGAGCTGCGGCGCAGGTGCCGCCGCCGCAGCAAAGGGGTCGGCGCTGGCCCAGGGTGATTCCAGGCTGTCGACTCCCGTGCCGGCAAAGGGATCCTGGAACAGTGCGTCCCCGTCGGCCGACATGTCCATCAGCAAAGCGTCCAGCCCTGGCACTGCAGCGGGCCGAGGGAAGGAGGGCGGCGGTGGGCGGGAGGCTCGAGCGTCGGGCCACGGCAGCGCGTTCAAGCAGAGGACAGGCGTTTCAATTGCGGTGTAACAACGCTCTACTGCAGCGGGCGAGACCAGGGGGCTTGGCTTGCGCGGACCCGACCATCCCCTCGCTCTCAGCAGCTTTTCCGGCTCGGCCTCGCGTCTCTAGAGACACTCTGTGGACCAGGTAACAAGTTCAAAGTGGCGCCGCTGCGCCTCCTGCAGCAGGCAGGCCAGGGGGTCGACCGGTGCAGGGGTCGACCCAGCACGCAACACATGACTTGCCCTCGCATCAGAGGAGCGCTCCATCAGAGGGTGGTCCGGGTGAAACTCTGTCTGTCGGCATCTATCGCTGCTTGCGACGCTTAACGCCCGGGGCCAGGCCTGCGCTCTATCCTACGGCACGACGCTTCAGCGAGTGTCAGCACTTCGACAGTGATGGCGGTGAGTGAGGCGCTGATCCCTGCTGTGGATGCCAGAGTGATGGGTGGAGCGTGGGTGAAACCCGGAGGGCCCGGGCGGCTGCCGTGAAGCCTCCTGCCGCCGCCACCGCCGCCACCACCGCCGCCGCCGCCGCCGCTGCCGCCCGCCTGCGGCGTCGCTGGCTCACTCCCTTGTTGGCAGCTGTTGCCTGTTACACCCGTCACGTCTACTCAACGTCCACGTTGCAGGGCCAGCCGCCCCGTCGGCCGCGCCTTTTGGATGCGGCGGCCCGCGAGGAGGAGGAGGACCAAAGCAAGGGCCCCAAGGCCGACGCCGAGTTCCAGACGCTGGTGCAGGCGGTGCGTGCCTCTGCTTGCGGCAGGATGCACGCATGCATTCCGGAAGGCAGCAGGAACAGTGGGTACGAAGTTGTGCGTGCATGCGCACGGGGCGAGGCTGCCTGCCAGTCTGTGCTGCCGCGCCCGAGCCGCCCCGCCTGCCCGCCCCGCCGCGCCCCGGGCAGGTGCAAGACCAGGCCAACACCGGGGTCCGCGGTTGGATGGCGGCAGCGGGCGCATTCGATCGAGGCGACCTCCTCTACCTACGCGGCGAAGAGGAGCGGCGACGGTTTGCTGAGCAGGAGCAGCAGGTCAACGAGCGGCAAGAGGTGCGGCGCACGGCTGTGGGCTGTGCGGGGCACAGGCAGGCTGGTGGTGGCGCCACGAGCAGGGCGCTCCCAGAGGCTGGCTACGTGCCAGGCTGGCAGCCCTGCCAGCCACACACAGCGCTGTCAGCCTCACACAGCGCTGCCACCTGTCAACACCCCGCACGCATCCTGCGAGCCTGCCTGCCGCCACCTGCCCACCTCTCCACCAGCGCATCTCCCAGCTCTGCAGCCGGCGGGGTTGGAGGCAGAGCGGGGGATGTTCGGCGCAGCCCGCCACCAACTGCTTGTTTGTTGTACTCTCCCCTTACGCGCCTCCCTCGCCTCCCTCCCGCCCTTCTGCCCGCAGTTCCTAGACCAGCGGGCAAGGATGGAGGAGGAGGAGGAGGCGGCACGCGACGCGGCGGCCACAGCCGCAGCCACGGCAGCGGCAAAGGCGCGGCAGCAGGAGCAGGACAAGTGCGTGCTCGCCGGCCTGGCCGGTTGGCGTTGCAAGCTGTGGTGATCCGCCTGCCCACCGGCGCACTCTGCCTGCCTGCTTGCCTGCCTTCCTGCCTGTCCACCACCTTCGTGCCAGTGCCCTCCCTTGCCGGCTGATCAGCCCGACCTCTCCCCCCGCCGCCACTGCAGGAGGAAGAAACTGCTCCCAATAGTGAGGGTGAAGCCCGCGGCAGCTGCCGATGACCCTTCTGCAAAGCGGCAGCGAACAGAAGCAGCAGCAGCAGCAGCAGCGGCGGCGGCCGCCGGCCAGCAGCGGCAGGAGGGCGGCGGCGGCGAGCAAGCGGGGGGCAGCAGCAGCAGCGGCGACGGCGACGGCGGCCTGGGAGGGCTGCTGGGCGATTACGGCAGCAGCTCAGATTCTGACGCAGAGGATGGTGGGCAGGGCAACAGCGGCGACGGCGAGCAGCAGCAGACAGAGCCCAAGCCCGCGTGAGCACCTCGGTCGCAGCCTTCTCCTGTCCATCGTCTCTCTCTTGCCTGCCATCCCTTCTGTGCACTGCACACCTTATTCTTCCTGGATTGCTCACCCCTCTATAACATCCGGGCCGCTGGAACACACATCCGCAGGTGGCGGCGACTCCACAAACTCCAGATCTGCTATCACCAGACCCTCCGGTGTGACGTCACTTGCTTTGCATGGCGTAACGTTGACTGGCCAGGTGGCGTGCATGCACCGTAGGATCCACCTCTGCAGCCGCCGTCGGCGTGAACGGGCGCAAGGGTGCGATGGCGGGGGGGGGCTCCCTGCCTGGCTGCCAAAGGCGAGCGTCTGGCTTGCCGTTGCATGCCTTGCGCGCCGCCTGAGCGTATAGGCGCTGCTCGTGGGCCTGATAGCCAGCGTGTGCAGGGCAACCGAGGAGCAAATCCCTGCTTGGGATTGGAGTATCCAGCAGCGGTGGGAATGAAGTGACCAGCGGCCGCTGTCGACCCTGAACGTTGCGACATTTGGTGCCGTGTCTATCACAAACGCTCCACTGTGATTGGTTGGCCGGCTCCTGTGTGGGCGCCCCGCCCCGATCGCCGCCCACACTCTCGACACAAGCGCAAGCGGTTCTCCGTGCTCTGCGCTAAGACGCGTACATCCCCAGCGTGGCAGCGCAACCGCTCGGGACCGATTTCAGCCAGGGTTGCTCCAACCGGCTGCCGCCGCCGCCGCTCCTGTGAAGCTTTAAGGCTGGTTCCACGAGTCAACCACCAGAGCCCAGCTCATTTGAGAGAAAATAGCCTGTGTGTCCGTCATTCTGGGGAGTTTTTGAGTGCTTGAAGTTGCATTGGACTCAGCAGGGTCGATAACCTGGGGGATGCACGGTCAGCAGGCCCAAAAGCTGCCATCTGGTAGGCCTGTGGGTCACCGCACCACCGCCGCCACCGCGCGCGTCCGGCTGCTAAACCCCCCACTTCACCACGGATAGGCTGAATAAAACTGCTACCCTTTCATCCAGATGCCACAAATACGTCACAGAACTAGTTTTGAGCAGCCAGCCATGTGTGCTGCCCGCACGTCCTGCCGGTGGCCGGAGAAGGCAGGATTAGAAGCGTCCGCCGCACACCCAAGCTGCCCGCCGAGCTGCAGGCCTGCACTGTTGCACGTCTCCTTCAGTCTCTATCACCTGAAGCCACTCCTCATGCTGCGAGATGTGAATGAGATGGATTACATTGGGCCGTTTGATAGGGGCGGCAGCAGCGGCGGCACAGTCGGGCGCCGCCGCCGCTGCCGCACCATCGCCCGCCTCCTGACGCATCAGCTGGGCATCAGCTGGGCAGGGCAGGTCACGCAGTCTTGCTGTCAGCCAGCTGCATGGTCTGAACTTGGCTTTCAATTGATGCTTTGCGGCGCTCCCGGCCGTCGAGGCGCTGGCTGGCTGCCAGCCGGGTCGCCAGCTCATCCGCCTCGTCTCTTCGTCTTCATCGCTGTCTCCATCCTCCTCCTCCTGCCACCCTTCCTCCTCTTCGTCGCCCTCCTCCTCCTCCTGTAGGCAGGTGGGCAGCGTTGGGGAGGCAGGGGGAGACGGGTTAGGGTGAGCAGTGCACGGCCTAGACGGAGGGCTCCACAGCTTTGCTGCCAGCGCTGCCAGCAGTGCCGCTGCTGCCTGGCTGAGTTGCCACGGACCGCTTCCACAGGCTCCCTGAGGCTGCCACGAGAGGCTGAACAGCTGCCTGCAGCCACCTGCAGAAGGGGAGGCGATGGGAAGGCGTGCAATTGACGGGGGGCGGCAGGACCGGCAGGCGCCACGCGTGCAGAGGGCAGCAACCAGGGCTGCACGCGCCGCCGCGCCGCTGCAGTCCCCTAGGGCCACCCATGTGACTGTGTGGGCGCGAATGCGGGCCGGGTAAGGGCTGTGGACTCGCCTGCGGCCTTCCAACCCCAAATTAGGGCTGGATGCGGCGGATGCGAGCTCGTATCCGGCGCATCTGCGCCTGCTCGACAGTAGGATGATGCTGCAACGCGCGGGTAACACCCGCAGGGAGCTCGGCGAACCCTCACCTGGGCTTCGCGAGGGCCTCATCCGCCCCCACTAGCACGGCCCTCAGCATGCCTGCCATGTCACATGGTGCTGCTGACCTTGATGGACGGCCTGTGGAAGTGCACAATTACTGCAGGAGTACCCCTCTTACAACCCTAGTGCAAGTCAGTGGTCAATCAGGCTGGGGGAAGGCATGCAATTTGCTTAATTGGCCTGAGATGCCCCATTTCTCTCTGGCCGGAGGTTGACTCGTGGAACCAGCCTTAAGCATCGTGGCGTCAAACCACAAAAAACACGTTGTCGACCATGCCGGGCATGTCCACAGCCCATGCGGCGGCAACCATCATGCTAGGCCTGCTGTTGGCGGCGCCGTGCACGACCGCGCAGGCCTCCACAGACGTCTGCCCGCCGTGCGTGTCGGCAGCAGGTGAGCTATGCCGCCGCGTTGCCGCGCCGCGTTCGCCCCCTGGTCAACCTGCCATCGACGTGTTTTCCCCATACCTTGCTGCCACCGCCAACCCCGCAACCTCGCAGATTGCAACCCACGTCAGCAGTTTGACGCCACCACCCGTACCTGCCAGTGCCTGCCCGGCTGGGAGGGCCCCGGCTGCACGCTGTGCCAGGGCGACGTCGTGTGCGCCGCGCTCCCCGGCGGCGAGAGCACCACCTGCAGCCGCTCGTACCTCTTTGGCGCGCAGTCCAGGGTGAAGGTGTCCAGCTGTCAGCTGCAGGCAAGGGGGAGGCGTGGGCGGCGGAAGGCAAGGCGGGCATGCTGCAGCAGGTGCTCCCGATGGGTGAAGTCTCTGGATGGGTAGGTCAAACCACGACCGCAGTTGCCCCGCAGGTCGAGCACCTTCCCCATGCCCCACCCCACCCCACCCCACCCCTCCTTCCCTCCCGCTCCCCCCCTTTTGTTTACGTCCGCAGTCGCCTGGCCTGGAGGTCGTGCTGCGCCCTGGGTTCACAGTCACCTGCAACACCTCGGCGCCGGCGGTGCCGGGCGACGCGGCCGGCCAGTTCTGCCAGGTGACTGTTTGATCACGCGAACGATTGTTTGGTTATTCATTCATCGATTGCCAGTTCTGTCTGGTGGTCGTTGAGGGGAGGCCGTCGGTATTGGTGATCGAGCAGCCTCGCCCCGCTCCCGAGCTTGCCTGGCTTTGCGCAGCCCACCAGCCCACCCTGCCCCCCCCCCGCCCCCGCCTGCACCTTCCCCTGCCCCTTTCACAGCTGGACCTGGAGTTAACTACTGGAGAGCCCATGGCATGCCGCGCCACCCGCTGCACCTTCCAACCCGGGCTGACCACCGTGGAGTGCGCCACCATGCACTGCGCCTGCCCGCCGGAGCAGCCCTGCCCAAGTGGGTGGGGCGACGGCGAAACCTAGGGCGCCGCTGGGGGTGGTGCGCAGCGTGGCCACAGCGTACTGCTGCGGTAGCGGGCACCGCTGGGCGTAACCTGCTGTGATCTGCTGTGACCTGCTGTGACCTGCTGTGACCTGCTGGAGGAACTTGGGTCGACCCCAAAGCGGCGGCCAGTGTGTAAGTCGTCACAGCTGTCAAGTCCACGCGGCGCCCCCCCCACCCCCCCCACCCCACCCTTCACACACACACACCACCCACCCACACCCACCCACCCACCCACCCACCTCACACACACATACACACCACTCCCCGACACACAACCACCACGCCGCCGACGCCGACGCCACGCCCCCCCTCCCGCAGGCTTTGCGGCCCTCAACACGACCATCGAGGGGCAGCCCACCTCGCTTGGCTGCGACGCCGCCGCCGGCACGTGCATCGTCGCCATCCAAGGCTTCCTCATTCCCGAAATACCGGCAGCCTGCACCAGCGCCGAGTGCCTGGTCGAAGGGTACAGCCTGCAAATGGGTACGCCCCAGGGTCTGCCTGAGCAAAGGGCGGTAGGCGTGCCTGTGTGGCGGGCGCTGTGGGCGTGTGGGCTAACAGAGCTGGTGGTATGTTTGCCCACGCTCCACCAGCACCCGCTGCTGCTGCTGCTGCTGCCCCCCTCTGCAGGCACCTGGGCGGTGCCCGAGGAGCACAGCTACGACGTGTGGATCAGTGCCATCCCCTGGCAGCCCTGCTGGCGGTGGCCTGCTGCCTGGCCGCGGCCACCCTCGCCCACCGACCCTACTTTGCGGCGATTGGCAAGGCGACTGCGGATGGGCCGGCGGCCGTTGCGGCAGCCGCGGCATCGCCGGCGGCGGGGCAGGGCTCACCGCGGGGGGCTGTGCAGGAGCTGAGGTGGGTGCTTGCTGCTGCGGCGTTCAGCTGCGGTTGCCCATTCAACGCTGCTGCTGCTGCTGCTGCTGCTCCTGCTCCTGCTGCTGCCGGCGGGCGGCATCCCAGCGGAAGCATGCAAGCAAGGCCGCTGCCTGCCCCCCCGGCTTTGCAGGTTTGTGGGCCTAACATGCACAGTGCCGGCGCAGCGCCGCGGCGGCGTGGGGAGCCAGCCGGACTGCAGCCCCTGGCGCAAGGGCCGCCCCGTGGGGACGCTAGCGCCTGCAAAGAGCCTGTCTGCGCTGGAAGACGGGTACCCCACCGGCGGCGCAGACGCAGGCGCAGCGGCGGCAGGCGCGCAGAGGGGCGGGCCAGGAGGCGGCGATCGCAACGGCTGTGCCGGCTCGGAGAAGGTGGTGCTGCAGGGGGTGAGCGGAGTGGCCCGCCGTGGAGAGCTTGTTGGCGTGCTGGGACCTTCGGGTGAGCGAGGGGGGCGGGCGTCTGGTGGGCTTTGCCTGGTGGGCTGCACCTGCCAACGCGTTTGCACGGCTGCTGATTCGATGGGCGCTCTCCTGCCCAGGGGCTTGCTTCGCCAGCTGTGCAGGCGCAGCGCCCCCCTGGTCATGATGCATGCCACCGGCAGCGCTTGCTTCCGGCGGGCTGCCTCCAGTTGTCATCGGGTCTTGCAACTGCGGGTGGCCGGTCGGCCCCAATCCCCCCCCCCCCCCCCCCCCACACACACACACCTCCCACCCCCACCCCCACCACCCACCCCCCCCACCACCACCACCACACCCCCACCCCACACACCCCACACACCCCCGTCGCTGCCTCTGCTCTTTGCCGCAGGCTGCGGCAAGACGACCCTGCTGACGCTCTGCACCGGAGCCGCCGAATGCACTGGCGGGCGGGCACGGGTGGGCGGGCGTGTGCTGCTGGACGGCGCCCCCTTGGGCCACGGGGATCGCAGCAAGGTGAGCTGGCGCGGGGGCCAGTCGTGCTCCAACCCCGCCTGCCCAGGCTGCACCTGCACACACACTGGCCGCGTGCTGGCAGCAGTGGTCCCTGTGGTCCTACGCCCGGCCACCCTGTGCCCACCACCTCACCTCACCTGCCCTCTGGGGCCTGCCCACCCAGACTCCACATCGCCTGCCGACCCGTCGCCTGCCCATCAGCTCCCACTTGCCGAGGCCTCTGCGCGAGTTCCCCATTGACATCAAGCGTGCCAATCGTGACGACAGACGGTTCTGCTGCCAATCTGAGCACGCCTGATTCCCCGACATGGTCCTTGATGATTGCTTGTCCAGTATGTCATCCATCGTTCACCATCACCGCGCCCGCAGGTCGCGTTTGTGCCCCAGGACGACACCCTGCTGCGGTGCCTCACCGTGGAGGAGTCCATCGCCGCCACCGCCCTGCTGCGCCTGCCCACCACACTGCCGCCGGACCGAGTGCAGGTGCGCCCCGGCTCGGCCGCGCACGCGTTCTTTCTTTCTTCGTGTGTGCGGGCTGGCCAGCGACACGCAGCGGCGCTGCGTCTTGCGAAAGTGCAGGGCTTGCAACATTCGGCACAAGGTCAGCATGCAGGCGCAGCTTGAGAAGCTTGCCCGCTCCTCTCCCGCGTTCGAAACTGCAGGCCCGCGTGTGGCAGGTGCTGAACGAGCTGGGCCTGCAGCACGTTGGGCGGCGCGTCCAGCCGCGGCATCAGCGACGGCGAGCGGCGCAGGTGCGGCGCAGGGCTCGGGGCAATGCTGGCTGCTGGGCTCACTGCAGCAGCAACAGCTGCCTCCAGCCAAGACCCAGGGGCCGGCCAGCATCAAGCTCAAGACGTACTCAGACGGCCGGTGCTCCTTGCACGACATGTCTCATTGCATGACACACGTTGTGGTGTCCGATCGTCTCCTCGATCGACTGCTGCCGGGTGACTATTGGGCAAGAGCTGGTGTGTGACCCAGCGGCGCTCTCGTGCTGGACGAACCAACCTCCGGCCTGGACTCACACTCCGCGCTGCAGCTCATGCGCCTCCTCAACAACGTCAGTGCGGCGGCGCGGGCAGGGCGTGGGGAGCGTGCTTGCTGGCTCGTCGCCGGGGGGCGCAGTATGCAGGGCAGGGCGGGCGAGCGGCGCCATCCCTCAAGGCCGCCGCTGTGCAATCAACGCACTGACGCGGCGTTCGCCACTGCGCCTCCCCTCCTCCCCGTACAGGTTGCCAGCGGCGGGCGCATCGTGCTCCTCTCCTTCCACCAGCCCTCCCCCGCCATGTTCTCGCTCCTCCACCGCTGCTACCTGCTGGCGGGTGGCACCTGCGTGTTTGGAGGGCCGCCTTCTGCGGTGGGACCTGCATTTGCTGCCCGGGGCCTGTCGCGCCCGCCGGGGGCGGCGATGGCGGAGCACATGTTGGAGGCGAGTCTGGGGCGGGAGCTGGGTGGCGGGTTGGGTGGCGGTAGGGCGAGCCGGAGGTTGCCGGAGGGGGGCGGCTAGGCTGCGGCCCCGAGATGCGCAGCCAGCGAGCGGCGAGCGCTGCCAACTGCCCCCACCCACATCGACCAACCCCACACTTGGCGCAGGTGGTGAGCGACCCTGCACAGCTGGCGCAGCTGCTGCAGGCGGGCGACAAGGTCGGGCAGTACGACTGCCAGCTGGCGGTACCAGATGCTGCGCCTGCCGCGACGCCGGCTGCACCCACCACAGTGATCCCAAACCCGCCGGATGTGCTGCGCACGACGGGCGCAGACGGCGTGTCGGGCGTGGTGGCGGCGGCACCAGCGCAGCCTGCCCGCCGCGGCGCCGCCGGCAGCCACCTGCCGCGCGAGCTGGCAGTCCTGTTTTGGCGCACCGCCGCCGACACCGCGCGCAACCCCAGCCTGCTGCTGCTGCACTGGGCGCTGGCGCTGGCGACGGGGGTGCTGCTGGGGGCCATCTTTTGGCAGGTGGACTCGGACATGAGCGGCATCCAGAACCGGGGAGGTGCGCTGGGGCAGGGGGCGGGCTGCAGCTTGGGGGCGTGTGGTGGGTGTTCATTGCGCGCAGACCAGGTGCCGGGCAATGCAAGGGTCTCCCCAGTACTGGCACAAGGCACTGATTGATTAATTCATCTGTTCATTCATGCCCTCCCCGGTCCAGGCGGCGTCTACTTCTCCCTCGCCTTCTTTGCCTTCTCCTCCCTCACCACCACCGACCTGCTGCTGGCGGAGCGGCGACTGGTGCAGCGCGAAGCCCGGGGTGAGCGGCCCCAGCCTTGTGAACCCTGCCATACAACTTCAAGCAGCCGCCGCCCCTGTGCTGCCGCCGTAGCCGCTGCTGCTCGGCCGCCCCCCGGCCGCCGCTCAACAGTCCACGGTCCTGCTCCCTTGCGGGCACATGCAGGCGGGTGCTACCGGCCGGGGGCCTACCTGCTGGCCAGGGTGGTGCTGGACGGGCTGCTGCTGCGGGTGGTGCCGGTGCTCCTCTACTCGGCGCCCTTTTACCCAATGGTGCGCGTTGCCGTGTATTCAAATTGATATTCAAACAAACAGTCGTTCGTGAAACAGCGCTGCAGCAGCACGCGTGTGTAACCACGGTGTGCGCGACGGCTCTGCGCTGCCCCGACGCTGTGGGTGGTCCGCCAGGGGGGTGGAGGGAACACAGGCCCCCCCCCCCCCCTGGGGTTGCACGCGGGAGCACCGCTGTGCTGGATGCCCCCCGCCTGCTGCTCACGGCGGTGCTGCCTGTTAGTACCTTCCGCAGCCGCCGCGCGCACGCGCGTGCGCCCCCCCCCCCTCCCCCCCCCCCCCCCCCCCACACACACACACCACCCACCCACCCACCCACCCACCCACCCACCCACCCACCCACCCACCCACCCACCCACCCACCCACCCACCCACCCACCCACCCACCCACCCACCCACCCCGGGGCAAACTGATCCATGCAGATGGGGCTGCAGGGCGGCGCCTCGCACGTCGCCATTTTCCTCTTCACCCTGGCCACCTTTGCCCTCGTCATGGCGGCCCTGTCGCTGGCGGTGGCCTGCGGTGAGCACAGGCGGCCCCGAGGGAAGCGTTGGAAGAGCCGGCAGTGCTGCTGCTGCCCCCGCCCAATCCCATGAGACCTCTGCTGGCTCCCCGTGGACTTTAAGTGTAATTAATTGATTGATTGCTGCGTGACGGCGTCTGCCTGGTGCACGAGTGGGCCGGCACAGTAGCCAGCGCCCCTGTCACCAGGAGCCTGTGCTCAGCCATGCTCTGCCCCACATCTGCTGCCCTCGCTTTCCAACCAAGTTCCGTGTGCACGCTTGGGGAGCGTGTGCCACACCCACCCACCCACCCACCCACCCACCCACCCACCACTCCCACCCACCCACCCACCCCACGGTCCGCCCCCACAGGCAGCAGCAGCGCTGCGCAGGCCAACCTCATCCTGATCTTCATCTTCCTGCTGGCCCTGCTGGTCGGAGGCTTCCTGGTCAAGTGAGCTGGGCAGGGTAGTGTCAAGAAAACGTATTGTTGTAAAGCAGCAGATGCGTGGCACCGAATGGCAACAGCAGATGCACGGCAGCAGCAAGGGGGCGCGTGACAGCAACAGGGCAGCGTAGGACAATCAAAGCAGTGGGGGCCCCAGCACAGCCGCCGTCTGCACATGCCACATCCGCATCTCCCCATGCCCTCTCGCCGCCCCGCAGCATCGAATCGATCCCTGTCTGGATCGCGTGGCTGCACTACCTCTCCCCTTTCTTCTACGCGTACCAAGTCTTGACAACCAACGAGGTGCAGAGCCTGCGCCTGGACTTCACGGTGAGCTGGGGCGGGATGAAGGCTGGTGCATTGAGAGGCTGCATGCGTGTGTGTGTCGGCTGTGTTAATGGCTGGGTGCGGGCGTGGATGATGCGTGAGGGGCTCCTGCCGGCACGCTTGCCCCCACGCTTGTTGCCGCCGCAGCGTCCACTCCTGGTGCTGCGGCTGTCGCATCCGTCACCCACCCCGAGCCTCACACACCCCACTCCCCCTGCTGCCCACAGGTGGAAGGGTTCACGGCTTATGCCAACGTGGCAGGCCAGCGCGTGCTGTCGACGTTCGGCATCGACGCCTCCAAAATGACGACGTGGATCATCGTGCTCGCCTGCCTCTACCCCGCCGCCCTGCTGCTGGCCTTTGCGCTGCTGCACCTCCGCCTGCCGCGCCTGCGCGCGCTGCGCGGCTGACACCAGAGGCTGCTATGTGGCGACCAGCTACGTGGTGCCTGTGGTCCAAAGGCAACCCCCGCCCTGTTCGGCGTCTCTTGCGATGCAGACGTGCCACTGCCGACGCATTCCAAGTAGATATAGTCTCCAGGGTAGACCCTTCCATTGCAGGAGCCCCCGCTCCGCTGAATGTGTGTGTGTGCCACCCGTGCCCTCCCACGATGTCGCACTGCCCCCACTGCTCGTTGGGGCGGCCTCTTCGCGGCTGGCACATGCCATGCGCTGCCCCCTCTGCCCTGCTTTACTAGAAGAGGATGCGGCACACTTTTCGCGTTCACTTGCTCTACCGCGACACCCCTCGCAGCCAGTTTGCACACCTTTCCCTGCCCCCCGCCTCCACCCCAACGGCCACAGCCAGCTTGCGTGCTCATCTCGCGACTCCCGATTCCCCTCTCAATGCCACACGCTCCGCCGCAGTACGCCTCCCCCCCCCCGCCCAGTCCCCAGAGTCTTGAGACCGCTGCTAGCTAGACTCTTGGTGGGTTTCTAACGCAATTCAACAAAACAAGAGCATGAACAACGTCATTTATCAAATGAGCGAGCGCCATTCCTCTGTGCCCCTCGTATTATGCTTTCCAGGACTAGTGTGAGGGATTACAACAGGCCAACGGGCAAGCCCCATCAGCAGCCAGCGGGGCGCAGCGCCAGCGGCTTGTGGTAGGGCAGGATGTGGAACTGCTCACCGGGGGCGGCGCCCCAAAGCTCTGGGTGGGAGCAGCGGTCAGCGCAGTCGATGTAAAACTTGCAGAGGGCAGGGTCCACCGCTGCGCCGTGCAGCACCGCCGATTCCAACGCCGCACGGCTGCCTGCCACGACGCCAGCGTGGCGCACGTTGCCATGGCCCGGACCGTGGAACACCAGCACGGCCGCGGGCAGCTCGTGCGGCAGGCCGCCGCCGCCGTCGGCCTCTGGCGCCGCTGCTGCCTCCAGCAGCCACACCTGCCCTGCCGCCACCAGCTGCTGCGCCTGGATTGAGAGCACCGGGAGGCACTCGTACTCTCCGGGTAGGTACTGCAAGGCGGGCGCTGCCACTGCTGCCGCCGCGGCTGCTTCGCCTCCTGCTGCGGTCGCGGCTGCTGCCGCTGCGGCGTCGGCGCGGCGCTGCCGCAGCAGGCGCAGCACCGCAGCCAGTTCACCTGCAGAGGTGCACCGTCGCCAGCGCGGCAGCAGCGTGCGCGCCGCGGCGCTGTCGGCGACGGCACGCACTGCCGGCAGCACAGACAGCAGGCTGGCCGGCTGCTGCTGCTGCTGCTGCGAAATCTCCTGCAGCTGGCGATGCGCAGCGTGGGCGACAGCCGACGGTGGCCAGCTGACAACCTGGCATTGCTGCACAAAGCCGCGCCGTTGAAACAGGCGCTGCATCGTGCCGTTTATCGTGACAGTGACCGACAGTAGCGCTGCCGCGCCCAAGCTGTGCGCCAGCGCCTCTGCCTCCTCCTGTAGGGACGTGCATCAGCGGGGCACGTATGCATGAGGGGCTGGAGTTGCGAAGCCAGCACACACCCAGGTGACGATGGACGCATGCAAGCATGCTCTGCACGTGTTGCCGTCCATGCTGCTGCCCGGTGCGCACTCACCAAAAGACGAGATGCCATCCCAAGTCCGCGCAGGCTTCCACGGGTCCGCGCACCATACACCCACAACACGTCGCCGCGCAGCTGGCAGCAGAGGAGCGCGTCGAGCGGCGCGCCGGCCCCGCCGGTGGCCAGCGCCAGTGCGTGCGTGCACGGCCGCGCCGCCTCTTCATTGATGCGCTGCGGCAGGTCGTCGCTGCCGCCATAAACGTCGCAAACGTCGCGACAGATCTCAACGACGGCCGCGTGATCGGTGTGCGGGCAGTATCGCCGCAACACTGGCACGCTAGCTGGCTGCGGCGACGGCGCCACCTCCGGCGACGGCGCCACGCCCGGCGTCGGCGCCGCACCCCTCGCCGCCGCAAGCCCGGATGCTGCCTGCTGCCGGGCTGCCGGGTCAGCTTCCTTCTGCTGCTGCTGTATGGCCATAGCAGTGGCCTGGCGCGCTGGCGCGCTTCGAGCGTGGCGAGCCGAACGTGGGCGGCCGAGGAGAGCCTTTGCCTGCCGTCCAACCCCACTGTAAAGCATCAACGCAATGCGGCGAAGCTCGCAGCGACGAAGAGGAGGCGCAACAGAGCAGCTGCTAGCAGGGGGGCTGACAAGTGCTCTCAGGCAAACCAGCTCCCAGGCAAACCAGCTCCGTAACAGGCCTCTTCCACCCTTGCCGTGGTTAACAAGCTCGCTACAGAAAGTACCAAAGCAGTCCAGAAAGCGCCGCCCTTCAGATAGGGCTGCCAAACCCTTTGCACCGCCGCCGCCGCCCCGCCGACCAGGAGCCCACCTCCCTACCACCCACCATGCATGCACAGTGCACAGAAACAAGGAGTGGTTCTAGGTGAAGCGCAACAATCTGCAACAATCTGCATAAGATCTGCTGCAACCAGCAACACCTGTTGCAATGTTCGCTGCCTGTCGCTTGCCAGCACCTCGTCACAGTGTGTTGCAGCGGCGGCAGAGTAAGGCAACCGCATGGGACAGGGTGGCTGAAGGAAGAGACAGGGGGTGTGCTGACGAAGTGGGGTGGCTGAGCGCGACAGCGGGCGGTGCGCAGCACCGGGCAGTGCTTGGTCAGTGGGGACGAGGAGGGAGGATGTATTAGGAAGTGCTACCGGACGCGGGACAGCTCTCACAGGCAACAAAAGCAGCAGGCTTTCGCTCTCAGGGGGTAGGGTTCACGATACGTGTGTGGTGGGATGTGTGGCATGCCGATATGGGACTAGCAGGGGGGCTAGAATGAAGGGCAGATGGTGGGAGGGGCACCCGTGTTCTGGGGAGGTCTTGGCCTGTCAGGGTTCTGGTTGGGAGGCACGGCTGCCCTCCGGTTTGGGAGCCTGCTGCGCTGCGCGACGCGGCGCGGCAACGCGGCGCGGGTGCAGACCAGCTGCAGCGGCGCTGCTCATGCCGCCTGGGGGCCCTCCACATCCTCCTCTGCGTCATCCACCCAGCCCTCCAGGCAAAACAGGAACTGCAGGGGGGTGGCAGGGAGAGGCGGCGCCACGGGGCACCTCAACGGGGCTCGTGAGTCACATCGGCGCCACCTCAGGGGAATTACCCACCATTCCATCGTGTTTGTGTAGCGCGTTGGGCCGTTGAGCCCCCTCACCTCCAGAAAAGAAACGCGGCCGTTGCCCTCCCGGTCCAGCTCAGCAAACCGGCGCTGCGCGATGGAGCGGATGGGGTCCCCGCCAGTGCCGCCAGACGAGTGGCGCACGCCGTCGGTGGCACCCTGCGGCGGGCGGAGGAGGCGGCGGTCGGGCGGGCGGCATGCTGTGCAGGGGCCGCCCCGCTGCAGCCGCCGTTGCTGCCGCCGCGACACACGCTGCCGTCGACACACGCTGCTGCCAGCGGTGGCGCTGCTGCCCTCCCTGCTCCCCCAGATTTCTTGCGACAAGCACGAAAGCCACGCACCTCGTGCATCATCCCCAGCAGCTCCTCCTTGCTGATGTAGCCCTCCGCCGAGCTGGCAAAGCAGCTGAAGGCCTCCTCCACGGTGCCCCAGGTGGCCAGGATGGCGGGGTCCACCTGCTCCTGGTCCTGCGGGCCCTGCACAAAGGTAAAGGTAAAGAGTGGGG
Source organism: Micractinium conductrix (assembly GCA_002245815.2). Taxonomy (NCBI): domain Eukaryota; kingdom Viridiplantae; phylum Chlorophyta; class Trebouxiophyceae; order Chlorellales; family Chlorellaceae; genus Micractinium; species Micractinium conductrix. The sequence continues at coordinate 457,074 of LHPF02000014.1, read as the reverse complement.
CATATGCCCGTATCGTCCCCCTGCGGACCAATGTTTGATCCTACGGGGCCACGCGAGGCGCTGGAACAGCCGAGACCCTGGTTTGAGCGTGTTGTACGTGAGCACTGAGCCTGTCAGTTCTCCCCATTTACTTTCACAGAGCGGGGGAACAGCAGGGCCGTGCCAATGGTGAAGTGGGTGGGGGCGAGCAGGGTGCAGGAGGAGGAGGAGGCGGCGCAGGGCAGGGCTGCCGGCGGGCAGGCACAGCAAGCAGCTGCGGCCAGGCACTTCACAACACACGATTGCACACACCCTGCCGCCAAGCATGGCCACCACGAGGGCAGCAGCAAGGAGCCACGGCTTGCCTTGAGGGTGTGCAGGATGGCCAGCACCGCCAGGAACTCGTGCACGTTCAGGCTGTTGCTCTTGTCGCGGTCGGCGCCGGCAAATATCTGGTCCAGGGTCGCCTCATCTAGGTGGTAGCCCAGCTGCGCGCACGCGGCGCGCAGCTGCACGGGGGGGTGGGGTGGCGGGGAGGGGGGGGGGGGGTGATGCGAGAGCACGCCGGTGGAAGATGTGTGGGTGCAGTGCCGTGGGTTGCTCCACACGCAGGCATGTGGAGGGTGGCAGAGGCCGCCGCAAACGGAGCGCACTCTCGGGGGGCGGAGCTGGCGCGAGGCAGGCAGCGGCAGCAGAGCACGGCACGCGTTCTGCGCCCAGCCTTGGCCCCCTCCCCTTGGCCCCCCCCCCCCCCCCCCGCACACAGACACAGACACAGACACAGACACAGACACAGACACAGACACAGACACAGACACAGACACAGACACAGACACAGACACAGACACAGACAGACACACACACACACACACACACACACACACACACACACACACACACACACACACACACACACACACACACACACACCACCCCCCACCCACCTCACTCCACCCACCCCACTCCACCCCACCCACCACCCACTCCACCCCACCCCCCCACACCTGCTCATGCGACATTTCTCCCTCCTCGCTGCCGCACAGCTGACGGAAGGCTGCGCGGCTGGCGGCAAACCCTTCGTGCAGTGTGCCAAAGCGCAGCAGCAGGCGGTTGAAGGTGACTGGGCGGCGGGGCGCGCTGCTGTCAGCGGCGGCGACAGCTGCTGCCGCCTTGGCCTGCACGAGCAGCAGGGGAGCAGGTAGCGTGGGCGGCGGCGCGGGTGCACGCACTCGGCGGTGGCGCAGCAGCAATGGTGCGTCGTTCCGACAGCGAGCCATCCCTCCCTGCACCACAGGTTGTTGCTGCACCAAACGGAGCCCGGTCCCGCGCTCGCCTTGATAGCTTCCGCCAGCCGCTCATCCAACGCATGCTGCTTCGTCGCCGCCTCCACCGCTGCGCTGCGCTCCTTGCCGCGTACCGCCGCGCTCACGCGGTGAAGGAACTCGGAGCTCATGCGGGAGGCTGTGTTACCGCCGCCGCCAAAGCTGCGGCGAGATGCAAAGCTTGAACGGGACGTCTGCGACACAGAGTGCCCCACAGAGCCTTTGGCGGTGGCAGGCGCGGCGGCGGGCTTCACCGCCCCGCCCTGACCGCACAGCGCGTTGCCCATCGCTGCTGCTGCTGCTGCTGCTGCTGCTGCTGCTGCTGCTGATGATGATGGTGGTGTGGTGCTCCAGGCGGCGTAAAGCAGTTGTAATGCACTGCAGCAGCAAGTTGGGTGGAGACGCAGCTGCTGGGAAGGGTGTGGAGAACGAGGGGTGTGGAGAACGAGGGGCGGCGGCGGCCGCCGCCGCAAGGTGCCGCAGCCGTGGCTCATTCAGGCGGGCCGGCCGCTGCACCAGCACTTTTTATTACTCCCAACCGACAATGCCATGGCGCGCCTGGGCCGGAAGGCGAGGCCAAAACTTGCGGACCTGGCTGTCGACGGCGCGTCAGGGCCTCGGGAGGTGGGCTCGTCGGTGTCAATAACACGGGCAGGGCTGGCCGAATCTGGCTGCAAGGTGTGGCCCCTCTGCATCCGGCGTAGCACGGGCAACTCACAAGGCAAGCCCCCATCGCAGCCCAATCGCCTGCCCCGTGTCACACGACCGTTGTGCACGAGCGCATGCTCAGCCGTCCCCCTCCGCTGCCCCACTTCGCCTCACCCCCACCTCGCCCGGCCCCCCACAGCGCGCGCCCGCTCCAATGCAGTCCGCAACGGCCCTGTGCAAGCCCTTCGCGCCAGCCAGCGGCGCTCGCTTGGCCGCGCGGCACGCTGGTCGCCGCGCGGCGGCGGCCGCCGCTGGCAACGGCGCTCAGGCGCAGCTGGCCGAGGGCGCGAAAGTCAAGGTGACCGCGCCCATCACCGTCTTCCACTCGCCCAAGTACAAGACGGGGCTGGATCTGCAGAACCGGGAGGGCGTGGTGGTGCAGCCGGATGTGAATGACTACCGGCACCACGACGGCAAGCAGCACACGCTGTCGGCCAACCTGCCCATCAAGGTGGGTGGGTGGGGGCAGCGAGAGGCCTGCTGGGTGCTGCGTGCGCCAGCCGGCTGTTGGGCGACGACGCGTACATGGAGGCGGCGGGGCGGGCGACCCGACCCGTGCCTGCTGGGGCGCTCGAGAGCTGCAACACGCAGCGCTTGTGCAGTGCAGTGCAGTGCTTGCTGTACGCGAGTACAGCAAGCAATCTCACCTCCCTTCCCCTTCCTCGTTGAATCTGCCTGCCTGCCTGCCTGCCTGCCTGCCTGCCTGCCTGCCTGTCTGCAGGTTCAGTTCGAGGTGCCTCCCCCCAGCGGCGAGGGCAAGGTGGTCAAGGTGGTCGCCCACCTGGTGAGCGTTAGAGCGGCGGTGCTGCGGGTCGTTTGCCGGGAGCTCCCGGCGGTGCGTTGCAGGGGTGCGTGCAAGCGTGCGTGCATGCGTGCGGGGGGGGGGGCCTGCGATGCGTGCAGGATGCTGCTGGTGGGCCAGTTCCAGGGAGCCTTACAGGCTGAGGAGTCGAGCTGGGGTGCATGCCACCAAGCAGGCGTATGCAGCGGTCCGCTGCCTGAATGCTGGGCCGTCCCTCTAGCTGCGGGCGGGCTGGTCCCCTGCCCACATGCCGACTGTCCACCTGTTCTGCCCCACTTGCTATCAGGCGGAGGAAGAGATCGAGGCTGTGTGAGAGCAGTGCCCCCTCTGCCGGCCTCCCGCCCATAGGTCGTGGCTGTCGCTGCGCCCGCAGCGCAGCCCTCAGCGGGGCCGTCGCTGCCGCACGCCCGCGCGTGCCCCACCACAACGCATGCCCCCCCCCCCGCCAGTGTGAATTTGCTGTGCCGCTGAACCCACCCGCCGCCCGAACTGTACTCCTTTCGTCGCCGCACGCGCGCGCCTGGGGTTGCACCCGTCTGCCGCCGGCCTGCCCGCACGCGTAAGCATGCTCTGCTGCCCGCCCCGCCATTTTCCCCGACAGCTGCGGCTGCAGCCCCTGCCCCGTGCATTTTCATCCTTCCCCCCCCCCCCCAGTATTCCTTTCGGAGCGATTGTAAGACTAGCAGACTATATTGGCAGGGGGGAGGAGCCAGCGCGAAGACCGAAGGGCAAGCGTGGAGCAAAAGGGCCAGGCGCATGGAGGGAGAAGCAAGCAACAGGGAACAGGGGGCAGCGGCGGCAACAAAAGCTAGCAGGCAACAAAAAGCGCAGACGGCGCCGGGGATGCACAGCGGATGCACACGGGGAGAGAGGAGGAGGAGGAGGAGCAAAGGTATTAGCAGCGTGGCAAACAGCAGCAGCAGCCAGAGGTCACACAGCACCCAATCAAAGCGGGAAGCAGGGCTGCTGCCCGTCGGCACGCTCTGCCTCCGCCTCCTCAGTCAGCTGCTCCGCGCTGGCGACGCCGCTGCCCTGGACCAGCAGCTTGCGACCGAAGCACAGCGCGCGCCGTTCGCACACAGCGCGTACGTTGTCGTCTGCGGCGGGGCCAAGGGGGTGACGTGGCATCATGGCATGGGCTGCAAGTGAGCACACCCCATCGGCCAGCTGCTGCGTTGCAAAGCCGCCGCAGCAGGCTGCACGCCAAGGTGATGTCGAACCACCAGCAGCCCGGGAGACACGCGCAGCCAGGCTTGTGTCATCTCCCAACTGCACCGCCGCCACCCACACCCTTCACTGCTGTCCATGCCACCGCCCTGGACGGCGCCCATCAGGCGCTTCTCACGGCCACCAGCACAAGGCAGCAGGAGGTGCACAGAAGCGGCGGCAACAGCAACCAACGCACACCGAAACCCCCCGCGCAGCCCACCTGCGATGCTCTCCATGTCTGCGACGTGGGCGATGCCCACGATGCGCCGCACCATCACCGCCCCCATGAACCCCACTGCACCACGGGCGACACGGGGGGAGGCTGCGGTCAGGCCCTGGTGGACGTCGCGGGACATGCACGGTGCGCACATGCACATGCAGTGCTGTTACTGAACGGCCCAAGGTGGACGGCTGCCCACCTGCATCTCGCCACAGCTCTGCCAGGAACTGTCCCTGCGCCTCCTGCCGCGCCGCCGTGCCCTGCAGCACAGGGACGCACGGCAGTGGTAGAGCGCCACAGGAGCAGTGCGCAGGCAGGGGCAGGCAGGGGGCAGCGCCGCTCCTCATCAAGCTTGCCCGCCGCTCTCCTTCCTGCCTGTCCCCTCATGCAGCCCAGCCCGCCAGCCTGCGTGCCACGCGTGCAGGCGCACCTCTCGACTGCTTCCATGGAACAGTTCTGCGGCGCACACGTCTCCCTTGTGCCCATGCTCGTCCCACAGCTGGGTGAAGCGCGCCGCAAAGCCGCCCCACAGCTCCCGCACACAGGCCAGCAGCCAGCGGCGCTGCTCGCTGCGGGGGTCCGCGGCTGCAGGGGCGTGGGCGGGTGGGGAGGGGAGGGAGGGAGGGATAAAAGGAGGGGCCCAGGGGGAGAAGGGGGTTGCGCGGGTGGAGGGCACAAAACGTGGGAACCTGGAAGGCCGGCTGGCTGCCAGTAATGTGCATGACGACCTGCCTGCCCCTGCATACATGTTCAATGTTGAATGTTAAATTGAAACGTCCAGGGAGAGCGCGTTGCATTCTCACTGCCTTCCCCCCAGCCCCTCTGCCGCCCCCGCCGCACCGCTGGCGTGCCCATCCACCGAGAAGAAGGCCAGCAGCAGGTTTGCCAGGATCTTGGCGACGTCAAACGCCATGGGTCCGTAGTAGGCAAACTCGGGGTCGATCACGTAGGTGGTGCTGCCTGCAGGCAGTGGGGGTGTTGCAGGCGATGCGCACAGCGGTTTTGGCTGCGCATCCAGGCAGGTGAGCCGTGGCCGCCGCCGCCTCGCAACGCAGGTGCAACGCCAGCGGCGCAGCAGCATGTGCTCAAAGGTCCTCTGCTGCTGCCGCCGCGGCTGCTGCCGCCGCGGCTGCTGCTTCGCTTACCTGTTGCCATGATTGAGCCGGTGTGCAGGTCCCCATGCAGCAGCGCCTGGTGCTGCTGCGTGAACTTGGCCTGGGAAGGGCACAGACAGACACGAGGCAACGGAGGGTGGACTGAGGCGGACGGACAGAGGTCAGCATGTGCGGCATGTGGTCGACACACGTGCCCCTGCCCGCACTCCTTCGGGCTTCACACATTGGGCCCCGCCCTTCCCCGTCAGCAGCAGCACCACAAGCACTCGGAGCAGGCGCACCTTGAGCTGGCTGGCCGCCACGCGCGCCGCCACGTCAGCGCGTAGCGCCGCCACGTCACCGTCGAGCTGCGGCGTCGTGTGCCAGTTGTGCTGGGCCGGGTGGTAGGGATCTGTGAAAATGACCTGCAGGGAGGGGGGGGGGGGGGGGCGGCTACTGGCGGCCCAGCGATCGAGGGTCGGCGGTGCTGCCTGTCGCAGCCCTCCACGCCCCGCTGGTTGCCGCCTGCGCTGCAACGCCCACGCCGCTGCCGCCCGCTCGTCTCCATTGGGTGTCCCCCCGCTACTGCTGGCCCCACTTGGCAGCCCACCCCTCAACCACCAAACCGGCCCAGCAACTGGCCCAGCAGCAGCGGCCCGGCAGCAGCACCCACCTGCTCCGTCAGGCGGCACATGTCCACGTTTGTGAAGCGCGCAATGTTGGACCTGCACAGCGAAGGGGCAGGGAGGGGCAGGGAGGGGCATTGATGGCTGTTTGTGGAGCAGCAGAGAGCAGCAAGCCGAGGCCGCAGCTTGCCAGCACCTCACCAACCCCCCCTCCACCCATCCCCCCCCCCCCCCCATTCACCCCCCATTCACCCGCCCACCCGCCCACCCACCCACCCACCCACCGCACCTGAATTCGTCGCTGGGCAGGGCCAGGAGGGAGGTGTGGAACAGCGTGCCCGCCAGGAATGCCGCCAGGTGGGGTGCCAGCAGCGGGTAGATCCGCCCCTCGATCAGGCCCTTGCGCACGATGATGTGGGGCAGCGCCAGGTACTGCACATGGATGGGGGAGTGAGGGGGGCGGAAGAGGCAGGGGGGAGGGGAGGTAGGATGTAAGCAGCAGCGGGCACACCCACCCAGGCGACGCACACGCAGGCCCAACAGCGGCGCACGGACTTGCCTGCATGGCGATGACACACATGCGCGCGTCGTAGCTGTAGAGCGCGGGCACATGCTGCGGGCAGTGCGTCGCCTCGGCGGCTAGGGCCTCCGCCTCGATGCGCACTCGGTCCTGTATATGTGCACACAAACACACAAAGATGGGGGAACACGAGGTGTCGCAAGGATGCAGAATTGGGGGGGGGGGGGGGGGGCATCGCAACCAAGCAGGGAGCGCAGGGCTGGCGCGCCTTGGCTCAACAGCGCGTCCGTGGTGCGTGCTTGCCACATGCGCGCCGCACGGCCGTGCCATGCCAAGAAGCGCACCTGCGTCAGCGGCCACGACTCTCCCACGACGCGCACAAAGGGCAGCGCCTGCTTGACGCACAGCGCCCCAGCTGGCCCCTCCAGGATGTACACGAAGTTGATGTTGCCGTCGCCCACTTCCTCGACTACAGCGTGAGAGAAATGGGCCCGCAGTGTTGGAAAGGCAGGCATGAAGCAGGGCCTTGAGCTTGGGGAAGTGTAAGCACAGCTGGAGAAGTTGCATCGCCGACTTCCTTGACGGCATGGCAGCGAGAGGGAAGACTGAGAGGACTCGCTGTCGAGTGCGACTCGTCCACTAGCTGCTGCCTGCGTGCGCAGGTGCAGCCCTCGCCTATACCCTGCCGGCCCACCCACCCGTCCAGCTGTCCCTGCCGTCAGGCGGGCCCACGTGCTTGGCCAGCGCCGGCCTCGCTGCAACGTAGGACTTGACGCTGTCGCAGTCCAGGGCCTCAAATCCTGGGTGCGAGGTGGGCAGCTTCTTGGCAGCTGCCGGAGGGAAGCGGCGGGGAGGTTGTGGCGGGGCGCGTGGGTGAGCCGGCGCCCGCCAGCAGGCTGTACGGCAGTGTGTGCTGGCTGTGCGCTTATCAGCTGCGGCAGCGTAACGGGGGCAAGGCACACACACATCAATCGTCCTGGCGAGGCATCGTGCGCACCTGCCGCGCTGCCGTTGGCGCCGCCGTTGCCGCCCGCCTCGAGCCAGTCACGGATGGCAAAGGCGCTGCCGGCGGCGCCGGCGCGGGGCACCAGCCCCCGCTCTGTGACGATGCCTTCGATCAGCTTGGCGGGGGTGCTGCGGAGGGCAAGTATGGGTGGGGTGGGCAACGAGGTAGAAGGGAAGTTGAACAGGAAGCATTCGGAGGACTGCCTCTGCATGCCAGGCCTCTTGCCTCTCACCCTCACCCTCTCGCCCAGCTGCCCAGCTGCCCCGACTTCAGCGCCACTCACACATCGAACGAGGGGTTCCAGACGTCGATCTCTGCCGCCACACGCTGCCCCTTGAAGTGGGTGACCTGAACGAGCGAGGTGGGGAGGGAGGGAGGGAGGGAGGGCGGCAGGAGGCACTGGGAGCACAAAGGGTGCCACGCCCAGCGAGGGCTTTGGTGCGGCGCATGCGCAGCGCTTGCGTCGCTGCCGCCTGGCAACGCGCAGGCCCCCTGCAGGTCGATGGTGGCGGTGGTGCGCAGTGCCCCACAACGCCTCCCCCTGTTCACCCCACCCCCCGCGGCCGCCACACAGGGCAAACGCGGCAGCGTCGGCGCCCACCTCCTCGGCCGCGCGCTGCTCAATGGGGATCAGGCCTCCGTGGTCTAGCGTTGGGTCGATGGTGGTGGTGGGGGCTGCCACGAAGAAGGGGATGTCGTGGTGGTGGGCCGACACCGCGTGGCTAAAGGTGCCGATCTTGTTGGCTGCAGACGGCAGGCGGGGCAGGCGTGTGTGGGGAGGCCGGAGACCTGTCGGTGGCGCGAAGGTGCGCTTGGTGCAGGGGTTGCGCAGCAGCGGCAACCCTGTGCAGGTGTCCCCGGCCCCAGGACTGGCCCCCATCCTACTGGCAGACCCTCCTGCCGCCCACCCACCAGTGTCGCCGTTGGCGGCGATGCGGTCCGCGCCCACCACCACGGCGTCTACCCTCCCCTCCGCCATCAACGCCGCTGCCGCGGAGTCGCAGATCAGGGTGGCGGGCAGGCCATCGTGCACCAACTCGTAGGCTGTCAAGCGCGCGCCCTGCAAGGTTGGAGGGGGGCACAGGCAAGTGGAGAGAGGTTTCAGGCATGGCCCAGTTCCCTCCCGGTGCAGGTCAGCGGGGAGAGAAACGGTATTGGTCGGCGAAAAGGGGGGACGGGTGGGCGGCAGAGCGGGTGGCCGGCACAGCACCTTGAAACTGGCCCTGTGCGTCTCCCATCCTCGGCTTACCACCCTACCAACCGCCTGCTCCACTCCCTTTCCCTCCCTCCCCTTCTCCCTCCCTCCCTCCCTCCCTCCCCCGCATTGCCTGGTTGTAGGGCCGCGTCTCGCAGCAGTACGCGTGCTCCAGCGCCCCCCGCTCGTGCAGCGCCCGGATGACGCCCAGCGCGGTGCCGTAGGCCGCGGTGGCCAGGCTGCCGGTGTTGCAGTGGGTGAGGACGCGCAGGCGGCCGGAGGCGGCGCGGCCGCGCGCCTGCGCCGCCGCCAGCAGCGCGGCTGCGCCGTGCGCGCCCATGACCTGGGAAGGAGGGGTGCAGGGCGGCGGCAGTGAGCTGCCACGCTCACCTGCAGAGCTGCAACAGCATGCAACACGCGGCGTTGCCTTCTGCTTGCCCCAGCTGCCTCAGCACCGCCGCCAGAGCCCTGTCCCCACCCGGTTGGCCGCCACGTCATCCCGCAGCATCGCCTCGCACGCGTCCGCCACAGCGCCCGTCACACCGGCGGCGCTGGCCCCCGGCTGCGCTGCCTTGCTGGCCGCCAGCTGGCTGAGCGCCGCCGCCGCGATGGAAAGATTCACGGCGGTCGGCCGGGAGGTCACCAAGTAGTCTAGCTGCTGCGTGATGTGGGCTGCTGCGGCGGCGGTGTCTGCAAACTGCGAGCCCGCCCCCTGGTTTAAGAGGTCCACCGCGACGCTGAGGGCCGCGGCGATGGCTGCAGTCAGGCGAGGGGGGCAGGCGCATGGGCGGGTTGGATGATAGTCGGCAGGAGGTCAGGGGGGAGAGGAAAGGTGGTGTAAAGTGTGTAGCGGGTTGACGGCGAGGCGGCGGCGACGGCTGCAGCATGGCAGGGGACGGGCATGGGTGGGGGGACGGCGCAGGTGTGCTGCGACCCATCACATGTGTCCTCACAGCGCCACCTTGCCCCACCCCACCAGGAACACGTTCGGCTCCCGGCAGCAGCCTCACCAATGGCGGGCGCGCCGCGCACGGTCATGTCGCGAATGGCGGTCCACGCCGCCTGCGGCCCCTCGATCTCCAGCCACTCTGTTTCCAGCGGCAGCTTGCGCTGCTCCAGCAGCTGCAGGCTGGCGCGCTCGCCGGCGGCGCCCCGCCGGAAGCGGATCGCCTCCAGCGTGGTCGCCATCGTGTGCGCAGGTGCGCTGGTGCCCGGCCCGTGCGGCAGGAAAGGAGGGGCGTGCCTGCAAGTCGTGCCTGCAGGGCGGCGGATGGCGGCGTGTGGCGGCGGCGGCGGCGGGCAGATTGGTTGGGCGCATTTCGCCCATACCCGCATCATATGCACCCCTGAATGCGCACGGACGAAATGCAACGATGGTGCAGGCCCAGCGTGTTGCTGTGCGGGCCAATTTTGCTAGGCGTGCGCTGGCGCAGGGCCCTACCTGTCTCGCCCGATGATTGACGCGACAAACGCAGAGAGGCTGCAGCAAGGGGCGAGGTTGCTGGACCGAGCCGAGAGAGTGCTGCATGGGTCGGAAGAAGCCGCAGGGTCCCGAGAGGGGACGCAAAATAGGGGGGAGGCTCCATTCCGTCCCAATCTCGCGCTCCTCACCCTGCCTGCTCTCTCCAAACACTCACTCCAAATTCATACACTGCCCACCCTCGCTGCCTGCTCTCCCCTGCCGCTCGCCGGCCGTTCAGCCTCCCGCTTGGCTCCCGCTCTCCGATTCCATGGCTGCAACCTCTGCACTGCGCACTAGCGGTCCGGCGCCGCTCCTCACGGCACCCAGCGCCCGCGCCCCGTCACGTGTGGCAGCAGGCGCCCTGCAGCGGTCCGCGGCTCCCGTGCACACCGCCCCAGGGGAGACGTCGAACGTCCTGGCCCTGAACGAGGGGCATCGCAGGTGCGTCTTGTGCTGGCCAGCAGGCGACGGCCGCGAACGCCGCCGCTACCGCAGGCTAGGTCGGCTCCCAGAACCTCGGCGCCAGTACGCTACCTGCTCCGTCTGCAGCTGCCCCGGCCCTCCCCATGTATGTGCTCAGCATGCACTCACAAGCGCGGCCAAGCCGTTTGTTGCTTGCCGGGCGTGCGTAGGCGCCGACTGCCCTGGCGCTGCACACTCGGCACCTTCCCCTCCTTGTCAGCGCCCTCCACCTCCCCCTGCCGTGTTGCAGGAAAATGGAGCTGCAGGCGGAGGTGCAGGCGATGCTGGCCGCCGACAATGCGTGGTGGCACGACACGCCGGACGCGCCCCGCAACGTCGTCAGCGCCACCACGCCCGGCCAGTTCAAAGCGCTCGTCACGGGCGCGCCTCCCAACCAGGTGGGTGGTGCTGCACAGCACGGCAGGGCAGCAGCTGACCGGGCAAGCTGGCAGCGCTGCGCGCACCTGCGCCATCCCTCTGCGGGTCATGTTTTCGTCGCGGCACCCGTCTTCACACCTCCCTTTTCTCACCTCTCCCTCCCCTCCCCTCCCTCCTCACTGGTGCAGCTGGTGCTTGTAGATTACCTAAAGGCGTCGTGCAGCGGCTGTCGCCGGCTGCACCCCAAGCTGCTGCAGATTGCGGCCGCCAACCCCGACGCCCTCTTCATCAAGGTGTGCCCATGCGGTGCCTCCACGCCTGCGGGCTGCCTGTTTGAGAAGCGTTTGGCGGGCTGCAGGGCGGCATGCGACAGACGGGAGGCTGCTCTGTTGTGCTGCTGCTGCAGCGGCAGCGACCGTGGTGGTGGGCGACGGCCGCTGGCGCTGGCAGCCCTGGGCCCAGCGCAGGGCTCGCCGGCAGCTGCAGTACGCCTGCAGCAGCCAAGCAGACTCCCCCCGTCGTCTCGCCCCCATTCCTCATCCTCTCCTCACCCACTCCCCCCCCCCACCCACCCACCCACCCACCCGCGGTCCAGGTGGACGTCGACGCCAATGACGAGATGCGCGCGCTGGGCGAAGGCATGCAGGTGTCGCAGCTGCCCTGGTTCCACCTCTTCCTGGCCGGCGACCTGGTGGCCTCCTTCTCAGCAAACCTAGCCACCGTGTCGCGCCTGCGCGCCGAAATCGCGGCGCACATGCCGTGCGAGGCCCCCGCCTGCGCCGCGCACTGAGGCCCGTCTCCGCGCGTCGCCTCTGCGGTCGCGGGCCGCCGGGCGATCCTTCGTCCCGCACCCCACCTTTCGCCGCTCCGCCTGCCTGCGGCTGCCACCTTGCCACTCGCCACGACGGTGACTTGTGAACTTCCCGCAGGCCCTGCCCGCTGCTGGCGGCAGGGCCGGACAAGGGCGCACCCGCCCTTCGTTCTTACAAGCCCACGCTCCCGTTGCCCCACCGCAAATACTGCACTGAAATTGATATCACTTCCCCCCGCACCTCTCCCCCCCCCCTGCCTTCTGTCCAGCAGGGGTTTGTACCCCACCTCGCATGTGTACCCACGATGGGTGCGCTGCCGGGCACACGCTGCGTCCTGCGATCGCCGCTCCCCGCAGCCCATCGCCCGCCCAGTCGCCCCTCCCAATTCATTCGACTCTGTTCCACCAGCCCAGTGCCTTAGAGCTCCCCACCACGTCCGTAGCGGTGTGTGTGTGTGTGTGTTGGTTCTTAGCCCTTTTCGGGCCCTCCGCTTGGCCTTGTCGCCCCAAGCCCCTCCCTGCCTGCCCCATCCGCTTTTTCATTGCCCTGCCCCCACCGTTTTGTCGCACCCGCACACTCCTCATGAACCCTAGCGTTTCATGGCCAGCTTGCCGGCCTCCCCATACCCTCCCGTGTTTGATTGGCGCCCCGTCGGACTCCCCCCGTCTCGTGCCCCCCCTTCCTCCGCTCCATTCCGTCTCATGGCACGCGGCCTTTTTCGCTGGCCTTCCCTCCTCACGCAGCCGTTCGTTACGTATCGCCGGGCTGCCCCCTTGACACCCTTGAACCTGAGTAGCGCCCGCCCTTGCGGCACGCTCAGCATCCGACTCGCCTCACCTTCACCTCTCGTCCACGTCAGACTATTTCTGTCCGCGTTCCCTCTGCTCATCCATGTTACAACTGCTTTGTGCAGCATAGGTGTTGGGATAGTGCAGAGACGGTGCGGCATGAGGCACACAGGGCACTGTGGGGCGCGCGTCATTTGTATCTGGAGCGCGTGTCGGGTCGTTCGGTGAGCAGCCAGGCAGGTTTTGATGTTTGCAGCGTGCAGATGATGAACATCAGCAACCCAGCCTGATGACACCCAGGCCAGCGAAACTGTCCCCCACCTGCGCTGCCGTGTCGTGCCCCGCTTTGCCGCCGTCTTCCCTGGTATTCCCCCCGCTCCCTGGTCATCTCACCACACGTCACACCGCAGCCTGCCTGTTCTGGGCCGCCCTGCAGGGCAAAGAGGCTCGCAACCCGCCCTCAAGCACTCCTTTGAGAACCAGACCCGCGGCAGCGCGCCAGCCGTCGTTACCGACTGCCCCGTCCCTCTAGCCGACCACAGAGACTGGGGAGAAGGAGACAGCTCGCCGGGCGGCACCAAGGTGAGGGCTTGCGCTTGCGTTTGGTTCGCTTGACGAGTGGGACGCCTCTGGCGCTCCCCGCGCCGCGCCGCACTGCTCACCCGATTCAAAAGGTTTGGTCAATCGTCGACGGCCGCCGCTGACGCCCTCCGGCCTGTCCCGGTGCAGGGAAGGGAGCGGCCGCTCGCGCCCAGTGCAGCTATGCCGGCCGATAAGGAAGAGGAACTGGTGCACCCGCCCAAGGTAAGACGAGCGCAGGGGGGGCGGCGCCTCGGCGATGGGCGCCATCAAGGGCTCGTCGGCGGCGCGGCGGCGCGGCAGCCGGTGGCAACCGGCTTCCTTTCGCTGCGCCACCATGGCAGCCTGCCCGCGCCATTCTGGTCGTGGCAGGAGAAGATGGCAGCGCCGGTGCAGTGGTAATCAGCTCCCCGCGCGTGCGCGCGCTCGACTGTTCCGTAGCGGCGCTGCCACCCAGCTGCCGCGCAGCGTCGTGCCGCCGCTGCCCCCCGCCGCCCGCCGCCCGCCGCACCCCTCCGCCTTCCTCTCCCTGCAGGTTCAAGTGTCCAACTCGCCGGTCTATGCCACCGGCCGGCGGCTGGGAAAGGGCGGCTTCGGACAGGTGTGCCGCGTGGCCGCGTGGCCACACCGCCCGCTCGCATGCCGTCGCAGCGGCGTCCCAATGCCTCCTCCCATCCCGGCCTTCCTGCAGCGTGCCGCTGCCTGTTGACCCGCGCTCACGCCGTGCCGCTGCCCGCCCGTCTCCTGCGCAGGTGTTTCTGGGCACCCGCAGCCAGAAGTCGAGGTCGGCCAAGGACAACAAACCCGTGGAGGTGGGTGGGCACACGTGGTGTGGTTACAGCTTCATTGCCATTGAATGGATCTTGGGCAACGACGCTTTATCAGGCTCAAACGGACCAGCGCATGCAGGCCAAGGCTGGATACGCCAGTTGGACAGACCCCCCCCCCCCCCTCCCACACACACACACAGTCCGCCCCCCTGCACGGATTCCCCTCGCAGCCCCCCTCCCTGGATCCCGCCCCGACACCCGTCCCCCCGCTCCCCCTGCACCACCCCCCCCACTCAGGTCGCCCTCAAATTCGAGCACAACACCAGCAAAGGCTGCACCCCCAATGGCCCTCCCTACGAGTGGACGGTGTACAAGTGAGGGGTCACACGGGGAGGGGAGGAGGTGCAGGCGAAGGAGGGAAGCTGCCAGTGAGGCAGCGGCAAGGGGAGAAGGGGGCGGAGGGCGTGCAGGGAGGCTGCAGCCGGGCGGCCTCTCTCGCAGCGCACCTCACCTCCTTCTGTTTCAACCTTCCACTTTTCACGCCTGCAGCGGCATTGGCGAGGTGTACGGAGTGCCCAAGATACACTACAAGGGGCAGCAGGGCGAGTTCTACGTGATCATCATGGGTGAGGAGGGGGGGCTGGGGCACACGTGCGGGCTGCTTCAGCGCTGTTCGTTGAATGTTCGAATGGATGGCCAGGTGAATGGATGGCCAGGTGAATGGATGGTCAGGTGAATGGATGGATAGGTGAATGGATGGATGGCGAGGGGGTGGATGCTCAGGCAGGGTGCGCAAGGCGTGCAGGCAGGGTGGGCAATGCGTGCAGGCACGTCCTGCGGGAATGTGCCGCGGCGTCCACGCTTGCCCGGCCTCCACTTGTGCCTGCCTGCCTGCCTGCCTGCCTCTCCCCGCGTCTCTCCTCCAGGGCCCGCTCGATTCCTCCCTGTGGGACATCTGGCAGCAGCCCTGCGCGTCCTTGCTTGTGCGTCCCTAACCTCAGTGTGTGCCCCCCTCCCCTTTGCCTTCCTTCAGACCTGCTGGGTTCATCCCTGTGGGACATCTGGAACCAGGAGGGGCAGCAGCTGACGGCGCAGTACGTGGCGTGCGTGGCGGTGGAGGCGCTGAACATCCTGGAGGCGCTGCACCAGAAGGGGTGAGCGCCTGGCTGCGCTCTGTGTCCTTGGGTTGCTTGTCTGTTGCCCACACGGCCAGGCAACGGCAGTCTCTTGTCGTGGTCGACTGCTGCCCTCTCGGCCTGTCAGTGTGAAAGACTACCCTCTCTCCTCCCCGCAGCTACGTGCACGGCGACGTCAAGCCGGAGAACTTCCTGCTGGGCCAGCCGGGCACCCCGCGCTCCAACAAGCTCTACCTGGTGGACTTCGGGTTGGCGCAAAAGTGGCGCGATTCGCGCGGCTCACACGTCAAGTGAGCGCCAGTGTGCTCTGCCTGCTCATCACCTCACCCTGCTTGCCGTCTATGCCTGGTACTGCCGCAGGCGCAGTGCTGAGTTGTGAAACTGCAGGCGGGCTGACCTTCGATTGCCGTAATGCAAGCTGTGATCCCTCTCGTCAATTGCGCCTGCGCCCATTCTTGTCCCCTACTGACAGGTACGACCAGCGGCCAGACGACTTCCGCGGCACCATCCGCTACGCCAGCGTGCACGCGCACCTGGTGAGTGCAGCGCACGCTCGCCTGCTGCTGTGCGTCCTGGCGTGCCGTGCTGCCCGTGCGCGCAAGCGGCAGTGTCTGCCCCGGGTGCACACCCCCGCGTTTGTGCATCACGCATCGACCCCCCCCCCCCCCCCCCCCCCCCCCACACACACACACAAACACACACCATTCTTCTGCCCTGCCCACCTGCAGGGCCGCACCCCCAGCCGCCGCGACGACCTTGAGTCGCTGGCCTACACGCTGCTCTTCCTGCTCAACGGGCGGCTGCCGTGGCAGGGGTTCCAGGGGGACAACAAGGGCTACCTGGTGGCCAAGAAGAAGATGGCGACGAGCGCGGAGACGCTGTGCAGGTGCGGTGGGGGGGCGGGCGGGCGGGTTGGTGGGTTGGTGGGCAGTGGTGGAGTGGGGTGTGCAGGTTGGGCCTGGGGCGTGCGTGCGTGCATGCATGCGTGCGCGCGTGCGTGTGTGTGTGCGTGCCAGAGTGCTCGCGCGTGCATCGTGTCCTTAACCTGCTCTGCCCCGCTCCCTCGCCGCCGCAGGTACAAGCCCGACGCGTTCAAGACCTTCACGGAAGCTGTGCTGAACCTCAAGTTTGAGGAGGAGCCGATGTGAGTGCCGCCAGCTTGCTGCTGCTGCTGCTGCTGCCGCGGCCTGCTGCCGCTGCGCCGCTGACGCTGTGCCCCGCTGACTGCGCTGTCGCCGCTGCTGCTCTCACCCTCACCAACCGCCTGCCCTCTTCCCGGTGCTCGTGCAGGTATGCTGCATACATTGCGCTGTTTGAGCCGCTGCTGGGCGCGCCGGGACCCACGCGGCCCATCCAGGTGGAGAACGCGGTCAAGGTGAGGCGCCCCGGCAGCCACAGTTTGCTTTTTGAACGGATGTGGTGGTTGTGGAGGTGCCACTGCCTCGTACGTTCGCAGGGCCTGTGCCCGCATCCGTCCGCATCAGCTGCCTGGCAGACTGTGATGCGGGCGTCCGCCGGCCTCCGTCTGCCCACCGGCTGCCCGCGCCTGCGTCCCTGTTGCCTGCAGGTCGGCCAGAAGCGCGGGCGCAGCCAGCTAGAGGAGCTCAATGCAGAGGCGTTGGACGGCAGCAAGCGCAAGAAAATCCGGCTGGGCTTCCCCGCCAGCCAGTGGGTGACTGTCTACAACAAGCACCCGCCCATGAAGCAGCGGTGGGTGCCTGGGGGGGGGGGGGGGGGGGAGGGGGGGGGGCTCGCACGGCTGCCATGCATGCACGCCCGACTGCCTGCCCGCATGCCGCCTCGCCTGCATGCCTGGACCCCTGTACGTACGTGTCCCATGCACACACGTGTTCTGCCCCACCCTAAACCTCAAGCACCCTCCCCACCTTCCGCGCAGCTACCACTACAACGTGTCCAACCACCGCCTGGACGTCCACGTCAGCAAGGGCTTTGACGACGGCCTCTACATCTCCTCTGTGTGAGTGCGCGATTAATCTGCCTCTGCCCGCTACAGCCGTGCCGGGTGCCGGAAAAGCGGCGTGTGTGAGAGGATGCCGTCTAGGCGTGGTTGTGCGCACAAGATCAACCGACGGACATGTTTATTGCTGCCCCCCCCTCTGCTCTGCCACGCAGCTGCGCCTGCGGAGACCTGTGGGCCATCATCATGGACGCAGGCACTGGCTTCTCGCAGCAGGTGGGTGCCGCGCCCGCAAGCGCCGTGCAGGGCGTCCCAACAGGGTGATCCGTCCTAGGGCGGTGTGCAGGCTGCTGCCCTTTCCCGCCCACCGCCGACCCCCGAAAGCATCGAGCCACGCGCCCCAACCCGCCCCTGAAACCGTTGGTCTGTGGCGCTGCAGGTGTACCGCGTGGCGCAGCGCTCCTTCCTGCCCAAGGACTGGATCATGGAGCAGTGGGACAAGGGCTTCTACATCACCGGTGGGTGGCCGCTGGGCGCGGTGCGGCGTGCACATGCGTGCACATCTGCTGCAGCTCGTGTCGCTGCCATGTGCCCCGACAACCGTCGGCCCGATCCGCCGCCGCCTCGTGCTCCTCCCCTCCCCCGCCTGCCCTGCAGCGATTGCTGGCAGCACCAACATGAGCAGCCTGGTGGTGATGAGCAAGGGGACCAAGTTCACGCAGCAGAGCTACAAGGTGTCGGGTGAGCGCTGAGCCGGCGGTATGGGCGGCGCCTGGCTGGGGGTGGTTGGCGGGGGCGGGGGGGGGGGGGGGGGGGGGGGGCGCAGGGGCACTTGCTGGCTGCGGCACGCAGCACAAAGTGCGCCTCGCTGTGCCGCCAGGGGCAGGGCGTTGCGTCGACCCTACCCGTCGCACGTCTCTCGCAGTCTCTTTCACCCCTTTTTGGAGCGTTACATGTGCCAGCAACCGCAGGGGGCGTTGCTGGCAGCGCGTCGACCCTCCCCTGTTTCTGCCCCCTTTTGTGTGGTGGCAGACTCCTTCCCCTTTGAGTGGATCAAGAAGAAGTGGCGTGAGGCCTTCCACGTCACCGCCATGGCCACCAGCGGCACGCAGTGGGCGGTGGTCATGAGCCGGGGGGCCGGCTACCTGGACCAGGTGGTGGAGCTGGACTTCCAGGTAGTAAGGGTTAGGCAGCTTGATAGACACGGGAATTTTCGGTGTTCCTGCAGGCAGAGCAGACCAGGCTTGCGCTGTCCTCTCGAGCGGCGCTTGCGCAGCAGAGCGGCAGCGTGTGTTGCGCTGCCGCGCCTGCTCTTGTGTCGTGTGCCCTTCTCTGCTGCCGCCAGCTTGTGCTGATGCCGCCGCCTCCCGCTGCGTGTCCCTCCCTCCCTCCCTCCCTGCAGTACCCCTCTGAGGGCATCCACAAGCGCTGGGACGGAGGGTACCGCATAACCGCGGCAGCGTCCACTCCTGACCAGGTGTGCGGGCGCAAGTGTGTGCTTGAAGCGTTGTTGCAGCAGCCCGACCGGCAAACAAACACGCGGGGCCGGCCGGGCTGCTGCTCCTGAGGGCGCAGCGCTGCGGGGCAGCGCAGCAGCCGGTGTGGAGCGAGGGACGCCTCAACAGACTCTCACCAGTCCCATTGCTGCCCTCGCGACCCTGCCATCTGCCCCCCCTCCAACCGCTGCAGTCTGCGTTTGTGCTGTCCATCCCGCGGCGCGCCATGTCGGACGAGACGCAGGAGACGCTGCGCACCAGCACCTTCCCATCAGGTGCGCACAGGGCACTGCACGTGCAGGGCGGCCTGCATGGGGGAACGCGCCTATTGAGCGCTTATTGAGCTCGCTGGGCTTGAAGCGTTTGCGAGCCGGGTGGCTGGTGGGAGCCTGCGCGAGCCTGGCCTGTGCTCCGCCACCGCACCTGCCGCCGCTGCTGGCTCCGCATTTTCCGACTGGCGACTCCCTTCCTCTTGTGTGTTCCTCTCCTGCTGCAGAGCACGTCAAGGAGAAGTGGGCCAAGGACCTGTACATTGCCGGCATCTCCTACGGCCGTACCGTCACTTAGGCCCGTCGGCCGGCAGCGTCGCTCGAGCGTCGGCACCTAGGCTTGCAGCAGCAGGGCACTCTCAGCGCACCCCAGCTTGCGTTGGCCGCCCTGGCGCGCCCCGCCCCGCTCAGCCCAGTAGCAGCAGCAGCAGCAACAACCCAAACAACCAAAGACCTAGACCAGCAATGCAGCAATGCAGCATGCAGTGCAGCAGCAGCAAGTGTAGTAGCCTCCCGTCCTGTCCACCGCCAGCACCCAACAACCGAGCAGCACCCAGCACCCAACTGCAGGCAGTGCCCGGCGCGTGCACCGCGCAGCCAACAGCCAGAAACACGCGGCTGCCGCCGCCGCGCGGTGCGCGCGCACGCATCCATCGCAACTGACTTTTCACCCGGCACAACAAGAAGTCCGGCGGCGCAGCCTGCGCCTTGCCTCAGTGTACCATCCACAGTCGCTCTTTCTACCGTGCATGCCAGCTAATGAACCCGGTTTGGCTCCGCCGCCTCCGTTTTGCTGTTCTGTTTTGCTCCCCTGTTTCCCAGGCCTCCCCCCCCGCCGCTCTCCTACTTTGTGTTCCATGCTGTGCTCCCGGCTCTGCTCTCTCTCTAATGTGCAACCCACTCCCGATGCACAGCACATCTGCTCCCCTGTGAACGCTGTTCAGGGAAAAGGCAACGAGGCTGTGTGCTGGCTTCGAATGGGCGACTCGCAAATGAGCGGCGGCACTCGCGCCCGCATGGCGGTGACGATGTGCAAGGAGAGGCTCCAGTTGCTGGACCGCATTTCCCGCTGCCTCCCTCAGTCCCAGAGCCGGCCTGATTCACTTTGCCAGTCGAGGACCGGGGAGGGGCTCCTTCCAACTCCGCCCCCAAAAACCCTCCCGCCTGGCGCCGCTCGCCTGCCACAGCGGAACCAAGCTCGTAGTCGAGGTGTCTTTTACGATTGACGGCGATGCCTGGGGCGCGACAGGCAAGCGCAGGAGTGCGCGCCCGCGCTCTCGCGCAACCACGCAGACCTGGAAGCGATCCAGGGCGTCAGCGCAAAGAGCCTGATGGCGTACGCATCGCCCAACCCGCCTGGCCAGCCGCCACACACCGCCGCAGCCGTCGCCCTCTCGCCGCCCCCGCCGCCACTTGCAGACAATGGAGGGTCTGCTGGAGGTGCAGCATCGTGATGGCAGCATCGTCACCAGCGATGGCGTGCCCCTGCTGGACGGTTTGCCGGTCAGCGCGACAGTGCGCGCGGAGCCTGGCTGCGCAGTAGTGGGGCTGCAGACCAGTGACGGTGCACTCGCCTGCCGCGCCGACTTCCTGATCCGCAAGGTGAGCACACAGCGAGCGTCAGATAATGGAGCACCGATTTGAGCACCCACTGCGCTGCACCCAGCAGCCACAGCTGCGTGCACCCACCTGACCCACACCCACCTGACCCTCGTCGCCCCCCTTCCCTTGCCAGCTGCATGCCTCGCGCTTCCTGGCCCTGGGCCGCACCTCGCTCTGGTGGAGCGCCCCCGCCTGGGGAACCAGCACACAGCAGGTGGGTAGCGGGGATGTGGGTGCTGGCCATGCGTGGCAGAGCGTTTGCGTCTGTGTGCTGATCCCAGGGCGCAGCTGTCTCGCTCTGGTGGAGCGCCCCCGCCTGGGGAACCAGCACACGGCAGATGGGTGCTAGATGGGTGATGGCGGCATGGGCGTGCCAGGTCGGTCCTGGATGCATGGGCGCCTCTGCAATTGGTAGTGTAACTCGTGCCCTGCACCTGGGCTCCTCGACAGGTTCCTGAAGAAACACAGTTCCTGCTTGTTGAGCTGCCGAGCGGCACCTGCGGCGGCGGCGACGATGCGCCCACCTACGCCCTGCTGCTGCCGCTCATCGACAGCGGCGCCTTCCGCGCCACGCTGCGCCCGGCCAGGTCTGTGGAAGGAGCACGAAACGGGTGGGGAGCCGCGTGCTGCAGAGGGGAAGCATTGCCAGCATTGTGGGCGGCGGCAGTGGCTGCACCCTTGCCGCTGCCCAGTGCTGCCTCGGTTCCCTCACCCTCTGCCACTCGTGCAGCCGCGGCGACGGCGAGGGCGCGCTGGCGCTGCGCATCGAGAGCGGCGCCGCTGACGTGGCAGCCGCCAGCTGGCCGGGGGCGCTGCTGGTGGCGGCCGGGCGCGACCCGTACGCACTTGTAGATGCTGCGGTGGCTGCTGCAGCGCGGCTGTCAGGTGCGTGGGGCTTTGTGGCTACTGTGGTGCATGGGCGGTGTGTCTGATGCGCCCCGTGGACGGCAGCCCTCAGGGCTGCACGACCACCTGCCCCCCTGCCCTTCCGCCCCATTCACGCCGCAGGCACATCCAAGCCCCGCTCCGATAAGGAAGTGCCTGCCTCAGCAGACGTGTTTGGCTGGTGCACGTGGGATGCCTTCTACAGCAAGGTGTGACTGGACCCCCGCCACTGCCGTCGCTCGCACAGAAGTCGACAGCCCCCAATTAACCCCTCCTTTGCCTCCATATAGAAGCCCTTGAACCATGTGGCTGCACATGCTGCCGAGCGCTGTGCACGGCAAACGCGCCAGCCAGCCGTCGCTTCCTGGCCACCCTGCCCGCTGCACGTGTTGTGCTTTGGTGCCCCACCCTGCGCAGGTTTCTGCGGCGGGCCTGTCGGCGGGGCTGAGCAGCCTGGCGGCAGGCGGCGCCCCACCCCGCTTCCTGATCATTGACGACGGTTAGTTCATGTCATGTGTTTGATTGGTTATAGCAAACGTTTTGTTGAAGGCTCGATTGTCAAGTGCTGGCTGCACCATAAAGGCACGCTCGCCCCCAGCTCACCGCCTCCTCTCCTCCCTGCATCTGTGCACCGTCTGTCGCCAGGCTGGCAGCGCACCGACGTGGACAAGGAGTTCCGTGCCGCCGGTGAGGCAAATCACGGGCGGGCAGCGGGATGGGACGTCAAGCCTTGATGATGGCATGCATCATGTGGTGCTCCAGGGTGCATGCACGCCTGCCTTCCTGCTGACCCCACTTCCCCTAGTGCCTGCCGCCCATCCTCTGCAAGCAAATCCCTCTGTCACCATGCAGCCGCGTCCGGCTGCGCGCACACCCCTGCACAGAATGGCGTGGGCATGGGCAGTGCTGTGCACGAAGTGGTGGAAGAGGCAGCTGCTGGGCTGCTCAGCGGGCCAGACAACCATGTGCGCTGCTTGGTTGCAGGGGCAGGGGCAAACTGGGGAGGGTAGCCAGGTAGCGGTGCCCTGCTTGTCGGGGCGCAGCACCGCATGCCTCCCCTTGCAGCCTGGCGTTAACTGTCCTCATCCCCACCCCTCGCATCCTGCACCCCCCAACTTGGCTCTCCTGCAGATGGACCAAAACTTGGCGGCCATCCATCAGATTCAGCGAGAGGACGGCAGCAGCAGCGGCAGCGGCTCTGCCACCGAGGGGACGCCCAGCGGCGGCGCAGGCAAGGGCAGCTCCTCCGCCGGCGCTACAGCCTACGGCACCCAGAGCGCCAATGGCGGCGGCTGCGCCCTCACGCCCCTCGTCCCTGCCACCAGCACCGGCCGTGGCGGCCTGCTGGCTGCTCTGGAGGCTGCTGTGCGAGCTGCGCTGGGCCGCCTGGCTGCAGGAGGTGCTCAGCTGGAGGCCGCCTTCCTCAACAAGTGCAGGCAGAGTGAGTGTGGGGCTTGATGGGTGGTGAAAAGAGGGCTACTGCTTGCTGGCGTGCCAGTCATCCACTGTCTCGTCTGCCGCACCTGCCTCCCTGCACCCTCACCCTGCGCCCGCCACTGCCCTCCTGCCCAGTCCTGGAGACCACGCCCGCCCACTCCCCGCTCATGCGCCTCTTCTCTGCACTGGCCACCTCCCGCCTTCTGCGTCGCCCGCTGCTCTCCTTCTACGCCAGCGTGTCGGGTGAGGGGGTGGGGGGGATGGTTGAGGGCAGACGTGTGTGTCGTGCCGACAGCAGCGCTAAAAAAAAGTCTACGAAGCCCCGCCCTTCCGCCAACCCATCCGCAGACCACACTCGCCGCCTGGTGTCCATCAGCGCTAATGCCAAGTTTGCCGGGCCAAGCACGGGGCCAGCGAGCTCACTCAGCGTACGTCTCTGTGCTTGAGGTGTTCCCCTTGATTGAGGTGTCCTCCTTGCTTGCGGAGGGGTGGCAGGTGGCATGGAATGGCAAGCATACGCGCTGTGCTGTCACGCACCCTCTCATGGCTGCTTGCACTCTCGTGGCTTTCGTCCTGCCGTCAACCCTGCCTGCCATCGAGCCACCCCGCTTTGTGTGATGCCCCGCAGAGCGGTGGCGGCGACCTGGCAGCTGTGGTGAAGTCGCTGAAGGAGCAGCACGGCGTGGCGTACGTGTATGCCTGGGTGAGTGAGAGGCAGCACTGCACCTGCACTGCTGCAAAGTTCTCACCGAGCGGGCGTCACCCGATGGGACCATGCCGGGGGCAAGCTGTCGCGTGCCCACCCACTCCCCTTCTCACCCATGTTCTGCTGCAGCACGCGATGATGGGCTTTTGGGGAGGCGTGGGCCTGCAAGATGAGGAAATGCAGCGGTACAAGGCAAGGCACGGGAGCGGCTCTGCACGTGCACTGTGCACGTTTGGGCGCTTGCGGAACATGCAGCTGGCGCTCCCGTTTCTCACGTGTGCCTCACGATAAGACTAACGCTGTTCTCTCATG
This sequence comes from Micractinium conductrix, assembly GCA_002245815.2. Taxonomy (NCBI): domain Eukaryota; kingdom Viridiplantae; phylum Chlorophyta; class Trebouxiophyceae; order Chlorellales; family Chlorellaceae; genus Micractinium; species Micractinium conductrix. The sequence goes on along the minus strand of LHPF02000014.1, from coordinate 433,381 downwards.
TACAGCCTGAGTTGGTGATGCCCACCCCCACCCCCGGCATGCTCACAGTCGACCCGGCGGTGGCCTGGGTGCAGCCGGTGCTGAGGTGGGTGCGGACAGCTGGGTTGTAGGCGGACAAGGCGCCGTGTACAAGACTTTTTGTTTGCCTGCCTGCGCGCCCCTGACCGTTCCCTCGCGTAGCACTCGTGGCCACCACACCCTCGCCCTCCCGCCCCCACCCTTCTCCAGCGGCGTCGCCCTGCCCGCTGACCCCTCGGCCCTGCACCGCGACATGCACGCCTACCTGGCAGGCTGCGGCGTGGACGGAGTCAAGGCGGGTCGACAGGGCGCACGGGCAGGGGGCAGCAGGCAGCTAGCCTGCGCGCCGCGGCGAATGGACTCGCGCTCATGCCTGCTTGGGAATCATGCACCGGCCACGTGGCATGCACACGTGTCTGCTCCTGCCACGTGCCCTATCTCCCAAACAGGTGGACGTCCAGTCGACGGTCGGCCTGCTGGGCTCTGGCACCAGCCGCGGCGGCGGCGCGGCGCTGGCGGCAGCCTACCACGCCAGCCTGGAAGCGTCTGCGGCGCAGCACTTCCCTGGGAACCAGCTCATAAACTGCATGTGCCACTCTTCGGAGGATCTCTACAGGTCTGCGGCTGCGGATGGAGGGGCGGCGACATGTGCGGAAAGAATGCACATGCTGCGGGAGTGTGCATTGTGTGGCCCACCTCCTCTCCGAGCTGCTGCTGGTGCAGCCCCTGCGTTTTTGCCTTTCGCCTGCATGCGTATGCCCACCTGTCATTGGCACGAAACGTAGAACACACACACTGCCCTGAACTGCATGCCGACGCCCCCCCATGGCGCCCCGCCCGACAGCTCCCTCCCGCCATCCTTTCCCCCTTTGCTTTTCCTGCAGGATGGAGAATACGGCGATCGCGCGCACCTCTGACGACTTCTACCCCACAAACGAGGCCTCCTGGCATTCCCACGTGGCCAACTGCGCGTACAACTCGCTGTTCTTTGGGGCTCTGGTGATCCCCGACTGGGGTGAGCTCCACAGACCCTACTGTGTGCTGATGACGTAGTGCGTGCTCAGCGTGCATCGCGTTCCTTGCCAACACTGCGGCAGCCTCGACCCCACATGCACCTGCTACCCCCCACCTGCAGACATGTTCCACTCGCAGCATGCCGCTGCGCTGCTGCACGCCACCGCGCGTGCTATCAGCGGTGCGTGGGCGGTTCGCTTGTCCCAGGGTTGGGACGAGGCGAGCACGGTTGGGTTGCAGCAAGGCCGCCCACTGCTTCTCTCCCCTGCCCAGTCCTCCGCTCACCCATATCCGTACCCTTGCCGCTGCCTCGTCCCTCCAGGCGGCCCTGTGTACGTTTCAGACCGCCCAGGCCGCCACGACTTTGCTCTGCTGCGCCGCCTGGTGCTGCCCGACGGAGCCGGTGGGTTTGGTCGGGTCAGTCAGCCATCGAGTCAGCCATCAAAACAGGGCTGTCGGGTTGAGGGACTCTCGATGGGTAGGCCACCGTCCTCAGGGCGGCCGTGGCGCTGCCGGCCTTATATCTCTTCAATTCTGCGCCACCCCTCTCCCTCTCCCCCCTCCCCGTCCCAACAGTGCTGCGCTGCCGCCTGCCGGGCCGCCCTACCGCCGACTGCCTGCTCTCTGACGTGAGCCGCGACGGCGTGACGGCACTCAAGGTGGGCAAAGGGTATGCGGGGTGGGGAGATAGATGCAGCGTCTCCTTGAACGGTGGCTGAGCAAGAGCCCTTGAACTGCGCCAGCCACCAGGAGAGCTGAAGCTTGCTCTCTTTGGCAGGCTGCCTTTGCATCTGCTCGTTAAGTAAGTCCCGTTGAAGGCCCTCCCTCCCACCACCACCATCGCCACCCCCCAGGTGTGGAGCGCCAACGCTGCGACTGGCGCTGTCGCTGTCTTCAACATCCAGGTCTGAAACAACTGATGCCTGGGAGTATCTGGGTGCTCAAGCCGCAGCAGCTGGGGGCCGGCTGTTGCGCATGCTGCTGGTGGGGCGCCTGCACATGCATGCGAGTTCTCTGGCTGGCAGATGCTTGGCAGGCAGGCAGGAGGGGCTCGATCTGACCTTCCAAACCGCACTTCTCTGTGACTACCCCCAGGGCTCTGCCTTCGAGCGCGACCTGCGCCGCTTCCACAAGCACGCCGCGGCGCCGCCGGCGCTGACGGCGCGCGTGGGACCCGCCGACGTGCCGCCGCTGGCGGGGGAGGCAGAGCAGTTTGCGGCGTACGTGGACAGCACGCAGGTAGAAGAGAAGCGACGTGCCCCACACCGGGCGGGAGGGAGGCAGTGGCGAGAGCTCGTGTGCGCGAGCGGTGGGACGTGCGCCAGAAGCCTCCTGCACGCCTGCGCGCCCAGCCCCGTCTCCACCCAGAGTCTTGCCCCCCGCGCACATGCACCCTCCTATCTATCCCTCCCATACACGCCCGTACAGGAGCTCTCTCTGCTGGCACCAGGCGAGGCAGTGGAGGTGCACGTGGCCGGCGGCGGCGGCTCCGACATCGTCACCCTCTGCCCGGTGGCGCGGGTGGGTGCTGCGCCGCTGCGCCGCTGGCGGGCGAGCAGGCGGCAGCTGTGCGGTTCAGCCGCCTGCCATGGACCGCCGGGGGTATCCTCTGGGGTGCAGGGTGCTACTCTGCTGTGACACTCTGCGAGAGCAGCCTTTGAGTTGCATGGCCAACGCTGCCGGCTGGCTCGTTTTTTGCAGGCCGGTGACATGCACTTTGCTCCCATTGGTCTGCCCGGCATGCTCAACAGCGGCGGCGCTGTCATGAGGTGCGGGGCGTGCAGCGGATGCGGGGAAACGGGGCGCGTGTTGCAGCGCAGTCCTGAACCCTGCACGGCGCTCGCACCCCGCTTGATCACGCATCCCCTCCCTACTGCCCTTACATTGTGTCCTAATCTGCAGCTGCTCCTTTGAGGGCGGCCACTCCGATGATGGATTTGAGGTGCAGCCCGCACGTGCCAGCATGACCCTGCGCGGCGCCGGCCCGCTGCTGTGCTACGCCTCGCACAGCCCCTGCTCCGTCGTGCTGGGGGGCGCTGAGGTGCGTCAATCCACCCAAGCGGCGTGGGTAAGCGTGGCGGGATGGTAGGCGCATGCACCGCCAGCGGAGAATAGACGAACAGGCTCGTCCACCCCACCAACAACTCTACACAAAAAGCCATGCCACGACCCCCTACGATGCCTGTCGTTCCCTTCTGCAGGTGCCTTTTGAGCACGAGCCTGCCAGCGGGGCGCTGCGCTTCGAGCTGCTGCGCCGCGGGGGCGAGCCCGCCAGCGCGCCACTGGACTGCACCATCCAGTTCTGAATCATCCGTGGCCTGCACTGCCTGGGGCGCTGCACTGTGTGCGTGCCCTCCCCAGCCAGTTTCGACAGCCTCCCACAACACTTTAGCCCACCGCATGCCCTGTAGCACTCGCGACAGCAACCGCATGCCCTGTAGCACTCGCGACACGACCTTTTGAACTGGCAGCCAAATGGCTGCCTCTCTGCCACAAATGGCCCCCAGTCATTCCTTCGTCTGGCCTTGCTCTGCGCCACGCCCATGCCCTCCCTAAACCCATATCCTGCCTTTCCTGCTAAGCTATTCTTTCCGGTGTGACCCTGCGCCCCCCACACCCAATATGTCCCCATTCGTCTCCACTTGCACCTGGTGGCGCCGCCCATCTGGCACCTGCAAGTTGTGAAAGCTTGTGGTATCCATGCAAATTTCAATGCGCAGCAGAGGGCGTAGGTCAAGAGCGAGGTATCACGAGGAGCAGGCAGCGTCAAGCACACAGCATGGTCGGGCGAAGCAGAAAGCAGACTGGCAGGAGGGCACACAGTGTAGGGTCGGAGCAGCGCCGGCAAAGAAGGGAGCGGCTGCCGGCGCCGCGCCGCCTCAAACCAGCGTGGGCCGCCCGCTGTGCTGCCCGTCGACGCCGCTGCCGCCGCCGCCCTCACCGCCGAGATGCCCAAACTCTTGTTTCCAAAAGTCCTTGGCCTCGCTCTTTGTGCGGATATTCCACAGAGGGTGCGACGCCGCCTGCTGCTCCACCTGCAGGAGGGGGGGGGGGGACAGGCAGCAGCACGTGGCTCACTTGGGGAATGCCGTGGAGGCTGCCATTGCAGGCCGCCACCGCCTGCAGAATGAAGAGTGATTAGACGCTTTGAAGAGATAGATGGGGGGCAGCGCTGGCACCCACCTCCTCCCGAAACTTGGTCTTCCGCTTCAGGCAGGCCCACAGGTCTGTCCACTTTGAAAAGCAGTCGTCCAGCTGGCCGTACATGTAGTACTGCTGCAGCTGGTAGGCGGGCGCTGCGGGGCAGGGACACGTAGAGACACAATTAGGAGCGGATCACGACGGCAGCTGCTGGGCGGGCGCTGTGGGGCAGGAGCACGAGGGGACGGCGTGGGCACGGCATGTTGACAGCGGAGAGCGCGACGGCAGCCATGGGAGGCATGCGTGCTGCACGGCGCACCGCCCCAGCAACCTGCCACTCACAGTAGCAGACCCACACCGACTCGAAGCAGACCATGCAGTTGCCCTGCACGGGCACGGGGGGGGTGGGGGTGGGGTGGGTGGGGGTGTGGGTGTGTGTGTGGGGGGGGGGGGGGGGGGGGGGGCGGGGGGCGGGGGCGGGGCGGGCGGGTCTAGCCAGCACAGCCTTCTCGTCGCGCTGCCGCCTGCCGCCTGCCGCCGCCGCCGCCGCCGCCCGCACCCAACATTCACCTTGCGGTCCTGCCCCACTTTGGCGGCATCTGAGCTGCTGCTGGGTTCTGCTGCGGCTGCCGGCGCGGCGCTGGTGCTCGCAGCGCTCGCTGGTTGCGGGACTTCTGCGCTGAACGCTTCGGGCTGGCGGTCCGGAGCGCTCATGGGAAGCGACAGGACTTGCGAAAGTGGAGACAGCGCAGCGGGGCACGCAGGAGGCCGCACTTTTGGGGGTTTGCACATGCAGGCCCACAACCCTCGCCTGCTCTCTAGAATGCCTCGGCAGCTGCGCCGCCTGCATTACATCTTCGTGCGAACATCAATTCGCAGCAACATAGCTCCGGCCGGCTGACGGCGACCCTCCACTCGAGCCCGCCGCCGCCGGTCGCCTGCCACCGCCTGGCACCCCAGGCGCAGCCTGCCCTTCCCGCAGCAAGCAGCGGGTGTGCAGGGCCAGCTGTGGGCGCTGCAGCTCGACTACTCATCCTGCAGCGATTCAGCTCACCACTCACCGCCTTCTGCAGCGCCCGTGCGCTCTAGAGAGAAGCACGAAATGCCGGCGGCCCTCGACACAGCACGTGGTGTGGGGAGTAGCGCTGCAGCCTGCCTGTGCACCAAGGCTGTTGCAGTCGGCATTGCCGGCGCACCGCCGCCCGCCGGCGCGGCGGCGCACCCACTGGCGCCGTGCAGCAAGGCGTGGCTTCCAGATGAGCCGGCCGCCAGCAGCGGCAGCGCTGCCACAGCTACGAGTGCGGATGCAGCCATGCAGCCATCGCCAGCCGGCAGCACGAACGCTGGCGCTCCAGCATGCCTGCTACCGCTGCCTGGACGGCTTGCAACAGCCCCCTCCGCAAGCAGCAGCAGCCTGGAGTCTCTGGGGTTGGCAGCGCCCGGCACGCCGGCGGCCACGGCCGAAGGCGGCGCCGTCATAGAGCTTGCTGCGCCGCTGGCGGCGCCGCGCCCCCGTGCCTACGTCACGCTCCTGACCAGGTGGGTTGGGGTCTCTCTGCAGTGCTGCACATACCTTACTTGCCGATTGTGTGCTGCAATAGGGCCTGACAGCCAAGCATGCGGCTCTCCAGGCATGCGGCCCTCCCACTGCCCAGCCTCCACCACCACTTGCACCGCCACTCCCCCTGCAGGGACAGGTACCTCCCCGGCGTGCAGGCGCTGGCGCGCAGCCTGCAGGCGGTGGGCGCGGCGCACCCCCTGCTCGTGATGCACACCCCTGACACCCTCTCCGCAGAAGCGGTGGCCGCGCTGCACGGCGAGCCAGGCTGCGAGCCGCTGCGGATTCAGCGCTACCGCCCGCCGGGTGCGGAGGGGGCTGCGCTCAGCGGGCAGGGGGGGCAGGAGTGGCGCAGGGCTGGAGGGTTGCTTGTTAAGCGAGCAGCAGCGACAGCTGCGCAGCAGCTAGGTGGCAGGGCACGGCAGCCTGCCACCGGCAGGTGTTGCACACCTCTTGAAAGCGCACCCACAAAGCTTGCGCCCCCCCCCCCCCCTGCTGGTGTGCTGCCGCTGTGCCGCAGGCAAGCATGCCGCCAGCACGTACAAGCTTCCAGCCTACGCAGAGTGCTGGAGCAAGCTGCGCATGTGGCAGCTGGAGCAGTACGAGCGGTGCGCCGTTGCTGCTGTGCCCTGATGCTGCTTTCTCTTTGTTTCGTTTGGCAAATCATCGCCATGCGTGCCAGCAGAGGGCTGAACAGCACAACCACCGGGGCAACGGCAAATGGCTAGCAACACAACCCACTGCGTTGGCTGGCAGCCGTCGCTCCTTCATGCCCCCCCCCCCCCCACCCACCCACACCCACCCACCACATACACACACACACCACCCACCCACCCACCCACCCACCCACCCACCCACCCACCCACCCACCCACCCACCCACCCACCCACCCACCCACCCACCCACCCACCCACCCACCCACACACACCCCACCCCCACCCCCCACCACACACCACACCCCCACCCCCACCCCCACCACACACCACACACACCACCACCCCCACCCCCAGGCTGATCTACCTCGATGCCGACATGATCCTCCTGCGCTCCATAGACCACCTCTTCGACCTGCCGCACGGCTTCTGGGCAGGCGCGGTGCAGGGTGTTGCAGGGTGTTGCAGCTGCCAGCGCAGCTCTGTTGCAGACGCTCAAGGCTGCTAGGGTGGCCTGAGCAGCAGGGCGTGGTAGTGAGAGAGCCGCCGCTCACAGCGACCCCTCCCGACCCTCCGCCGCACCACGTGCGTGCAGCGCCCGACTGCACGGCGGGACGGCAGACGCTGGCAGAGCGTGACGCCTGCCCGCTGTTCTGCTGTGACCGGCCACAATACTTCAACGCAGGTAGGGGCAGGTGGAGAGGAGAGCTGGCGTGCTGAGACGAGGCGGGTGGGAACCACCTGGCCAGAAGCGGGGGCGGCACAGGAGGGCGGGGTTGCACAGTGCAGCCGGCACGCACGTGAACATGTACCGGTGTTGGGTTGGCTCTGCTCTCTCTGTTGATCCCCACACTGCCCTCGCCCATGCCCTCGCCCACTGGCCTCGCCGCAGGCTTGTTCGTGATGCAGCCGTCTGCTGCTGAGCTGGCGCGGTTCGAGTGCATGCTGGCAGCCGGCAAAGCGGTGGTGGGGGGCTACGCTGAGCAGGACTTGCTGAACGCCGCCTTCGCTGTGAGCAGCGGCTGCGCATCGTGACATCGCTTCTGTTCGCGTGGCTTGGGAGGCCGTGAGCAAACCACTTCTGCTGCCCTGTTGGCCGCGGGGTTGATGTGCATGGCATGCAGGGCAGCGAGCTGGCATGGCCTTGCGCGGATCGAGGGGTTGCTACTTGCCGCAAGTAGCCGGGTATGCAGGGCAGGGCGGCGTCCCGTCGGGGCTGCGCGCGCCACTGCTGTAGTGACCAGAACCGACCACAAAGTGATGCTGACGGCGCCCGCAGCAACCCATCCCCCTGTGCTGCAGGGCACCTGGCGCGTGCTGCCGCACACCCTCAACTGCCAAAAGGTGCGGTGGTGTGTCGCGCCCCGCTGAGTCCACCGCAACCCTCCTCTGCGGCAGCCTCTGTACCAGCGTGCATGGCGTCTCCCCGACCACGTGGCCTGGCGTGCTGCCTGCGCTAGACCCCGGCACGCTGTGCGCGCTGTGATCATGCCACGTGTCAGGTGGCCCCTCTGCATTTGCCGCTTCAGGGCATCCGGGACCACCACCCAGAGCTATGGGAGGCGCACAGGGACCACGTGGCGGTGCTGCACTACACCGACGCAAAGCCCTGGCAGCCGGGGCACCCAGGCAAGCGAGGGGCACCCAGGCAAGCGAGGGGCGCCTCGCAACCCCTGCCTCGCAACCTGCTGGGCGGCAGCAGGTCTGGGCAGGGGGAAGGCCTCGGCAGGTCGCAGAGTGGCACCAAGGGTGCGGTGCGTCGGCACCCCATGGCAGTACGCCGACAAACGCCGGCGCTAGTCCCGTGTGCTGTTCCCCCCTCACGCCTGCAGAGCATGAGCGGCACCGAGACCTGGTTGCCCTCTGGTGGGCTGTGTACGAGCGGCGGGTTCAGGCGCTTGCACGCGCGACGGCGCCACTGCTGTAGGCGCTTTGATCGAGAGTTTGGTTTGCAGCTGCCGGCGTCTCGACAGCTAGCTCGGCTGTTGGAACGTCACGCCGCGGGTTACAGCAGGAGCTGGGGGTTCCAAGTGTGCGCTGCTGGGTGGAGTATGAATGCAAGGCAATGAGCGATTCAAAGGCTGATGCGCTAGCGAGCGCTCTAGGGCAGGGTGCAGGCAAAAGGGACAACAAAGAATTAGCGGGATGGCAGGCGGGCAGGCTCAACGTGCGGAAGACTCGAGGGGGGCAAAGCAAGGGGAATGAGTGTTGGGAATGGCGGTGTCTGGAATGGCGGGGAAAGATTAAATGGGCGGCGGGGTTGATGGGAGAGGCAGCGTAGACAGAGCCAAGGAAGGTGACGGCGGGAGAGGGATTCGGGGTGGGCTGGATCGTGTTCTGGTGGTGACGGTGAAGTGTGTGGGGGATTGGGGGTGAGGGCATGAAAACAAAACTGTGCATGTGCAGGGGCGCACGGCGGGCGAAGGAAATTAACCGGTGCATGAGCGGCAGGCGCACACGCGCGCAGCTGCGTTATGGCCGCTCACATATATTTATTGCAGGGACTTATTGCCTGCGTGGAATCGGGTTCTGTGCTTGCTTGATTCTCCGGTCTTCTCATGTGCATGCGTTGTCTCAAGCCTGTGAAGTGTGGCATGGCAGGCGTTGGGGCCTGATGCCCTGCCCGTGCTGGCTCTGCATCCGCGTGCAGAGCGCTGGCGCTGGATGGGTGGCGGTGAGCTCGCGCCGCCGCTCACATGACCGTGCAGCAACCGCTGGAGGAGGCCTGGCTGGGCCGCGAGTGTCCCAGCTCGCCTGTCACTCAGGGGTGGGGCGGCGGGGCGGGCAGGGCGGGGTGGGCAACAAGACCAGCAGAAGCAGGCATGCTCTGGCCTTGGCTGGCCCAACACCCCTGAACATGCATCTGCCTGCTAGTCCTGGTCTGAGGCATGCCAACGCTCGGAGCAAAGCCCCCCCCCCCCCCCCCCGACTGTCGCCTCTACTTGGTCCCTTTGACCTCCACGAAGCCCGGTCCTGCCCAGCCCTGCCCCTGCCCAGCCCAGCCCTGCCCCAGCCCCTGCCCAACCCCACCCCACCCACCAGAGTCTTGGATGGCCTCCAGCGCCGCCACCACCGCCGCGGCGTCGGGGCGCAGCGTCGGCTCCCCTTTCCAGCAGGCGCTGATGAGGTCGCACAGAGCGCGCGGCAGGTCCGCAGGCAGCGGCGGGCGGTAGCCGTCGGCAACCTGTTGGGCATGGGTGGGTGGATAGGGTGGGTGACTGGGGTGGGGTGGGGCAGGCAGGCAGTGAGGGCGGGCAGGGCCCAGGTCAGCAGCGAGGGGGCTGTGCGGGAGCCCGGTAGAAGGTCCCCCCGGTCCTGCGCCACAACACCAGAAGAGGGCGCCGCTGTGCAGCTGGCGGTACCCGCCCACCAGCCCCCGCAGTCAAGATTAGGGTCGAGGTCAGGGTGTGTTACGACGCCTCAGAGGGGCGCCGCTGCTGTCCCAGCCACAGAGCAGGGGGCCCTCGCCCACCCACCAGCTGTGCGTACTGCTCGAGGTGCTCCTCCCCGCCTGTCAGCAGGATGTGGAAGGAGGGGATCGTGCGCGCAAAGATGTTATGCCTGCGGGGGGGGGGGCGGGGGCTCCGGTTTGGGCAGCGGTGGAGGGGATACAGCACACACGGGGGGGGAGCCCGGGCAGGCAGGCAGGCAGGCAGGCACAGTCATCAATCCGCGGGAAGCCAGCGGGGGTCCCCCAACGGCACATGCGCATCGGGCAGCGCGTGCGCATGCGCACGTCTCACCCCCGGCCCCCTCACATGCACATGCCCAGGGAGAAGATGTCGCAGCGTGCGTTGTACTGCTGGCTGCGCAGCACTTCAGGCGCCTGGGTGGGTGGGTGGGGGTGGGGGGTGTCAGGCGAGGGAAGCAGGTGATGGGGACAGTAAGAGCGCAACGGCGGGATGGACATTGTGCGACGAGGACTCTCGCTCACCCCCCGTCTCCACCACTCTCAAATCTTACCATGTAGCCGTAAGATCCGGTGCGCCCAGTGGGCTCCACAGCCGCCGCAAAGCGGTGCGACGTGCCGTACACAGCGCCCCCCTGGTCCAGCGCAGCGAGCACGTCGCTGCCTCCCAGCACAGCGGGCAGCGGAGCGTCGCTGCTGGCGCCGCTGACGGCGGCGGAGAAGGCAGAGTCCCCGCTGCCGGGGTCGGTGAGGGTTGAGCCCTGCTTGGACAGCATCTTGTGGCTACGGGGTGATGGTGGTGGTGTGTGTGGGGGGGTGGGGGGCGGTCCTTATGGAGAGAGGCTGGGGGCATGTAGAGGGGTCGAGGGCGGGTCGCTGCCGCTGCTGCGCAAGGGGGGGGGAGGAGCGGCCACTGCAGGCAGGTTTTTCTCATTGCCTTGGCGCAGCGCACACCACCCTGCTCAAAGGCCAACCACTCACGAGGCACGCTCTTCCTCCAGCTTGCGCATCTCCTCGACGAGGGTCAGCCGAGCCAGCCCAAAGTCTGGAGGGGGTTGCGGCACGGTGAGCTTGGGGTCATCAGCCAAATGCCGGCAGCCGTTGCAGCGAGGCAGCGCGCGTACGTCAGCAGGCATCATGCATGCACCGGGGGCGCACAGATGCCGCCGCGCGGCAGCGCGCCAACCAAGGCGCGCACGCGTGCGCAGCCGACCCCAACCCCCCACCGCCTCTGCAGCTGGCCACCAGCCAGAGAGCCTCACCCCCCAGCTTGGCGTCCACTCGCGTCACATCTGCGGAACTCAGCATCATGTTGTCCAGCTGCACGGTGCGGGGGCAGGGCAGGGCAGGACAGGCTGGTTATGATAAAAGACCGGCACCGGCAGGCAGGCAGGCAGGCGGGCGGGCGGGCGGGCGGGCGGGCGGGCGGGCGGGCGGGCGGGCGGGCGGGCGGGCGGGCGGGCGCCCCACAGCATCGCACCCGGTCCTCTGCCACCTGGCTGCCCCCGGTTCCCCGGCGCGTGCAGGGCATGCGCGCCGTGCGCGCTGTGGTCGCACCTTGAGGTCGCGGTGCATGACGGGGGTGCGCAGCTCGTGGAGGTACTGCAGCGCGTGCGCCATCTGCAGGCACCACCGCAGCGCGTCGGCGTCGCTGCGGGTGGGAGTGGTGTGTTTGTCGTGGGGTGGTGTGTGTGTGTGTGGTGGTGGGGGCGGGGGGAGAGGGTGCTTTGGGAGGCTGTGTTGAGGGTGTTTGGGGCTGACCTGGGACAGCTGCAGGACAGGCCAGCAGAGTTGCTGGTGGAACGAGGCAGCGCCCCGCCGGGCAGGCAAGCCGCGGCTGCCGGCAGGCGTCACTAAGAGATGCACCGCGCTGGGCGGCGGGCTGCATGGGCAGTAGTAGGGCACGCCGTCGCAGCCGTGCGCATGCCCGACACCCACGCACCTGTACAGCCGCTTGTACGGCCGGATCATCTGGCGCCGCAACCCTAAAGACCCTAAAACCCTAAATAAGCTTGCGCCCAAGCAAGCGCCCAAGCAAGCGGCACCCCTGCCCTCGCAGGCGGTGGGCACCTGTACAGCTGCTTGTACGGCCGGATCATCTGGCGCCGCAACCCTAAAGACCCTAAAAGCCTAAATAAGCTTGCGCCCAAGCAAGCGGCACCCCTGCCCTCGCAGGCGGTGGGCACCTGTACAGCCGTTTGTACGGCCGGATCATCTGGCGCCGCACCAGGTCGCCCAGGCTGCCGCCGGCGCCTGCGGTTGGGGCCACGGGGAGGAGGGGGGCGCACGCATGCAAGGGTCGGCAATACCGGGGCTCGCCGCCTGCTGTGCCTGCTAACGTGCCGGCTCACGCAGGCCCAGTTGCGTTCGCTGCCATGGTGGTGCAGTCGCCGGCCGCGAGCACGCGCATGCCGCGCACGGCAACACTGGCTCACAGAATTCCTGCACGAAGTAAATGGCTTTGACCCCGGCGCCGCCGCGCGTGCTGCCGTCGTCCAGGGAACAGCTGGAGCGCTGCCAAGAGCAGCCGATGAACTCCACGATGTGCCTGCAGGCAGCATGGAGAAGAAGGAAGGGCAGGGAGGATGGATGCCTGTGACGAGACCTCTGCTGGCCCCTCGTGGGCTGGACCTTGTCGTTGAGGTGGATTGATCAGGTTGATTTTGATTGAGAGAACACGGGGGCCCGGAACGAGAGAGCAGAGGAGAGGGGCAGCGAGGATGGCGTGCCGGTGTACCGGCAAGTGCCCAAGGCAGCTGGAAAGGAGCAAAGCTTGGGAGGAGGAGCTCAGGCCGCTGAGGAAGGAGCGAAAAGGAGAGGAAGGGGGAGGACGGGGGGAGGAAGGAGGGGAACAGGGGCGGTGCCAAGCCTGGCTTTCCGCGCGCCGGGCGCTGCGCAACTTCCGGCCAGCTTCCCGCCGCCCGGATACCACCAGCTGCCCCATCCCAGCCCTGCGTGGCCCCTGCCCCCTCTCTCGCCTGTGACGCAGCTTGCGAAGCAGCTCTACCTGTGCAGCAGAGCAGGGCAAATAAGGAGGGGGGCAGAGAGGGTGGGCGCGTGAGGATGTGCCGTGCCGCGCTCTGGCGGGCCGCCCCTTCAACCGCCGTGGGCGGGCGTTGGGACAGGTGGGTCGGGGGGGCAAGCCTGCAACCTTGCATCCCCGCAACCTGGTCCAGCGCCCCATATCACCTCCTTGACAAACATCGCCACTTGCTCGGGGTCGTCCAGCAGCTCGCGGCGCAGCGTCTTGACGGCAACGTCGCGCGCCCCGCCGTCCTTGCCGCCGTCGCCGCCGCTGGCGGGGCGCAGCTCGGCGCGGTGCGTGTGGCCAAAGGCGCCTTCGCCCAGGGAGCGCACGGTGCGCAGGCGGCTGGGATCTATGTACGCGTCGCTGCTCAGCCTGTCGCGCAGCAGCGCAAACCCGCTGGTGGCGGCGCGGACGGCGACGGCCAGGAACTCGCCGGCGGAGGACCCCGTTGAGAGGCGGACGGGGCGCGGCCCTCCGTAGCTGCGCCGCTCCAGCGGGGCGGCATCGGCCTCCAGCATCGCACTGGCAGGCGACGGCAGGGGCCTGGCCAAAGAGTGAAGTGAGTGTCGGGCGGGTTTAATGTTGGCCAAGGCCGCTCCGCTGCGCTGTCCCTCGCACACAAAGCGGGTGACGAGGGAAGAGAGGCGGCGCAATGAGGGGACGCTTGTGATTTGGGCGAGGATCCTGGTCCTGGCAGGCAGGCCACCTGCCAAGGGCTCGCTGCCGCTGGGCCCTGGGTGACCTCCAACCGCCGCTCTCCGGCAGCCGGCTGGATCAAGCGTTGCTCCTAGTGCTCGGCAGCACAGGCGTAGGGATTGACAGGGCCCAGCAGGGCTGGAGCGTGCAGGCAGGCCCGCTCCGTCGGCCCACCAGTGGCGGTACGGTCCGACAAGGTAGGTTTGCTGGCGCCCTTGCTGCTTGCCTGTTGGGCCGCCAGGTTAGTGCATCAGCACAAGGGGGGTTGGCAGCTGCACGGCTGGGGCTCCAACTGCCGAGCAAGCACCAACCCACTAACGCGCCCCTCTTGCTCGCCGCTCTCGGGGGCCGCAACCACACGCCGGCGCTGGACTGCACTGCCTCCGCCCCCTGCCCGGCTGCCCCTGCTCCAAAATGGCAGTGAATCAAGGCCTGGGCGCAAGGCAGACCCTTGCGCTTCCCCCTGGGCACAGGTCTGCTGGGAAGAGTCGGCAGGCGGCGGCGGGTGGCAGTGCAGCGCGGCGCGGCGCGGTGCGGCGGCACGTGCCGCCTGCCTGCCCCGCCCGTCCCTGCCGCTCACCCGCATGCGGCATGCTGCGCCACCCACCACCTCACGTGCTTCTGTTGGGATCGTTGTTTGCAAAGGTGAGTCAGGAAAAAGGGAGGCACTAGCAGCACCAAGAAAAGGTCAGAGCGGTACTGCGGGGTGGGGGGTCGGAAGGGGTAGGCGTGCTTTGGGCGTGAGCGCGGGTGCGCACGCAGCAATGCCTGCGGTGCGGGCCGACGATGAAGAAGGGAAGGGAATATCGGGGGGGGGCAGGGGGGGCAGGGGGGAGGCATGGTGCCGTGGTGAGCGTCGCATTTCTGGGGAGGGGATGCAGGGTAAGTGAGTGGTGGCTGGAGGGGCAGGGTGGCTGACGGATGCGATGCTGCACTTGGAGCTGGTGAGTAAGAGATACGGGTTGAAGCAGACTGAAGCCAGGGGCGGGACGGGCGAGTGGGGCGGTTGAGCGCGGCGGCCGGGGGGTGCGGAGGACCGCTGGCTTGGCAGAGGCAAGGTGGGATGACAAGGGCTTGGAGTAAAGAATCACACGTGGCAAGAGATACGTAGGCGAGCAGGCTTGAACCGGGGCGAATCGTTGGGAATTGGGTGGATTGAATCATCAGCAGCAGGAAGCACAAGGCGGGCTTGGCACACTCGCGGCGCCGCCGCCAGTCGGCAGCAGGTGCGGCGCGGTTCTGCGTCGGCAGCTGCTGCGGTGCTGGTCGGGTGAGCCTGCCGGCGCCAGCCAGCGGCAGATGTGCATGCGGCGCGGTCTCTGCGCCAGCAATCGGAAGCAGCGCTGTTGCAGCGCTGTTGCAGCGGCCTCACATCACAGTGCAGCAGCCGCCGGCAGCGTGGTCGCTGGCAGCGCTGCTGTCCAGCTCGCCTACGGCAGCAGGAGGGAGGGAGAGACGTCGGAATTGAGAGGCGCTCGAGCGCTGCACGGCGGCAGTCTGCACGCCCCTAGCCCGTGCCTGCCTGTCACAACCAGCTGCAGCCAACTGCCCACTTGCCTTCCCACATGCCTGCCGGCCTGCCTGCCCGCCCACGCACCCACCCAACATCGCTCCTGCGCTCCCACCCCACCCACCAGAGTCCTGGATGGCCTGCAGCGCCGCCACCACCGCCGCGGCGTCGGGGCGCAGCGTCGGCTCCCCCTTCCAGCAGGCGCTGATGAGGTCGGCCAGCGTGGGGGGCAGGCCGGTGGGCATCGGCGGGCGGTAGCCGTCGGCCACCTGTTGGGAAGGAGGCAAGGGGATGGTGTGTGGTGGGGCGTTGAGCGGGGTCGCGTGGTGCCCCCCCTCCTCCCCCGCTCGCCCACAAGTGCCTTCCTGCGGCAGCTGCGCCCGTGCGCTGCGCCCAGGCTGCCCGCACGCTCTGCAGTGCCCTCTGGCGAGCGTAGCGCTGCATGCGCACGCCCAGGCCGCCTCGCCTGCTCACCTTGCGGCCGTACTCGGGCAGGCACTCCTCCCCGCTGTTAAGCAGCAGCTCAAATGTGGGGATGGAACGCGCAAACAGGTTGTGCCTGCAGCAGGAGCGGGCACGCAGGGGGCGCGGGGAGCGTCGCATGCCGGTTGCATGCACGCGCGCGCACACCGTCGCACACTCAGGCAACTGACAGCTGCCCCGAATGCTGGGACGACGCATCTGCAGCACCCTTTCGTGTTGCTGCAGCGCTGTAAAGTGAATGAATGGATAGATGGATGGTGCTGCCGGCGCCCAAGCCGCAAGCCGCTCCCACTCACATGCACATGCCCAGGGAGAAGATGTCGCAGCGGGAGTCGTACTGCTCGCTGCGCAGGACTTCAGGCGCCTGGGTGGATGGGCGGGTGTGTGGGGAGTGGGGGTGGAGGTGTGTGGTGGGGGTGGGGTGGTGTGGGCGATTGGGAAGCAGGTGATGGGGGCAGCAAGAGCGCGACGGCGGGATGGACATTGTACGACGAGGCCTCTCCCTGACCCCCCCTGCCCCCGCCACTACCTAATCTTACCATGTATCCATAAGATCCGGTGCATCCCGTGGGCTCCACCGCCGCCGCTCCAAAGCGAGGCTTGGAGGGCTTGGCGGCTGTGGCGGTGGCGGCGGCGGCGAGCGGCGGCGCGGCGACGCCAGGCTGGCGGCACGCCTCCTCAGCGCGGTCCCAGCATGCCACGTCATCATCGTCCAGATCCAGAAACGCAGAGTCGTACTTGCGCATGGAGAGCACGCTGCAGGAAGGAAGGATTGTAGCGCAGGAGGGGCGGAACCGTCGGTCGTGCCGTCGGGGCTACAGCTGGCGGCACTCGCTGTGCTGCATCGGCGGCAAGCGGGGGCCGGGGCCTGGTTTGCTGCGAACAGTGGCACATGCATGGAGGTGAGCTGCAGCCCCAACCCCGCCGGCGGCGGCGCCACCCGCCACCACCCCACCCCCACCGCCCCTCCCACCTGGCATGAGCTTTGCCGTCGACCGGTGGCAGCGTCAGGCGAGCCAGCCCGAAATCTGCGCGCAGTTGGGCAGTGGGCAGGGGCAGGGGCACATGTCAGCATTGCCCCTCGGTCGACGGGCACTCGAGGCAGGCGCAGAACAGGCACTGCCTGCTGCGCCACTCCTGGTACGCGCAGGGGCCGCGGTATGCATGGCGTGCACAGCGTGGGGCCCTGCTGCCTTCTCCTCTCACCCGCCAGCTTTGCGTCGGCTTGTGCCGTGGAGCTGCTGGTCAGGATGACGTTGTCAAGCTGCACGAGAAAGGGCAGAGCAGTTGAAAAGGTTGGGCTCGCATGAGGAGCCTGCGTAGGCGTGCCAGGAAGATGCGGGCAGCGGATTTAAAGGCCCAGCAGGCCGGCGGCGCAGCGGCAGCCGGCGCAGGCGGATCTGCGGCGGCAGGAGCTGCGTTATCTGAAATGTGGTGCAGGTGCAGGGCCCCCCCACCCACCACCACACAGGGCACACACACCTTGAGGTCCCTGTGCATCACCGAGAGGCCGTCAAGGTACTGCAACGCCTGCGCCACCTGCAGGCACCACCGCAGCGCGTCGGCGTCGCTGCGGGTGGGACAGGGACGGGCGGGGGGCAGGGGCGGGGAGGGAGGGGGTCAGGGAGTAGGGCGAGCGTCTGGGGGGTGCCTCGCTTGGTGAGTGGCTTCCAGCGCCCAAGCAAGCGCCCAAGCAAGCGGCACCCCTGCCCTCGCAGACGGTGGGCACCTGTACAGCCGCTTGTACGGCCGGATCATCTGGCGCCGCTACCCTAAAGACCCTAAAACCCTAAATAAGCTTGCGCCCAAGCAAGCGCCCAAGCAAGCGGCACCCCTGCCCTCGCAGGCGGTGGGCACCTGTACAGCCGCTTGTACGGCCGGATCATCTGGCGCCGCACCAGGTCGCCCAGGCTGCCGCCGGCGCACAGCTCCTGGCAGTAGTAAATATCTTGCGACAAGTCTGCTTCTGCGCCGCCGCCGCCCTGCACGGCTGCCGCGTTGGCCAGCTGCCAGCTGCAACCAATGAACTCCACGATTGACCTGTGTGTGTGGGTGGGTGGGTGGGACACAGGTGAGAGGGCTGCGGGGAGGGGCATGGGATGTCGCAGGAGAGGGGGAAGGGGAGGGAAGGTGGGGGGGAGGTGCGCCGTGCAGGCAGGCAGGCAGGCAGGCAGGCAGTGGCGGAGGGAGGGGTAGCGATGGGCCGGCAGGGGGCCAGGCAGGGGGAAGAAGGCAGCGAGGGCTGGCTGGGGCGCTGCCAACAGCGCCCCCATTAAACGCACGGCGCGGGAGGGAGGGTGAGTGGAGAGGCGGCGGGAGGCGGGGGTCCCAAGGGTGGGGGGAAAGGCGGCGGCGGTGGGGCGTGGGTGGGTGGGGACCAACCCAATCTGACCAGTCGGAGGACGGCAGCGGCAGGCCCAATCCAAGCGTGCCCCCCCCCCCCCCCCCCCCTGCCAGCCCACCTGTGCTGCAGCTTCCTCAACACCTCCACTTCCTTGACGAACAGCTGCACTTGGGTAGCGTCCTCCAGCAGTTCGCGGCGCAGAGTCTTGACTGCCACCTCCCGTAGCTCGCCACTACCACCTGCCGCCGGCCGCAGCTCAGCGCGGTGGGTGCATCCAAAGGCGCCCTCCCCGAGCGAGCGCGTGGTACGCAGACGGTCGGGGGAGATGCAGACCTCGCCGCTGAGGTTCTCGCGCAGCAGCGAGAAGCCGTCGCTGGTGGAGTGCGTGGCGAGCGTGAGCGTGGCGGCGGGGGAGGGGCGGGGCGCAGCGGTGACGGCGGCGAGCACCAGGCCAGTCGCCGCCGGGCTGCCACCGCGCGCCTTGGCCTCTTGAGCGAGCGCGATGGCCATTTGGGTAGGGGCGGGCCGGTATGCGGGGCCGGGGCGGAGTTCTCGAGGGGCACTCTGAGGCGGCGGCGCTTCAAGCTCGGAAGCGGCGAATGGCTGGCGGGTGCCTTGCATTGAAAATGGTGAGGTCGAGGCGTCGGAAGAAGGCTTTTGTTGACGTTTGTGGGACGCCCGCGGGCTCGTCCCCGCGGCCTGTCCAGGGCAGCCGCCCGCCACCGTCCCGCGCACGGCGCACTGTACAAGTGGCCACTGGCAGCTTGGCCCCCATGCTTCACCCCCGCGCACGCGTCGAATATACAGCTGCTGGAGCCGCAGCAGATGCCGAACCCTTGCCTGGAGGGTCCCAAGCCCCGGCGGCTGCGGCGCTCCGCAGCCCGTCGTCGGTACAAACGCCGTGGCCAGCGGCGGCAGCGGTGCAGGCAGATTGCGCCAGCGTCGGGAGCGTCTCCTGCAACGAAGCCTTCCACTTGTGCGTCAGCTCGTATGCAGTTGAACTCACTTCCACACAATCCAACCAAGGTTATCAGGAGTTGCTTGGGTCCTGTTGTAGCGCCGCCCCGGTGAGCGGACCCATTCAATGGTGTGTCCCCCGGCACCCGCCGGTGCTGGCCGGCTCCAGCGGTGGGGCGCGCGCCTCGGAACGTTCCGATCAAAACAATCGCACTGCCGCCCGCCAGCACCACTCCTCACCAGTTCCCGGTAATGCAGGCTGGCACCAGCGCCAGTCCTACACCAGCAGTCGGCAGCTGCGCAGGCCGCAGCCCATCACCAGGTTTGTACAGGCGGGCAGCGGCTGCGCTGTTTGGGGATGCCGACTGATGGCCCGGCGCAGAACGGCGCTGAGATGGGGGGGCCAGGGCTGACATGTGCTAGTTCAGGGACCTGCAAGCAAGCTGGAAGCTGGCTGGACGCACCGCTGCTAGCACGCCGGGCGCGTACCCAGCCTGCTGGGTGCGCTGCTATGAGCGAGGGCGGTGCGCTGAACCAGATGGCAAGCACCTTACAAGGGTTAAGCATGCACATAATGCAACACAGAAGACCCGAACGAGCAGGGGCTGGCCGCAGAAGGGCGCACCGACGGCGGCGGCGCGCATCACCGGCGCAGCACAAGCAGCTGTGCTGGGAAGCACGCGGCCGACCGCACACAGCCGCACGCCTGCACAGGGTGGCCCGCGCAGTGCGGAATCGTGCGCGGCACAGCGCGTCGAAGGCTCCACAGCTGTGCGTGCATTCGCCTGCCCCTCACATCACCGTGCAGCAGCCGCCAGCTGGCTTGCCACCGCTGCTGCTGCACTCGGTGCTCAGCTCCCCTGCAGAGAGAAGAAGCCAAGCGAGCATGTGGCATGCATCGGGGTCAGCGCTTCACGGAGCGGCTGTCAGCCCGCCTCCGAGCTGCAGCTGCAGCTGAGTGATGGGGTGATGGGCTGGTTGGTTGATAGGAAGGAAGGCGTTTTCAGCGTGTTTAAGGCGTTTTCAGCGTGTTTGGGGGCCACGCAGGGCACGCACCAGAGTTGCAAATCGCCTGCAGCTTCTCCACCACTTCCCGGGCCGTGGGGCGCAGCCCCGGGTCGCCCTTCCAGCACTCCTCGATCGCCTTCTTGACCGAGCCGGGCAGGCTGGGGAGCAGCGGCGGGCGGTAGCCTTCGGCAACCTGGCGCGAGGGCAGAGAGGGGGCACATGCGAAAGGGCGTGGTGAGGGGGGGCACGTGAGGAGTGCAGAGTGTCCCGGCTTCCCGCAGTACAACGAAGCTGCCCCATCCCTTCATGCAGTACCTTGGCGGCGTACAGCTCCAGGTCGCTTTCGTCGCCGTTGAGCATGATTTGCAGGGTGGGGATGGTGCGGCAGCACAGGCAGTACATGCACATGGCCAGGCTGAAAATATCTGCATGGAGGGCAGGGTGGGCGGGGGACAAGGGTGGGTCGCCGGTGATGCCATGTTTGGCCAGAGCCGCACGCGCACGACCTGGGTTGCGCTGGGCGAGGGAGGGGAGGCCCACAGCCCCAGCATGCGGGCAGCGCGCCCCAGCAAGCCGGCGGCACACCCAGCACACGGGCAGCGCGCCTGCTTGTGCATTGTACTGCTGCTCGCGTGAAACTTCCGGGGCCTGGGTGGGTGGGTGGGTGGGGGGAAGGGGGGGGGGGGGGGGGGGGGGGGTCAGGCGACGGAAGCAGGTGGTGGGGGCAGCGACGGCGGGATGGACATTGTGCGACAAGAACTCTCGCTGACCCCCCCCCTGCCTCCGCCACTGCCTGAACTCACCATGTATCCAAAAGATCCGGTCCTGCCGGTCATCTCTCGCGTGGAAATGGCCCCCCAGGAGGCGCCGCTGGACAGAAAGGAGGGCGCCGACAGCTCGCCGATGGTTGGCGCCGTGCGGTCCGAGCGCACTGCAGGGCGGGGCGGGGGAACAGCAGTGAGAGGGGTGGCGGCCGCTGGGGGGCTGTGCGGAAGCAGCCGCTGGTTCGTCGGAAAACCGTCGCTGCCGCTGAAGGTCTGCTTGCTTGCAGGACAGAGCCCGCCCCGCGCACGCTGTGGTCGCAGATGTGGGCAGCCCCAACCACATACCCAGTTGGGGGTGGCGGGTGGGTGCCGTGCACCAACGCGACTGCGACGGCATCTGCGGCATGCAGCTGTGCTGGTGCAGCCCTGCTGAGCGCACGCGCGCTTGCAAATGCACCGCACCTGTTGTGTTGCTGAGCATGCGGTCCAGCAGCGAGTCCAGCTTCTTGCTGCTGTTCCGCGTGGCGGCGTCCCAGTTCCCCTTGGGCTGGGACAGCAGCTTGTTGCTGCGGGCGGGTGGACGTGGGTGGGCGGGAGGGCGGGCGGGCGGGCGGGCGGGTGGGCGGAACATTGAATGTGGCCCGTACTCTAATGCTATCGCCTGGTGCCCTTGCCCTCCTTGGCCTTTCAACCTCAACCCCAACCAACAACAGCAAGCGCTGTGAACAGCAAGCGCTTTTGCTTGCAGCGTCAACTCTGCCGACCAGCAGCTGTGTGCCTTCTTAAAGTACAAGCAGGTGTTCAGCAGTACGGCAACTCACAGCCGGGTGATCTTCTCTTTCTCCCCCGCCGCAGTCAGCCGGGCCAGCCCGAAATCTGCAGGAGGGGAGGAAGAGCGGTGGGGCGTGCAGCGGCGCGTCATTCGACCAGGGAGGGGATGCTCGGCAAGCGACGCTCGCTGCGTGCGCGCTGTGCGGCGGGCGCTGCAACGAGTCCCTCTCCACGACGGCGCGGCCGCGCCTGCACGTACCGCCCAGCTTGGCGTCGGCGCTGGCCACGTTCTCTGATGTGAGCATCACGTTCTCCAGCTTCAGGTCTCGGTGGATGACTACCGGCCGGCTTCCGTGCAGGTACTGCAGCGCCTGCGCCACCTGCAGGCACCATCGCACCGCGTCGGCGTCGCTGCGGGCGGGGGGGGGGGGGGGGGGGGGGACATGAAGGGGGATGGTTGTGAGGGCAGCACAGCAGGCGGGCAGGCAGGCAGGGTGGCAGGCAGGGTGCTGGGCTGCAGCCAGCGGTGCAGCGCCCTCCCGGCAGCCCTCCTGCGCCACCGCGCCCCTAGCTGTCATCCCCTCCAGCTGTCATCCTGATCTGGTCACCTGTACATGCGCTTGAAAGGGTTGATCATCTGCTTGCGCACGATATCGCCCAGGCTGCCGCCGGCGCCTGCGGTGTGGGGGGCACGGGCGGAGGGGGGGCATGCGTGCAAGGGTCGGCAACACCGGCGCTCGCCGCCTGCTGCACCTGCTCACGCGCCCGCACCTGCATGCATTGCTGCCGTGCGGGCGCACGCACGCCGCGCCCCAGCGACCGGCGCCGGGACGCACACCCTCACAGCTGCCCCTGCTGTGCTCCCCCCCGTCGCATGGCTCACAATATTCTTGGCAAAAATACATCTCTCTTGGCGTGGACGCGCCGCTTGCGTCCACGCTGGCGGGCTGCCAGCTGCACCCCATAAACTCCACGATGTTCCTGCAGAGGGACACGGAGGGCGGGGCGCAGGGAGCAGGTGGGCCTGCGCTGCTGACCACGGCGCAGGACCAACACAGCTGGAGGGGGCAGGCGCCCTACGGCCGCGCAGCACCAGGCACGACCCGCACCCCCCCCCCTCGCTCCCCGCGGTCCTCCCCAGCCCCTTTTTGTCAACCACGTCTCGCAGGACATGCATGCGCACCTGTGCCGCAGCTTGCGCATCAGCTGGACCTCCTTCACAAACAGCTGCACCTGCTCAGCGTCCTGCAGCAGAGGAAACCGGGAGCAGGAGTGACGGCTTGGTACCAGCTTCGGGTGGCGGTGGCAGAGGAAGCAGGTCCGGGCACCAGCAGCAGCTACAAAGCGGCAGCAGGTCCGCCGGCAGCGCTGGCGGCGGCGCTGGCGGCTGCAGCAGGCGCATGCACTCAGCAGCCAGCAGGCAGGCAGGCAGCAGCCAGCGAGCAGCAGACACGCAGCCAGCAATTAGCAAGCCGCGCGACCGCACCTCGAGCAGTTCGCGGCGCAGCGTCTTCACCGCCACCTCGCGCACGCCGCGGACCTCCTTGGAGCCCTGGCCCGCCGTGGGGGTCTCCCCTTCTGGGTAAAGCTCGGCTAGCTGCACCTTGGCGAACGCTCCTTCGCCCAGGTGCTGCAGCAGGGGAGGCAGGTGCGGGCAGGGTGGTGAGTGGGCTGGCATGCTCGTAAGGGGCAAGAGGGCACGCTGGCGCGAGGGGGCTGCGGCTCAGAGCGAGGCTGCACCCCATGCCCGCGCCTTCACCATGCGCAGAGGCGGTGCAAGAGGGCATGTCGGCATGAGAGGGCTGCGGCTCGAGAGGCTGCATGCACCCCTCGCACGCACCTTCACCATGCGCAGGCGTGGGGGGTCTATGAACGAGTCGGTCCCCACCAAATCTCGCAGCGTCGCAAACTTGGCTGTGGTGGAGACAGCTGTCAGCACGTTGCGCGCGCTCTTCCAGCCGCCGCTCGCCCGCGTTGAGAGCTGGCCGCTGGGGTGCGACGACAGCTCGCTGCTCGACGGCGGGACAGCGGTCGCGGCGGCGCCGGCGGCAGCCGATACTTCCCCGCGGGCTGAAAGGGGCTCGCCCGGCGGCAGCGCGCCCTCTACCACCGCATGTAGCGTGGCCATGTCGATATGGGGCTGTCTCAAAGCTCTGGTCCTCTGAGCGGGGTGGGCCCTCAGAGGCCAGCCCTGAGGGAGGGGGTGCAGCGCCGGGGAGGCGGTTCAACAAGCTATGAGCGAATCGTGGAAGGGGGAAGCAAGCCGCCGAAGCCTGGGGAGCGAGGGCTGGACGAGGTCACCGCCGATCGGAGGGACCGAGCACGTGCTGGGCAGGGTCGCTTCTCTTCCTCAGTGCCGCCTGCCCACCGATTACAGCTGCGAGGTTTGAGCTGTGCGAGACTTTGGGCGACCCAGCCGGCAGCTGCCTTGCACGGCTTGCAGCACGCCGTCTTGAAACCTTCCCCCGTTCCCTCGCCGCCTGCACATCCGACATACATGAAGCGTTGGGCAACCCTTCCGGCGCACCCCGGCGCGTGCCCCGTAGATCCGACTGCTTGGTGGCGCTGCCCGCCCGTCCCGCCTCCCCGCTCCTCCCGCCTCCCTGCTCCAGGTCCCTGCTCTCCGAGGGGCTCACAGGACCTCTGAGAAAACGGCAGCACGGCAGCAATAAGGGGGGCGGGGGACGAGAGATGCAAGAGCAAGGGACTGCCGGGGCGGCGCAGACAGCTAATGATATAGTGGTTGCCCAGGAGGAGCGAGGTCCGGCGGGAGAAGCAGGGGGCTGTTTCGGAAGGGAAAGAGTGCAAGTGCTTAGGAGGGGGAGTGCGCTAGGTGGGGGAGGGCGGGGGCGTCGGTCTTCATCTGCCACCATGCGTGCGGGGCTGCGGGAGATGTGTGGAATGATCGCGCTCTCACGTGAAACAACAACAAAAATATACTGGGTGGGGGTGGGTGGGGGGCCCGTCGGTAGGGGAGGACGGGCAGGGCAAAAACGGGGGGGTAGTGAACGCGGAGGCCCGCCCCTGTCTTGTCCTGCGCTGCACTGAGTGAGAGGGCTCGGGCTCTCGGCGCACGGTTGAGAGGGTACGGGGTGTGGGTAATGGGGCGGTGTCTCTCATCTCTGTGTGTGTGCGGGGAAGAATTTCAGCGGCTGCTGAGAGGGGTGGGGTGTGTGTGTGGGGTGGGGTGGGGGTGGGGTGGGGGGGTGTGGGGTGGGGTGGGGTGGGGTGGGGTGGGGGTGGGGGTGTGGGGTGTGGGGTGTGGGGGGGGGCGCATGCGAGGGACGAGCGAGGGGGCCAGACAGCGTGCAGCAGGGACAGAGGCGTGGTGTGCAGGTGGGCGGGTGGGTGCTCTGTCGAAGGGTGGGCGGCGGTGGGGAGAAGGGGGGAGAAATGGGGCAGCGGGCGCGGGGAGGGAGGGCTCGTGCATTCTTGCTAAAAGGGGGTGTGGAAGAAAATAAGGCACCAGTCCTGGGCTGGCAACTCGGCGCTCCGACGCTAGAACACTCGCGCTGGCCACACCCCACGGCGGCGCCGACGGGGGGCGCTAGGGGGTCAACAGTTGGGAAAGAAGGGAGGGCAACAAATGGGGTTGCTGGCTGGGAACAGAGGACCCTGGGGGGCACGATGCTGCGCGGCTCGCCACGGTTGGGTGCCCGCCAGCCAAGGGTCAGCAGAAGGCCCGCCTGGGGGCAGGCGGCACGGCACAGCCTCCAGTAGGGGAGGCTGCACCTGCAGGCGCAGGCGCGGGCGCAGCGCGGGCACGGGCGTGCAGCGGGAGGACCGCCGCTCAGTACGGCTGCACCATGCCTGCTGTCGACAGGTTTGGCCGCAGCAGCGCGCGCCCCCGGCCGCTGCCCTCGAGCGACAGCACCTCCATGGCATGCAATGCCTCGGCGGTTTCGCGGTCGGCGCCTGCTGCCAGCGCTGCGCTCGCGGCGAGCCCGCTGTCCAGCGCCAGCACAACCTCCTCCTGCGCAGCGGGCAGGGCGCGGCAGCAGAGGAACGCGGGTGAGCAGGCAGCGCAGGGGGGGCGGGGCAGCAGGTGCAAGCAGAGGGCAGGCGATGCCGGGCAGGGGCAGGCGGAGGAGAGGCACAGAGATAAAGCCAGCAGAGGCACAGTGCGGCAGGCAGGCGGGCGGACCTGGCAGAACGCCTCCAAACAGAGGCACAGAGCGGGAGAGGGGCACAGGCGCAGTGCGGCAGGCAAGCCAGAGGAGCGGGAAGGCATGAGCGGCAGGCAGGCGCACAGCAAAAGCATTACGGCTTATCCAAAGCCAACGCTGGAGCGAGACAGCACCCGGTACCCGATGCAACAAACAATCTCAACAAAGATTTGATGATCAGCGACACGCATCAAAACAAAAAAAGCACCTGGCGTGGCACCGCAGCGTCGATGGCGACGATGGAGCCTCTGATGTGGTGGGGACCGTGGGCCACCACCTGCACACACACGCAGAGAAAGAGGGAGGGAGGTGGCACCGCAGAGCAACGTGAGGGGTAGGACACCACAAGAGAGGCACGAGGGAGGGAGACGAGGGAGGCAGGGGGAGGCAGCGCCACAGGCAGCCAGCAGTGGCGCCAGCGCGGCGGCGGCGGCGCAAGAGCAGCAGGGGCGGCAGCAGGGGCGGCAGCGGGGGCAGGAAGCGCACCCGCTGAATCGCTGCCTCTGTCTCAAACGTGACGAAACCGAAGCCACGGTGCTCGCGCTTGTTGTTCTTATCTGCGCGACAGGACAGTGGGTGGCAACAAGGTGTGTGAGGGCGCAGGCAGGACTGGCAGCGAGCCTCATGCCAAGCAGCAGGGCACGTCACGCAGCGCTGCAACGACGGCAGCAGGCGCGCACACGTTGCATCCGCGCTGCAGGCGCAGGCAATGAACAGGGCGGCAGTACGGTGCTGCCTCAAAGGCAAATCGCTGCACGGCGGAGCGCGGCGCGGTGGCGCACGCTGCGTGCGCTGTGCGGCGCGACGCACCCCTGGGCAGGTAGACGTCCAGCACAAAGCCGAAGCGCTGGAAGTGCTCCTTCACGTCCTGCTCGCTCGTCTCCTTGTTCAGCTTGCCGATGAATATGCGGGGGCCTGGAGGGGGAGGGAGGGGGGAGCAGCGGGGGCGGCAGCGAATCAGCAGGCAGCGCAGCGGGCACGGGGCGGGAGACACGGCGGCAGCGACGACGAAGCAAGCTGGGGAGGCGCACACGGGATCAAAATGCACTGCCCCCATCCACCACCCACACGTCCGGCCCGTCGCCACACCCACCCGCGCGTGCCGAAGCGGGGCCCAGCAAGTTTCCGCTGCCGGTGAGGCTCCCGCCAGGCGGCGGCGGCAGCGTGCTGCGCAGCCAGCCGCCGTGCACCGCCGGGTCCTGCTGCTGGCCCAGGAAGGTGGAGAGGTCCCCCTGGGAGGATGCTGAGCTGGCGCCCGGCTGGCCGCCGTAGCGCCCCGCGCCGCCCATGCCGCCGCCGGCCGCGGCGGCGGCAGAGTTGGCGGAGAGCAGGGAGATGAGCTGGGAGGGGGAGGAGGTGTCGAGGCTGCTGCCCAGGGCGCTGCTGTTCAGCTGCTGCTGGAGCGCAGCCGCCTGCTGCTGCAGCGCCGCCAGGTTGGCGTTGGCGATGTTGACCGCCGCCGAACCAAAGCCTGCGAGCCCTCCGCCCATGCCGCTGCCCATGCTGAGCCCCCCTCCGTACGCGTTGCCGCCATGGTAGCTGCCGTCGCCCCCGCCAGACAGCTGCCCGCCGTGGTAGCTGCCGCTGGCCGACTGCCCGCCGTGGTAGCTGCCGCCGTGGTAGCTGCCGCTCTGGTAGCCGCTGCTGCCGCCGTGGTAGCTGCCGCCGCTGCCTCCGTGGTAGCTCCCGCCTCCGTAGCTGCCTCCGTGGTAGCTGCCGCCGTGCGCGCTGCCGTTGGACTGCAGCAGCTGCTGGCCCGGCGGGCTGCCCAGCAGGCCGCTGCTGCCTATGCTGCCCAGCGGCAGCGCCGCGTGGCTGCCCTGCCGACCCGCCATCAGGAGGCTGTTGCTGAGACTGCAGGCAGGCAGGCAGGGGAGCACGGCACGCCGCCACCCGGAACTGGCATTGGCACAACAACCAGCGCCGCGCCTGCACTTGCGCTGCCTCGCAAGTCCCTGCCGGCACCTGCCTCTGGCGCACAGCCCGCTCGTGGCCGCCCCCCCAGCCCACCCCAGCGCACACCTGTTGGGCGCGGCTGCGGTACCCACCTCACATGCTGCAGTACCGACCTTGCCCCGGGCTGCAGTACCGACCTCCCCCCGGCACCCACCTGTTGGGCGAAGCTGCAGAGGGCGGGCGCAGCAGGCCATACGCCGCGCCGCCGTGCGCGCTGCCGCCGCCGCCAGACAACGCCAGGTTGGGCTGGCTCATCGACAGCCGACCGGGCAGCAGAACGCCTGCAGAGCCTATGGGCGTGCGCGCAGTTAGCGACTGCTTGCGTCCTGCATGCGTCGGCTGGCTCAAGAGCTATCACATGCCTGCTGCATGCATGTATGCATGTGGGCAAGCATGCATGCATGCGTGGCTCCTTCTGGCTGCCGGGCGCTTGCACGGCTGTGCCACCCACGCATGCTCGCTCTTGTTGCTGCCACCGCTGCGCGCCCGCCCTCACCCTTTTCCTTCGGTGTTGCTCGGTCAATGGCGATCTCGTTGCCGTTCAGAATATGCGTTTGGCTCATGACGAGCTCAACTGCGGCAGGCACAAGGGGGCACGCGTTGTGAGCAGCTGTCGCAGCACGCGTAGCATGGCTTCTAGCAACAGAGGGGTGCATGACGGAAGCCAAGCGCCGTGGCCAGCACGCAGATGCTTGCTGCTGGTCTTTGGTAACGAATTGTTTTTAGCGAAGCAAGCGCACGCACCAGATTCGGGGCTGGCGTACGTCACAAAGCCGATGCCGCGGTGGCCCTGCTTGGAAGGGTCTTTGGGCATGTAGCAGTCCTGGCATATGCCGAACTGCAGCGCGGGGTGTGGGGGGGGGGGGACAGGCGTGCAGTGCTTTGTTGAGGGGCGGGCAGGTGTGGGCGAGCGGCCACAGCCCCCTCTCCGCAGCTCCAGCGGCAGCGACGGGCAGCCCCGCTGGTCGCTGCACCGGCCGTAGCACGCTGGCCGCCACCGCCGCCGCAGCAGCCCATCCAAAGCACACCAACCTGCTCACAGCAGCAGCAGCAGCGGCGGCAGCAGCAGCAGCAGCAGCAGCAGCGGCGGCAGCAGCAGCAGCAGCAGCAGCAGCAGCAGCAGCAGCAGCAGCAGCAGCAGCAGCAGCAGCAGCAGCAGCAGCAAGCCAGCCCAGCCCACCTGTTCGAAGTACGCCCGGAAGTGCACGTCCGACACGGAGGCGGGGATGCGCGCCACAAAGATGCGGGTGGTGCGCGCGCTGCCGACCTTGCCCTCTGGCAGCGCAAACTTGGCTTCGCACTTGCGGCCGTCGATGGCGTGCTCCGACGCCACAGCGCGCGCGGCGTCGGCTGCAGGGCGGCGAGGGGGACGCGCGCAGCACAGCGGGGGGTTGCAGGACTTCCAGCGTGGAGGCAAATGCTGGCCGCACGCGCAAGCAGCGCTGCTGCTGATGCTGGCCCCAACGCGCACTGCTGCTGCTGCTGCTGCTGCTGCTGCTGCCGCTGCTGCGCATGCCAACCTGGTATCCGGGCTGCCGGCGGCCAGCGCCGCCAGCAGCATGGCTACCGCACCACCGCGCCTCGCCGCCGGCGCTCACCCATGTGACGAAAGGTAACGAAGCCAAAGCCGCGGCTCTTGCCCGTGTACTTTTCCCGCATTATCTGGGCCTCCTCCACCGGGCCAAACTGACGGAAGTGCTGCTGCAGCGTGAGGTCGTCGGTCTGCCAGGGCACGCTGCACACAAAATGGGCGAGTGCAAGTGTTGTTGGCAGGGCACAGGCTGCCGCCACGGGTATGCTGCTGTGTGTACTGGCAAGAGGAAGTGCGGGTGCGTGGGTGGCCTTGTTTGCCTGCCATGACAGGCTGCAAACTCATTCAGTGAGGCACATGGCGGGAAGGGCGAGGGCATCGATGCCAGCGGCGGGAAGGAGCGGCAAGCGCGGCGCAGCGTGACGCTGCCGCCAACCGAGGCCCGCTGCACTGTCAGCAACGTGATGCCATGCACGCCACTGCAGGCAGCGCGCAGCATGCATGGCGCATGCAGCCACAACCGGTGGCAGCGAAATCACCGGTTGGCGGTGCCACGCAGGCCCGAATCATGCCCCCTGCGCCCAAGCTCCGCCAGCCCATCCGCCCACCCATCCGCTCACCCAAGCACCACCACTTTGCGCTGCTCAAGCTCTGAGAGCTCCGGCTCAGCCGCGGGTGCAGCACCCACGACCGCTTGCGCCGCCGCCAGCTCGCCGAGGCTGTCGTGGCTGGAAGACGACACCGAGCCAGCGCCGCCGGCCGCGTCGCCGTGCAGCATCATGTCTGCGCTGCTGCCGGGAAGCTCCTGCTGCTCCGGGATGGCGGGCT
Organism: Micractinium conductrix; assembly: GCA_002245815.2. NCBI lineage: Eukaryota > Viridiplantae > Chlorophyta > Trebouxiophyceae > Chlorellales > Chlorellaceae > Micractinium > Micractinium conductrix. The sequence goes on along the minus strand of LHPF02000014.1, from coordinate 403,546 downwards.
GCAGCGGCGAGCGCGGCGAGGCGAGCGGGAGGTGGTCGGCGGCGGCGGGCCGGCGCAGGGGCGGCGGAGGCTGGAAGGACAGCGCTTGCTGCTGCTCATGCCAACCCCCGCTGCTGCCGGTGAGAGTTGCGGTTGCCAGGTTGACGGGGAGGTGGGCCTGAGGCGGGAGAGAGGAGCGGGGAGGGCGTGAGGGTTGCGGCTGGCGAGGGACCACCCTGCCCGGGGGCGCTCCCCCGGCGCGCAATCTGCCCGTGATTGATCAAGGGTGCTACACCAGGCCGCCGACGCGCACAGGGCGCCCCAGCGCGCAGCGTAAGGACTGACTAGGGCGTTGGCAACTCGAGGGCGGCCGGCACCGCGTGTGCATACTTCCAGCAAGCTGCACAGTATGTTAGCAGCGCGCTGCAAGCCCCGGAGGCCTTGTGCTGCTGCCAGGGGTTCCCGCACGGAGCGCGCGCACCTGCGCCCTGGCGCCACTTGCGGGAGAGTCTGGAGATCTTCGCTGTGATGGGTGCTGACGGTGACAAGTACCAGCATAGAGCACCAAGTTTTCTGCCCAGCACTTTTGTGCGCCCAGCACGCAGCATGCTGCCTGCCCCACCCGCCTTGCTGACCCCATGTGTTCTTTTTAGCACACGCGGGTCCCAGTGGGAGTTCGAGGCGCTTGGGCGGTGATAGGAGCCTGACCACCCTAATGGCGCAGCCCCACCACTGGCTGGCCCCTTTGGCGGACTCCCGCCAGGCGGGAGGCGGGGAGCAGGGCCCGGCCACGACACTGCAGCGGCGACGGGGACCCGGCGGCCTGCCCACCGTCGCGCTCGAGCTGCGGGCAGCCAGCGACAGCAACGGCGGCGGCGCAGCGTCCGGCGGCGGCCCTGTGGGGCAGCTCCTGCTCAACGCCTTTCTAGAAGCGACGACACCATCGGCACGGGGGCGTGCAGGGCAGCAGCCCGCCGGCGGCGCGCTGCAGCGAGGGCTAGAGATCACACTCGCGCAGGAGCGCGGCGGCGAGGGGCAGCGCGCTGGCGACGAGCGCCCGGCGCTGCGCCTGCAGTTTGCAGCCACCGAGCCAGCGGCGGCAGAGCAGGTGGAGGAAGCGACGCGTCTTTTCGAGGTGAGTCAGGTGGCAGGCGGCAGGGATTGCGCCGCCACCGCTGTACTCACCCGTGCCGTCCCCGCTGTCGTGGGAGCCCTTATTACTTCTGTCACCACATCACTGCCGCACTCTGCATGTGCCGCCGCGCTGCATGCGAGCCTGCTGCCCACCCACCCTGACGCTGATTCACATGTTCCTCGCCCACCTCTGCAGGCCTTTTGGCAGTACCATTCCAAAGCTGCGCAGTCGCACCTGCACAGCCGCATGCGCGCGCGGCTGGGGTCGCTGCGGCAGCGGCTGGCGCTGGCACGCTTCGACGGCACCTGACGGCGGCTTTGCAGGGCGCTCGCGGGAGCGCCTGCAGCAGGGCGCCTCCCTGTGAATGTCATGTAACAGTGTAAATTGGAAGAAGACAGAGTCGTCAGGACCACAGTGCACACTCGCTCGGGAGGGAAAAAGAATGAGGTGTATTGGGAAGCATGAGTTCGTTCTGTGGGTGTGGCATGCGGTGCGTGCGGCCACGGCATGCGGTGCGTGCGGCCACAAAAACGTCCGGCAGGGCAGCACGCATGGAGGCAAGGCCGCTTTGCTTTCGATGCACAAAACCACAAAGAGGCCGCGGCACACAGCCACGTCAGCTGGCACTGTTTAAACAGGCCACTTGTGGGATATGGTTGGTGGCCACTGGATGCAGCGCTGCCGCAAGCAAGCCGGAAGGTGCAACTCTCCAGCAGACCGCTCCTGAGCTGGCGAGCGCTGTGTTACGCTATCTGCGGCACCAGCGCGGTGGCCACTTGGTGCAGCGCTGACGCGAGCCAGAAGGCCAGACGCAGGGCTTGCACTTGCAGAGCCAGCCTCCAGCGCCTGCGCAGCGAGCAGCACAGGGTGGGGCAGCAAGCGCTAGTGAGCAGCGCTGTCGCAGCAGCCCGTGCTTTGTTCTTGCGGTGCACCTGGTGCGAGGCCCGCTGCCTCCACAGCGCCTCCAATACACGCGGCAGGACAGGGCACAGCATGGCACGGCAGCAGCTTGCCTGACGTCGACGTGCGACTGCAGGTCACCCACACGCTGTGGCGTGCCGCCGTGCGCTGCTGAGTAGACTTAAAGACCCGGGATAAGCTACGGACGTCAAATCGCTAACTCCGAAGGCACAGCTGCTCTGCATCGCACCTGAGACGCGACTGCAGGCCACCCACAAACTGCGGCGGGCCGCCGTCGGCGCTGCGGTACAGTCCTCGTACTGCCCAGGTGACGTTCACGCGCAGCCTGTCGGACAGCGTGGCCCCCAGCTGGGTGGCTGCAGGGAAGCAGGGAGGGAACAGTGCAAGGCTGGCGCATGAGAAACCATCACAAAGCATGCGCAGCCTCATATGGGGCAGCACACCAGGCTCGTGTTTCTCTGTCTGCCTGCCTGTGGCTCCCAGCTGGGTGGCTGCACGCGGGCGCAGTGGAAACAGGGCAGGTGAGCGGCGTGCCAGTGTCAACCAACACCGCACCGGCCAGGGCAGCCTGGGGCAGGCGCGGCCTGTTGGACAGCGGCGCTGCACCCAGCCGCGCGGCTGCACGAGGCGCGCAGCATGGGCATGTGCAGCACAGACGCCGGAGCAGGCAGGAGACCCGGAGCACCCCAGGAGCTGCCCTCCGCAGCAGCCCAGTCTTAGCCGAGCCAGCCGCGCACGGCAAGCCAACGCGAAGCCAGCCGCGTACGGCAAGCCAACGCGAAGCCAGCCACGCATGCCACACCACCCCACTTGAGGAATGCTCGGGAGCCATGAGCTCGGTGGGTGTGCAGCAGGGGCGGTGTCATACCACCCCCCTCGCCTGAATGGCGAACCACCGCCGACTGGCGCAGCGAGTCCAGCAGCTGCTTCGGGGCTTCCTCCAGCAGGTTTGCCAGGTCAGCAAAGCTGTTGATGCCGCTCTGCTCGCGCACCTGCGCGGCGGAAAGAGGGGAGGGGAGATCTCCAGAGGGGCAGCCGCAGGCAAGGCAGGCAAGGGAGGGCAAAGCAGGTGTGAGGGCAAAGCAGGTGTGAGGGCGGCGCGCAATGCGGCGCCCGCCACCACCCCTTCCAGCGCCACCCACCCGACCCACCCGCCGACGCTCTTCTATCGGCACTTGGGCCCAGTTGCGGGGGCGCAGCACTTCTGGCAGGATGCGCCCCGCGCGCTCGCCCCCCAGCTCGGTGGCTGCCACGCGGGCGGTGTCCATGTCTCCCAGCACGATGGCGCACCACAGCTGCAGGGGAGGTGCACAGGGCAGCCTTGGGTTGGAGACAATGAGCAGGAGGCAGGGCACCAGGCGAGCGGTATCCAGGTCTCCCCAGCACGATGGCGCACCACAGCCGCAGGGAGCAGGGGAGGTGCACAGGGCAGAACCTTTAGCTCTGGGAGAGCGGGGGGAGGTGCCAGGGGAGCAGTTTCGGCAGAATGCGGCGCAAGAGGCGCACCGGAGCTGCGGGGAGAGGCAGAGGTGCGGAAGAAGCACGCCGCTGTGCATCTGGCACAGCTGGCTCCCTGTGGGCTTGAAGCGTTATTTGGCTGCTTGCAAGGAGTGTACACCCCGTGGCCCACCTGGCAGTACAGGTGACGCAGGCGGTCGGGCATGGTCACATAAATGCCGTGGTCCTGCAGGGAGGGTGGGGGGTGGGGGAGTCGAGCCGTTAGAGCAGCGTGGTCTGATTCTGGCTGCTCATACAACCCATGTGGGGCCACGCGGTGCGGCGTGGGAGAGGAGCACGTAGCAGAGCAGGCGTTTGCCCAGCACACGGTTACACCCGTGCCTGCCCCCCACCCCACCCCCACACACCCCACACCCCGCGCACCAGGAACACCAGCTGCGGCCGGGGCCGGGCCCCCAGCAGCAGGCGCGACAGCAGCGGCGGCGGATCGGGGCGCGGGCGCACCAGGATGTTGCCTGGGTTGGGCGGAGGGAGGGGAGGGGGCACGCGCGGGGCAGCGCGGTGACGCACCTGCTCTGCGTGGTGACGGCGCGCGTGACCCGTCGCCCTCGGCGTGTGCCTTGCTGCTTGCTGCTGCCTCGCTGCAGCTGCGCGACCCTGCCCGTAAGACCAGCGGGCACACCTGGGTGGGGGTCGCCGTGCACCCAAGCATCATAGTACGTGCTCTGGGCCATGGCATCAAGCAGCAGGATGCCGACCTGCGCAGGACAGGGAGCGACAGCAGGCAGCCACTTGTGAGCAGATGCAGCGGCTGAACGCAGTCCTGCAGCAGCCACTGCTCGTGCGTGCGGCCAGCAGCCACTGCTCGTGCGTGCGGCCAGCAGCCACTGCTCGTGCGTGCGGCCAACCGTCGGCTGCCGTGGCCCCGGGCCCTGCACGCGCCTGCCTCGGCTCCAACCCCGCCTGCAGCATGCCTTCCACGTCTGACAACTTGCAGCCGTCCACCCTGCACACGCGCCGAGTGGTGGAGGCACGGGTGGGCGAGGCCACTGCTATGGGTTGTTGCCTGGCCTCGCCGTGCAGCAGCAGCAGGTAGCAGCCCGAGGCCAGGCCAGGCTTGGCTGGGCTGAGCTAGGTTCTTGCATTGCATGCAAGCACCAAGCCAGATGCTGCCCTGTTATCATACTGCACCCCTCACCACTCCATGGTCAACACCCGCCGCGTGCACAGCTCTGGGAAGATGCGTGGCGCTGTCACGTCCTGCCGCCCTGCCATGCACTCGGCCAGGCGCGTCGCATTGGCCGCCTCATTCCTAAAGTCCAGCTCATGCTCTATCTGCCTGCAAATTGCAGCGGCGTACATGCGTTGGAACGTATCTCTGTCCTGCCCTGCCAGCCCCATAGCAGCCACACCCTCGCAAGCATGCCTGCAGCGCACCCTGCCCGGAACCCTGCTCCTCTCGCGGCGCCTGCTACCACTTGCCCTTGCAGCTCTTCAAACAGCCAGCGCCAGCGGGTGGCAGGGAAGAGCCAGTGCGCCACATCAGACAGCACCAGCATGGTTGCCACGTCAGCACTCACAGTGGCCGCAAGGCCGGGATACTGCAGGTGGAGGCGGGGCGGCGGACAAGAGCACAGGGAGCGGGTGGATGGGGACTGCCAGGCTGGCCAAACGTGGACGCGGCCCCCTGCACGTCTGCCAGCACAAGCGGCGCGCCAGCCCCTCTGCCCCCATCCCCCTCATCGAGCACCTGCACTTTCACGGCAACCGCTGTGCCGTCGGGCAGCCAGGCCTTGTGGACTTGCGCCAGGCTGGCGGCGGCCGTGGCCTGCCGCTCGAAGCCGTCGAACAGGGCATCAGCGTGTGCGCCCAGCTCCTGCGGCACGGAGCGACTCAAAACATTGAGCGCTCACTTCATGTTGGCTTCCTTTTGACTTTTGTTTCAAAGTGCTGCATGTCCAGGCGAGCAACAAGCTGGGCGGAAGGTCAGACGGGCTTGAAGACCAAACACAAGCACGGCAGGCAACGCTCCTCCTGCCATCCCCCCCGGGCGTGTACTCCCGTGCAGCCAAGGTGGCGCACCCTCTGCAGCACGCAGTCGATGTCTGGGAAGGGGCGGGATGGCACCCGGTCTTGCAGCGCCGCCAGAATGCTGCAGGGAGGAGCAGAAAGTGGGGGCAAAGATGGGGGATGAGGGCCGCGGCAACGAACGAAGGAGGACAGAGGCACCTTGCACCGGCAGTGAGCACACCGACTGCGGAACCAGCTTGCCTGCGGTACTGCGGAGGTACTGCATTCAACGACACGGCAAGCTGACCGGCCTTGATGTAGACACCTCCACAGGCCTGCAGGGATGGGAGGGGCGAGCAAGTGGGAAGCAAGCACGGCGAGCGTGGTTGGGATCACGCAGGTAAGTGTCTTCAGGTGGAGGGGTGCAGCAGGCGCTGAAAAGTGCTCAAGCGGTGCACGGCAGGCCTCTGCAGCGGCTGCACTCTGGCAACGCCCTGCCCTGCGCCCCTTGCCGACCGCCCGCACACCTGCAGGAGCAGCAGCAGGCGCGTTGCGGCGCGGTCGTGCAGCTCGGTGAGCGCCAGCTGGTAGGCATCAGACTTTGCATCACCACCGTGAGCCGCAGCCAGGGCTTTGTACTGAGGCCCGGCAAACAGGAGGGAAAGTGAGGGAGGGGGTGCAGGGTGGAGGCTCAGGTTGTGAGCAGCGTGCGCATGCTGACAAATGGCGTCCCTTATAAAGCCTGGAGCAGCGGGGCTGCCCGCTGGCAGCGCGCCAGCCTGAGCGTCAGTAGGGGCAGCTGAGGGTCGGCGGTGGCGACCACCATGCTCCCCCCGACGCTCGCCTGCCAGGTGGCCCAGGCGCCCCAGCCCACGACGCGCGCTGTGCGCGGCAGGCTGCGCACAAGCTCTACCGCTTCCGCATCGTCCCTCCCCGCCACCACAAGCGCCGCGGCGCCCGCCAGCGGCAGCCCCAGCGTCGCCACCCCCGCCGCCTTGCCCAGCGCAGCCAGGGCGCGGTGCAGCGTGCTACGGGGCTTGCGCAGGCGGCCTATGTGCGCGACGTGGCGGTGGGTGCGCAGGCCGGCACGCTGCAGCCAGGCTGCAGGCAGCTGCTGCGCCGCCGGCGCCCCAAGCGACGCCAGCGAGCTGCCAAGGGGTTGCAGCTCTGCGGCAGCGCCGCTGGTCGCGGTTGCGCTGCACCATGGCTGCAGCGCCGCACGTGACGCCAACTGGCCCGCCAGCCGGCGCAGCATTGCTGCCTTGGGGGTTTGGTCCCTGCTTCGCTGCGGTCGCCTGACCTCGGCTGCGCGCCTGCTGCTGTCAGGTGGGCAAGGTGAGCAGTGGTGCTGCTTGCTTCTGGAACTCAGGCGATTGCATCAAAGTCGTAGGGATCCATGCCAACTTCGCGCTGCTACTGCTGCTGCTGCTGCTGCGGCGGCGGCGGCGGCGCGTGGGGCAGCGCCACCAGAGGCTCCTGCTTCTGCGGCTGCGGCTGCTGCGGGTGTGCGCGAGCGTGCTGCACGTGGGGCAGCGGCGCTGCAAGCTCCTGCGCACGCGGGCAAGAGAACATGCAGGCAAGATGCGTAAGACAGACTGCCGCCGGCGCCGGCGCCGGGGCAGCGGCGGCAGCAGTGGCTGGTCAGGACTGGGTCATGCCGGCTGTCAAGCCTCGCCTTCAACAGCTGAAACTCTGTGCGAGCGACGGAGCAACCCTGACGGGCGGCCAGCGCGGTCAGGGAGGTCGGTGAACCCGCAAGAATCGCCGCAGCGCCACGCCGTTCGACGGTTGTGGCTTGATCAAGCCCCCGTAGCATGTGGTGTCGCAGGCAGGGTCTCCAGTGCCGGAAACCCTGATCGCAAACCAGTGGCCTGCGCAGGTTTGGGACCCGATGGCGCTTTGAACAGTTTCTCCACGACGATGGGTCAAGCTGGTGAAAAGGCAGCTGCAAAGGCGCACGCAGCTGCGCTCATGCTGATGCGGGCCGATGAGCCTCGTGCTCCACCATCACACCAGCGCACTCCTCCCTGCACCGCTCATTCCCGGCACTCTCCGCTGCGTTCCCGCCCGGCTCCGCTCCCGCCCGGCTCCGCACGCTCCCTCGCGCGCCGCAGCAGACCCGCCTCGGGTGAAGCAGCGCCGCTTGCAGAAGCAGCGCCGTCCCCACGGCCCCGCGCCGCGCTCTCCGATCTCAGCTCGTTCAGGATGGCCACCAGCCTGGCGCAGCTCTCCCGCTGTGGCCTGCGGCCGCTGCCAACTCGTGGCCTCCTGTCCGCCCGGTCGCATGCGGCCCCCACCGCTCGCGTCGCCCGCTTGGTGACGTGCCAGGCCGCCAAGGATAGCGTGCGCACCAGGTGAGGCGCTGGGTGCTGGTGCCGCTCGCACGCCGCCGCCAGCCGCCGCTGCGACAGCGCGGTGCAGCGCCCGCCACGAGTCAACCCTGCGGGCGTGGCACCCTTGTGATCTGCCCACCCACCGGTGCTCCACCGCACCCGTGGAGGATTCTGGCGCGTTGGGCAGCCGCGTGCGGCCTGGCGCCCGTGAGCCGCCCAAGCTGGCGCTCAGACCGCCAGCGCCCGCCCCCCCTGTTGTGCAGCGCCGCCGCCGCCGATGCCGCCGTCATGACAGAGGCGCCCAAGGACGGCTCGGCCGTCGACAATATCATGCTCCCCGAGTGGGCCGGCATGAGCTACGACAAGCAGTACGACGACATCTTCTCCAAGCCCCTCAACGTGCGCAAGGTCACCCCGAAGCCCGACCCCGTGGCGCAGGCGCAGGTGGGTGCTGGCACGGCTGCTGGGCACGGGGCACTGGGGGCACTGCTGGGCGCCGGCGCTGCAGAGGGGCGCGAACCTGCACTCCTGAGGCAGCCGCTTGCGGATTTGTAGACACCCGGGCGCTGCACCCGGCACGGGGTCAACAGCCGGCCCCCGCCCGCGCCCACGCTGGGCCTCCTCCTTCTGCTGCCCGCCTGCAGGTGCCCGGCGCCAAGCCCGTGCCCTTCTCCAAGGGTGGCCCCGAGGGCCTGCCCGTGTATAGCAAGCCTAAGAAGAACCTGTTCTTCGACCGCGAGTACACCACCAAGGTCGGTGGTGGTAGTCGGGGGCGGAGCTGCCGGCGTGCAGCGCGGCTGGTCGACAGGGGTTGCCGGCGTCGCGCGTGCTCGGTCTCGGGAAGGCGTGTGGCCCGCCGTGCAGGCATGCGGCATGCATGGCAAACCGAACAACCTCCACCTGTGCGGCCTGCAGGACAAGATCTACCTTGGGTACATGCTGGCGGTGCACGCGGGCGCGCTGCTGGCGCCCTTCACCTTCTCTTGGGCCAACTTTGCCTGCTTCATGGGCATGGTGAGTCCAGCGCCGGGGTCCCAGGGGGGGCCACCTCCCACATTCCGCAGGCTGCTGCTGCCGCCCGGCGTGCGAGCTCCCCTGCTCGGCGCCGCGCAACCCTGCCCCGCTGCATGTGGCCCTCCTCCGCTGTGTACCTGCGCCAACGCCTTGCGTGCCGCCTCTCCCCTCCCTCTGTGTCGCCCGCAGTACTTCATCACCGGCTGCCTGGGCATCACCCTGTCGTACCACCGCCAGCTCAGCCACCGTTCGTTCACCACCCCCAAGTGGGTGGAGTACATCCTGGCGTACTGCGGCGTCATGTCGGTGCAGGGAGACCCCATGGTGAGGCTCGCGGCCACGGCTCAAAGCGCGCCCTGCTCCTCGACGCATGCGTCTGTGCGGCTCTGTGCAGCGAGGGCTGCCCTCGTTGCCGGAAGTGATCCGCCGGTCCCTGCGCTGGCACTGATCCGCCGGCTGCTTCGCTGCCTCGCGTCCACAGGAGTGGGTGTCGTGCCACCGCTACCACCACCTGCACTGCGAGACGCCGCTGGACCCCCACTCCGTGTACGAGGGCTTCTGGTGGAGCCACATGGGCTGGCTGCTGGATGACGAGGCCACGCAGTCGCGCGTGTCCGACACCAGCAACGCAGGAGGTGCGTGGCGTGGCTGGGGGGACGCAGTTGGGGGGCAGGCGCGTGTGCAGAGCTGTTGGCTGCGCGGCTCGCATTCAAAGCCGTCGTCTGTGCATGCACGGGCAGTGTAATGTGCGTCCATGCCGCTGGCTCGAGCGTGGCCGCGCAGTGACCAGGAGCGTGTGCAGCGTGGCCCACCGTCTCCCCGCCTCCGCCGCCATCCCGCCCCTGCAGACATGGCCAAGGACCCCTTCTACCAGCACCTGAACAAGCACTACACCTGGCACGTGGTCGGCCAGTTTGTGGCGCTGTACCTGCTGGGCGGCCTGCCTGCCCTGGTCTGGGCCGGCTGCCTGCGCATCGTCTGGGTGTACCACATTACCTGGTTTGTCAACTCTGCGGCGCACGTCTGGGGCAACCAGGAATACAACACCGGTGGGTGGCGGTTTGGGGGGGGGGGGGGGGGCCAGCGCTGGTGGTGGTGGTGGTGTGTGGGTGGGTGGGGTGGGGGGGCGCCAAATGTAGGCTGCATGCCAGCCTTGAACAGCTGCTGCAGCGCGCTTCCGCCTGTCGGCCTGCATGCCCGCCCTGGCACAGTAGCGCACGCGCGCCTGCCTCCCCTGCGCGCCCCCCCCCCCCCCCCCCCCCCGACTCCCCCTCCGACTGCGTCTCTCCCCCCTGCCTGCCTGCAGGCGACCAGTCTCGCAACAACTGGTGGGTGGGCATCCTCGGGTTTGGCGAGGGCTGGCACAACAACCACCACGCGTTTGAGTTCTCCGCCCGCCACGGCCTGCGGGACAACCAGGTGAGGTCCGGCGCGGGGGGAAGGCAAACCGTCGCCAAGGCAGCACACTTATGGCGAGCAACTGCAGCCTGCTGTCGTGCCCATCTGTCATGCTGCAGCGGCCCTGCTCTGCTGCAACAACCCCGCATGTGTGTGCGTCGCCAGGATGGCAAGGGACGGAGCTGACGTGTGCTGTGCACTGCGCTGCCCTCCCCTGCCTGCAGCCCGACATGACCTGGGTTGTCATCAAGACCCTGCAGAAGCTTGGCCTGGCCACCAACGTCAAGCTGCCCTCTGAGAAGCAGAAGGAGCGCCTGCGGATCAAGCCCACCCCCGCCTAAACGGCACACGGGAGGGCTCGGCGCCGGCGCCACCAGCCGCCAGCCTTCCCCCAGCCTTCCCCGCAGCATGCAGCCCCCGGCGGGGCGGCGCCGCCACGTGCCGCCCCTGCCCCGACTAGGATGCGCTGCGCTGCTGCGCCAGCCAGGCTCCGACAGCCCGTGGCTGCGACGCAGCACGCGGCGCACCGCCCGACTACCCACCCGCTCCTCCCCCCCCCCTATGGGTGCCCCCGTGCCGCCCGCCCCCTCCATGACACTGCCTAACAAATGCAATCGGTGATGTGGGTCCATCACCCCCCCTGTGCCTCAACCTCCTCGTCCGCCCCCCTTTTGTTTCGCACCCTGCTTGCCTCCCCCTCCCTCCCTCCCCCCTCCCTCTTCCCACCGAGTGTGTACCGGGGCGCGGCCCTCAGCCCCGTGCCTGCGCAGACGCCCCTCTGGCGGGCCACCCACCTTCATGCTGGTCCCCCCCGGGGGGCTGACCCCCTTTTCTCGTGCAGAGCGCGCCACACTGCTTTTGCCCCCTCTCGCTGTGCTGTATCCCTACCCCCGCCGTCCTCTCATTCTTTCCGCCCCCTTCCCATGGGCAGAAAAGCAGCACCGCCTCGCCACAAACATCTATACTCAAGTTCTCATTGCGCTCGAGCACCTTTGTGCCCCGATTCGATCGCACCACCCCAAGCGCGCACCCCATCATCCATCGAACCCCTCGACAGCCGTTCATGTGCAGTTGTTGTTGCATTCGTGAGGCAGCGCCCCATTGACCTCCTTCCGCACGTGTAAGAAAGGCAGTGGCACACGCGAGGAGAGGCAGGAGGTGCAGGCGAGGCCATCAGCGGGTGCAGGGGGAGCAGCAGCAGCATCGCACAGGAACAGGCGGCACTGCCGACAAGGGCAGGCAGGAGGAGCGAACGTGCGGCAGCAGAACGGGGCAGCAGCAGCAACCGAGGAGCGCAAGCGAGGGAAAGCAAGCCGGCAAGCGAGGGTGGCCGTTTGACGGTGACCAGCAGGGCTTGGTCGCGTGTTCAGCCCGCGGCGGCCACACCGCGCTGCCGTTGCCCCTTGTCGCCGCCGCCCTCCGCCTGCTGCTGCCCCCCCTCCTGCGCCTCCTGCTGCTGCTGCTCCCTGAGACGGGCGACAAACTGCTGCGCCGCTGCCGGCAGCAGCACCAGCTGGTCCGCCCAGTAGCCCTCCTCTCCCTGAGACCAGGGCTTTGGTGGCACGTACGTGCGACCCTCCTCCAAAAAGCACACGGCCTGTACAGGTGCAACAGGGAGAGGCTGGGGCGTGAGCAGATAGCCAGGCGGGCAGGCAGGCGGCAGCTGGGATCCGCGGTGATGGAACATGCGGCAGCAGCAGCACCAGCAGCAGCAGCAGGTACGCTTGCAACGGGTACACTCGCAGAGACCAGCAGCAGCAATCACAGCGGCGGCGGGGGCAGCATTAGAAGCAGCAGCAACCCACTTGCAGGATGTCCTCCAAACTGTAAGTGTCCTCGTCATCAGCAAAGAAGCGGAAGCCCTTGCGATGCATGGACTCGGGCCGCTGCGCCACCCGGTTGTCCTGCCGCTTGCCTGCCCGCCGGGGTGCGCCACCGGGGCAGAGTGGCGGTGGGGGCGTGGCGGGCGCAGGGATGCACGCCGGCGGGCCTGCACGCCCCTACCCCAACCCACGCCACTGCCGAGCCCCCACTCGTGCCCTGCTGTCCCACTCTGTCCCCAAAACTCTTCCAGGTCGCCTCCTCTTCGGTGGGAAGGAGGCTCTCACCGCACCACATCGACTCCCCTCGGTTGTCACCCCCCCTGCACGCACAGCCGCCCTCCCTGCGCCGCCCCCACCCACCCCCACCCCCACCTTTCTTCCACGTGACCTCCTCTTCAGTGGGCGGCGGCCGCGCCAGCGTCAGCACCAGCAGCTTGCAGCGCTCGCCTGCCACGCAGCGGGTGAGAGGGGGCGTTCGGCAGGCGGTACATGGTGCCAGGTGGCGGGATGGACCGCACTCAAGAGCAGGGAGTGGCGTGACCACACCACCCTCCCATGATCCCATGTGATAGGGGGCCCAGGTTGAATGCAGCTGGTGCAACGGTGAAGTGGGGCTACTGCCACAGCCGCGCACGCACCACAGGCGTCGCAGTCCTCCAGAGCCCACACACCCTCAATCCAGCCAATCAAACAAACGACCGTGCAATCAGTCGATACATCAATAATCAACACATCGATTGATCGAATAATCAATCGATAATTATAGTGATTACAATGGTTGCCAGCCACGCACCAGAGGCGTCGCAGTCCTCCTCCAGAGACCACACGCACTGCGCCTGGTCGATCACTGTGTAGTCCCTCGAGCGCGCCTCCTCGCCGCTGCGCACGCACGCAGAGGGGACGACGAGGGGGAGCAGAGCGTGGCAGGCAGGTTTGGCTTTGTGGAAGCGTGGCAGGCACGCTGGGCAGGCGGGGCGTGCCGCAGCAGGCAAGCACACGCCCTGCACCACCGCGCCCCCGCTGCCCGCCCACTGCGCACCCACCTGTTGCGCCAGTAGGTGCGCTCCAGGCGCAGCGTGTTGCGCACGTCCACGCTGAGCTGGCGCTCGCCAAACTCCACCCGGCAGTCCTCAGCGTCGATCCAGAAGGGCAGCTCCAGCTCCAGCAGCACGTCATCCTCGGTTTCTGCAGTGGTTCATTGATACAAACACTTGAATAGGGATCATCGCTCGCAACCGACCTGCCTGCGGGTGTGCAGGTGGTGGGCGCGCCCAGCAACGCCATTCGCTGTCAGGTTTGCTGCTCCGACAGCCCCATCCGCAACGCGCCGCCCCCTCCCCCCCCTCCCCCCCCCCCCCCTGTTGCTGCTCCCCCAGCGCCCACCCACCACCCCACCACCCACCAGTCAGGTTGTATGGCGGCTGCATGCAGCGTGCACCCTCGCTGTCCCCCTCGAACAGGCAGCGCCACCGCTCCCCCGGCTGGCCCTTTGGGATGGCGAGCACGCAGATGCGGTTGTCGACGGTCCTGCAGGCGGGAGCGGCGGTTGGTGGGGGAGTGGCAGTGGCGTGGCGTCAGACGGAGCAAGCAGCAGGCACAGGCGAGGGCAGGGGCATGCAGGACGAGGCGTGGCGCCATCAGCCACGGCACGTGAGGCACCCGGCGAGCTCTGGCACGCAACGCAGCACCGCAGCAGGTGCAGCACCGCAGCAGGCGCAGCACCCGTGGGTCTCACTTGAAGCTTTCGATGGGCCGCTCCGTGTCCACCGCGTGTGCAAAGAAGCGGTCGACCAGCGGCGGCGAGTCCTCCGCCTGCACCAGCAGCCGCGCCGCGGAGCACTCCACGACCAGCTCCCTGTCGGCGTAGCCTTGCGCACACAGAGGAATGGAGAGGCACGGCCGAGGTGGGGGAGGAGCAGGGGTGAGGGCAGCCAGCGCCAGCAGCCGCGACGCGGAGCACAGTCAACTGCCGAACGGCAGCTGGCAGCGTCACTGCACGCACGCAACTTGTTGAACGCAACAGCACCGCTGTACCTGTCGGCACGCGGCAGGCCAGGAAGACGGTGGCCGCCGTCTGAGCCCACTGGTAGTACCGCGCGATGCGCAGGTCGTACCGCGTCGCACGGTTGGGGTCGCCCGCCAGCTCGGCGGCAGCTGTGCGGAAGGCGCGGATGTCTTTGAGCTCCGCCTCGCTCCTGCGAGGGTTGCAGGGGGTGCGGGAGGAAGGCTCGTTTGGGTGGGTTGCAAGGAAGGGGAGGGTGCCGTGTGGCGCGCTTTTGCTCGGCTCGCCGGCCCAGGAGCTGTCAGCGCCCGGATGTGAACTCGCCTGCACCCCTCACAACCACCCCTGCGCCGCACCCCTCAAACGGCACCAGCGGTGGGGATCCCCCCGCAACCACAGCACCCATGCGCGGGATACAACAGCACGCCTGCGAGCCTGCACCCTGCACCCCTCAACAACCCCTGCACCACCCCTGCACCACCTGTGGTTTGGACTCTCCAAAGCCAGCTGCTGCACATCTTCAACCCGCTTCTTCTCCAGCTCCCGCTTTGCCAGCCGCTCCGCCATGTGGGCGCTGTTCACCAGCGGCCAGTGCAGCGGGAAGCCGCCCTGCGGCACGGCGCATACAGAATGAGGTGTGGGAGCATGCGACACGTGCAACTGGGGACCACAACTGCTGCCACAAGATTGTGCAACACGCACGACTGACCAAACTGACTGCCAGACTGACGGCCAGATGACGACAGCCTGAGGCTGGCACTGCAGGGCCACTGGCACCCCAGAGCGTGCAGGCAGGCACAGATAACCACGACCCGCTCACCTTCCAGTGGCGCTTGAGCGTGCAGAACTCGCAGATGGCCATGCCGCAGGTCCAGCACTCCTTGGTGGCGGGGCGGCGGCAGACCTCACACGTGACCACCAGCTGTGGAGGGGGGGGGGGGGGGCAGAAAGTGTTGGCGAGCGGCAGTGGGAGGTGGGGGAGGGCAGGGTGCATGAAAAGGAAAGAGGGGAAGGAAAGGTGCGTGCGGCATGCGCAGGACGGGACGAGCGGCGGCGGACTTTTGTGAGCGGCGGCGACGGATGGGGAACGAGGGGAACGGCAGCGCGGAGGCGGCACTCCTGTTTGCCTGTTTCGCAGCGTCACATGCATGCTTGGACACCTCTGCTGAACGCAGTCAGTCGCATTCGCCTGCTTCTTTAACCATCCAACCAACCTGTGTGGCGGGGTCGCACTTGAGCCCCAGGCCTTCGAACTCGTCCAGCAAGATGTCCTCGCCGCCCTGCCCCCGCGCCGGGCCCGCAGCAGCCGCGGCACGCACATAGCTGCGCAAGGGGGGGGGGGGGTCCGTGCGACGAGTGGCGTCCGGAGTGAGTGCAGGTGTCGGTTCGGGAGGCCTGGTCTGGTGCTGGACCCGTGTTCTTGTGGTGAGCAAATGGCTGCGTCAAGGCAGCGATGGCAGGCAGGGGGCCTCCGGCGCGGATGCACATCACAGACCTCCTCCTCTCCTGCTGGCCTCCCGCGCATGTTCCCTTCAGCGCCAGGCAGCGCCATGTCGGAACCCCTGCCTCAGGCACCGTGCCTGCAGTTAGCCCGCCATACACGGCCACCTCTACTCCTGCCCCTGCCCCGCCATGCAAGCCCGCCTCAGTCCCTCAGGCCGGCCCCCATCAATCACCGGAACTGCAGCTCTTTGGCCCATGTGTCGTACACAGCACGCTTTTGCGGATCGCTCAGCACCTCAAACGCCGTCTGCAGCGCCGCGAAAGCCGCAGGGTCGCCGCCCTTGTCAGGATGGTGCTGCTTGGCCAGGGCGCGGTAGGCCTGGCAGGGAGGACGGGGCAGAGGTAGGAGGATGGGTGTGAAGGGGGCATGGGGAGGAGGCAGCGGCAGCAGGGGCAGCGGTGGCGGCGGCACGCACCCGCTTGATATCCTCGGCGCTGGCGCGAATGTCCACCCCCAGCGTCTTGTAGTGCGCGTTGCCATCGATGTCATCCACCTGCGAAGGAGGAGGCGCACGGGGAGCGGGGCGGCCTCGCTTGGCTCCGCGCCTTCTGCCTGTCGCGATCCCTAAGCTGCTGCCTGCGCAAACACGAACTCGCCTGACCCCATGGGTCGACGGGCGGGTCGACGGGCGGCATGATTCACTTGGCACGAGGAGGGCCCTTGAACTTCCTGGCCGCCAGGCGGGGCAAAGACCCGCTAGAGACGCTACTGGGGAGATGCAATGTAGCCTGATTGACTGCCGCAGCTTGCAAGAGCGCACGGGAGTGCATGTGCATTGCGGCGGCAAGCGGCGAGCTGGCGGCGGCGCTCTCACAAGAGCACTTGCGGCCTCATCCCGCAACATCTCGCTCGCTTCCTCGCATCTACGTCCCCTTGCGAGCACGCACAGCCGACCAGCACGATGCCGGGGGCCGTCGCCAGCCTGCGCCTGGCGCCTGCTGTTCGTTGTGCGCCCCAGGTGCTGTGGGGGCTCAGCGGCACACCGTGGTGACCCAAGTTTGCAACCGCAAGCGTAGTTTGCGCCGCCATGGGTTGGCTGCGGGCGGCGCCGGCACTGCCGCCGCCGCCTGCTGCCACCCTTGCACCACTTTGTGTTGTCCTCTCCTGTACCGCAGGCACGGCGCCTGCCATGCACAGCTAGCAGCAGCAGCTTCAACACAACAGCCTTACCACTTGCAGACCTGCGGCGGCACGCGGCGGCGGCGGCCCTGGGCGCGGCGCTGCTGGCCGGTGGCGCAGCACCCTCGTTTGCCGCCGCGCCAGACCTGCAGCTGGGTGCCGAGGTGTTCCAGAACAGCTGCGCGGCCTGCCACACAGGCGGGCTGAACAACATTGCCGGAGAGGAGAAGCACACGCTGAAGCGGGACGCGCTTGAGAAGTACAAGCTGTACAGCACTGACGCAATTGAGGGGCAGGTGCGCTCACGGCGGTTTGGGTCCGAGCGCAGTCGGGTGCCTGTGGCCGTGCAGCGCAGCCTTGAGGTTCTGGTGAACGATACGATCCAGAGATGGGTGCCGCAACGCGGGGCAGCGTAGCAAGACGCGGGGCAGCGCAGCAGCAGGTTGCTCCTGCCCGCTACTCTCCCACCCCGCCGTCCCCGTCCCCTCAACGCCCACACGCCCCTGCGTCTGCAGGTGATGAGCGGCAAGGATGCGATGCCAGCCTTTGAGGGGGTGCTGTCTCAGCAAGAAATCCAGGCGGTGGCAGCGTACGTGTTTGATCAGGCGGCGGGGGACAAGTGGTAACGAGCGGGGCGTCGAAGCTCCTGTGGCAAGCTGCATTTGCGTGCGCTGTTCTGCCTGCTTCAGTTGTTGGTGTGCCGGGGGCGGATGCAAGACGCGGGACGGACCGTCAGACGAATGAGGCAGAACAGCGGGAAGCCGGTGGGTTCTGGCTGCCCGTGCTGCTGCACCACCTGCCCCCCCCATCCATGGATGCCAGCGCGCCTGGGTGCAACACATGACGCAACACTGCTGCTGCTGATCCCTCGCTCTTCCTGTGAGGGCAGCGGTTCGTTGCTTTCCTCCGCTGCTCAGCACGGCGGTCGCCGCCAGCAAGCGGCCCAGTCATCGTCGCGCCGGTGGGCCCGCCCACAGCCGCCTCCAAAGGGTCGGGCATGAGGTTGGCACGCTCCCACCAGCAGAAGCCGCCGCAGCGTCGGTGCATACGGGGGGGCCTGGCATGGTGGCCAGATGGTCTTCGGTGACATTCTTGGAACTCGTGTGGTGCCTGTGGGAAGGGGGAGCGGACAATAAAAGCAGCCAAGGCTATCGGGAGAGCGGAGATGGCCTTGGCCAGCCGAGCTGCGCCGAGCTGGCGGCGCCTGTCACCGCTCGCGGGTTTGTGTCTGCTGCTGCGGGACGCCTGCAGCCATTGTCTGCGTTTCTCAGAACGTCTTGTCTCACAATGAATCCACGCGGAAAAGCGGCACGACCAGAGAGCGCCCGCCAGAATGGGCTCGCTTCTGTCGCTCGCGGAGCTGACCTCCTGGATGCGTTGCTGATATAGCTGTGCAGCCATAGACGGCGCCGGCAAGCCGTGGGCTGAGCCGCGCGACTCGGCGTTTTTAGACGGCCCACGCTCTCCCGTTGCCCAGCTGTAGGCCAGCCAGCCATGTCGGGGCCGTCCAGTTACGCGGTGCGGCACCGCGAGCGGCGCGTCGAGGCGCTGCAGAGAGTGGCGGCAGCAGGGACCGCCGGCCGGCGCCGCTTGCGACTCGGTGCAACCCTCTCCGAGTTGCTCGCCTCTCAGCCCGGCTGCTGGGACGGCCGCAAGATATCGGCGGTGGACAAGGGCCTGGGCACAATTGATGCGCTGCCGGAGCGCTACGCCGACGTCAAGGCAAGCAGCTGTGCCTGGCCGTGCTGCGCCGGCTGCCCCTGGCTGTTGCTGGCTGCCATGGACCGTCAGGCGTGCGCTGCTTCGGCAACACCAGCCACGTCATGTGCTCGTTACTCCCTCCTCCCTGCAGACGCTGTACCTCAGCAAGAACTCGCTGCGCAGCCTGGCGGGAGTGCAGCAGTTCCGCGGCCTGAAGGCGCTGTCGGCGGCGGACAACCTGCTGGTGGGTGGGCGCCACCGGGCTGCAGGCCTGAGCGGGGCACGCCCGCTGTGCCGTTTTTCTGGTGTCTGGATGGCTGCAACGACACTTTACTTCGCCTGCAAGTTCGTTGCTGTTTATCCACCCCGTCAAACACCTGCAGCCCGACCTGGAGTGCCTGGCGGTGCTCCCCGCCGCCGGCATCCAGCTGGAGGCGGCCTCCTTCGAGGGCAACCCGCTGGCGGACCTGCCGCACTACCGCGCCCACGCCATCCACACCCTGGGACCCTCGCTCGCGGTGCTGGACAACCGGACGGTGACGGCAGAGGAGCGCGCCGCCGCGCCTGGCGCGGTGGGACATGAGGCTACCATGCTGGCGCTGATGCTGTCGAATGCCTGTCTGGTGCACAAGCTGGGGCGCGCCGTGCAGCTCGTCCGCCTGCACTGCGAGCTGCAGGCGGCGGTTCTGGGGGGCCGTGGCGGCGGCGTTGGAGGCGCGGGCGTGGCGTGCAGCGGGCGCGGCACCTCCCGCATGCTGCAGCTGTGGGACTACGAGGCCAGCATGGGCCGCCAGGTGGGCACAGGTGGAGGTGTACGTGCAGCTGCGGAGCATGCTGCAGGCGGCTGCTGGGATGACCAGCATTGCTCGGCTGGGGTTGCCTGTGAATGCCGCAGGCTGGTGTTCCCCCTGAGCCACGTGTCGTCCCACTCGCCGGCGATTGGCCCGTTCCTGCTTGCCCCTGCAGGAGCGCCACGCCATTGGCCTGGCCATCCGTCGGGAGGTCGGGCGGCGCTACCGTAAGCTGCTGGCTGCCGGCGGCAAGCCGGAGGGCAGCGTCAAGCTTTGGCAGCAGGTGCGGGGTGTGCATCGAATGCATCTGCGACCGAGGCAGCTGCGCAGGCATTCACCGGCGCTCGACCACCACCTCCAAACCGGCTTGCATGTTTCCCTCTGCCAACCACTTGCTCGTCCGCCCATCCTGTGCACTCCAGTTTCACAGCTGTGTCGCGCATGCCCCCTCTGCCCGTCTGCAGGCTTTCGCGCAGGTGATGCTGCTGCAGCAGGAGACGATTGCAGGGCTGATGGGCCTGCTGGAGGAGGCCAAAGCGTCGGCTGCTGCCAGCCTGGCGCCTCTCGTGCGCCCTCCCTCCCCCACCAAGCGTGCGGTGCTGGAGAGCGAGGCGGAGGCGCAGGGGCGGCTGCGCCACGACAGGTGCGATGCTGTGCTGTTCGGACCGAGGTACATGTGGACAGCAGAAGGGTCCGGTTGCTGCAAGTGCAGTAGCGTATGTCTCCCGTCTCATCCTCCATCCTTGCTTTGTGACCCCCCTGTTGTTCTTTCTCCCCGCCACTGCTGCTGCTGCAGGGAGGTGCTGATCCAGGAGCTGCGTGATGCCTTCCTGGGGCTGGCCGAGGCGGCGGCACACAGCGACGCCACAGCAGAGCTCGAGTCGCGCATCCGCGGCCTGCAGGCGGCGCTTGAGGCGGCCGGCGCCGACGGGCTGCCGGCGGCCAGGGGGCTGCAGGCGGCGCTGGAGGCAGCCGGCGCTGGCCGCGAGCTTGCAGTGATCAAGGAGGGCCAGGGGGGACGCAGCAGCTTGAACGGCACCGGCGAGTCTGGTGGCTCCTGGGCTATCGGCGCGCTGCGCCCCGAGGCGTCGGCGCCACCCAGCTCTGGCCCCGCACACACGCCACGCCGCGCCTCTGCCAGTCCGCTGAAGAGCGCCCTCAAGCAGCAGCAGCGGCCGTCCAGCAGTGGCTGGTCGCCTGCACGGACCAGCAGTGGTGGTGCTGCACCTGCGCCTGCGCCGCGGCCGGCATCGGCGCGGCCTGGGGTCAGCCACGCTGCGTCGGTCGGCCTGCCTGCTGCGCCGCAGCGCCCTAGCACTGCGTCTGCCATTCCCCAGCAGCAGCAGCAAGTGCAGCAGCAGGCGGTGCAGCAGCAGCGGCAGTGGCAGGCAGATGATGGGCTGGCAGAATACGAGGAACAGGCGCGGTGCAAGACGCCGCGGCCCTTCAGTGCCGCTGCCAGCAGCGAAGCAGCGCCACAGCAGGGCCTTGTGATGCCCACTGCCAGCATCCTCCTGCCTCGCGAGGGCAGCAGCCTTCCACGTGCCATGGCCGCCAGGCCCGCCTCTGCGCCCCTGAACGGCCCTTGGCGGCCGCCCAGCCCACAGCCTGCCCGCCCCGGCAGCCCCCCTCTCCCTGGCAGCACCTCCCGCCCGTTCAGCCCCTCTCAGGTGGGTGGGTTGCACTTCGCCTTGAGTGGCGGCTTTCTCCATGCTGCTGCTGCTGCTGCTGCTGCTTGCTATGTCTAGAGCTGCCGTCTCACTGGGTCTCCAAGTTGCGCACCCTGCGCTGCAGTGGACAGCCAACCCTTTGGCCCGCCACTCCACTACTGGCGGCGGTGCTGCTGGCAGTGGCAGCCCCACCCAAGAGAGCGGCAGCCCACGGCAGGGGCTGCAGGGCGTGTTCAAACTGCTGGAGCGTGAGGGGCGCCTGAACCAGGTATGTCGCGCTGGCTGGCAGGCTTGCATTGTGGATGAGACAGCATGGCACGGGAAAAATGCCTCACCGCCTGCCTGCCATCTCCCGGCCTGTTGCCGCCCCTCGCCCCTCCAAATCACGCCTGTAAATCACGAGCGTTGTCCTCACCTGCTTGCCATCTACCTGCCCACCTCCATTCCTTCCCCGCACGGTCAGCTGGACGCGCTCAAGGCAGCGGTGGGCCGCTACGAGACGGCCGCTGCCGAGCTGCAGGCGGGGAACCACGAGCTGTCAGAGGCCCTGTCGCGGGTGCACCGCCACGCGCGGGGGCTGGAGGGGCAGCTGGAAGCGCTGGCGGTGGAAGCAGCAGAGCGTGAGGCTGCGGCGGCGCGCGAGGCAGCAGAGCACGAAGCTGCACTGGTTGCCGAGGCAGCTGCTGCACGTGAGGCGGCCGAAGCGGCGGCGGTGGCGCGGCTGGCGCAGTTGGAGGAGCTGGGAGGCAGGCTGCAGGAAGCAATGGCCAGCCGGCTTGCTTTGCAGGCGCAGCTGGAGGCAGCTGTCGCAGAGAAACAGCGCCTGCTGGATGTGGCACGAGCGGAGCAGGAGGCGGCGGCGGCGGCTGCAGCAGAGGCGCAGGTGGAGCTGGCGGCAGCTTGTTTGGAGGCAGCGCAGGAGCGGAAGGCGGCGGAGGCACGTGAGGCGGCTCTGGCTGCACGCGTGGCTCAGCTGGAGGCGCAGCATGTGGTGCAGCTGAGCTTGACGGTGCGGTCTCATGAGGAGGAGTGGGCGGCAGAGTCGCGGCGTGCGGCAGCGCTCGAGGCGCGCGCCGCAGAGCTGTCGGCACGCGTCGCGGCCTACCAGCAGCGGGACGAGCGCGACGCCGCCGCGTGAGCTGGGCAAGGGGAGGGCATATGCAGGATTCGCTGTCGGTGGTTGCATGTACGCATGCTGCATGCGCTGTGCCTTTTCGTCTCCCAGCGCACTTCATGTTCCCCTTCCTCGTGCTTCTGCAGCGCCCGCCTGTCGCAGCGTGCCACCCTGCGCCGCATTCTACTGTGGTGGCGCGACGCTGCCGCTGCGAGCGCCTGCCTGGGTGCTAAGCGGTGCGAGGCAGGGGCGCTGCACCGCCGCACGCTGCTGACCGCCTGGCTGGCCAAGTGGCAGCTGGCCACGCAGCGCAGCCAGCTGCTGGCAGAGCGTGAGGCTTGGCGCCAGGCAGCATGCCTGCGGACAGCCTGGGACGCGTGGCGGCTGGGCTGCCACGAGTGCGTGCTGCGCCGCGGGCTGGACTCTGCTGCAGAGGTGCACCGCCAGGCAGCACTGCAGCGGCAGGTCTTCGGCGCGTGGCGCGAGCGCGTTGCAGCGTGCGCACAGGTCGACCTGCCTGAGGGTCACGCTGCGCTGCGCGCTGCCGCCACGCTGCAGCGACGGCGGCGCCTGCGCTCATACTTTACGGCCTGGCGGCAGCACATCACCGAGTGCGTGCTGCCTCGCCAGGCAGCGGTGCAGCTGCGCCTGCTGGAGCAGTTTATGGGCAGCCAGCGGCGGGCCCTCACGGCCTGGCAGCAGTACCTGCAGCACCGGCGCGAAGTGCGCATGCTCAAGGCAAGAGCTAGCTGTGGTTGGGCGGGTGCTGTCTTGCCCCACACTTTCCTGCCCTGCTTCCAGCTGCATGCTTCTGGCAGCTTCTTGCCTGCATGCCAAAACTCACTTTGCTCCCCCCCCTGTGGGTGAAACTCCTGCTCTGCAGGCCACATCGCAGCAGCACCTGGCGCGCCGCCTGCTCTGCGAGTGGCGCAGGCTGGCGGCCGAGGCCAAGAGCGAGCGCACCGATGCACTGCGTGGCGCCGTCACCAACCAGCTGCTGCTGCGGCGCCGCGGCTGGACGGCATGGAGGCTGGCAGTGGCGGAGAAGAAGCAGCGGCACGAGGCGCAGGCCGCGGCAGAGCAGCACCGGCGTGCCACCACGCTGCGCCACTGCTGGGCAGCCTGGCAGGAGTGGACGGTGCTGTGCCGCGGCATGCGCCAGCGCCGCGCTGCGCGCCTGCAGGCTGCTGTGGTGTACGCCTGGCGCGGCGCGGCCCGCGCTGCCGAGAAGCGCCGGCTGGCCGATGCGTGTGCGGCGCGCGCGGCGCACCGCAGGTTCTGCTCCTCGCTGGCGGCCTGGCGCGGCGTGGTGGCAGCCAAGCGGGCGCAGCGTCACCAGGTGGCGCATGCGCGCGCGCTGCTGGCGCGCCGCATGATGAGCAGGTGGGCAAGCGTGGGGCGGTGCCCCTTGCGTTGGTGGGTGGAAGTAAAAGCAATTAGGAGCAAGTCCTCTGTGATGGCCACATTCGGGCCCGACGCTTCCCCTGCTCCCATTCCCACCTCCACCATCGGCCACAGGGTGCTGTCTGGCTGGCGGCGGGCAGCGCTGGCGGGCAAGCTGTACCACACGCTGTCGACAGTGCAGCAGCTGCAGGTGGCGGTGGAGCGGGCTCGGGAGGAGTTGGAGCACAAGTCGCAGCAGGTGGGTGGGTGGGTGGGTGGGTGGGTGGCAGCTGCAGGAGGGCACAGCACGGCCTCGTGCAAGGCTTGCGGCCTGGCAGGTTGTCTGCTGCTGATCGCCTGCTGCTGCTCCTGCACCACCCCTGCCCTGTGCCCCAAGTACCGCTCCTTCCTCGACCGTGCCACTCCCCCCGCCCGCCCCTGCGCGCCTGCAGATTGAGACGCTGCAGTCGGTGCGGTTCACTGTGGAGGGGGAGAGCGAGAGCCTGAGCCTGCAGGTGTCCAGCCTGGATGCTGACCTGGCGTCCGCGCAGCGCCAGGCAGCCTCGCTGGCAGCGGCGGTGGAGTCTGCCAAGCTGCAGCACCGGGCGGCAGCGGTCGCCCTGGAGGCAGCGCTGGGCGCCAAGGAGGACGCGGAGGCGGAGGGCGCCGCTGCTGTGGCGGAGCGTGCCGCCGCACTGGCCGCCCGCGTGGCTGCAGAATCGGAGAAGGCTGCGGCCTGCCGGGCTCGTCAAACGGCGGAACAGCGGGCGTCGGAGGCTGCGACGCGGGCCGACGAGGCGGCAGCAGCCGTGGCGGCGGCCCAGGCCAAGGCACAGGCGGCGGCGGCAGAGGGGGAGGCACTGACGCTCGCGCATCAGGCGCTGGCCGCCCAGCTGGCGCAGGTGCAGGACGAGCGGCAGGCGCTGACCGACCAGCTGGAGGCAGCAGAGGAGCAGCGGCAGGCACTCGAGGCGCAGCTGCAGGCGGCGCAAGGCGAGGCGCGGCGTGCCGCAGCGCGTGCCAACGAGCTGGACCGCGAGCGGCAGCGCCTGCGCCGCCAGCGCGAGCAGGCAGAAGCCGCGCTGGTGACGGCGGCGACGGAGCAGCAGGCGGCGCTGAAGCAGGCGGAGCGGCTCACGCAGCTGTGCGAGGAGCAGCAGCAGCAGGGCGACCGGCTGCAGGCGCAGCTGGCGCACCTGCAGGCCACGATGGCGGGCCATTCGATGCTGCAGGCAGACGCGGCGCAGGTGGGTTGGGGAAGGTCTGGCGAAATGGTAGGCGGCGCGTGCGGCGAGTAGAGCCAGGACCGACGCAATGTGCGGCAAGCGCCCAGGCCTGCCGTGCCTGTTGCGCTCTTGCGCTCTGCTTCCCTCGCACTACTCCACCTGCTCTGCCTCCCCTCGTCTTTGCCCCCCCCTGCAGCTGGCGGAGCACAACAAGCAGCTGCTGGCCGACAGCAGGGGCATGCGAGGACAGCTGGAGACGATGACGGCTGCAGCGCACCATGCAGAGGGCGTCCGCGCCGCGCTGCAGGCGGCGGCCGAGGCGACCGAGGCGGAGCAGCAGCGCCTGCGGCAGCGCTGCCAGGCGGCTGAGGAGGAGGCACAGCGGCTGGGCAGGCTGACGGAGGGGCTGAGGATCTCCAAGGCCGCCCTCGAACGCCAGCTGGAGGCAGCACAGGCGGCAGCTGGCGATGCGGACTGCCGCGCTGCGGGCCTTGCGGACGAGCTGGCGGCAGTGCAAGGGGAGCGCGGCGAGCTGGGCGAGCAGCTGTCTGCGCTGCAGGCGGAGCGAGCCGAGCTGCAGGCCACTGTTGGGCAGCTGCGGGACCAGCTGGCGGCGTCGAATGAGGTGCTGGAGTCGTGCCGCCGCCTGCTGGGAGAGTGCTGCTCTGCCAGGTGGGTGCCACCTTTTCGTGGAGAGGAGGCTAAGCACGGTTGAAGGGCAGGTTCTGGGCGGGGCATGAGAAGCGGCGGCAGGCGCCTCCTGTGCTGCACGCGTTGCAGGCGGCCATGCGAGCTTGGCGGAGCATAGCCAGCCACACTGCCCACTTTCCCAACCATGTTCAACGCTTCCCCCTGCATTGCGCCCCACAGGACCGCCTCTGACCAGCAGGCTGCCTCCCTCAGCGAGCTGCTGCGGGGCGTCAAGGCGGAGCTGATGCTGAAGAACGCCTCCATCAAGTCGCTGACGCGGGAGAATGCACAGCGCGCGGAGCACCTGCGGGCGCTGCAGGCGCAGGTGGATGCGCTGGCGGCTCTGGAGGCGTCGGCTGCGGCACCTGCTGCCGTCGCTGCCACCTCGGCTTATCAGCTGCAAGGCGGGGCCAGGGCACGCGATGCCATGCCTGCCAGCAGCGGCGCAACCAGCTGGGCCGGCAGCGCCGGCAGGCGGCCCTCCAGCGCGGTCTTAGGCAGCCCCTCTGCTGGGCTGCGCACGGCAGCACTGTACGACGAGACGCCCTCTGTTGGTGGCAGGGCGTACAGCCCTCGCACGCTGCGCAGCCTGGCAGCGGCAGTGCCTGCGAGCGGCGGCGACTCGGGTGCCACCGCTTCCTCCTGGCCTGAGCAGCCGCGCGTGCACCAGCAGCAGCGCCAGCAGGACCAGCACCAGCACCAGCAAGAGCAGGAGCAGCAGTTTTCCGTCCCCGCCGCTTTGCCCTCGTTCATCACGCTGCCCAGCCCGCCAGCCTGGCGCCAGCAGGCCAGCAGCAGCCCCGCCGGCAGCGCGCACAGCAGCGCCGGCTCCGCCGCGCTTGCGCAGGTGCTGCCGCAGGCGTCCAGCGCTGGCGCTGCTGCGGCACCCTTCGCCCTGCCCGCCTCCATGTCCCTCGAGCTCTCTGACCAGCGCCTGTCCTACCTGCTGGATCTGGTTGTGGAGCGGCGGGTGACCGCAGCGCAGGCGCAGCAGGTGCGGTTGAGCCCAGGGATGCTCCAGCTGCAGTGGGCAGGAGCAAGCAGTCGACTGCCCCGCCTGCCTGCTTGCATCCGTGTGCCTGCATGCATCCGTGTGCCTTTTCGCCCAACTTAAAGCTGCTCTTGCGTGTCCCTTTGCCTGCAACAGGCCATCAACGCGGCAGCAGAGGGCGACGCACGGCCGCTGCTGCGCATGCTGTCGGCGGTCCGTGGGGACACCCCCAGCCCCGTGCGCCCTGCCTCCGCGGCCGGTCTTCCGATGCCCTCCCCTGCAGCCTCGGTCTCGGCTGCAGAGCTGGCGGCGGTGCGAAACCAGATACAGCAGCTGCAGCAGCGCGCCCAGGGCGGCGCGTGACGCCGCCACCTCTCTCCTCGACTCTCGCCTGCCAACCAGACAGACTTTTGCCATCCTGCAATACGGTCCGCTGGATTGTTGCAGTACAGGCAGCAGAGCGCTCAAAGCGGGGGGCGTGGGAAGATGGCGGCACCACAGGGGTGGTGAGGGAAGGGGAAGGGGCAATGCGCTCGTGCGTGAGCATGGGGGGGCCGACGACGACACACGACAAAAGCAGGGGCACAAAACTGCGGGACTGTGACAGTGGTGATGGTACAGGAGTGCAACGGGGGCAATGAGCCGCCGCTGAATGGTGATGGTACAGATGTCGAGAGCGTCCTTCCTCACTGCCGGCGCCGCCGCGGGCGCAGCGGGCGGCTGACCGCAGCAGCTGCCGGCGCGGCTGCTGGCGCTGGCGGGGCTGGGGCCGCCACGGCCGGGGGCGCAGCCGCTGCTGCTCGCTGCTGGTCCTGCTGGTGCAACTGCTCCAACCACTCCGGCGTGATTTGGCGCAGCAGGGTGGGCAGCAGGTTGCGGCGCACTGGGTCCGAGTTTTGCAGCGCGCCCCGCCAGGAGATGCGCTTGCCCGGCTGCACGCGCTGGCTGTCTGGCGAGCTGCTGTAATAGCCAGACTCGCACCTCCAGCCCGACACGCACTCGCTGCAGCAGCAGCAGCACTCGCTGTCTGCCTCCTCCCCCCAGCTGTCCGAGGAGCGGGCGTCGGCGTCGAGGTCCAACGCGCCTGCATCAATCAATCATCACCAAAGAAGGGGGCCGCATGTCAATCGCGTGATGTAGTGCTTTGTGGTAGCAGAGGGCATGTCGATGAGCCGAGGTGGATAGCGCCGGCAGGCGCAGCCTCGGCGGCAGCAGCGGGGCCCTGCATTGCAACAGCGAACGCCGCACCTGCTGACTCGGATTCCTCCTCGTCTGTCGAATCGTCCTCCCCTTCGGGCAGCTGCTCTGCCGCTGCAAGCCCGACTGCCGGCGCTGCAGCCGCCGGCACCAGTCGCGGCAAGAGCTGTGGCTGCTGCGCCTGCTGCGGCGCTGGCGCGAGGGCTGCCAGCAGCGGCGGCGGCGGCGGCAGGTCGCCGGCGGCCCCCGCGGGCCGCAGCACCGGGTACTGCAGCTCCGGCGGGTACTGCAGGCCCCGCAGCGGCTGCACGCCCGGTGGGCAGGAGTGCGGATAGTTGTCAGGCCACATGTCGAGGGGGTGCAGGCGGGACAGCCCAGCGAGCACCAGGCCCGGCAGGCGCTGGCGGCAGATGTGCCACAGCGCTAGGTCACAGCCAGGGAACATCCAGTCCATCCATATCTGCTCCAGCTGCGCCCTGCTCAAGTGCCGGTGCTGCGACCGCTGCTCCATGAGCTGCAGCAGCATCTCGTCGGCCGCGCCGAGCTGCTGCGGCTGCTGCTGCTGCCAAGCCTGCTGCTGGTGCTGCTGGTCAGGCAGCAGTTGCTCGGGGTGGGGCTGCTGAGCTGCGCCGTTGTTAAGAGACCGCTCGGGCAGCGCCGCTGGTGGTGCCGCCGCTGCGGCAGCCACTGCCGCAGGCGCTGCTTTACTGCCAAGCGTGATACGACGCTGTCTCTTCTGCTTGCGGATGGCAGGCGAGGCCCTGAGGGGCCCTGCGAGCGGGGGGGAGGGCCGGCGGCGAGTGGGGGTGACGCGGCGGCGGTTGGCGGTAGGGAGTTGCAAGCGGTCTCCTGGCGCCCCGCGCCCGATCGCCGTTGGACGACCGTTGGCACATAAGCTCACCTTGCCGGGTACGCATCGCGAACGCCGGGACGGGGCTTGGGAAGGGTTGTTGTTGCGGTGGGCGCTGTTGCACAGCGAAAATGGGCCGCGATGGTTGGCCAGCTGGTGGACGATCGTGAATGCGTCGCGGTTTGCAGATTTGAGTGCCGTTTTGAGCGAGGGCTCGCCCGAGCGATCAATGAAGCGCAGCACGCGGCCCAGCACCTGGTACCAGGGCCACCTACACCATTCCCCTGGCACCCCTTCTGCGAGAAATCGTGCCTCTTACGCCACCCGCGGTATTCAGCCCGCGCACACTGTCTGCGTGCATCGCACCGACGCCCACAGCACCACTGAACCGCACCGCCTTGGACGTCGCCGCCGCCGCTGTCTGCCAGAGGTGCCGCCTGGCCTCCAGTCAAGCCCAGGCAGGTGAGAGCTAGCCCACGGAACTGGCGGCCCCTGTTGCTGCTGCTTGTGGGGAGCCCTGCGCAGTCGGCATGCAGGTGCCGCCCGCCGCCCGCGCTCCGGAGGGTGCACCGGCGGCACCCGTCCCGCGCCTCTCTGCCTCCTTTGGTTGTGCTCGCCACGCCGCCCGCCCACGTTGCCCGTACGCATGCACGCCTGGAGCGCCAGCAGGAGTTTGTGAGGTGCCAGACGCCGCCAGAAACTTCCCGGCCAGAACCTTCACGGCGGCGAAAACGACTTCCGGGCGGCGACGACCGCCGCCACCGCGCCGTTCACCACCCATCGTACACAGCACAGGTCCACACGCGGCGGGGGCAGCGCCGCTGCTGCTGCTGCTGCTGGGGTCTGGGGCTGCGCTGCTTTTGCTTCTGTGCCTTGCTGGGAGAGCCTTGCTGGGAGAGATAACTCGACAGCCATGCATGCTGCAGAGGAGCGAGCGGCTCGATACCTTGCTCTGCATCCCGAAGGCGTGCGGTGACGTCCCCTGCACTCACGGCCTTCCATGTTCATCTGTGTTCATCTGTTTGCAGAGGACGGCGACGAGTCAGCAGACCACGCGCGCGCAGCAGCAGCCCTCGACACCGCGGCATCCCCCAAGCCACGGCCCCTCAAGAAGCCCGTGGCCGCGCGCAAGGCGGCGCCGCGTGAGGCCCGCAGCAGCAGCGCCAGCGAGGCCGGCGAGGCCAGCGGCAGCGACGCGGAGCCCCGCGGCAGCGGCGCGACCACCATGCTCATATGCAGCATTCTGCAGCTGCTGCAGCAGCAGCAGCAGCAGCAAGCGGCGGCATACACCACAGCCCCGTCCAGCAGTACCGCCCGCACCAGCTTGCGCCGTTGTGGCGCGCGCCTGCTGTAGCGCCCTCACCTTCGACCCCCTGTGACACCGCGGCGAGCGCCTTTTGGCACGCAGACCGCGTGGCCACCCATGCCTCCATTTCGGCCTAGGCATGAACAGCGGCGGGGGGGGGGTCAGCCAGCTGCTCGTGCGGCTGCTGCCCACCTCTGGCAGCTGCGGCAGGCTGCTGTGCGTGCTTTGCTGCCAGCGACCCAGCCCCACCAGGCTCCACGGCGACCCCGCCCACCATACCCACCAGGGTTCAGCTGCCGCGCTCTCTCCAGGCATCCCCCAATTATGGACCCCACCCACACACCCATCAACTCTTCCGACCAGCCCCGCCCTCCCACATGCCCTGCAGCCTGGCGGTCACGCAGGCCCGGTACTGACCGGAGTCCAGCCGCCACGCTCGCCGGCCGGCGCGTAATCGTGGGAGGCAATCAGCCGGTCGAAAGGCAGCGCAGAGGTTAATGTGCACGATGTGATGGTGACGGTTTCGCGGTCGCAGCTGCACGCAGGCGATGGCACGGGGCATGTTGCTGTGTCGGCGCAAGGCAGGTGCGGGTTGGGAGAGGAAGCGTCAGGGTTGAAGGGCGCAGGCATGAGCAGGCACGGATGCAAGCTCGCATACAGCTGCCGGGAGGCGGTCGGGCAGATGCTGCGCCAGCCATGCCGCAGCTGTCGGCTATAGCCCAAGCAGCAGGCACAGCTCGCGGTCGCACCGAAGCGCTGGCGCACACCGCACGCTCACCCGGTCAAGCACAGCACGTGGGGCGCGGCGCGCAGCGTCAGCCCGGGCAGCGCAGCAATGGGGGACTTGAAGGTGCGGACGACCTGCAGGTGCACGTGCACATGCAGTAGAGTCAAGTCGCGCTCAAAGAGCGAGGAACCGCAGTTCTGCCATGGGCACATGTAGCATCAGCCGGGGGGGGGGGGGGGGGGGCAAGCAAGGGCAGGGCGGGCCTATGCAGCGAGTGCAGAGCACATCGTCACACGGGCCAAACACCCATGCGGCCATGCCCACCCACCCGGGTGTCGTCAGCGTCACGTGTCGCGTTGGCAAGCGCCAGGGTCGGTCGCAGGAAGGTCACGGCATCCCCGGCAATGAAGGTGCGGGTGGGGACGTGCAGCAGCGAGAGGTGGCCTGCGGCAGCAGGGCAGGCAAGGAGCCCACTCTCACTTGTGTGCAGCCGGGCCCGCCCTGGTTGGGCATGCATCTTGCGCATCTCGTCAAATCGAGCAGTCTGTGAGGCCGAGGGGCACGCGGGCGCCGCCTCCGTTTGCATGTTGCTGTGCAGCACAGACGCCAGCATCTGTCCATGGCTACAGAGTAGAACAGGCTGCCGCACACCCTGTCGTGCGTCACCATCCACCCGTGGCTCTGAGCATGGACGCAGCGCAGTGCACGATTGGGACAGATGCTCGCGCGCGCTGCTGTTGGCAGCGCACGCGCGCCTGGTGTGTGGCCGAAGGGGAGATCACACGGCGTCACAGGCGTCGCGGTCGACATCCCCCGGAGGCTACAGTACTAGCAGAGGCGCTGCGCAGAGCACACTAAAACAGACGCGCACCAACCTGGCGTGTGGCCGAAGGAGATGACGTACACAAGTTCTGGGAAGCCCCAGGCAGACAGCTCGAACAGAGGCTCCTCCAGCACGGCCAGCCGGCCCTTGGGGACCTGCGCGGCAGGCAGGCAGGGAGGGGCAGGCAGGGAGCACGCGTCGGCGCTCGCGGCCGGGGGAGGCCGGCAACCGTCATGACTAACCAGGTCCAAGGGACGCAACAGCCGCTAGCAGCTGGCCCATGGGTCATCATCAAGCTGTGGCATCGCTGGCATATGGGTCATCAAGCTGTAGCATCCGCACCCCACGCTGCTTGCCTGGACAGGCTCGGCGGGCAGCGCGCCCACCCAGTGGGCGAACCGCGAGGCGAAGCCGCCGGGCGGCACCCAGTGCGCCTCTCCGTTCAGCATGTTGGCCTCGTATTCGTGGACCAGCACTGGAACAGGGGGGGAAGGAAGCACAGGCGGCTCCAAGGTCATCTACATCAACTTTCTGGCCATACTGTTGACTGTGTTCCATCCTGTCTCTAACCACAGGTCAGGCACGGTTAAGGGAAAGGCGGTTCACAGAAGCGAACTAGTGGGCCCGAGGCCCCGTCCTCTGCCTTGCGCAGCAGCAGCAGCAGCAGCAGCAGCAGCAGCAGCACCATCATCAGCAGCAGCAGCGGCGGCGGCGGCGGCAGCAGCGGCAGGAAGGCTGCCATGCAACCGCACCTCAGCCAACACATGGGGGAACGCCTCCAGCAGCGGCGTCAGCCGCAGCCGCCGCAGCAGCAAACCGACGTTGCAACAACCCCCTACCCGGCGCATCGGGGAACGCCTCCAGCAGCAGCGGCAGCGCGCCGACGTGGTCTGGGTGCGTGTGCGTCAGGAATATGGCATCCACTTTAGCGCCTTCGGGCAGCGCTGAACGCAGCGCCTCCAGCAGCTGGCTGGCGTGCTGCTGCCGTGGGCTGCGTCGGGCAGGGGTTGGGCAGGGCTTTGTGTTGGCCGGCAGGGAGGCATCGCAGCGGCGCTGCCTACGATTGAAGGAAGCCCTGGTTCTCTGCTGCCCACGCCCCGCCTTCCACGAGCACCCACCTGTCGGGCAGGCCGGCGTCTACGAGCGCATACTTGCCCTCGTGTGCAATGAGGAACACAGAGACAGGGACCGCCGGCAGCAGCGGCACTACCCGCCACCGTTGCGTCAACCCGCAAGGACAAAGGGAGCCGGAACGGAATTCAGCTGGTGGTGAGGGTTGCGGTGAAGGCGTGGTCATGCTATAAAGCAGCATGCTACAAAGCAGCATGATACAGACCAGCACCAAGTGGCGTAGCGACAGCGGGAGCAGGCATCAGGAGCGGCGGCGGTGCCGGCGGTGATTGGCGGCAGCGGCGGCGGCGGTCGGCGGCGGCGGGGGCACTGGGCGCTGCTTCGCCCGCATTTCTGTCCAGAGACACTCACTGCTGCAATCCATCAGCGACCCGCACAAAGTGGGGCTGCGCGGGCGGGTTTTCGCGAGTTGCCGCAAAGACCAGCGCGCCAATCAGTACGCCCAGAGCGGTGTGTGCCCTCCCCATCCTCGATATGAACGGCAATAGTGGATGAGGGCAGCCTCCAGCGGATGAAGCATCAGCATCTTCCTCTCTCCTGCCCTCGCCACTGTGCTGGTACGCTGCGCTACCATTCCCCTGTGCCCCTCCACAGCAAGCCAAAGTTGCTCACACAGATGCAGCCAGTCAGTTCGAATTGCAGATGTGCAGCACGGCGCAGTCGGTACGCAGCACTCGTCAGTTGTGCACATCCACCTGCTGCAGGCACGAGCGCAGCATCGCAGCGGGGTTCCACCGCGGCCTGCTGCCGCCCTCGCCCTCGCCCTCGCCGCCGCTGCCATCTTCGTGGCCGTCGCTGCCTGCGCCAGCTGCCGCGGCCGCGCCCGTGAGCAGCGCCGCCGCCGCCAGCTGCTGCAGGCACCATCGCCAGCCGCAGCGGCCCTCCTTCTCCCCGGCCTGCAGGCGACGACAGGGGATAACGAGGCAGTACTGAACATAGCAGCAAGTTGTAAGCGGTGCATGTCACCAGGGAGCAGCCGGTGCACACAGCGGCTAGGGCTTGGCAGCAATATGGCATCGGCCTCCCCACACGGTGCCAGCCTACCACAGGTGCCCACCTGGCTGCCGTTGACCCACGGGCAGAAGGGGCGGTGCAGCAGCAGAGGGTCCAACGGCGTCGCAGCCGCGCCTGCATACTTTCCCGCTGCGATCGCCGCAGCCCGCTGCTGCTGGGCAGTGGCTGGTGCCGCCGCGGTGGTGCCGCCGCGCGCGCCGCCGCTGGCGCTGGCGCTGCTGCCCGCCTGCGCCGCCGCGGCGCCGCCCGCTGCGGCGCCACCCCTGCTGCGCTTCTCTGCTGCCGCCTTGGCATCTATGTCTGCCATGACTGCTGACCAACTAAAGTCCGGCTGCTTACGTTTGATGCTGGCGCCGCCGAGTCCGACGGGATCGCGCCGCGCTGCGCCCGCTGCCGGCGCAGCAGCCTGCAGCGCTGCGATGCCAAACACAGGCAGGCTGGCGCCAGACGTTCCGCCGGCGCCAAACGGAGCAGCCGCCGCAGTCGCATCTTGCTGCTGCCCCGCCGCTGCTGCGGGCGCAGCCGTGCCGTTCTGAGCGCGCGCGCCGAACGCTGGCGCCGCCGGCGCGCTGAAAGGCGCAGCCCCAGCAGCGCCGCCGCCCGTCTGCATGGCGCCACCAGCGATGGTGGTGCCGATGTCAGCGGCGACGTTGCGGCTCAAAGCAGTCTTGGCTACCGCCGCGCTGCTGGGTGAGGCGACCGTGCCGCCGGCGCCACCGCGTCGCCGTGCCGCCTGCAGGACATGTGGCTTGCACTGCGGGAAGAAGGCCCAGAGGCCGGCCTTGGCGCTGCACAGGCCGCACTCCAGCGCCGCGCTCTCTGGGCCGACGTGCGCAGGCAGGCCGTGGTCGTCCCGTGCGGCCGCCCCATCCGCTGCGGCGTCGCCGCTGCCCGCCGCCGGCTTGGCGGCGGTGCTCATCAGTTTCAGGTCCCAGCCACACAGCGCCAGTAGCCGTGCACGCGCCTCAAAGGCCACGCTGCCCAGCAGCGCCACTCCGTCGCCGGCGGCGGCGCGTGCGGCGTCTGGGCTGGCCTGCTCCTGCTGCTGCTGCTGAGCCGCCTGCGCCGGCAGGCCGTGCAACAGCAGCTGCGCCAGACGCTCCTCCCCGGCCGCTTCAGCGAGGGAGTCGTAGGGCTCGGCTGCCGCGGGCGGCAGGCACAGCAGGCGCTGCAGCGCAGCGCAGCGAGTTTCGAAGTCACGTCGCACCGCCTCCTGCAGGGGGTGTAGGAGGGGCGAAGCGCAGGGCAGTGTGTGGGTGTGGGTGTGGGTGTGTGTATGGGGGGGGAAACCAAAATGAGCGTCATTTATGTACGCCCTGCAGCAGCTGCCTGCCCAATGGCAACAAACCGCCTGCAGCGCAGCGGTCGGCGCATGCACAGGCGCGACAAACAGTGAGGCGACGCGCGGTGCGTGCCAGCCAGCCAGCCCGCCCCACCTGCGTCAACGGCGGGAACTGCAGCAGCGACGCAGCGGATGTGGCGGCACGCCAGGGGCAGGCGGCGTCGTGCGCGGCGCTCAGCCCGCCCAAAAAGCGCTCCCCCGCGGCTGCCGCCTCCTCGGGAAGCAGGTCGGGCGCGATGGGGCAGCTCAGCTTGGCCTTGCAGAACTGTGGTGGTGGTGCAGCAGGGGCGGGGGTGGGCAGCGGTGGGCAGCGAGGGGCGGTGGGTGGCTCCGCCATTGCACCGCCTGCCTCCACGGCGTCCACAGGGGGTGGTTGTACTAGGCCAGCCCCACAAACCCGCAGTCCATCGGCGTTGCAATGGCAGCGCCGCCGCCCGGTGCTCCGGCCCGCCCTCCCCTGCCCACCTCACAAGTGAGCAGGTCAGGGCCGGTGTTCATCCACCCACGCCGCGCGCACTCCACGGGCCCAATGCAGGCCGGCTTGCAAAACCATGTGCTGGACTTGAAGGTGGCCTGCACAACTTGGGGAGACGACGGGCAAGAGTTGCAGGCACGCGGCCATCCATGCGACCGCCGCCTGCCTGCTGCTGTGCCCTGCAGTTGGTGCTGTCGGCCGTGTGGCCTCGCTGCACATGCCAGTAACCTGTGCCGACTAGCGCCTGTGTGCACGCACCAGGCGGCGAAAGAGGTCTGTCCGGTCCCACGGGCGCCCCTTGCCAGGCGGCGTGCCGCCGCCGCCGCCCACCGCCGGCAGGCTGGGCTGATCGTGCTGCGCCTGCAGGTGCGGCAGATACAGCAGCTGGTCCAGCGCCTTCCGCAGGCGATCCTGGGAGC
Organism: Micractinium conductrix; assembly: GCA_002245815.2. Lineage (NCBI taxonomy): Eukaryota > Viridiplantae > Chlorophyta > Trebouxiophyceae > Chlorellales > Chlorellaceae > Micractinium > Micractinium conductrix. The sequence continues at coordinate 368,000 of LHPF02000014.1, read as the reverse complement.
CCATCGTTTGAGCGAGAAGCAAGTGATGAACGGTGGCAGGCCCTCTGAGGGGAAGGGCGCTGATCTGCGCTGCGAGCTGTTTTTGCAAGACCCGAGGAGGATGCTATAGCAGCGACGGTCCCAGGCGGAGCGCAGACAAGGCGCTCGTTAAAGCGGCGCCCCTAGCCAGCTGTGACGCGTGGAACCAAGTAGAGGTCTGCGTCGAAAGCGCAGTGAGAGCAACAGTCCGGGAAGGGGAGAACAGGGGCATGGCATGGCACCACATGGTGGCGGCGGAGTACGGCGGCGTGGCAGCGGCCGCTTGTCGAGCACTGCTGCTGGCCCTGCCCCCTTCACACCCTCCCTGGATCTCCGGCGGTGCATTGTGGTGCTTAAGGGGGGGGGGGGGCGGCAGCTGCAGGTGCAGCCACATGCACCTGCGGCGCTCTTTCAAGACGCGCGCGGCAGCTGCAAAGCAAGGCACCCATGGCAGCAAGGTACAGCAGTCGGCACTGCCACAGCAGCAGTCTGCGGAGAGCGACATACCGCTGCGCCAGGTGCTGCATGGAGCTGCATCTGCTCTTGCAGGCGTCATTGCACAGGGACCGTCTTGCAAACAGTCCTCACTCGCAGCGCCACTTTCTGTGGACGATGGACCGACGGTGAGCACCACCACCGCTGCTTGCCTTGCATGCAAACTCCTCGACTGAGTTGCACAAGATGCTGCTGGCCTATGGCCTCTTTGCGGCCTGGCAGTGCTGCGAAGGCATGTTGGCATGCCCCATACTTCCAGGGATGCAAGGCCCACTGTGCTCGGCTGCCAGTACCGGCGCAGGCCGCAACACCAGCGGCAGCCGCCTGGCGGCGGCGGCACGCAGAGGGGCTCACGCTGGCTGCTACAAGCTGCCTCGACAGCACTGCATTGCCGCTACGCTCATCAGCACCAATGCAACGCTGCGGGTCCCTGCAAAGTCGTTCAATAGAGCAGCGGCGGCCCTTTTCCGCCGTTCCACCAGCCAGCCAACGGAGGGCGGCAGCGGCGGCGCCTACAGGAGCCTGTGCAAGGCAGCACCATGCTGCATGTGACACGGCTTCATTGTCGCCAGCTCCAAAGCGCACAGTTGACGCTGGCAAGCCACCTGCTCTGCGCAGGACGGCCGCTCGAGCACAGGACCTCCCCCAATGCTGCTCGCGCTCGCTGAGTAGGAGCAGGTTGCTCTTGTGCAGAGGATGACAGAAGGAGAAGAACTGAAATTGCGGCAATTGGCGAGGGAGGTGGCCGGCTCGCTGGGTCTGCCAGCGCAGCCCGTGCTCAAGCCCCCTCCGGCGCCTCCCTCGGCCTCTTTCTCTGGCACGTGCTGCAGCCAGTCGACGCTTGCGGCCTCATCCAGCAAAGATGGGGGTGCGTGGCGTGCAGGGGCGGCGGGCGGGCGATGAGCGAGGAGGCGGCGCTCACGCAGCAGCCGTCGGCTCGGTGCAGTCTGCAGCTGCACACGGTCTCCGTGTGACAGCAGCCGACCGCCATGCAGCCCGGGCGCGCCAGCATGCCCGATGCCCCGCTCCCCTGGGCTGGGTGGGCTGTGCGCCGGGCGGCGCCCCTCGGCAGGCAGCAGCGAGTGGGAGCTGCGGACAGCCAAGCGCAGCCGTAGCTTCGGGCCTGGCCTGCTGCCTGCCTACCGCCGCCGCCGACCGCCCCGCCTCCTCTCTTGCTGCAGTCACTCGTGGGCAGCGACAACTTCACACACATTCTGCGTGTGCTGAACACCAACGTCGATGGCAAGCAGAAGATCATGTACGCGCTGACGGCGATCAAGGGTATCGGCCGCCGCTTCTCCAACATCTGCTGCAAGAAGGCTGAGGTGGACCTGAACAAGCGGTGCGTGTGCGGCCGCTGCTGCTGCTGCATGGCCGCGTCAGCCAACAATGCTGCGTGCGCTGCTCCTCGTCGTGTTCTGCCTCGCTTCGTGCTGCTGCCGCGATTGCTGCATGCTGCAGTGTATTTGAAATGTGTGCTGGCAGCGGCGGCTGGAGAGCGGAGCAGCACTTATGGCAGCATGGAATGGCAGCGGTGAGCAGCAGCAGGCGGTGTTCGCAGCAGCAGGCGACAGTTGCAGAAGCAGGCCAGGGCGGCACAGCCTGGAGCCGGTGCTGCCGGTGCTGCAAGGGCAGGCTGCAGCATGCTGGAGCGACGCGTGGCGAGCGGGGCACGACTGGCGGCATCGACTGGCGGCATCGCATCGTTGCACAGCATGCAGCGGCTTCGATGTAGCACATGCAGCGCTGCAGCCCAGTGCAGCCGTCCAGCAGCAGCGGCACTGCATGTCGCACGCAGCAAGCCCAGTGCAGCCGTCCAGCAGCAGCGGCACTGCATACCTCGCCCCGCAGGCGGCGCTCGGCGGCGTGGGCGCGCGTCCCCCCACGTGCCAGCCAGCCAGCCTCTCCGCTCCCCCATCGCCTCTCCGCTCACTTGCGTGCTGCCGCTGCTCAATGCTTTGTGCTGCTCACCCTCATTGCGTGCTGCAGCGCCGGCGAGCTGTCTGCTGAGGAGCTTGAGTCGGTCATGACCATCGTGGCCAACCCCCGCGGTGAGCCTGCCCGCCAAGCGCTGCCTGCAGTTGCCGCGGTGCCGGCGCAGTGCTGCAGGGACGACAGCTAATGCGGAGGGCCCGCGCGCTTGCATGCTACGCATGCACCAGCCCGTGACCTCGTGCCTCCGCCTCACGCCCTCCCATGCACTCGTCGCCCTCCCACCCGCAGCCTACAAGATCCCCGACTGGTTCCTGAACAGGCAGAAGGACGTCAAGGATGGCCGCTACAGCCAGGTGGGGGGGGGGCGCTGCACGCGGTGGGCGGGCGCAGGGGTTGCCAGCCATGCCGGCCGGCCCTGGAGTGGCGCGGCAGCGCGCACGCAGCCCGAAAAGCACGCGTGCGCAGCCTGCGCGGCTGGCGCCGCAGTGCAGCACGGGGCGTGGATCGATGCAGAGTGAACAGCGGTGGAGCGGACGGCACGACAGGCAGCGTGCAGCGCCGCGCCCGGTCGCCCTTCCCAGCCGGCTCGCGGCTGCTAGAGGCGCCCGGCCGCCGATCGCCCTCCGCGCAGCCTCCGCACCTCGCCCTCCCACTCCCGCCTGCTAACCAACCGCCACTGCTGCTGCTTTGTGCGATTGTCTGCCCGCAGGTGACGTCCTCCCAGCTGGACACCAAGCTGCGTGACGACCTGGAGCGCCTCAAGAAGATCCGCAACCACCGCGGCCTGCGCCACTACTGGGGCCTCACCGTGCGCGGCCAGCACACCAAGACCACCGGCCGCCGCGGCAAGACCGTCGGCGTGGGCGGCAAGAAGAAGTGAGCGGGCCAGGCACGGCGCGGCGCGGCGCGCTCCACGCGCCACGCCCGCTGCGTGCTGGCAGGATTAGCACTGGTGCGGCCGCGCAGCGGCGACGGCGGCGGGTGCGCACATGCTGCAGCGCTCCCCGCTGTGCCGCGCTGCTGTGTAACACACGGTTCTGCAGAGCTCCAGCGCTTCCGAGAGGAGAAGAGGTGGCTGGGTATGGGCGTGCGGACCAGAGGCGAAGAACCAGCAGCAGCAGCAGCAGCATGCATCCAAGCTCTGCCCTGCATATATCGACCCAGCCACCTCTGCAGCGCTTCCAAACCAAGCGTGTCAGCCGTTACATAGGCAGCAGATAGAGAGCAGCTGGGGCGGGACGCCATGGCCGGTGTCGCAGAGTCGGATTCGGGGGGTGTCAAGGAATGAAATGGGAGCAGCAGCAGGGAAGGCAGTCCAGGAATGTGAGGACGTGCAAGCAAAAATGGGCGGTGTCGGCGGCAGCGGGGGGAGGGGGACAGCAGGGAGCTCCGGGGTGGAGCAGCGAGAAGGCATGGGTTGTGGGGCAGGCTAGGCAACTAGCACGCGAGCGCGGAGCGCAGGGCCGCACCATGGCTCACGCCATGGCAGGCTGCTTGGCCGCCTGGCTGGGCAGCACCGAGGAGGTGTTCCAGTCCTCGGCAATGGCCTGCGCGCACAGCTTGCCGCTGAAGGTGGCGCCCTCCATGCTGGCCAGGTAGCGCTGCGTGGGATTGATTGATTGGTCGGAGGGGGCATAGGAGGGAGCAGGGCAGGTGAGGGAGGGGCATGCGGCGACAGCAGAGCATGCGCTAGTGCACGGTCGGAGGCGCACGCATGCGCTCGCAGCCGCAGCCAGGCTCTGTGTCGGGCGGATGAACCAGCACCCACCACCTGCCCGCCCGCCCCCGCCCGCCCACCTGCTTGGTGTAGTCGCCAGAGAGGTAGAAGTTGCGGATGGGGGTGCGCTGCGTGGGCCTGCAGGGCGCAGAGGCGTTCAAGAGGGTGGGCAAGAGTGTCGGGCGGGCAGCAACGGGTGCAGCTGGGGTGTGCTGCGTGGGCTGACGGACGGGGGGAGACGGGGTTGGGCGCAACGGGGCATGCGCAGCCAGCTCGAGCTTGGGGCAGCTGCCTGCAGCATGGTGCACGCTGACGCCCTGCACGCGCTGCAGCTGACAACCCCGCCGCCGCAGCACCCCACCTGCAGGGCTCGCAGTTGGGGATGGTCTTGTAGACGGACAGCGGCGTCTTGACCACCTTGTACTTGCGGATCTGCGCCTTGCTGCCGTCGGCGGCAATCTCGCCGGGGAAGAGGCGCTCCAGCTCCTGCGGCGCAGGGCAGCGCAGGGCAGGGCAGGGCAGAGCAGGGCAGGACAGAGCGTTCAAGGGTGGGCACGGTGCGTGGGTGAAGGGCTGGCAGCAAACTCTGCGCCTGGATGACGTCGACAGCCCCTGCCAGCGCAGCCCTGGCGGCACAGGCGCGTGCGGAGTGCGGCCAGCCAGCACAGACAAGGACCCTGGCAAGTGCTGTGCCTCTCACCCCCATGGTTGCCGCAATGATTTCCTCGTCCGGCCGGCCAATCCACTTCTCCGCGGGCGCAAACACAAGCTCAAGCATGGACCTGCAGCCAGTGTGAGAGGGATGGGCAGGGGAGGGGTGAGGGGCAGACGAGCAGCGGCAGTGGCGGTGGCCTCAGCAGCAGCGGCGGCACACGTAGCAGCAGCATCAGCAGCAGACACGGCGGCGGCGGCGGCGGCGAAAGCAACGGCAGCTGTGCAGACGCGACGTGCGCGGCAGAGGCCGCAGGCGGCAGCGGCAGCGGCGGCGGTCCCCAGGCGCTCACTTCTCTGTGTCGTAGTACTCCTTGCAGGTGGTGCTCATGTCGGCGTACACCGACAGCAGGGGGGAGCGGCTGAACAGCAGGTGGTCAACTGCGGGCGGGGGGGGGGGGGGGGGGGGGGGGGGGAGACCTTGGTGAGGGCAGGGCGGGCGGAGGAGAGGGCAGGGCGGGCGGCACAATGAAAACGGTGCAGGCGCATAGGCGCATGCAACAGTGCAGTAGCAGACACATAACGGTGCAGCAGAGCAAGCGCATGCGCCATGCACTGGCCAGTGAAATGCCTGCACCCACCGGTGGTCAGCTTGCGGTCAAACCAGATGTGGATGTTGATCACAGGCACGCCCACAAGCTTGTCTAGCCGCCTGCATGTGGTGGGAAATGGGCGGGCAAAGGGTGGGTTGCAGCGCAGGCAGGGCACGCGAGCTTCCCTGCCAGCGCAATCCTCTGCCTGCCCGCTGCCGTTGCCGCCACCGCCACCGCTGCTGCCGCTGCTGTCCACCAGCCAGCACAACGCCACCCCACACACTTGAAGAAGTCCATGCGGCCCCAGGGCTCCGGCATGAGCTTCTTAACAATGTCCACGGGCTGCGGGCAAGCGCAGGAAGGTGATTGTTGTGCAGTATGTGGACATGCAGTGAATGAGCGTGGCAAAACCGCGTCCTGCCTGCCTGCCAAGCCGCGCATGCCGCCTCATGCAGGCGCCCGCACAGGGCCTCGTGTGCAGCGCACCCACCATCGCAGACACGTAGAGGTCGGCGGTAATGGCCTCGCCGCTGAGCAGGTTGTACTGCCTGCAGAACAGCGGAGTGGCATCGCAGGTCAGCAGGGACGTCAGTGGCAAGGCTGTGGTCCACAAGCCAGGCAGGCAGGCAGGTGGCGGCGGTGGCACCGCTGATGGAGCAGCAGACCGCGCCACGCAGTGCCCCTGCCCATCGAGCACAGCCCCCACTCACTTGACGCTGCCATCCTCGTTGAGCTCAATGTTCTTGATACCGCTCTTCATGCGCACCTCGCCGCCGCGGGCTGCAGTCAGAACAGCGCAGGATGGCAGGTGGGTGAGGCGCGGCGAGGGTGCAGGCTCGGCACGTGCTGCTTGGCGAGCAGCGGCAGCGCCTCGTCACAACACGTCACAACAAGTGCACAGCAAGGCACCCACCCGTGATGTACTGCACAATGCGCACTATCTGCGGCACACAATCATGCGCTGCAGCATGCTGACAAACGGTTGGATAATACTGCCCAGCACCCACCCGTGATGTACTGCACAACGGGCTCGCACAGGCGCTCGGGCGGGGCGCCATCCAGGAACGCCATCTTGCTGCCGTGCTTCTCCTGCAGGCGTAGACGACCCCCCCGGGGGCACAGGTCGATGCTTGCAAGAACCAGCCGGCGGATCGGCAGCTGCCGCACGGGGCACCCAGCATATACGGAGACGCCGCAAGGTGCAACCCGTCCCAGCATGGGGCCAGCTGCATGCGCGCCCCCCGACCCCCCACCCACCTGGAGGAAGCGGTTGAGCGCGATGAGCACGCAGATCATGGAGAGCTCGTCTGGGTCGATGAAGTTGAGGGCCTTGGCCATGGCGATGAACACCTCTTCGTTCACGCGGTCGGGCACGCCCTGCGCAGGGGGGGGGGGGGACGACGACGTTGCGATCGGCGCCAGGTGACAGGCAACGCCCGTCAATGCGCGCGGTCGGCGGGTTGGGGGGGACAGATCACATGCTGCGACCGGATGGCGGGCGGATGGCAGCCAGGGGTGCGCCTTGAGCCAGACAGTAGGGCGTGCCCCCCTGCAGCGGTGTGCCATGAATGCCGCTCGCCTTGCAGCCAAACCCATTTGCCCACCCCCCGCGTGCACCCGCATCCATCGCCCACCTGCTTGCGCATCCACTCGGTGACGGTCTTGTCGTCCTGCGCCTCCACATACGGCTGGCCAAACACGATGGCAGGCAGCAGGCCCAGCGCAAACTGGATCTTCTCCGGCCAGGACAGCATCTGGTGACGACGACGGGGGGGCAAGAGGGGCCGGAGTGCGTCAGGTTGTGCAGCGGTAGCAGGCACTCGGCAAGCAGCACACGCCTTGCCATGCAGGCAGCTCCCCCGGCAGCGACCAAACAAGTTTCTTGCATCCCGTCTTCCTGCACCGTCCCCTAGTGACCAACCCCCCCCCACCAACCCCCCCCCCCCCCCCAGCCGCCCACCTGGTTGTTGCGCAGGATTGCAAAGATGCCGTTGAAGGGGGCGGGCAGGGCGTCGGGGAAGTCAAAGCGGGAGAACTCCCCGGGGGCGTCGGGCCGGGCGAAAATCATGCTGTGCTGCTTCCACTGCAGGCGGTCCTCGATGTCGAGCTCCTGTGGTGAGGAGCAGGGTCGGCAGCACAGGCGGGATGAGACCAGCGGCCCAGCGTGCCAGCACTGTCACCGGCCACACAGCAAGGCTTGCCCTGCGGCGCACCCCCCGGCCGTCGCCGTCCCAACCATCATCGGCCTGCTGCGCCACCCTTTGATTCATTATCATTCATTGTCGTTCGTCGATTGACAGGGCGCAGCACCCACCTTGACAGGGCGCAGCACCCACCTTGAAAAGGTTCATGAGGTTGGGGTAGGCGCCGAAGAAGATGTGCAGGCCGGTCTCGTACCAGTCGCCGTCCTCGTCCTTCCAGGCAGCCACCTGGGCGGGGGCACAGGCGGGCAGAGGGTGCAAGGGTGGACGGAGGCGGCAGCGGCACAGCAGCTCGTCCGCTTGGGCGCCCGGGTAAGCCTCTGGGCATGCCGCGCCAGAGCATGCATGCGATTAGTGGCGAGGCACTGCTGCCTGCTTTCCACGCTGTCCGCTGCAGCTTCGCACACACGTGCATGCAGCCTGCCGCGAGCACGCCACGCGGCCGCAGGCAAAGCAGCAGCCACTCTAGCCACAGACGCCGCGCGCCGCGCCTCCTTGCCACTGCGCTGCCCTCCTGCAAGCACCCACCTTGCCACCCAGCACGTCGCGGGTCTCCAGAATGATGGGCTTGTGCCCAGCGTCCACCAGGTACTTGGCGGTAGACAGGCCGGCCAGGCCGGCGCCGGCAATCACCACCGACAGCGGCTGCTTCGGACGAGGCGCGGCCTTGATGGCGGCCGAGATGGCGGCCATCTCCTGGAACGTCTTCTCATCCTCGAAGTTCGGCTTGGGGAAATCGGCGGCCTGGACGGCCAGGCGAGAGGAGCGGTTGGCAGTGGCCCGACGTCCGGCAGCGCCCTGTGCCACCGCGGCGCCACGGAGCGCCGCGCAGAAGCCGCCAGTGGTCGTCCTGGAGCTGCCGGAGCGGCCAGTGCGGCCAGCGGGTGCCGCACAAGCGGAGGAAGTGGTGGCGCAGGCCTGCATCGCGCCTGTGCCGCAAGAAGCTGATGCAGGTGTAGAGCAACCGCCTGGCACTGCACAGCGGGCAATGCGCGTCCCCCAACCTGATTGGGGCCGCCAAACCCTGCTGCCCCTGCTGGGCTTCTTGCGGCTGCCAGCGGCTAATACTGCAGCGCATTTTGCAAATAGCCCAAGGAAACGAGGTAATCATGGCGCTGAAGCCCGCCCAGCTGGCCTGGGAGGCCACGCTGCTGCGCGAGCGCCTGAAGTTCGTGCGGGAGCTCAAGGCGGAGCTGGCGGAGCCTGGATGCGCCGTCGCTGCCAGCGTCGATGCCTACAGCAGCCTGATCGACGGTCGGTCGAGGGCACCGGGTTTTGAGCATTCGCCGCCGCCGCCGCCGCCGCCGCCGCCGCCAGTGCCGCCGCTCAGTGCCCCCTGCAAAAGCATGTAGCCTTCCCCGTGCCCCTCTCTACCCCTGCAGGAGTGATCGAGGACGTGGCGCTTGAGGTGCACCGTGCAGTGCAGACTGGAGTGGTGAGCAGGTGGCGGCGGTTGCGAGGGCAGTGAGACTCCCTCTTGCGTTGCACGCCCGTCGACCAGCCGACCAGCAGGGCAGCGCATCCCTCGCATGTGCACGTGTCCATTGTCTTCTGCTGCCCTTCCACTGCATTACAGGATGATCTGGCAGACGTGCGGCACCGGTTAGCGAGCGGCGGCGGCAGCGCGGGTGGGCCGCCGCCGCCGCCGCCGCTGCCGCCGCCCGTGGCCAAGGGAGCCATGGTGGATGTGTTTGGGCATGTGGTGCCTCCCATTGCGCTGGACCAGGTGTGCTCGCTGGGGAGAAACAGATGTGCAGCGGTTTACAGTGCTGTGTTGGTGGTGAAACGTGTGTTGCCGGCGGCGGATGCTGGTCGCTCGCGCACTGCTTTGCGAGCGGCCTCCAATCGCCCACCACTGTTGCTGCTCGTCTCCAACCCAACACAGGTCTCCTGCCCCAACTGCAACCGCAAGGTGGCGGCGGGCCGCTTTGCGCCGCACCTTGAAAAGTGCATGGGGCGAGGGAGGCAGGCCAGCCGTGCCGCCAACAAGCGGCTCAGCACCATGGAGATGTGAGCCGCCCCTCCACGGCCTCGTCTAGCCCTTGCCCGAGAGCCTGGTCGCGCGTACACCACCCTCGCAAGATGGGGCCCTTGACAGTGCGCAGCCAGCGCGACGCATGTGCTGCCTAGCCCCTGAGGTGCCCCCTGCACTCACAGCTTCCACGAAGAAGCGCATGACGCCTGCTCCGTGTACCACCCCTGCACATCCTCTCCGCCCGCACTGCCATCCTCCCCCCTCCTACCCCTGTATCCTTCCCGTGCGCACCACACCTCCCCTGCTGCCCATGCGTGCGCTCATCATTTCCTCCCCTTCACCCCTGTGCCCTCCTGTGTGCTCCCTCTCCCTGCTTCCCAACGTGCTTCCCTGTCCACTAATTCGTTTCTGTTGAGACGCAGTTCTGCCTGCACTGCAAGCGCATCACTGGTGGTGATCAGCATAGCATGGGGTTGGCCAGAGCGGGCAGCTCCAGGTGGCGTGCACGATGGATGGCTTTTCTGGCGGCTGCCCTGCAGGGCCCTGCCCTGCCCTGCCAGGTATGTTCCAGCTGGAGGTGCAGGCAGCGTCGCTATGATGAACCTGGTGCAAACAAAGGTAAGGAGGCACACAGAAGCACGCAAGGCGGCAGGAAGCAGGAGCAGATAGAAGCAGGAGCAGATTAAATACTCCAGTCAATCAACGCCACCGCTGGCAGCTGCAAAAAGTCGCACGCGCAGACATACACACAGTAGAATCGCAGGTGCCATGAGCTAAAGGCTAGGCAACTGTTGTTTGGGCAAGTACGCAGGGGTGAGAACGCCGCGACGGCCACGCCGCTGCGAGCTCTCGCCGGCTGTGGACAGCACCCGTGGCCCCCCAACGGCAGCCGCCGCCGACCCTCAGATCGTCAGCACGATCTTGCCCCTGGTGTGCCCCTTGGCAATCGCTTCTTGAGCCTCCCTGCAGCACAGGTACATATGCGGCACATACAGGGAACCAATCAGCTAGGCAAGCGACTGACCGACGGCAGCAGCACCGCTGCACGTGGACGCGTGCACACAGTACGCACATGCCGCACATGCTGGCTTGCATGCCCACCCGCGCCCCCACCTCCCCCGGGGCCACCCAGCCTGCCCTCCGACTCACGCTGCCTGCGCCAGCGGCAGCGTGCGCGCGATGACAGGCCTGACCTTCCCCTCCGCCACCAGCGCAGCAATCTGGGAGAGCTGCTTGCCGTTGGGCTGCACAAGCACGACGCGGTAGCGGGGGCCCAGCCCCAGTGCTCCACGCAGGAAGCTGCAGGGTGGGCAGATGGGTGAGGAGGGCACATTCGGGAGCATGTCAGCTTGCAGTGCGCAAAAGGCAGGGGAGAAGCATGGATCGAGATGTGGCTGCATTGATGGAACGCGCAAGCTTGCTGTGTGCATCCTCGTGCCAACGGCTGCCGCCTGCGTGCCATTTCAATCGCCCTACCCTCTCTACCGTGTATAATGAGGCTGAGGCTCACTCACCCCTTGGCAATCATGCCGAACGTGGGGGCAGGCATGAAGTGCACATACGTGCCGCTGCGCTTCAGCACCTGCAGGCTGCACGCAGGAGGCGCCGCGCGGGGAGTGGGCTGAGTGCAGGCGCCCACTCCCCGCCCAGCGCCTCCTGCACGGTGGCTGCGCCTGGCACGGTGGCTGTGCCTGGCGGTGGATGTGCCCAGCACACGGGACGGCACCCGCCCCCGCCCAATGTCCGCACCCCCTCCACCAGGAGCTCACGAGGTCACCCCGGTAGCGCTGCAGCTTGCCTGCGCTGCTCGTAGCCCTTCAGGACGATGGTGTCCAGCACAGCATCAAAGGGGTTGGCCGCCCACTTTTGTTCAAACGCCTCTGCAGCGTAATCACACACCTCGTCAGCACCCAGCTGCACAACAGAATGAGATGGACGTGAGCGCTTGGCGGGCCCAATGGAAGTTGTGGAAGGGGAGCGCATGCTCGGGTGGCTGTTGAGAGGTGTCGGCAGGTTGCTCCTTTGCCTCGACTGCTTTGCTGGCGTGGTCGCACGCGTCTCAGCCCCCCCAGCTCTGTCCACTGCGTTAGACGATCATTGTGCCGGCGCTTTCCTCCCCTCCAGAGGTATCATCAGTCATTCAACGCTGCCCCATGCAGCACTGCAGCACCACGAATGTGTGCCACGAGCATTGACCTTTCCCCTTCCTCACCTCCTTCACAAACTCAGCATTGTGAGCGGAGCAAGTGGTGGCCACCACCGCCCCCCGCTCCTTGGCCAGCTGGATGGCGAACGTGCCCATGCCGCCGGATCCCGCGTGCACCAGCACCCGGTCCCCTGCCTTCACTCGAGCCAGCTCCAGGGTCTGCCAGGTCACCAATGCACGCGTGGTTGTGAGTGAGTGGGAGGTGGGGCAGGAAATGAGGCCAACGGCACCGATGAATTGGATGGGGCGCACGCGCGTGCTGCCATGCTGCCCGCCGGCGATGCCCCTGCGTCAGCACCCTCCCAACGCGCGCCTGCCAGGCAGTGAGCGCGGCCAGCGGCATGGCCGCCGCCTGCTCAAAGGACAGCGAGTCGGGGATGCGGGCCAGCCAGCTCTCAGGGACCACCACCTGAGGGAGTGGGCCGGGTGGCGTGGGGGCATTTGAGCTGCCAGCTGGAGCATCGACAGCCCCACACAGTTGTGCCCGCCCGTCTTGCCCCGCCGTACAAAGACCGCTGCCTCGTGCGCCGCTGTCGCCGGCGCCTGCTGCCTGTCCCTGCCCCACGCGGGATGAAGTCCTGCCGCACCTTGCTGGCGTAGCCGCCGACGAAGTTCTGCAGCAGCGCCATGACTCTGTCGCCTGCGGTGCGCGCCAGAGAGGAGCCAACGCGAGGAGAGGAGGCGGTGGTTGAGGAGGGGTGCAGCAGCAGCACCGCGCTCTCACCGGACACCGGCAGCAGACCTCTGCTGGGACGTGCACGACGTCAGACGTCAACCCCCACTGCCCCACTGCCCCACGCTGCACCCACACTGCACCCAAACTGCAAGGTACGCCCTGCCCCTATGCCTGCCTCCCCAGCCCCTCAGGCAGCGTGGGTCCTCATTCTCCATGCGCGCCTCACAGCCAAGGAGCGGCAGCGCAGGCAGGGCGCCCCTGTCGCTCACCCTGCTTGAAAGTGCTGCCCTCGTCTGCTGCCAACACCACCCCAGCAACGTCCCCGCCGGGGATGGCCGGCAGCTTGGGCCCCGCCAGCGCCTGCGCGATCCGGTTGCCAAACCCTACGCGCAGCTGCACAGGGGAGGAGGGCCGGGCGCAGCGAGGGCGCTGTTGGCGGTGGGCGGGGACGAGGCCAGCTGAGCTGAGGCGCAGAGGCGTGCGCAGCAGTCTGCATCTCACTGTCCCACTCCAGCCAACCCAACAGCCTGCTCTCGCGTCCCCTTGCAGCCCACCCAACGCTAGTGGTTCACTTGTGGTACCTTGTAGTCTATGGGGTTCACCCCGGCTGCCTTGTTCTCAACCAGCACCTGCCCCTGCTTCCGCGGGGGCACTGGTGCGTCAGGGACCACTCGCAGGGCAGCACCGGCGCCGACGGAGTCATACTGCACCGCCGTGCGGGTGGCGGCGGGCGCAGCTGCTGCCGCCATCTAGCTGGGTGTGACAGGGAAAGGAGGTCGTGAGAGTCTCTGAAGGGGCGGGGAGTGAGCAGGGGGACGGGACTTTTGAGGTGGGAGGCGGCAGCGGCAGCGAGGCGGCAGCGAGGCGGTGTGCAGGCGGCGTGGAGGCACAGTGAGCTGCGAAAGCGACGCGCCCGCTAAACCCGGGGCACACCGCCTCGACTAGCTTTCACAACTGGGTTGCCGCGAGGGCAGCGTTCAGGGCAAGCGCAGGGCGCGAGGTCCGGGCTCTGGCCGACCTGGGGACGCTAGTGGCGTCGGGGCTGTTGTGAACTGGGGTTGTTCAGCGAAAGGTTGCAATGTATGGCTCTGCCAGCGCCAGGCGCCGTGGAGTGCCAGCAGCAGCGCTGCCACCTGGTCACGTCGTCAGCTGATGTCAACATCAAGGGACAACCATCACGTGGGCTGATGCCAGCCCCGTTCACGAGATGACGCTGAAAGGCAGCCATTTCTGAATTCATGGTATGTACAGCCATCAGCTCATTCAAGAGCTGCAAGGAACGGACACCCAGCCTGCCTGCTGCCCCCGCTGCCGTGCCCCCCAAAGTCCTGCTGCTCACGGGCACTCCACTAAATCTCCTTGCATGCTGCTGTTGGTGTGGTTACTGGGGCCATGGGCAGCGTGCAGGGTGCCACAGTTGCGAGCGGCCCAAATTGGCGGGCAGAGGGGCGGAGTGGTGGGTTTGAGGAAGGGTCGTGGAAGGGTCGTGGAATCAAACAGGTGTACGTACAATGGAGGGAACAGGAGAGGAGGGAGACAGCAGCAGCTAGAGTACATACAGTCAGCAGGGAAACAGCAGGAGGGGGGCAGCAGGCAGGGAGGCAGCAGGAGGGAGGCTTTCACCAGAGGAGAAGCAAGGGGCGAGCAGCAAGGGCGCACGGGCGCGGCCTGGCGCTCACGCGTCCCCCGTGCGCAGCTGCTTGCGCCCCTTCTTGCTCTTCATCATGCGCTTGGCGGTGGCGGCACTGACGCGCGTCACCACAGCGGCCTTGGCGCGCGCCTCCTCCTTCTTCTTCTTCGCCGCCTCCCGCCGCTGCCGCTCCGCTGCCGCCGCCTCCCCTTTGGCCGCCTTTGCCGCGCGCTTGCGCCCCTTGAACGCGTCCGCCTCCGCCTTGTTCGCCATCTTCTTCTCCCAGCTGGTGCTCAGCTTGGGGTTGCGCAGCGTGCCGGCGCGCTGCGCGGGGACCTTCCAGTCCCGCCCCGACGCCTTGCCCACGCCCAGTGTGTTGTGCTTCGCGCGCTTGGCCAGCGGCGCCGCCGCCACCGCCACTGCCGCCGCCAGCTCAGCCGGGCTCTTCTCCTCCATCTCTGCCTGCTCGCGCTCCACCTGCAAACGCGGGGTGGGGCAGATGAGCAGCGAGTGAGGGTCGGGCAGGTGTGGGAGACGAGAAGGCGGGCGGGCGGCCGAGGGGTCGGCAGGGCTGCACGCGGCGCTGGGGCCAACTCGCAGCAGGCACGCTCCAGGAAGCAGGCTCCTACACGCTGCCGCAACGCAGGCGAGGGGGGGCAGCGCGGGCACTGCCTGCAGTTGCAGGGTGCCGTGCCTCCTGCCGCCGCCGCCGCCGCTGGCGGCATGCATGTCGGTGCCGCCGCTACAGAATATCGCTGCCAAGCCCTCCCGCACCTGCTCCGCATACTCGTCCAGCTTGCGCTTGGTTCCCAGCCTGCCCAGCTTCGTGACGCCGACCTTGAAGCCGCGCGCCTCCTCGGGGAACTGGCGGAAGTCATAGAGGGGCTGAGGCTTGTACTGGGGCGGCACTGGCACGCCGCCCTCGTCGACTAGCGCATCTGCGGGCGCCTGCACTGCTGCCGCCGCCATGCTGCCGAACAATTGAGGCCCCGTGCAGCTCGTGGCGGGTTTCGATGAGACCTGTCGGTGATGCGTAACGCGGAGCAGACAGAGGAAGTGTGCCACAAGCTGCAGGCGCGCCACAAGCGGTTCCCAGATGCTGCGCCGTGCTGTGCAAGCCCCTCGTCCTGCACCGACTCTGCCGCGTCGTCGTGACTGGCAATCGATCGATATTGCGTGTAGACTAGCCTGGCGTAGCTCCACCGTCTCTCAGACACGAGCAGGTCGTTCGATCACCACTGACGCGAGCGCAGCGCTCTCTGAGGCGCCTCTAGGGCGTCGGGCTACTGAACGGCGCTCTCTAGGTGGCGTTCGGGATGTCGGTGAGCCACCAGCAGTCTGCGCGCTCTCCGCTCTTTCGCCTGTCGCCCTGCAACGCGGCCCTGACCCCTCCATCGCCCTCCGCTCAATGTCACAGATCTTTGAGTACAACGGCTCGGCCATTGGTGCGCACGCTTGGCAGCGATCACCGCTGGTCTTGTAGTTGTGGCTTTGCGCTGCAGCCTGCCGTGCTGGGCCACGCCACATGTCCAGCAGATGATCCAGTGCGTAACGCAGCGGCTGCAGCGGGCCTCGCCGCCGCCACCCGCCCTCACCGCCGCCGTCCCCTCCCTCCTCCCTCCCCTGCAGTGGCCATGGCGGGCAAGGAGTGTGTGGCCATCGGCAGCGACCTGCGCTTCGGCGTGCAGCTGCAGACGCTGGCCACAGACTACAAGAAGATCTACAAAATCCACGACCAGCTGTTCATTGGGCTGGCGGGGCTGGGCACCGACGCGGAGACGCTGTGAGCTGGGTGTGGGGTTTGCGGCGGCAGGGGGGAACGAGCAGCGGCGGGCGGCTGTAAAGGGCTGCACGGCAGCATGCGTGCAGGGGGGTGGTTTCAAGCAGGCGGCGCAGCAGCCAGCACAGCAGGCCGTGCTTGGCTGTGGCCACGCTCCGCCCTCGCATCGCCCACCTCACCCACCTGTCCCTGGCCCCGCTTGCGTCCCACCCCCGCCTGCCTGCCACAGCTCGCAGCGCTTTGCCTTCAAGCACAACATGTACCGCCTGCGCGAGGAGCGGGACATCAAGCCTGCTGCTTTTGGACAGGTAGGCCGGAGTGGTTGGTGTTGCTTACCGCAGGCGTTAGGGGGGGCGGAGGAGGGGGCCGGCAGGCGGAAGGGGGCCGGCAGGGCTTGGTGGTTGGCAAGGTGTAACAACCCACAGCGTGCATCCCGCCTTGGCCGTCCCTGACCATGCATGCTTCCGCTGCTACTTAACTTCCTACCCCCACCCACCCCACCACCCACCCATCGACAGATGGTGTCGGCGACGCTGTACGAGCGCCGCTTCGGCCCCTACTTCTGCCAACCTGTCATAGGTGGGTGGGCGGGGAATGGGTGTCTGTGCACAGCGGGCGCGTTGGTGGCGCCCGCACGATATGGCTCCTGGCCGATGCTTCCTGCTTGGCTGGCGCACATTGCCCTTGTCTCATCCCCCCCCCCCCCTTGTGGCCCCCTCTCGTCCCGCGTCCACAGCTGGCCTGGAGCCAGACGGAACGCCGTACCTCTGCGGGATGGACAGCATCGGGGCGCAGGAAACTGCAAAGGTGCGCGGGCGGTCCGCTGGGGCACCAGCAGCCGGGGCGTCCCACACGACGTCGCCGCCCTGCCGCTGGTGCTGCGCTCGCCCTGTGGCGCCTGCTGGCGAGGCAGCCAAACCGGGAGCGCGCTGTTCTGCTGCCTGGTGCCCTGTCCTGTGAAGTGATGCAAAGCGGCACTGCTGGGGCCCGCCCCGTGCAGGACTTTATGGTGGCGGGCACGGCCACCGACTCGCTGCTGGGCATCTGCGAGAGCCTGTGGCGGCCAGACCTGGTGGGTTGGTGTGGGCAGCGCACCTGCCAGCACACGGCGGGGGCAAGTGGCACACGGCCAGTTCTGGGTGACGAGCTTGCAGCTGCCTGGACGGCCACCGATTTGCCTCGCAGCCGAGCATCTGTAAGGAGCGTGGGTTCGCCTGCCCCACACGGATGCACCCCTCCCTCCGCTGTGGTCCCCCCCCCCAGGGCCCCGACGAGCTGTTTGAGACGGTCAGCCAGGCGCTGCTGAGTGGGCAGGACCGCGACTGCCTGGCTGGATGGGGCGCGGTGGTGTACGTCATGTGAGCGCGGGGACGTCAATCAGTGCAGGGGAGGGCAGGGGAGAGGGGGCACGCGCGCCGGGTGGCAGCCGGCCGGGTGGCGCAGCTGCGTTGCTGGCGGCTGCGCCGCTCGCTGTGCCCTCGCAGCCCCACCACGCCCTCTCGGTGTCCCGCTCACTGCCCTGCGGGAGCAGACACAAGGCTGCTTGCGCTACTGCTGCCCTCCCTCCCCCTCCTCTCCCTTCCTCCCCTGTCCGTCTCAGCATCATCACCCACCGCCCCTTTTGTTGGGTTGACCGCCTGCGAGCGCTGCCCTCTCAGCGCTGCCACGCCCCCTCCCCCCCCCTCCTTTCCCTGCTGCAGCACCAAGGACAAGGTGATTGCGCGGACGCTGAAGGGACGCATGGACTGATTTGATGACCCTGGCCGCCTGGCGGGTCGCAGCAAAGCCTCCCCACCTGCAAAGGGGATGCTTCCGGCGGCGCTGTCCTCACAGGCCTGGCCACTTCCAATCCCTGCCTCCCTTTCTGCTGCACGCCGCCCGGCTGTAACGTCCCTGCTGCTGTCGCGGCGGCAAGCTGGGCTAGACGGGGCTCACATGTGTGCATGGGCGGGGAAGCGTCGACCTGGGGGCAATCAGAGCAGAGCGAGGGGGCAAGCAGGGTTGGGCTGGGCCAGTGCGCTGCTGCCCGCCGGCCCCGATGCCGCCTACGTCGCTGCCCGCCGCCGCCACAGACAGCAAGCCGTGCGCGACCTCAACCCTGATTAGAGCAGCCAGCTGCATCACATGCGAGGGCTTCGCCTGCCTTGTCTGCGCCACACATTGTCCCACTGCCGCTGTCAGGCCAGGGCCGAGAAGGATTGGTTGTTCAGTGCGCCGACGCTCCTAATCTGCCCATACGCGCCTGCCTGCCGACGCCCGCCTGCCTGCAACGCCCTAATCTGTTACCGTGGCCATGTGTCACAGGTAGGAAAGAAAGCAAAAGATTTGCTCGTCTGTTTGGGGGGTGGGGTGGGTGGGTGGGTGGGTGGGGTGGGGTGGGGTGGGGTGGGGTGGGGGGCGGCGGGTTAACAGGAAGGGGGGGTGGCGGGAGGGCCGGGAGGGGAGGAAGGGCAGGGGGGCATGAGGGTACACGCGGCGCCAGGCTCGGCTGGGCTTGTTCCGCAGGTCTGGGCCGGAATAAATGCGGGGCACCAGGGAGGTACAGAGCACAAGAGGGCACGAGGGGATACAGGGCATGAGGGGGCGGACAGTTGTACAGCGAAATGAAAGGGGATGAGGTGTTGCTTTGTGGGGTGGGGTGGGGCATGGGGATTGCGTGGCTTCGCCACACAAACATCTAAACAGGGGTTGCACGGGCTGGTGCTAGCTAGGCGCCTGTGCATAGGGGGGTGGGGGCGGCGCATGCATGCATGCGCAGCCAAACTGGAGGTGCCAGCGCGTCGACGCGCCTCACTCCTGCTCTTCCTCCTCGTGCTGCGCTGCTGCAGCCTCGGCTGCCGCCGTGCCTGCGGGCGGTGCGCCATCGCCTTGCGCAGAGGCAGGGCCCTCACCGGAGTGGGCGCTGCCGTACCCGCCGCCACGGCTGCTCCGTCCATCCTCCTCCTCCTCCTCCTCGGAGTCAGTCACAGGCTCCACTCCCTCCACGTCGCTGCCCTCGTCAGCAAGGGCAGCGATCAAAGAGAGCAGCGGGTGCGGCGCCGACGGCGGAGCTGCCGGCCCGGGCGGCGCCGCCCACGCTTGCGGTGCCTCTGCTGCTGGCGCGGGTTCTGCCGCCTGTGCTGCCGGCTCACCCTCGGCCTCCGCCTGCAAAGCAGCAGCGTCCGCTGCAGACGCTGCAAGCGCTGCTGCCGCCTCGTCGGGCTGCAGTGCCGCAGCCCCTTCTGCGCCACTCTCACCCGCTGGTGGCGGCGCGGCGTCGCTGCATGTGCTGTCTGCCAGGGGCGGGCCCAGGGGTGCCCGCGATGCAGCATCGACCGCTGCCGCTTGCATGCCGCCGCTTGCTGCAGGCGAGCCAGGCAGCGTGCTGCCGACGTCGGCAGCAGCAGCAGCAGGGGCTGGGGCAGAGGCTGCCACGGCCGCCGCAGCAGTCGGGCTAGCTGCGGGGCTGGGCGCGTGCTCCTGCGGATGGCCATGCGGCTGCTGCTGCTGCTGCTGGCTGCCCGCCTGGGAGGTGGAGGCGCCCAGGGAGCGAGCGACGTCGGGGGCATGCAGCATGCCTGACAGCGACGACCCGGCTGCGGCGTCTATCGAGGCCGCCAGATCAAGCGCTGGCTCACGCTGCACCGCGCTGCCTGGCGCGGCCGGGAGCGACGTCGCTGTTGCGCTGCTGCCGCTGGTCGCACCTGCTGCTGCGCCTGAGCGCGACATCAGGCTGCCTGGCGCGCTGCTGGGAGCAGGGGGCTGCTGCATGCCAGAGCCCACGGACAGGGGGGGCTGCGCTGAACCGCCGCGGCCGTCGGCGGCAGCTGCCACCTGCGTTAGCTGCGTTTCCAGCGCTTGAATGCGAGCCTCGTAGGCGGCCGCCTGCTGCCGGGAGGCACCCAGCTGGGCTTGCAGCTCCGACACCAGCCCATCCTTGGCCGACAGCGCACGCTCAAAGCGCTGTGCTGCGTCGGCCGGCAGCGGCGCGCCGCCGCCGCCTCCTGCCGCGCCCGCGGCTGTGACTACCGTGCTGCCACGGGGGCTGCTGGCTGTTGAGGCTGCAAGCGGCGAGGCCTGGCCGGAGCAGGGGCGGGGCGTCAGGGCGGCGGCGCCGCCCATGCCGCCCACCGTGGCGAGCTGCGCGGCGCGGATGCAGTCGAGAGCGATGGCGGAGGCCAGCTCAGCACGCAACTTGGCGTTCTCCAGCTGCAGAGAAGCAGTGACGTCTGTCTCCGCGGCCCCCTCACCGTGCTGCTGCTGCTCTGCCGCCTCGGCGTCGCTGGCGGTGGGCGTCCCCGGCTGTTGCTGCTGCTGCTGCGCCGCTCGCTGCTGCTGCGCTGCGCCCCAGGGCAGCTGTATGCGGCGCACATCGTCTAGCGTGACAGCCAGCAGGCGCTCGCCCTCGGTGGCAGAAACAGAAACCTGCAGATTCAGTGACAAGAATGCTGTGAGACGCGCTGAAGCCAGGGGTGCACGAATGCAGTCCCTTGTGGCATGCCTGGGGGTTGAAGACCGCTGCTGCCCACATGCGGTCAGGCCGCTGCCCACATGCGGTCACGCTTACCTGGCAGTGCGGCGGCTGCTCCAGCAGGCCCATGCGCTCGAGCAGCGAGGGTGGGATCAGCCTGCGCACAGGCAGGCAGGAGGGCAGGCGCGAGTGCGCGTGACCCTGGGAGCACGCAAGGCTACGGCACGCCTCGGCTGAACATGTGTGCCCTCCCCGCTACGCAACAGCCACTCCTGCGCACGCACCGCTCCACGTGCTTGCGGAAGGAGTCGCGCATGGCCAGCTCCTTCTCCCGAAAAACGCCCATGCGCTCCGCCAGCGCAGCCGCGCTGTGTGCGTACTTCTCCATGAAGGCTTCCCTGCCGGTTTGGAAAGGGCAGCGGCGATGAGAAGGGTGGCAAGTGCAGGGAGGGTAGCCTTGCCAGGACAAGCGGGCAAGGTGGTGGTGCGCCGGGCCGGCACCTCTGCACCGCTTCCCAGCATGCCAGCGGGAGCGCTCACCTGCGCACGCACTCCGCCAGGCACTGCTTGTAGGCGGCGGGCACGCGGCGCACCACCAGCAGCTCTTGCACCGAGCCCTCCTGCCGCGCAAGGGCCTCCCTGCTCGTGGGGCAGACAACGGAGGAGAAGGCGGGACGGGTTGATTACGGGCGGGGTGCATGCAGCACGCCAGCTTTATGCTGGCACTCGGGACCAGGCAACGCCAGTGGGGAAGTGCTGCACGACAACGGCACCCTTCATCTACCAAGCAGAGCTCGGGACTGCGTTCAGCATACTGACCTGAACAGCGCCAGCTTGTTCTTCATCTCCCTGATCTTGCTCTGCTGCGACGAAATCGTGTGCAGCTGGGAGAACACGTCGCGAGTGAGGGCATTCTGCGGCACAATGGGAGCAGAGCTCAGAGGTCGGAGGTAGGGACGTGTTTCTGTGCGAGATGATAGAGGGTGCACCACATTGCAAGGCAGCACAATAGAGACGCCACAACCGAGCACGTATGACGTCCGCACACCAGCGAGTGGAGCAGGGGGATGCATGTGAAGGCAGCCCGGGACGACTGCCAGCATCCAGGCGACAGGCGGCCCTGGTGCCCAGCATGCACCTGCCTGCCCAGCGTGCACTCTCACACTCTCTTCGGCCTGCTGCAGGCGCCACGCCCACGCACCTTGCAGTCCAGGCAGCGCGCCGCAAAGGCCTCCACCGCTGCGTGGCAGGCGGTCACGCGTGGCAGCAGGTGACCCACGTGCGTCTCGTGCATCGTCTCAAGCATGTGCACAGTGTCCGTCACCTGAGAACAAGGCAAGGCAGTTTGCTGTTTGACAGGCTACGAGGAAAGGGCACACACATAGGGGTGCACGGAAGCAGGTTGACGAACTAGAGCATTCGTGCTGCCAGCAACATGGCAGTCCGTTTTCAGACGGCTTGCCGAGGGCCCCTCCCCACCCTTCCCACACACACCTGCACAGAGGCTGCTGGGTCGCTGGCCACCTGCTCGCTGGCCTGCTCCACCAGCTGCTGCACCTTGTTCAAGTCGCTGGACAGCGCCGCCACAATGGAGGCCTGCCCGACAACGTGCACGCGCGGGGTCCAAGGGAAGGAAGAGGTGGGGCAGGGCAGGGCAGGGGGGGACAGGCGAGCATGTGTCCAGGCACTGGCTCCTATCCAACTTGTTCTCTGGAGCACGCTCATTCAGCCAGGTGTGCGTCTCTTCGCAGCACCCACAACCGCGACACTGAATGGCCTCGAAAACCGCGAGCCAAGCGCACCTGCTCATCCACCTGGCCGTGCATCTCTTCCAGCTCGCGGGCGAGCGCCTCCAGGTCCACGCTGGGGGCCTGTGGGTTAGCAAAGCAGGGGCATGGCAGGTGTGAGGATAGAGCCGTAGGCCAGGGCAGCACCGCAGCCGCACCGCGGCAGGCAAGGGGTCCGCCTGTCCCGCCACACAGCGCCTACGCCCCTGCCTCTGGCGCCACAAACACAGCCCTGTCCAGCCTCGGCACCGAGCACAGCACAGGTCCCTACCACAGCATGCGGACCATGGAGACTCACCTGCATAAACAGCGCTTCCACATCTGCCTTCAGCGCCCCAAACAGTCCCTCCAGCTCCGACACCTTGGAACCAAAGTGGGTGTGGCCGCGCGCTGCGCCCGCTGCGCTCTCCCGCAGCGCGCCCGCGTTGAGCAGGTGCAGCAGGCTGGCCATGGCAGGCTGCATCGCCTGCTGCGACGCTGCACCAGAGCTGCCAGAGGCGGCGCTGCTGGCGGCGCTGCCAGCACCGGCGGTGCTGCCAGAAACGGCAGAGGCAGAGATGCGCAGAGCGGGGTGCAGGTCTGTGGCTGCCAGGTAGGCCAGGTCTGACTCAAACCGAGACAGCACATCTGCAGCAGGCATTGTGTGAGAGGAGGACGGTTTGGCAGCACGATTCGAGAGCAGGGGTCCAAGGGAGGGCGGGCGGCAGGCGGTCTGTCAGCGATCGCCGACACCTGGGCAGATAGCACGCCCACATGCTGCCAGCAGTTTGCATCCCCGTTCCAAGCGCACCCGCGTGCGCCGCGGCCTGCTGGCGGTAGCGTGCCATGAAGGCGCCGTAGGCGTCGCAGATGTAGGCATAGTGCAGCTCCACGTTTGAAGTGGCGGCATCGGTGGACAGCGCCTGCACCTCCTGCTCGCCCAGCAGCCGGGCGCAGGTGACCAGGCTGCAGGGGCGGGCGGGCGGGTGGTGGTGGGGTGGGGGGTTGGGGGGAAGTGGGGGGGGTCAGAAGCTCAAAAGGATGCGAGCGAGGGGTACGGATGGCACACAGGCTCGTGGAGTGCCGGGTGACGGCATGACGCCACCCCACGTGGCCGGGTGCTGCACGCACCGGTGCTGGCAGGCGTCGTGGCGCGCCGCCGCCGTCAGCAGATGCTCCTGGAACTGCCGCAGGTAGTCAGGCAGCGCGCGCAGCAGCGGCGAGCTGGCGGCGTCCAGGCGGTGGCGCTGCGTGCGGATGGCCTCCACCCCGCTGAGGTCTGGCTCCAGAGGCGGCAGCGCCTCGGCCGGTGGCAGCACGGCGCTGGGGCGCAGGTGCGCGCGGCTGTACAGAAACAGGTCCTGCACCTTGCCGGCGTCCTCCTGCATCACGGGGGGTGGGTGCGCACGGCGAAATGAGCAAGGGAGGAAAGGCTCGTGGAAAGTTCAGGAGCGCTCCCGTGAGCCATTGATTTTGCAAGCTGGCACTGCGACAGGGACACATGCGACGGGGCGCATGATGGCGCAGCAGCAAATGCGCAGCACCCACTGCTGCTGCCGGAAGCAGCGGCTCCGTATACACAGCGCATGCGTCCATGCAGGCGGTAAAATATATGTCATGCACATCAGACTGCTGTGGCGACAAGGCGGGACGCCTCACCCCGGGCAGGCCGTAGGCAGCCAGCGGCTTGGCGCCGTCGAGCCGTGCGCCCTCGCACATCAGGATCTGCTCTCCCACTGGGATGCCCGTCAAGTCTGCCAGCGTCTGCTGCACGGCACCCACCCTGCGGGAGGGGGGAAGGGCCGCGAGCAGGGGTTGAGGTGGGGATAGGGTGCGCTGTCGGCGCTGGCGCCGGCACCGCGACCGCAACCGCAGCGAGTGCCACACCTCTCCAGGCGCCTCCCCGCGCCCCCCGCGCGCCTCACCTGGCATGTGCCCCGACGTCCAGCTCCACGGTCTTGCCGGAGTGGCTCACGAGCACGTGCAGAGGCTGTTTCATACTTGTTTCCCCGCCCTGGCCTGCCGGGGCCCCCGTCGGGGGCTTCTGCCCTCTAAAGCGACCTCCCTGGGCTGGCTACAGGGCTGAGGCGAGCATAGAGCGACCCTCGAGCAGGGCCCAAACGTTGCCGGCGCCCTGCTGCTCGAGGGCGGCGCGGTGAAGGGGAGATGGATTGTACAGAGCTGTGTGTGCGATATAGCAAGGAGCTACGGGCTTCGGAGGAGCACTGGCAAAGGACAGGTCCATGTTTTTGTCACATGGCGCATGTCGCGCAGCCCTCGTGTGAGGCTCTCCTGGGCCTCCCAGCATTGCTCACTCGACGTGCCCGCATAGCCTGACCTTCTCAACACCGCAAAAAGTCGCTCGATCGCCCGGCCTCTACCCGAGCACTCCCAAGCAGCTCCAGCACATAGCTCCCCCCCCTCCCGGCGCGCCGTGATGGGCAAGGACGTGGCGATGGCAGAGGCAGAGGCGCCCAATCCCGACAAGGGCGATCAGGAGAAGACCACCCCTGAGCCTCAGCGTCCCCTGGTGGTGCTGCGGGGCGGCCTGGCAGTCATAAAGAAGGCGGTGGAGCAGAAGGAGACGCGCACGCTGTTCGGCCGGCTGCTGCGCCAGACGGCGGGGGTTCGCCGCCGCCTCACCGCCGCCGACCTCACCGCCTTCCTGAACGGCGCGCTGCCTCAGGGCTCGCCCGTCGTGCAGCAGCTGGTGGATGCAGTGCAGCAGGTGGGCTGTGGGAGCTGGGGAGCATTCGGAGGAATGCACAGCGCTGTCGCAGGGCACCGCCGCTCCTCGTGACGCTCTTCCCGTCAACCGACTGCCTGCCTGCCCTGTTGGTGGGCTTACAGCGACGGCGGCAGCGCCTCAGCCCACGCCGGCCCCTCACTACAAGACTCTCAAGCTTTAAAGTTTCTCCCACGGTGCCGCAGGCGGGGGAGAGCGCCATGGAGGCCGACGGTGCTGCCAACGGCACCGACGGCGGCGCCGCCGCCGCGCCGCCTGCCGA
The DNA here is from genome assembly GCA_002245815.2 of Micractinium conductrix. NCBI lineage: Eukaryota > Viridiplantae > Chlorophyta > Trebouxiophyceae > Chlorellales > Chlorellaceae > Micractinium > Micractinium conductrix. The sequence goes on along the minus strand of LHPF02000014.1, from coordinate 342,899 downwards.
GGAGGTTGCAGCACCCAGCGGGCTGCCCGAGGTCGAGGCCTACTGCCATCTGGTGACCCTCATGTTCCTGGTGGACCACAAGCAGTGGGCGGCGGTGAGCGGCGGGCTTGGGCAGAATGTGCAGGATGCAGGGAGGGGCGCACGGCGATGTCGCGGTGGCCCCGGCCGTGCGTGCTGCAGGGAGGCCATGCTAATCTTCTTTGGTGGCCCTTTGCATGCCGCTGTCGGTTGTTGTCAGCCTGCTGCCGGGGTGACCTGCATCACATCCTGCCCCTCGCCTGCGTCCCATCCTGCTCCGCCCCTCCCGTCGCAGGCCCAGGCGGTGGCGGGAGCAGCGGTGGAGCGCCTGTCGGCGCACAACCGCCGCACCCTGGACGTGCTGGCTGCCCGCATCTACGCCTACCTTTCGCTGGCGCACGAGCGCAGCGGCAGCCTGGCGGCCATCCGCTCGTCGCTGCTGGGGCTGCACCGCACCGCGGTGCGTGGGTGGCCGGCTGGGGAGAGCGGAGGGCAGCAGGAGCGGCAGCGAGACCTGCAGCGGGGACGGAGCGGCAGGTGTCAGGGGTGGCGGGAGGACGTGCACGCCAGGGGGCACGGCGGCGCAGGCAGCTTGCACGCCCGAACAGTCTCCCTCACTCCAACTGCACCCTGCAGGTGCTGCGCCACGACGACGTGGGTGCTGAGACGCTGCTTAACCTGCTGCTGCGCAACTACCTGCACTACAACCTGTATGACCAGGCAAGGCCAGGGCGCGCGGCAGAGAGGCGGAGAGGAGAGGGGGTCGGGCTGAGGGTTTCGAGGGGCGGCGTGACGTGTGGGGAGGGGGTGCTGGTAGGACCGGGGCGGTGGCGCCGCGCCGGCAGCAGCGCTGGCCAGCAGGGCGACCGCTCCTCTCCCGCACGTCCGCGACAGCGCGGCGCCTGTGCCGTGCTCACGCGCGCCCCCCCCCCCCCTCCATCTGGCCCACGTGGCCCGCAGGCCGAGCGCCTCCGTGCCAAAGCGCATCGCCCCGAGGCCTCGCGCTCCATGCAGCAGGCCTGCCGCTACCTGTACTACCTGGGACGCATCCGCGCCGTGCAGGTGTGGGGGTGTGGCCAGAGGCGGTGCCGGGGACTGGCGGCAGGGGGCGGCCGAGGCAGAGGCGGGATGGGAAGCGGCGGTCACGTGCTGTCGTGCGCGTTGAAGGCCCAGCATGTTTCAGGCCTACAGCCATCCACGTCCTCAACAACACCTTACACCTTGCATCCCAAACTGCTCTCTGCTTCCCCCACCGCAGCTTGAGTACTCTGAGGCCAAGGATTGCCTGCAGCAGGCGGCACGCAAGGTGGGCTTTGGGGGGACTGTGGGGGGCTGAAAGCGGGCGCGGGTGGGATGCGCGTGCAGCGGGCGGCGCGCAGAGGGGGCAGCTGAGGAAGGATGGCACGTGTGGCGGTGGCGTTCAACGCGGCAGCAAGCAAGGTCAGCTGCGTGGCTGCAGTGCCTCGCCGCCAGCTCACGGTGCTGCCTGCGTCCGCTGCCGCCCCCCCCCTGCAGGCGCCCTCCTCTGCTGTGGGCTTCCGCGTGGCGGTGGCCAAGTGGCTGGTGAGGCAGGCGACGTTGCGTGCTGACGAATGGTCGACGGCAGGCGCATGCTTGCCAACCTGCCCGGCTTGGGTGGTTGACCCCCTTTGGTGCCGCTGCTCACCTGCTCTTGCTTCGTCCCCCACCCCAGGTGCTGGTGCGCCTGCTGCTGGGCGAGGTGCCCGACCGGACGGAGCTCACCGCACCCGACATGGCCGCCCAGCTGGCGCCCTACTTCGCGGTGGCTGCCGCCGTGCGCAGCGGCGACCTGAACGCGTTCAGGTGCGGCAGCTGTGTTTGCAGGGGTTGGGTTGGGTGGGTGGGCAGGCATGGCCACCAGCAGCGCCCTCACCCACCACCAGCGGCGATCCTTGCGCTGCCCGCCCCGCCTTGTGGTGCAGGCACGTGCTGCTGCTCCGGCTGGGCGTCAATTAACCAAACTTCTCCGCTCCCCATCCCATCTACCCTCCCTTCCGTGCAGCAACGTGGCTGCCACCCACGCCGCCGTCTTCCGCGCGGACCGCACCCAAAACCTGATTGTGCGGCTGCGCCACAACGTCATCCGCGCGGGCCTGCGCCGCATCTCGCTGGCCTACTCGCGCATCAGCCTGGCGGACGTGAGTGCCGCGCGGCAGCTGGGCCTGGAAGGGAGAGGGAGTTTGCGCGTGCATGTGCAGCACGGAAGCTGGCGAACAGCCTGGGAGCATGCATGCCTGGCGAGCGTGGGCATGTGTACAGAGGAGTGCACAGTTTGTGGACGGCGTCGCTGCTGCGCCTGCCCGTCGAACTTGCACTGTGCAGGTTGCGCAGCGCCTGGGCCTGGCGTCGGTGCAGGACACCGAGAGCATTGTGGCCAAGGCGATCCGGTGAGGGGGAGGAGGGAGGGGTGTTTGGCGGTGGTGCTGGTGGCCGCCCGGGCAGCTGCGGTCACAGCTGCGGTTGCCTTTAGGAGCATTCAGCTTGCCGCTGCGCTGCCACCACCCAGCTGCCGTCGCCCGCCCCGCTCCCCACGTGCGCCTCCGTTGCCACCGCAGCGACGGCAGCATCGAGGGCAGCATCAACCACGAGGCGGGGACGCTGGAGAGCGCGCGCCCCGTGGATGTGTACGCAACCGAGGAGCCCGCCTCCGCCTTCCACGCCCGCATCGCCTTCTGCATGGACGTCCACAACGAGGTGGGTGGGTGGGTGGGCACCGTGGCTGTCTGTGCTCGTCATGCTCGCTCTCTGCACGGTCGCCAGCCGCCACTGCGCTGCCATGCTGCCGCAGCCCCACGTGCCTATCTGCCGCGTCGCGCGTGTCGACCAACTCTGCTCACGCCCGCGCCCATGCCTTGCCTCTCACCGCCAGGCCATCAAGGCGATGCGGTACGGCGAGGGCGGCGGCGCAGTGCAGGTAGGTGGGGGCGTGGGGCTGTGGTGTGTGTGGGTGGGGGGGGTGCTGCTGCGTAAGCGTCAAGGGAGCAATGCACCCAAAGATTCGCAATGCCTTGAGGCCCAGGTCAATGTTGCGGGAGGGGGAAGGGTGGATTCTGTGAGCACCGTGTCCTACTGAACTTTCACTCGTGCATTTTTCTGTGTCCCTTGCGTGTGCGCCCCTCAGGAGTTCGAGGACGCGACGGCGCTGCGCGAGCGGCAGGAGCAGGAGCTGCAGGCGGCGCTGGAGGAGGACGAAGACTTTTAGCTGGGGCGGCACATGAGGCGGACCCTTGGGGGGCTGTGCTGGCTCTTGGGTGGGCTGGACATGCCCCTGGGGCTCGCGTTGCACCCGCAGTGCTTGTGGGTCAAACTCCAGGGTGGAGAGACCGACCCTCGGGTTTCCCCAGACACAAGTCTTCCAGTGCAAACTGCCGGCAAGGAGAGCTGTGCAACGGCCCCCGTGGAGGGCGGCAGCGCTGTCACACAACACCCGTGGCCCAGGCAGATGCACGCGACAGCGTCAAGGCCTGGTGCCGCTGCGCATGTCCGCGCTGCAGCTGATACCTGCGAACCCCTGCTGTTGCCCGCTCTGCTGCTCCTGGCGGTGCCTCCCTGCAAGCCTCCTGCCACCCCAGGCAAGCCAGCATTAAAGTGTGCAGCGTGCTGTGCCAAGGTGACACGATGGAGGGGCGGTGTGGGCATTGAAAGGCAGGCGAGCGCAAGTGCGGTCAACATGCGTCAGCGGTAGACATACTTCAGCGGGTCATGAGGTTGGGAAGGGAAATGGGTGCACTGAAAGCAGGGAGGGTGGGGCTGCTGCTGTGAGGGCAAATGGCGCCAAAAGCAGGGAGGACGGGGCAGCCGCTGCGCCGCCGCCGGCGTGCCTGCGGCCAGCGCGCACACGAGGGCGCTGCTGCACCGCGGCTTGCTAGACAGGCGGCTCGCTTGCTGCGGGTGGGGTGGGGTCCAGGTCAGGTCAGCCTGCTCTCCCACACGCGCAGGTGGTCGGGCAGGGTGTCGGAGGCCAGGGTGACGACGAAGCAGCCGCAGAGGGACCAGCCCCGCCGGTTTTCCTGCCGCCGCAGCATCATGTCGCTCTCCAGCTCGCGCAGCTTTGCGGCCGTCTCCTCGGCCTGCCATTCAAGGGGCGAGAGCAGAAGTGGGGGGCGGGACTTCAAATCAAGGTGGAGCCACTAGGCAGCGAGCCACAAGTGCACCCCGCTCCAGCTCAAACCATCAACACAGTGTGTGCAAGCCCGGCCCCCCCCAACCCCCCACCCACCCACCACCCCCACCCACCCACACCCCACCCACCTGCTCTGGGCTCATGCTGAGCAGCTGCGGCTCGGTTGTGTCGTTGGGGGACATCACAGGCACCACTGCAGGGTGTGGGGGGGGGGGGAAGCGAGGGAGAGGAGGAGCGTAAAGACACAGGTCAAGTCAACACACATGTACACAGCGCCAGCACAGCGTCTGCGGCACAGCGGCATTGCAGACACGCCCCAACGCTGCGCCCGGCTAGTGTCAGGAACCCCAAACTCTGCTGCTACCCACCCGATGCGATGCCGCGAGAGTCTCCAAACTCGTGCAGCCTGAACGCCATGACCTGCTCACACAAAGGGCAGGGGTGCAGGCAAAGGCTGACAGGCTGCGCTGGCGGCTGTTGGGGCAGCTGCTGCTTACTGCCTGCCTGCCTGCCCGCCCTGCGCCTTGCTGCCGTTTTGAGCAGTTTGCCTGCCTGCCTGGGCTGCCCTGCACCCTGCTGCCGTGAGCAGTTTGCCAGCCTGCCTGGGCTGCGCTTGCCCTGCCCTTCTCTACGACCGACCGACCGATCCTGCTCTGGCGCCTCCTTGACCCTTCACCTGCTCCGAGGGCGTGAGGGTGTGGTGGCCTGTAGGGGTGGAGCGGGGGCTGGCACGCCCTGGCGTGCTGGCTGCAGCAGGGTGAAAAAGGGGCGCCCCAGGAGTGAAGACCGAGGTGGCATGGCAGGAAAAAACTATTTTCTCTTTGTTTCCGCAATAGTTGTGACAAAAACTTAGTTTTTGTCAGTCATTTTGAGGAGACAAAGGGACTTTTTTTATCCTTTTTAAGGAAGCAGGTGCGGGAAGCAGGAAGCAGGGGCCATGGCGACGTCGCCTGCCGGCATGCCACCAATGGCCTGCGTCCACTTGCCCCCCAAGGCCCTGCTCCGCATGCTCCACCACCCAGCAGCTCACCCCTGCCGACAGACTCTGTCGACATGCTTTTGTAGTGCACCGAGCGCTGCGCGGCGCTGCCCCCCGATGCCGACCGCATGTGCTGCGGGCCGCTGGGCAGGCCGCCGCTGCCGGCCATGCTGCCGTGTATGCTGCCGCGCGTGGCGGCGTCGCTGCCTGCCCCCGAAAGCGAGTAGGGCAGCACGGGCGGAGGGCTGGCCATGCGGGCAGAGGTGGAGGAGGGGCCGGCAGGCTCTGGTTCCGAGCGCGGGGCAGAGGCGACGGGCGCACGGAAGGTCAGCGAGTCGGCGGGGCCGACGGCCGGCCCGCCGCCGCCGCCTTCGCTGCGCGCCTCTGCCACCGGTATCTGGCCGCCTTCGCTGCGCGGGTAGGACAGCGTAGCCTCCCGAGCATAGCCATGGTCGCCCCCCTCCTCCCTGTGTTTGCCACCAGCCGCCGCAGCCGCAGCCTGCTGCTGCTGGCTGGCGTGCGCGCCGCCGAGCGGTGAGCGTGGCGATGCCGCGTCGGCCTCGGGGGGCCCCAGCGCTAGCGCCGCCGCCTGGCGCGCCGCACGGTCCAGCCCTGCTGCGCTGAGCTCGCTTTCCGCCAGGCGGCTGCGGCTGTTGTCGCTGCGCATGGACCGAGCATCAGACCGCACCTCCAGGCCTGCACGGGGGCCAAACAGTAGAGCTTGCTTTATCATGGCATGCACAGGCCGCCGCGGGTGCGCCACACGACCGGCCGGCGCCCCGACCTGCTGCACCTCGCGCCCCCACCTGCAGGCAGCGCCGCCAGGCTGTCGTTGCTGGGGCTCTTGCTCATGCTGGCGGGGCTCATGCTGCCCAGGGAGCGGCGCTTGCGGTGCACCGCGCGCGACAGCGGCGGCGGCGACGCCAGCTGGATGAACTCATCGGCGGGGCTCTGCCAGCGCTGCCAGTCCAGCAGCACATCCTGGATGTAGGCGGTGTCGGTGCGGGTGGCGCGCTCCACGCGCCGCTGGTCTGCGGAAGACAGCACAGGGTGGACAGGAGGAGAAGTCGAGATTTGCAGCAAGTTGGGCTCACGCCCCGCAAGCGGCACGCCAGGGCTGCTCAAATGTGCAGACCCACGCTGTGCCCTCCCTGCCCTCCACACCCCACCCGGCCTTGCCCCCCGCCGCAACGCACCCGTCTCTATCTGCTGCAGCAGCGATCCGCCGACGCCGCCGGCCGCGACGTGCCGCTGCAGCGTTTCCATCCTGTCAAAAAACCAAAACATGACCGCCTCCTGCCCGCCCTGCTGCTGCTGCTGCGCCGCGGCGTGGCTGCTGCCCGCCGCTGCTGCCTGGGTGGGGCTGGCCGCCTGCCCGGGGGTGGCCGCATGGCTGCCGATGCCGCCGTTTGCAGCGTGCGCCGCACGCGGGGCCAGGCGCAGCGAGGTGCGCACTGCCATGGTGGTGCCGTGCAGGTAGCGCCATGACTCAAGCACCCCGAGCTCAGAGCCTTCCATGCGGCTGCGGAACACGCGGCCTGCAGGGAGGCATGGGGCAAGGGTAGACAGGCAGGTGAGGCAAGATGTTGACTGGAGGGGAGGTGTGGACTGGAGTCGGTACGCATAGCAGCACGTCCAGCACTCCCGCCTGCTCCGCGCACCGCACAGCACGACATTCGCTGCCCCGGGAAATGCGCAACAGCGGATGTTCTGGGTGCACGCTCCTCTTGCCAGAACTGCAAACCGCCCCTCTGCCACGCGCGCACCTTCCCACCAGGAGGACGTCCGCACCGCTGTGCCCTCTGCGTTGCGCTGCGACACCTCCCACTCCGTGTTGTACCACCGCGTCCAGGAGCCCTTTGCATTCAGCGAGGTGACCCGCATGCTGGTCGCGCTGTGCGCAATGACTGCAGCGTGAGCAGGCCGGTGGGGGAGGTGGGTATGGGGGCGTGCTACAGATGGGGAGGGCTTGAGGGAGGAGAGGAAGCAGGCCCCACGCTGGCCACAGGACACCCGCCGCCCAGCGCACCGTCCACTGCCGACCCGCCAAAGCGCAGCGCCGCCTTGCGCACCACCCACGGGAAGCCCGCTGCTTTGAGGAAGTTGTCCATGCCTTCCGTCCGCACCAGCGCCCAGTAGCCCGTGAAATCTGGCGACACAGGCGAGGGAGGGAGGGTGAGCGACGCGACGTCCCAGCACCGAGCGGCGGCGGCTCCGCCACCACTCCCTACGCTCCAACCCGGGGCCTCGGCCCTTCCGACACGTGGGAGCTTACCCACAGGGCCCCTCGGGGCGCCGTGAGGCTCGCAGCCCTTCATAGCGGGGGAGCGCGGCCGAACGTCGCGAGCAAACTGCCGGGCGACTTAATCAGCTTTTGTTAGAGTGACAGGTCGGCAATACTGGAGCTTGCAAGAAAGAGGAGAATGCCGCTCGTGGAAGAATGCTGCACTTTGTTGCACTGGGCTCCAGATGCGGTCGCTCACTTGGCACTTTGAGACAAGCAAATAAGCTCGCTGTGATCGAGACTATTTGGAAACCGCGCGATATTCAGAACGCCCCCAGGCGTGGGACGAGTTGCCGCTGCCACACACGGCGCAGTAGGTGGGCTGTCTCGCCGCTTGTTGAACTCCTACATAGTGCATAGTTACCTGGATCAGCGCCGCTGGGCGTGCCGACCATTGTTGGCGAGGCCTGGCCTCTGCTCGCCGCCTTGTGCCACCTCCTTGCTCTGCCGTTGCGTCCCGAGCATCACAGCAGCCTTCTGAATTGCCGAAGAGCGGCAGGCGGCACGCATTTGCTGCCCAGCGCCGCCGTCGCTGCCGCCTGCCGCCGGTTGCCAGCACCGCGACCGCCTGCGTGCCTTCCTCGCCAGCCACGTTGTCCTCTCGTCCAACTGCTGCCGACAACACCGCTCATGCATCTTCAGTGTGTCTCTCCTGCAGGCCCTGTGCCGGCCGCGGAGCGCCCTTGTCCTCCGCCTCGCCCAACGCCCTGCGGCGGCGGTAGCGCCTAGCTGCAGCAGCTGCGGGCCGCCATGACCACTCCCGGAGGGTCGCGCCGCACGGCCCTAGCCCTCTACCGCTGCATCCTCCGCTGGTCAGCCCAGAACGCGGACGTCCCCTTCTCGGTGCGGGCCTCCGACATCCGCGCGCTGGCGCCCGCGGTGCTGGACAGCTCGGCGGGCGCGCTGTCGCCGGCGGCGCTGCAGGACGCCGGCGCGGTGGCGGCGGTAGCGCGAGCGGCCTTCCGGGAGGCCGCGCGCGCCTCCGGGGCCGAGGCTGAGGCGACGGTAGACCGCGGCTTCGAGGCGGTGCAGGTGCTGAACGGCACATATGCTCGGCAGCTGCAGGTACGGGGGCCCTTTGGTCCGAGAGGTTGCGTCCCATTGGTTCCCTCGTTGGTTCCCTCCAATCTGGCGGCTGGAGAGCAGAGGCCGAGAAGACGTGTGGCCAATGGAGCTGTGACCCTCTGCATTCGTCGCTTCTGTCGTGCTCGCCTGGGGTGCAGGCGATGCGGGAGCTGCGCGCCGACCGCGCCGACCGCTCGGGCGTCAAGTTTGGAGTGGGCCAGGTGTTTGTGCATAAGAAGGTGCGGGTGCGGTGGGGGGGACGGCGGAGGAGTGCCTCTCAACGCCCTGTAGCGCAGGGCTGGGCAGGGCGGCATGACAGGCGTGTAGGGGGCGCGCTGGGGATTGCGTCGAGTTGTACGCGGGCCAGGTGTTCTTGCATGCGTGGTGGTTGGTTGGCGGCAGGCGGAGGAGTCAAACCAGTGCCAGGAGCGCGGCCGCCGACAGCGAGCCAGCGCGCCCCGACTGCCTCGCTGCTCTGCCCTCGCACGCTGCCGCCTGCCACACCAGCCCCTGCGGAGCGCCCTGGCCTGCAGTTTGGCTACCGCGCCGTCGTGTTCGGGTGGGACCGCGCATGTGAGCGCGACGACGCATGGCTGCAAGCCATGAGCGTGTCGACAGCGCAGCAGGTGTGGAGGGGTGGTATGCGATGGTGGCGTTGCGGGGGGGGGGGGGCAGCAGCAGCGGAGTCGGAGTCTCAGCAGCGGTGTGCCGTGGCCTGCCTGCGCCACAGGCATGCCCGCAAGCAGACGTTGTGCTCACCGCGCCACCGCCCAAATGCACCTCCGTGACGCTCTTCTGCCCGCGCTTCCGCCCCGCCCCGCCGCCCAGCCCTTCTACCACTGCCTCCCCGACGAGAGCGATGCCATCCGGCTGTTTGGTGGAGGTGCGGCGTGTTTCAACCATGCCCTGCTTATCACAAGGACCGTGTCTTGCAAGTGCGCGTGGCAGAGCGTGGCTTGGCAGCTTGCTGTTGAGCTTTGCAGAGCGCGCTGCCAGGCATGCAGGCTGCACCTACCCTGGCGCCGGTGTGTGCGCCGCCCGCCAATCGCCCGCCCCGCTTCTTTGCTCCCATCCCGCCTGCTTCCCCTGCAGTGCGCATCACGAAGTACGTTGCACAAGAGAACATGGAACCACTTGAAGGCGGCCGCATCGGTGCGTGGCTGAGGAGTGGCGGCGGGGCGGGGTGTTCAAGGCGTTGGGAGAATTTCACAGACGCATGGGGAGGCATCCCACTGCGGCGGCCAACATGCCTCCTGCCGTCGCTGCCGGCCGGCCGGTCGTGCCCACCATCGCCACGCCGCGCCCTGCCAGCCCCCCTGCCCCCCGCCCTGCAGTCCACCTCTGCAGTCCACCGAGTCCTGCTGCCTCCCTATCCCCTCTCCCACCCACCTCTGCAGTCCACCGAGCGCTCGACTCCTTCTTTGTTGGCTACTCGCCTGCCCTGGGCCGCTACATCCCCTCGCGCAAGCTGCAGGTTGGTGGGGCGGGAGGGGATGCATCCCCTTCAATGGGGTGGCAGGGCCGGGGGGGGGGGTCGGAAGGATGGAGGGGCAAATGCGCGGGCGGGTGTTGGATGGGCTGGCTCCCGCGCCCACACTCTCACGCAAGGTGCAGGTGGTGGTGGTGGCGTGCGGGCAGGCAGGCAGCAGAGTGCAGGCAGTCACGCCTTGCTGCCCATCGGCTGTGTCACGACAAAAGACACGACTCGCAAATGACTCGCAACCGCGTGTTTGCTTGCGTGCGTGCGTGCAGTACGAGTACCCAGACGCGTACCAGGCAGAGGATGCGGCGCCGGTGGGGGACGACGCCAACCTGCTGGCGCACCCGGAGCCAGAGGTGCATGGCGGGCTGGGCGGCGCGTTTGGCGGGCTGGGCGGCATGGCGGGCCTGGCCAAGGCCTCACAAGCCTGAGGGGCCCGATCTTCGTGGGGTGCTCTTGCAGGCCCGTCTACGCTGTCACCAGAGCCTGCCCTGGCGCTGCTTTTGCACGCCAGACGGGTGCCCCATGCTGGGTGCCCTGCTGCGCGGGGAGCGACCGCCAGGCCCTCCCCAGCTGCTCCACACCCCACGCCTGCTACTCGCTGTGCCACGCTTCTCCCGCCCTCTCCTGTCTGTGTGTCTGCCGCCCTGCCCTCCGTTCACAAGCAGGGTCGCCGCGCCCCGGCCGACGCAGCACCATTGCCGCTGCATCCGCCGTGCATTGTACCTGCCCCCCCCCCCTGGCCTGTACAAAGTATCACATGGGCCAGCCCCCTTACGTGCATGCCCCAGCGTGCCCTTGGACCCTCCCCAATCGTGCCTGTACCTCCCCTGCATGCCCCAAGCGCCCCGCCATCCTTTCATTCCCTGCCCTTGCTGCTGCCGCCATTGTGCCAGCCGGCACACCCTGTGTGATTCCACCCCCAACTGTGCCACGCTCGCAGTAATCTCAATCATAGGTTGCGCAGGTGGCCCACGCCGGAGGGAGAGACGCAGTGAGGGAGCAGGCTGAAGGATCGGAGGTTCAGAACACGGAAAATGCGGCAGTTTCAGAATGAAAGGCTTGCGGAATGGCAAAGCGGTGGCACGAGGGAGCAGCAGAAGCAGGGGAAAGGGAGGGGTGCATTCAGCGCCACGAAGGGTCAACACGCAGGGGTGGATTGGGGGGGGAGGGCAGGGAACGAAGCACGCTGCTACGCGGCACCGCGCTGTTTCTTGACGCCAACCATGGCCCTTGGTGCAGCGCTGCAGCACGCACAAGGGGCGCTCCGCGCTTCAGGAGGCCTCAGAAGTTGGTGAGAATGCGCTCAGGGGGGACGCCGTTGGATGTGAGCAGCTCGGTGACCGCCTCCGCCATGCCCTTCTGCCCGCACAGCACCGCCGCCACGCCGCCCCAGTCAGAGACGCCGGTCTCCTGGGGAAGGGGAAGGGCGGGAGAGGGAGGGTTGCTTGTGCCGAACCTGGCTGCCGTGCCCTCAGACCAGCAGCAGCCCGGCACGGCCCCTGGCACAAGTCCTGGTCAGCACGGCCGAGGCAGTGAGGGGGGCATGCAGGGGCGGACGAACCAGGGACAACGCACGCGTGCAACCCTCCTCTCACCTTTGCAAACGCATCCTGCACGTAACCCTGGCCCTGCCCCGAGAACACAGGCACCACCTTCACGCCCGCCGCCTGCCAGGCAGGGATGGCGTCGGCAAAGGCCTGGTGCGCGGGGGAGCGCACCCCTGCAGGGACGCCAACAAAGGAAGCGTCTCAGCAGCGGCACGGCAAGGCGTGCAGCCGTCCTTCGGGCAGCTGGCCGCTGGCGCCTTGGGAGGGAACCGCGCCGAAGCAGGCATGTGTGACAGCCCGCGGCAGTGCGCGTCCATGGCCGCACCATAATAAAGGCGAACGTCCTTCCGCTCGCCGGCCTGCAGCACGCCAGACTCGATCAGCGCGCGGATGGGGGAGATGCCTGCGTGTGTTTGACGGAAGCGGGGCGTACGCAAGGGGTGGGCGGGCCGTCCGGTCCCATCCCTCCCCCACTGCTGCGCTGCACACTACCCTCCCTACGACAGACAGGCACCTTCTGCAGTGGGGCTCGTGGCAGGCCTGTGGCACCCGCAACCTTCCCCTCAAAGCACGCCGCGCACCAGAGCCGGTGGCAAAGATGAGCACGGTGTGCACGTCGGCCGGGGGGATGGTGTCCACATGGAAGCCCTTGCCCATCGGCGCGCTCACCAGCACCTCGGCGCCTGCGGCAGCGGGGAGGTGGAGGCGACGTGAGATCGGCGGGCTGCTGCGTGCGCGTGCGTGCGTGCGCCTGTGCTGAACCTTCGGAACGCCCGCCACCCCGGGCTGCCAGCCAGCCACCCGCTCGCGACGCACCTGCCGCCGCGGTGCACAGCTGTTCCGCGGTGCCGCCCTGCGACTTGACCAGCAGCTCCACCACGCCGTTTTCCTTGTCGGCGCCAGGGGACGAAGCAATGGCGAAGAAGCCGGCCTTGCCATCCTCGCCAAACTTGGCCTGGATGGAATGACAAGGCAGGACAGGGGACGGATTGATTCAGGGACGGGCGTGGCAGGCAGGCAGGATGGCAGGATGGCAAGTATGCTGTGGCAGCGCAGGAGCCGGCTCTGCCGCCTGCATGCTAGTTGCACGCATTTCCAATTCATGAGAATTCATGTGCAATGCTGGTGTGGCTGAGCCCCACCGTTCCAACCCGACCGGAGCATGCACCTCGCAGCATGCACCCCACCTGGATGAACTGCCCTGCCTTGGTGTAAGCAGAGGCTGCACCTCCAATCTGCACGCGCAGCCGCTGCAGCTGCTCGGCCTCGCGCTCGTTCTCCAGCACCTGAAGTCAATGGAACCACGCAGGTGCATGCGTCCGCTCGGCCGCCTTGGTGGGCAGGGAGGAAACCCAGCGACATGGCGCCAGCTGTCACTGAGCAGCTCAGGAGCAACCCTCGACCTGCCCTTCATCCCTGCCAGGAAACCCTACCTTGCCAGCAGCAAACTCCACGGGCGCCCCCCAGCTGGCGCGAGGCACCAGGCGCAGCCCACGGGCCGACTGAGGGCGGCTGCAGGCGGGGTAGTAGCACAGGCGACGGCTGTGTTGGCGTGCTGCGGCACATGAACGACACGCTGCAAGCAGCAGCGCTTGCTGACCGTGCGAGCAAATTTCAGGAGCAGGCCAGCGGCACCATTCCCAGGCGCACCTGCTGCTGCGTGCGGGAGCCGTCAGGCGCGGCGCCGCCGGTCGGAGGGCGGCAGCGGCGGCACGGGCGGCGGCAGGAGCAGCCACCGCACGGCTGGCCGCAGGCATGCGCACGGTGAAAGCAGCGGTGCAGGCCATGCCGATGGAGCGGAAATGGGACAGGCGAGGCGCAGCGGCAGGTGAGCGAGGTCTCTGGAGAGCCAGGGTTGAGCGACAGTGGTGCTGGGTTCGTCTGCAAACGATTGAGGACTGCTAGAGCGGGAGTAAATTGCGTCTTACGTGCAATGCGCGCCGGGCGAGCAAGAGCGCCGATCGCTAGTGAGCTGGCAGTGATGCGTGCGGCGAAAGCGCAGCGCTTCGTCCCGGCCTGTGAATCGCCAAACACTCTGTAGCGCTTGCCCTGCCCAATTGGGACCCTCCTTCCCTTCGACTTGAGATCATCCTCGGTCGCTCGGCCTCCCTCCAAGGGCTGTTGACATCGCCTCTCATCCCCATCAGCGCCGGCCACCGCCTGCTCTCGATCACAGCAGCGGACCGGCGTATTGAAGCGGCAGCCATGGCGGAAGCAGACCGCCCGCCCAGCAACCTGCCGGAGCTGGTGCCGGCGGCAGTGTTTATGGAGGATGTGAACTCCTTCATGCAGGGTGTGTGCTGCGCAGCGCCAAGGGCAGCCGAGCGGGAGACTGCCGCCGCCGCCGCCGCTCGAGTGCAGCCTGCGCTGCCGCTGCTGCTCTCCGGCTCTCTGACCTGCCCGCCCTCTCCCTTCCACCCTCCTCTCGCCCTTCCCAGGAAAGAAGGCGGAGGACGTGCTGACAGAGCTGCGCGGCGCCCATCAGAAGTATAAGTACATCGAGGCAGAGCTGGTCCAGCGCAAGCGGCGGCTGGCGTTCAAGCAGCCCGAGATTCGCAAGTGCTTGGACGCGGTCACCCTGCTGCTGGCGCGGCGCGAGGCGGGAGAGGCGGTGCGTGAGGGAGCGCTGTGTATGGAGGGAGCACGAGGGGTGGGGGGAGGCTGCAGCCGGAGTGCCGCATGTTGATATCTGCAGGGCTGCCGCAGGCGGCATGCGGGGCGTGGTGCGCGCGCAGCCGCGTGGCACGCGCGTGTGCCCATCGCTGCACGCCTGCCCCTGCCCTTGCCCTTGCGCCCGGCTTCCTCACCACCGTGCCTCCCCCCACCCCACCCCACCCCACCCCACACACTACCCCCCCCCCCCCCCCCCCCACCCACCCACCCCCACCCCCACCACCACACACACACACACACACACACACACACACACACACACACACACAAACACACACGCACACAGACCGTCCTGGACTTCAGCTTGTCTGACAACGTGTTTGCACGCGCAAAGGTGGAGGACGTGAGCAGCGTCAACCTGTGGCTGGGCGCCGACGTGATGCTGGAGTATGACCTGGAGGATGCAAAGCAGGTGGGTAGTGGGCGCTCAACACGCTGGCTTGTTGCTGTGTGCCGCTGCCATGCAGCAGGGTATGCGTGGAAAGGGGCCGCCAGGCTGGCGTGCCCGGCAAGGAGAATGTGCGCCGAAGGCCTTGAGTGCGTGCCCTCTGGTGCACCGCCAGGGTTGGCCCTCAGGTACGTTTGGCCATCCGTGCCTGCCCTCGCCCAGCTGGGGTGTACAAGGGAACGCCTCCGACTGTGCGCTGCCAGGCGGCGCAGCCTGAGGCGGCTGTGAGCGACGCTGAAACTGGATGCGTGGCCGCCCGCCTGGCTCGCCCTCCAACCCAGCCTCGCCTCCGCTTCCCGGGGTGCTGCTGCAGCTGCTGGAGACCCAGCTTGAGGGGTGCGGGCGGCAGCTGGAGGTGGTGCAGTGGGAGCACGAATACATCAAGGACCAGCTCACAACCACAGAGGTGCGGCGGGCCCTTGCATGTTTGCGCGCAGCAAGGTTGTGTGCAGCAAGGTTGTGCGCAGCACCCCGCCCCCCTCCCCCATCGGTCCCCTGTTGTGCCGGCTGTGCTCTTTGCCACTGGATCGACGAGTTCCTGGAAGGAACCGAGCGGCGGGAGGGGTTGGGCGCCACACCTCCGCGTTTCGTGCCGCTCGGGCTGTGCCGCTAGGCACGACGGCGGGCCACCGTCCCGCTCACTTTGCCCCTGCTATGCCGACCTGCCGCACAAACCCTGCTGTACCCCGTGTGCATGCCGCAGGTGTCCATGGCACGTGTCTACAACTACGACGTGCAGCAGCGGCGAGCAGGCGGCAGCAGCGGCGGCGACGGCGGCGCGTGACGGCGGCCTGGTAGTGGCGACCTGCCCGCCGGCAGCTGGCATGAAGTCGCCTCCGCACAGGTCGCCCTGCCACTTCTTCCAGGACGCCTCCACAACCTTTGTAATGGTTTTACCGTTGCCAGAAGACGTAGGGAGCGGTCGAGCAGGCGGGTGGCGCCCTGCATGGAAGGGCGCAGCAGCAGCCAGCATGCAGTGAAGGAGGTGTGAACCACCGCGCTGGTTGATGTGGCCGCTTCGCGCCGGCCTCAACACTTCCCTACATGCCACTAAAGCCTTCCACGCAGGCTTGAGCGCCTCCGAGGGCCCATCTGTGCGCGGCGGCCTTTTTTGGCTACTGGTTGCCCAAAGCCCCTGCGTCGTGCCGAGCCCTTACAAGCGCCGCTAGTTGATCCCTGACCACTTGCAGTAGTCTGCACTATTACTCTAGCAGGCGAGTGGGTCCTAGCGGGCGCCGGGCAGAGAACGCGGGCACCGGGCGATGTTGCCACCGCTCGGCGTGCAGACAGCCAGCCCTACCGGCGCATCCTTTTACTCTATTGAATGCTCAGCCTGTGACCAGCGTTGGTGCGGGTGGCGAGTTGCGGGAGGTGGCTCACCGCAGGAGGCCGCTCAAGAGCGCCTGCTCGCGGGCCCCCAAGGGCCTGCGACCCGCTCTCTAGACGCGTGTAATCATTTGAAAGCTGAAGTCGCTGCGCTCTGCGCGCCCTGGCTGCCTGCAGGTGCGGCGGTGACGCGATGCTTGCGGCGCTGGACGACCCGGCGGCGTACTGGTGCCAAGACGGCGGGGTAAGCCTGCCCACCTGGCCCCGACGGGGAAGCCAGGCTGCAGGGCAGAGACTGACATAGCAGCTGCGTGCACCGCCTGGCGCAGCGCTGCCACCCGGCGCAGCGACACGCGTGCCACTGACCGCCACCGCAGCGCTGCCGAGATTTGGGCAGGCGTGCCACTCGCCCCTCCTCTCCCTGCCTCCCTCCTCTCTCTCCAAGCAGGCGATGGACCGCCGCAGTAGCCCGGGGGCAGCGCTGGTCGCCACGCCCGCCGGCCTGGTGCGCAACGTAGGGCCTGCCGATTCACAGTGGAACGTGCTGTCGCCTGGGCTGGGCACCAGCCTCGGCTGCGGCAGTGCCTCCACCCCCGGCGGCCCCACGCTGCTGGGCGTCGCGGGAGGCACCCCCTGCGGCATCCCTACGCTGCCCCTGCTGTCGCCTGGAGCCACGCCCATGCTGGGGATAGGGCCCGGCGGCCTGGCGGCGGCCGGCACGTGCAGCAAGAGCTTGGAACAGGTGGTGTCCGTCGCCACCGACCCCCTCAGGTCGGTTGGTGGGGCTGCAGCTGGGCAGAGGTGGCCGGGAGGCAGGGGCTGCCTGGCCCGGCAGTCAGCGGAGGGAAGGGTGGCAGGGGGGGCACAGATGCAGCAGCAGAGCGGCGATGCAGTACTGGGGGAGCACAGCGGGCACAGCGCGTGAGCCCCGCGCGAACCCTCGCCGAGCCCTTGTGCAACCGACGCTGCTTCGCCGCCGCCCCCCCACCCCACCCCACCCCCACCCCCACCCCCACACACCCACACACCCACACACCCCCACCCCCACACACCCCCACCACCCACACACCCACTCACCCACGCTCGGCCCTGCTACCTCACTGCTGCAGCATGCACTACGTGTACCTCTCCAACATGACCACCGTCGACGTATATGAGGAGGTGAGCAATCAGCAGTTGCGGGAAGGGGCACGGTGCATTCCAGTGCGTGGTCCTGCACCCTGCGCGCGCACGCGCTGCCCAAGCGAGCGCTGGCAAGCAGCGGTGCAGGCGCTACACGCACCGTGCCCCGCCCCGCCCCACCCACGCTCGCCCACCACCCCACACAACAGGCGATGCATGCTCTGATGAAGGGCCGCCCGCCTGGCATCGACTCCACCCCGTGTGTTGACTGTCCCTGCTCCCCGCACTCGGAACCAACCCCTGGTTTGTTCCTTTCCCCTGCCCCTGCCCCTGCCCACAGATGATGGATGCCCTGATGGAGGGCCGCCTGCACGGCAGCGGCGCCGACGCGCCCTCGCCGCCGTCCATGATGCGCGCGCTGTCCCTCACGCCGCGGGGCCCCCCCGGCCTCACCGGCCTCACGCCTCGCGGCCCGCCGGGGCTGGACGGGGTGCAGCCGCTGGGGTCCATCCAGCCCTGCCCCTCCCCTTACAATCCCGCGGCCTTTCCCTCACCCTACGGCCAGCCCAGCCCGTACCAGCACCCGTATCAGCACGCATACGCATACCAGCAGGGCGGGCACGGCGCGTACCAGCACCAGCACCACTCATACCAGCACGGCGGCAACGGCGCGTACCAGCACGGTGGCTACACGCCGCTGGGCAAGCCCTACCCCAACCCGCACCCAGCGCCCGGCGACTGCGGCGGCGGCGGCGGCGGCGGGTACCAGCCCCTGGGCAAGCCCCACCCGTACCCGCACCACGCTGCACCTGCCGCCAGCAGCGGCACCCACCTCGGCGGCGACCGCGGCGGCGGTTACGTGCCCGTCGGCAAGCCCGCGGGGTATCCCTTTGGCAAGCCTTCTGCATACCCTCCCGGGGGGCAGTCATGCTGGCGGATGAGCGCAGCATCACGCCCGCTGCTGTGCTCGATGAAGAGGAGATGGAGGGGAAGGATGTGGGGGCGGCGGCGGCGCCGCCGCCACCGCCGCCGCATGGCCGCCGCGTGCGCACCCCCGCCATGCGCACTCCCACGCAGGACCGAGTGCGGCGGTGAGCGGGTCGGCGGGGGTGGGAATGCAGGCTTGGTGGGGTGGGACAGTGGGGGCCTGGATTGCAGCAGTCTGCCGGGCCCCCTCCCATCCCATGTGCCTGCACAGTGCTCCACTGCACGCCGCCCACCTGACGCCGCCTCGCCCCTGCCGCCACCTGCAGCGGCGGCCTCCCGGCGCCGAGCGACGACGAGCCGCTGCTGTTGCCCATCCCCGGCCCCCACCCTGCCTTCGCCTCTGAGGCCGACAGCGCGTCCCACCAGGCAAGCCGCCTGCCTCTGGGAGCCACCCTGGCGCAGCATGCGGCCCAGACGGCAGCGCTGAATGCAGAGCGCAGCCGTGCACCGTGCAGCCCGCTGTCTGCCCCGTTGCACGCAGCCCTGGCGGCTGTCGCTGGCATGACAGCGGTGCTGACAGCGGTACAGCACTGTACCTTTCTTGACGGCACCTGCCCTCACAGTGCCCTGCGTCTCCCTCCCCCCTTTGCCCCCAACAGCCGCCGCTGGCCCCTGCCAGCAGCGGCAGCCTGACGTGCGTCGCCGAGGGCGAGGACGGCACATCCCTGGACCTGTCAGTGCCCTTCCTTGAGGATAACGTGAGCTGGGGGTGGGGGCGGGGTGGGGTGGTGGGTGTTGGTGGTGGGTGTTGGTGGGGGGTGGGGGGTGGAGGGGGGGGGGGGCAGGGCTGGGCTGGGCTGGACTGGTATGAACACGTCAGGGCCTGCGTGTGTGTGGGCCAGGCCGGGGCAGGAGGTGTGCGAGGGGAGCCAGTCAGAAAGGGCCGCTGCCAAACGGGCCACGGTGGCAGGGCTCGAGACTCGACGCCGCACCCACGCTTGCACATGCCCCCTCCACATCCCTGCAGGGTTACTTTGACATGACGCTGCAGGAGGCAGCTGCCAAGCTGGGCGTGGGAGTCACCACACTCAAGAAGGTGTGGGGACAGAGGCATGCAGGGCGGCGGTGTTGAGTGGGGTGCCCACCGTGGGAACACGCAGGCAGCCCGACATCCTATCGCATCCCGTTGGACCCCCACTCGCCCACCATCTCCACTCACCCCATCCATCCATGCACCTGCCAATGCTTGCCTGCTCAACATTCACCCACCCACCCATCCACTCACCCACCCATCCACTCGCCCACCCACCCACCCACCCACTCGCCATGGCACCCCTCTACCTGCAGCTGTGCCGCCAGAACGGGCTAGGCCGCTGGCCCTACCGTGCGCGCTGCTCCCTGCGCAAGCTGCGGGACAAAATGAAGGTGCGCTGTGGCGTGTGGCTACGCTGCTGCTAGCGGCAGCGCAACGCTGCCTGCGCAGCCTGGCTGTGCAGTGGACACCGCCGCTGCCGCCGCCGCCGCCGCTGCTGACGCACGTCGCCAGCTGCAGCCGCGTGTTGGCAGCCACCCACCGCTACTGCTCCATAATCCGTTTTCTTTGGCAGGAGTACTTTGCGTGCGCGCCCTCTCATGAGCGCGACGCCGCCGACTCCCTCATGGAACGCGAGTTTGGGCGGCTGGCCCGCATGAACGTGGGCGCCATTGACGACGCCATCAAGCAGGTGGGCGGCGCAGGGAGAAGGGGTGGGGGCGGAAAGGGCAAGGTTTCTTTGCCTGGAAGCCGCAGCCTTCGCACGATGTTCTCAACCCTGATCAGTCCCCGCCCACCCCCCACCCACACCCACCGCCTCCCCACCCTCACAACCACGTGCCGCGCTGCAGTTCCGCCAGGCCATGTTTAAGCTGGAGTTCAAGGCGCGGCAGCAGCTGGCCGCGGCCGACGCCGACGCCGGTGGCGCAGCGCGCAAGCGCCCCGCCTCGGTGTGCAGCGTGGCGGCAGCTGGCGCTGAGCCTGCTGAGCTCAGCGGCGTGATCCACGACGACGAGCAGATCTGGCAGCAGGTGGGTGGGTGGGTGGGGGGCCCTCACCTTCCCTAGCCTATTCATGTGAAACATTCGCAGGGGTGCTGGCAGGCCGCTACAAATGGGGTAGTTGACACCAATGCCCCCCACCCCCCCAACCCCACCCCGCATGCAACAGGCCATGGTGCACCTGCGCCGCCTGCTCACCAACTGCGCCGACGACTACTGAAGCAGCCGCCGACTGAACCAGCCAGCCACGCAGATGCTGGCCGGCGGTTAGCGGCCACATGCCCGACAACCTGCTGCTGCGGGTCCCCACCGCTGCAAAGGTAGCTGCCTACAACTCCAGCTCGCCCAGCGCAAGCGCCGTGAACAGGCCCGCCCGTCCCCCATGCTGCGATGCGCTGCACATGCAGCACAGCAGCAGAATGCAGCAAGTTGCGGCGGGCAGCGTCGCTGCCGTACTCGAAACTCCAACTGTCCCGCCCCGCGGCATGCACCCCCCCAGCAGCAGCTGTACACAGCTGCACAGCGGGCACATACTAGGGCCACGCAAAGGGGGCCAAACTCCTCCTGCTCAGCCACCCTCCTTGGGTTTCCTGGGATTGTTTTTCCGTGCATTTCTCATCTCGGACCCTCTTTCTGCGCCCCCCCCCCCCAACTAGAGCCCATCTCACTGCGCGCTCCCGCACCGGGGCAGGCGCGCGCCCACGCCGCACGCCCACGGCACGTGGCATGCCCATGCATCCCCCAAACCCCCAACCAACCCAACGAACCCCACCTACACCCTGCAACATAAAGTGCCTGCCAGGCTGCGCATCCCTGTGCTGTGCACTACTTGCCCTCCTTTTCTTGCCTTCCATCTGCTCCCACCCACCCTCAAACCCTCTTTTTGGCGCAGCCCGCCTGCCTGCATTTTATGTGGCCCCCTGTCTTTGCGGTGTAGCCCTCCCCCCTGTAAACCCCCCTGACCCTGACAGGCGGCCCGCACCGCCCACCGCTCACTCGTCCCCTTCCCCTCCCCCTTCCCCTTCCCCTCCCCCTTCCCCTTCCCCTCAACCTGGCATG
Organism: Micractinium conductrix; assembly: GCA_002245815.2. NCBI lineage: Eukaryota > Viridiplantae > Chlorophyta > Trebouxiophyceae > Chlorellales > Chlorellaceae > Micractinium > Micractinium conductrix. Next base: position 321,790 of record LHPF02000014.1, on the reverse strand, counting down.
CGCCCCTGCGGACAGCCCTTTGTGCTTGCCGTGGCTCGTATGTCGCCCCTCCCCCCCCTCTGGGCTCACCTCATGGTCCGTTAAATGGCACTAGCTGCAGCAGCAGCGTCTCCCGCTCTCCCGCCCTGCACAGGAGGCCCCCCCCCTGCCTCACCTCCACGCCTGCCGCTCGACCGCTCGACGGTCAGCACCTCAACCCCCAACCTCCCACCCCGCTCAAAACTTGCACGCACGCATGCCTGCATGGTGCCATTCCCCCAGGTCAATTCTCAAAGACACACGAATGCAATCACTCTGACCGACACCCCCTTTGCTCGACTTTCCCCCGTGCTTGAAAGAGTAGCGCCCGCCTCCGAACTGGCTTTTGCTCTGCAGCTGCTGGCGCTGCCCTCGTTAACGATTCCAAATAGTTTCCCGCTGGATACTGTAACGATTGATGGGTAGCAAGGACTTGGGCGGATGGCTTGGGTGGCTTTCGATAAGCTATCATAATACATAAATACGGCTGTTTGCGGGCAGTTTGCTGAACCAAAGGGTGTGCTGTCAAACGGATGGCCGCGCCCATCGCCCCGGCCGCCGTCCGCCACCCCGGCCTGTCGAATTGCCGGTTTTGCGCAGGTCTGCTGCGGGCTCGCTCCCTTGCCTGCGCACAGGCGGCAGCGCCGCAACCGCCTCAGCCCTGCACTGACAGTGCCATTGGGGGCACCGGCGCGGACGCCTCTGGTGACTGCCGGGCTGCCGCGGCCGGCTGGGCAGCTGCTGCTGGCCCGTCCGCCGCCTCGGGATCCGCCGCCGGCACGTAAATCTCCACCTGTGGCCAGTGCCGCCGTGCCGCCATGCGCTCCACCGCCACCTGTCCAGCAGCCTGCAGCGGGGACAGAGTTAGGGGGAGCCTTGTCGAGGCTGACGAGGCTGACGAGGACAGCCTTGTCGAGGCTTCTTGCAGGTCGGAGCACCAAGCAACAGCACACAAGCCGGTCAGACTAGGACCAAATGACCCGATGAGCTGGTACCCAGACACTTGCAGTCTTCACCTGCAGCTCGCCGTGCGGCCCATGGCCGGAGGTGCGCCGGCGGGGCGCCACCTCCACCACCACTGCCTCTGCGCTGCGTGGCAGCACGGGCGCGGCGCCGGGCGGCTCTTTGGCAGGCAGCAGCGAGCCCAGCTCTGCGCGCCTGTTGCAGGAGGTGGGGGCAGGGGAGAGGGTTGGTGAACAGGGTAGTCGAGATGCTCAAGCGCCTGCACACGAATGCAGCATGCAAGGCCACAGCTGAATCAGGTGCATGCCGCGTCCCAGCCATCCCCTGTGCAGCGCCTTCCCAGCCACAGCCAGCCCCTCGCCCCCTCGCTCACTTTGCTTCCAGCAGCTGCTGCATGCGGTTGGCGCAAGCCTCCAGGGTGGCCCCTGGTTCCAGCCCCAGCGCCACCCGCAGCGATGACAGGAACGTCTGGGCCTCTGCAGTCAATCAAGCAGCCAATCGACCGCACAGCACAGGGAGGTGTGGGCGTGCGTGCAGGATGCAAGGTTGCCGGCAGGTGCCACCTGTCGGGACCGGGTAACGGGTGCGTGTGCAGAGCTGTTGCCGCCGCGCACGCGCTGGCCCTGCCCTGCACGGCTGACCCCTTGTTCGTTGCCCATGGCGCATGGTGCCCGGATCCCCAGGTGCAGCATTTGCTTCTGACCACTGCCGACCCTTCCGCCCACCTACCCGTGTGCGCCAGGTAGAGCTTGTTCATGGCCGGCAGGATGCCCTGCAGGCTCTTGCACCCAAACAGCCGCTGGAACTGCAGGCAGATGCGGTTGATCAGGATGTCTGGCTGCGCGGCCAGCGCCGTCTCCGCGGCTGCAAACAGAGGGTTGGCGGGCAGTGTCTGCCAGAGTGGGTTGGGTTGACCATGCAGGGTTGGGTGTGGGCAGACGCGGGGGGAGGGCGGCACGCAGCAGGTGCTGACTGCAAAGAAGGGTGCAGGATGCGAGCGGACGGGCAGGCGGGCGGGCGGTGGATTGAGCAGAAAGGCATGCCTGCGCGTGGTTCCAGGCGGGGCAGACGGGTGGCCACCCACAGGGAAAGTCAGCAGCAGGGGGGGGCACTCACCCTCCAGCACCTCCCTCGAGTGGTACACCTTGCGCTCCAGCTCCACCAGCTGGTGCACCAGGGGAACCACCTCGCTGGCGGTCTGAGGACCACAGGCGGGGGATGTGGGGGGGAAGGGGGAGCGCGTCGATGGATGTGAGGGGTGGACTGCAGCTGCGCTGGAGGTGATGACGAGGGCACAGGCGGCTGCAGAGGAGGTGGGCTTGCAGTGTGCTGCCCAGACCAGTGGTGTTGCCGCAACATTGACTTCTTCTTTGTTGTTTGCTGGCCAAATCAGGCAGGTCTTTGGATTTTAACTCACCGGCGCGGGGTCGTTTGGCTGCAGGCTGACACGGCTGGCCAGCTGGCGCAGCAGCGCACGCAGCACGCCGCGCGTCTCCACAAGCTCTCCCAGCTCTGCGCACCAGGGTGGAGGGCAATGAGTGGGGAGGTGCAGACCAGAGGCCAGCTTTCAACATCCGCCCAGGTGCGGCAGGATGGCAGGCACATCAGCAGGGCAGGGTGGCCCCCGGAGCAGCCGCTCATCCCCTCGCCCTCCACCACCGCATCCCCCACCCACCCACCCACCTGAGACCCAGGCCCCCAGGATGGCGGGCACGTCGGCAGGGTTGTCTTGGCGCAGCGCCTCCGGCACGTGGGCCAGCCCTGCCTGGAACACAGCCTGGCGCAGGGAGGAACGGGGGGAGAGGACGGGAGCGCCATCGGCAAGTTGCGGATGTGGGCCGGCTGGGGCTGGCAGCGACAGCCATTGTCGCCTGGGTCCCCTCAGCCTCCTGATGGATGGAGAAGGCACGGCTACTGTACCCATGCCCCCCAGTCCTCTCACCCCACAGACGTCCCCGATGAAGCGCTCCATGCGGGGCACCAGCGCCGCCAGATCCTGCAGAACACAAAGATTGTGTGGGAGGGGAGAGGCAGGCATGCTGGGCACTGCCTCACGTAACTCGCCGACAGCCCGGGACTGCAAGCGAAGCAAATTTGCCTCCCCCCCTGCCTGCGTGCCTGCACTGGCTTGATGGCGGCGCACAGCTCCAGGGGGGTGCTGCACTCCAGCAGCGCGCACGCATCCTGCACCACCTCCACAAGCACTGCGGCAGGAGGGGGGGTTGCAAGGAGGCCCAGAGAAGGCGGCGGTGACGACGGGCAGGGCACTGCATGCACCAAGCACGCACAGGGTGCCTGTGAGGGACGACCGCCTGTTGTGCACCCTCCTTGCAGCACACCCCCCGCCTCACCGCGCTATCCACCCCAGCCATTCATTCCTGCCCCTCAACCCTGCGCACCTGGCTTGGGCATCTCTTCAACGGCCTGCAGGCCCAGGCGCTGCATGTTGCGGTCCCGCAGCATCATGTCGCGGGTGCTGAGCTGCTTCGTCTTGGGGTGCACGCTGCAGAAGGCAGTGTCGTCGTCGGGAGGAGGTGGGACGGGCTGCAGCCCAGAGCGTGTGCATGGAAAGGGCTGCGCAGGCAGCACTGCCTGCTCCCCTGGCAAAAAAAGCCAGCGCTGCAAGCCTGCGACCGTGCATTTAAAACGTGCAACGCCTCCCCGCACCTCTTGATGGTGCCCTTGTCCTCCTCTGCTGCCTTCCTCTCAGCTGCCGCCTTGGCCAGCTGGCGCTCCATGATGGTGGCCTGCAGGTGAAGGGGGGCGTGCGGTAGTGATGCTGCAAGCACTTTGCAGCAACACCCTGCTTGCTGCAGCAGCTGCAGCACGCCCTGATCCCCGGTTCGTCAGAGCTCACCCACCAGAGGGCTAGCACTGCAGGGCATTGCCCCACAGAACAGCACACACCTGGCGCTTGAGGGAGTCGTACTGTGCCTGGGTGGGCCGTGCCGCAACCTCCAGCTGCAGCATCGCCACTGCCTCGGCGGCGGCGCGTGCACGCTCCTCCGCGGCGGCCACAGCACGCGCCGCCGACCGAGCCTGGCCCTCGATCTCCTCAAAGCGCTCACAGGGGAGGCCTGCCGCATGCAGCGCTTCCTGCGCCCCGGAGGGGAACGAGGTGGACATGAGGAGGATCAGAGCCGGTTGACGCGGCCATGTGGGAAGGTTACGTTGCAGCAGGCCCTTGGCTCAGACAGGGCTGCAGGCGTGCTGCATGACGTCCAGAAGTAATTACAAAGTAGCACTACGCGCCCCTCCGCTGCCTCACCTGCGCGATCTCCAGCTGCGCCCGTGCCGCCGCCGCGTCGGCGGCAACGGCCGCCGCAGCTTCTGCCAGGTTGGCCCGCTCCGCCTCGAACAGGCTGGGTGGAAGGGGAAGGCTAATGAGTGTAAACTCTCGATCTTCGATGCACTGCTGTGCCTGCCGATGGCCAGCCGCTGCAGCTGCCTTGCCCTTCCCTTCCCTGCACACCCCACGCCCCCCTCACCGGCAGATGTCAATCGGCCGCATGTCGCGAGCTGCCATCCTTACCGCCGCTTCTGCGGCGTTGGGGGTGTCTGCCACCTTTGAGGCGGCGTGAGCGCGCTTGACGCGGTCGTACGCCTCCCGGTCAGCCTGGGCCCGCCGCTCGTCGCGCTCCGCCTGCACGCGCAGCATGTTGCGCATGCGCTCAAGCTCTGCCTCCTGCAGAGAGGGTAGCGAGGGGATGGCAAAACGCAGGCAGGGCAGAAGAGTGAGCAGAAATGGAAGAATTGAGAGGGACGGTGGGGTTGGCTGCACAGCACGCTGCAACAGGAGATCAGCAGGCACTGGCTGCCACAGGGGCATCTCTCGCAACTGCCGCGGCCCTGCCTGCCAGTTACCCCTGCAGCACCGCACGCTCACCTTGCCGCGCAGCTCGTGCGTCAGCTGGTTGACCTCTCCCTCCAGCCGCTTGGCAGCCACCACCGCCTGCAGGCAAGGAGCGTGTCGCAGGTGAATGGCGTGCGCCAACCAGAGGGGCGCCAGCAAACGTGGCACTTTACATTGTGAGCGTTGACCCTCACCCCGGAGCCCCTCGTGCCTGGTGCTCAGTGGCGGTGGAGGACTTTGAAGCGATGCGCGCGTCCCGCACCGCAATCTGGTTGTCGATGGTCAGCCGCTTCCACTTGTTGGTTTCCGCGGCGCGCCGCTTGGCGGCGGTGGTGAAGCTGTGCACGATGGCGGCCTCGCGGCGCTGCGCGGCGGAGATGCTTTCCGACAGGCGGCGGTGGTGCGCTGCCACGCGGGTCTGGTCCTCCAGCAGGGAGTGGATGACATCGAAGCAGGTCACAATGTCTGGCTCGAGCTCTGTGTAGTCTGCCGCCATGGCCTCCTCCTCCGTAGCGAACAGCCCCGGGAAGCCGCGCCGCACCAGCAGCGTGTGCAGCGAGCCCCAGGGCAGGCGGCGGCCGCGCGGCGGCGGCACAAGCCACTCGCGCCCGCTCGCAGCGCTGTGGGTGCCGTCTCCGTGCCCCGCCGCCGACGTGGCTCCGTCCTGCTGCTGCCGTCCCGCCGGCTGGGGAGTAGCGTGCTGCTCCCCGGCTGCCGCTGCCACTGCATTGCGCTGCGCCTCTTCCATTGCAAGCTGCGCCTCCTCCAGCATCGCCAGCTCAACCTCCATGTGGCTGTCTAACGTGCCGCCCTGCTGCTGCTGCTGCTGCTGCTGCTCTTGCTGGTGCTGTTGCAGATCGCCAGCCAGCTGCGCCGCTGTGTCAGCGCTCGCTGCAGCCTGCTCAGCAGCTGCCGCTGCAAGTGGCTCGCCAGAGGTGCTGCCGGGGCTGCTGCCTCGTGCATCAGCACCGCTGCCGGATCCAGCTGCATCGTTGCCAGCAGCAGGTTCGCCGGCAAGCCGTAACACCGAATAATCGATTTCGAACAGTGGGTTGCCTGATGTGCTGACATGGTCACTGCTGCCAGGATAAACTGTGCCGTGGGCAGCTGTGCCACTGCTGGCGTCGCTGCTAGGCGCGCCGTCGCTACCACCGCCAACGCCGTCTGCACTGTTGCCAGCTGCGCCAATGCTGGCGTGTTTCTGGATTGCACCACCGCCAACGCCGCGGATGACGACGCTGGCATCACCGTGTGCCATGCCAATGCCACCAGCTGCGCCGTCGCCAGCAGCAGCGCTGCCACCGCTTGCCATGCCAAGGCTAGCGTCGTTGCCAGGGCCGGCTGCGCTCTCGCCAGGACCAGCGCCAGCTTTGCCACCAAGCCCAGACCGTGGGGCAGTCGTCTCGAAAGCCGGATTGCCAAGCAGTTTGTCTGGGCTGCCCTGCGGCGTGCTGTCTGCTGAGCTTAACATCCAGTCTGTGCTGGGCTGCGGCATGCCTGGGGGGCTGCCGCGGTCGCCGTAGGTCTGCTGCCCAGGCAGCGTGAGCTCCAGGGCGTCATGGGGGGCCTGTGGCAGCTGGGCGGGCTCGGCGGGCAGCACCTGCTGCTCCAAGGCGGCGGGGGCCGCCTGCTGCGACGCCTGCTGCGGCCAGGAGCTGGTCGGCAGCAGCTGCTCCGGGTTGCCGCCCACTGCTGGCTGCTGAGGCTGCAGCGGCTGCGGCGGCAGCGGCTGCACAGCAGAGTCTGCGGCGGGCTGCACCTGCTGCCACAGGGCGTCACCCCTTGCATGCTGACTGGCTGCATCACTTCGCAGAGGCTCTTGCTGCCAGCTGGCTGCGTCGCTGCGCGGTGGTCCCTGCTGCTGGACGGCTGCATCATTGCGAGGAAGTCCCTGCTGCTGGGTGGCGGCGTTGCTGTGCAGAGGGCCCTGCTGCCAGCTGGCGGCGTCGCTGCGAGGGGGGCCCTGCTGCTGGGTGGCGGCTTCGCTGCGCAGAGGCGCCTGGTGCTGGGTGGCGGCGTCGCTGCGTAGAGGCCCCTGATGGAGGGTGGCTGTGTCACTGCGCAGATGCCCCTGCTGCCAGCTGGCGGCGTCGCTGCGAGGAGGCCCCTGCTGCTGGTCAGCTGCCTCGCTGCGCAGCGGACCATACTGCTGCCAGTCCTCGCCACGTGGCGAAGGCGGGCCCTGCGGCTGCTGCTCCCAGGCTGCACTGCTGGGCTGAGGGCTGTACTGGCAAGGGGCGCCACTGCTGGTTTGTACCTGCGCATTCTGCTGGCCCACGGACCCGACGGCTCCATCGAACGAGAAACGTGGAGCATGCTGCTGCGGCTGCTGCTGCTGCTGCCAAGGCTGGCCGCCATTGGGTGCTGGGCCTTGCTGCTGCCAGGCGGCACCGTCTGCAGGAGGGATGTGCAGCTGCTGGCCCTGCTGCCAGGGTGTGCTGCCACGCGCCTGCGTCTGTCCAACCTGTTGCGGGCCCTGTTGCCACGGAGCATCACCGGCATGGGATGCACGGCCCTTATGCGGCCAGGCGGCGCTGTTGGGTGCTGTGCGCTGGCCCTGCTGCGCTGCGCCATGAAGCCAGGCTGCACCATCAGGCGATGGAGCGCCGTGCTGCCACGCCGCACCGACGGGCGAGGGAGGGCTCTGCTGCTGCCACGCCGCACCGACGGGCGAGGGAGGGCTCTGCTGCTGCCACGCCGCACCGGCGGGCGAGGGAGGGCTCTGCTGCTGCCACGCTGCAACTACGGGCGAGGGAGGGCTCTGCTGCTGCCAGGGCGCACCGGCGCTGAACGTCGTCTGCTCATACTGCTGGCCGTACTGCCACCCGGGGCTGCCTGGCTGCGCCGCGTGCCCGTGCCCGTGCTGCAGGTGCAAGGCGGGCAGCAGCAGCTGCGGGTGCTGCACCGCTAGCTGCTGCGCGCACGGCGCCGCGTGCCCGGCGCAGCCCTGCTGCACCTGCACACGCACGTTGACCTGCTGCTGCCCCGGCGCTGGTTGCGCGGGTCGTGGCTGGGCCAGGCCGTACTTGTTTTTGAGGTCAGCCAGGAAGTCCAGCAGATCGTCAGCGGCAGCACCCGTGTCGCTGTCGCTGCCCACGCTGGCGGCATACCCTGGCGACCAGGCGCCGCGGCCGTCGTGGCTGCGGCGGGACAGCTGCGGCGAGTGGGGGCTGCCGACGATGGGCGGGCGGGTCCAGACGGGCGGCGCCGCGCACGGGCTGCCGGCCGGCGACACAACTTTCACGTCCACGGTTGTCGTGCCTGCACACAGTTGGGTGATGGACAGCCCTGGTCGGGTAGGGCAGCACAAAAGCAGGAAGAATGACCCGTTACACAGTCCTCAGCGGCCGCCCACTTCAACAGATTGTTGGGCAACAACGACCTCGGGTTGCCGGTCGTTGGACACACGGTTTCGCAAGCGGCACCAACCCACCTGGCGACGGCGGCGGCGACGGCGGCGCAGCACCACCGGCTGGCCCCCACCGGCGCCTCGCCGGCGAGGGCATGCGGTAGGGCTGCATCCTCGGCCCAGGGCAAGAAGTGGCGCCGGCCGGAGGACAAGCGAAAATGGAGGGCCTCTCCGTCTCCGCGGCTCGAGGCCGCGCTCGACACGACCGCGACGGGTCTGAACGGCGAAGCTGTGAGCGCAATTGGATAAGGAGAAGGCTGAAGAGGCGGTCAAGGCGGACGAGTCGCCGCATTTGCAGCCTCGACAACCATGCCGGAATCGCTGCTCAAACCTATTTACAACCTCCCAGATCGCCGCTCACACGCGTCCACCCCGTCTCGGTTGCCTGCCAGCGAGAGCGCTCGCCCGGGCTGTGCTCTCTGCTGTCGAACCGCTGCGCAGCCAAAATGCATGCATTTAGTTCAGCCGTGGTAGCGCATAGAGTGCAGCTGCGGGCGACGCCGGTGCCCCTGCCGTGGCCTGCACATAGAGGCGCCGCGCAGCGCCCTCAAGGTCGCCGCCTGACGCCATGCTTAGCTCGCGACAAAAGCCAGAAGGGCGATGACGAAGCCGAGCCGGAGTTTGTGGAGCTGAGCGAGGAGCAGTTGGCGTCGGCGGTGGCGGCGTTGGCGGCGGCAGTCGCAGAGCCAGAACAGGGGCGGCCCGTAGAAATCATCGAGGACTTCACCAACTTCTCGCCCGACCCGCCTGGGCACCGCGCAGGTGTGAGAACGGGGCGAGGCGGTGGTTCAGCAACCACGTTGCGCAGGTGCATGGCGCATCTGCGGTGGCGGCTGCAGCGGCCTTGCATGCCGCGGATCCCATTGCTCGCCCCCGCCTCCCCTCCCCTCCGTGTCTTCTCCAGGCTTTGTGGCCATCATTGGGCGGCCCAACGCGGGCAAGAGCACGCTGCTGAACGCGCTGCTGAGGCAGTCGCTGTCGATTGTGACGCACAAGGCGCAGACCACTCGGCACCGCATCCTGGGCATCCTCTCAGAGCCGGGCTACCAGGTGGGTGCTGGGGTGGGTGTGCTGGTGAGCACTCGCGGCGCCGGCAAAGGTCTGTGAGCACTACAGCGTCGCAGTACGGAACAGCAGCGGGCCACGCGCGACACCCAGCCTATCATCAACCGATGGTCCCTCGTCCCTTCGCCGTGGCAGGCCGTGTTTCTCGACACGCCGGGCATCGTGACCACCAAGCGCAACAAAATGGAGGAGCGCATGATGGCGGCGGTGCAGCAGGCAAGCGGGGTCGGCTGCGCAGGAGGGGAGGGATGGCTTGACGTACGCGCTGGTGGGTGGTGCACACGGCGGCAGGAGAAGCCGGGCGGCTGTAAGTGGGGTTGCAGCATATGCGCAGGGCGAGCTCTGCTCGGGAGGATGGATGAGCGCGTGACGGCGGTCGTACACCTCTCCCCCTCTCCCCCAGGCTGTCAAGGACTCGGACTGCCTGCTGGCGATAGTGGATGCCTCCCACGAGCCAGAGGCGGCCCTGGCCATGATTCAGCCTGGAGAGGACTGGCGGGGGCCGCCCATGGCAGTGGTGCGCTGGGGCTGGGAGTGTGGCTGGCGTGGAGGTGAGCCGCTGCCTTTGCAGCGCTGGACGGCTTGCTTCAGAATCTGCTCCCTGCGCCCCCTCACCTTTCCTGGAGCAGCTGCCAATCGAACCCCCATCACGTTCTCAACTGGTCCCCTCCCTTCCTCCCCACCCCTGCAGCTGCTGAACAAAACAGACCTGCTGGAGGCGGAGGAGCTGGAGTCGCTGGCGGCCTGGTACAAGGAGCACTGCCGGGCGCAGGCGGTGCTGCCGCTGTCGGCGCTGGAGGGGCGGGGGCTGGAGGCTGTGCAGGACTGGCTGGAGGCGCAGCTGCCCGAGGGACCTTCGATGTACCCCAAGGTGCGCAGGGGAGGGGGTGGCAGGGCAAGCTGGGTGGGAGGGCTAGCTGGGTGATGGGGTAGGGGCTGTGGCAGCTTGCAGGGGGGGAGGGTCTGCGGGAGCAGGAGCAGGCGAGCCTGCCAACACAAGCGCGGCTCACCCTGCTGCTCCCTTCTCGCCGTCCGGTGCCATCTCGCCCGGTGCAGGACATTGTCAGCGAGCTGCCGGAGCGCTTCTTTGTGTCCGAAATCATCCGCAAGCACGTGTTCCTGCAGTACATGCAGGAGGTGCCGTACAACGTGGCAGGTGACGCGCCGTGTGGTGTCGCTTTGTACTGTGTTTTGCCATGGTTAGATTGGGTGGCCTCAGGGTGCACCCAGTCCTGCAGTTGCAAGCGCGGGAGGCACACATCTACGGCCAGCCCCAGCATGTGTCGGCCCACACTGTGGTCCCCTCAAGCGGCTTAACATTGCACTGCACATGCCGCGCCCTGCGCGCTCCCCTGCTGCAGTCGAGGTCACGACATTCAAGGAGCGGCCGGGGGCCAAGGTCTTGGTGGAGGCAGAGATTGTGCTGGGTGAGGCAGCACTGCTGCGCTGGGGCTGCGCACATGCCTGTGCGCCTCGCAGCTGGTGTGTTCGCGTGGTAGCATGTCTGCGGGCTTCCCGCCGGGGCACGCTTCCACCCGACCACCCACACGCCGTACCGCTCCCCCTGGTGCTCCCCTTGCTCGCCGCAGAAAAGGACCGGCAGAAAGGCATCATCATCGGCAAAGGCGGCTCCGCCCTCAAGCAGTTGGGGACGGCGGCGCGTGCAGGTGCGGCGGGTGGGCCTGTGCGCGAGCCGCGACAGGTGCCTGGTTTTCCGGCGGCGGCGCGGGTACGGTGCGTTGAGGGAAGCACAACGGTGCTCACCGGCGCTACTGCTCCCCCCCGCCTGGTGGCCACGCAGAGGTGGAAGAGTTCCTTGGGCGGCCCGTCTACCTTTCTTTGTCGGTCAAGGTCCGCGAGGGCTGGCGCGCAGATGCAGCGCAGCTCAACCGGTTGGGCTACTGAGTCGGCGTGATGCAGGCCTGCCAGGCCTTCGCGCCTCGACGTGCTTTCTTATCGTGTTCCATCCATCGCGTTCCTCAAACTTGAGCTGCCATGTTGTGCCTCCCCCTGCTGAACCCCCACGCAATTTCTACCGTCTCAAATCTCACCCCCTGCACCGTGGCGGCCTTGCCCTGACTGACATATTCGTGCCGAGCGTTGAGAGCCTAGCCTGTGAGAAGTTACCAACAGGAAGAGCAGTGTGCTGAAAGAATGGGCGTAAGCGAGCAGAAGTAGCTGTAGCAACGTGGAAGGTCACGGGAGAACATGAACGCACAGCTACAGCAGGCGAAGCAGCAGGAGAAAGCACGCAGAAAATAGCAGCAGGGAGGGCAGCAGTGGCGGAGCGCCGTGCTCAGCCGGTGACGTGCGGCCAGCGGGCCTGCCCCCTGCCGACGATGCCCGCCGCGCGCCGCTCCTTGAACCACCGATCGTACCTGCACAAGGAAGGGCAGTACATGGACGGGTGGCGCTCAGTACCGCGCAGCATGGTTCAGAGGGATCAGGGGTTCAGGGAGGCTGAGCACAGTGAGGGGGGGGGGGGGGGGGGCGGCGGGCACCAGCGGGGCAGCGCTCTTCAACAGAAGTGCAGGGGAAAGGCAACAGGCGCACGCCCCCCGAACGCACATGGTGGACTCGCTCTTGTCGCTGCTGTACTCGAACTCCAAATCTCCAATGACCACCGTGTCGCCGTCCTGCAGCGCGATCGAGGAAGGAGCGATGTAGGGAGGAGCGACGAGGCGGCGCAGGCCGTGGGCGGGCTGTGCGGGCTTTGTCACCAGCGATAGCCGGCCTGGCGGGGCCACCGATGCCGCTCTGCCCCCACCCCTGCGCAACCCGATCGCAGCACGCACCAGCACGCCCTTCGCCCGCAGCGCCGAGTCGATGCCTGACGCGACGAGCACGCGCTGGAAGCGGCGCGCCGCCTCGTAGTAACCCCAGTCTGTCATCTGGGCAAAGCGCTCGATGGCGGTGCCCTGCCGGGGAGCAAGGGGGGCAGGATGAGGCGAGGCGGGCCGGTGCGTGGACGCAAGCAAGCAAGCAGCTGCAAACGGCCTGGGAGACATGCCAGCCGAGCGCATGCACATCGCCATTTGCCACTGGCTTCAATGCACCGCATCGCAGTCTGCTTGGTCAGTGCCTCATCACAGCCGCTCTCGAGTGCTACCTGCTTGACTGCCGGCGCTCACCCGCACAAACCAGACGCGCGGCCCCGAGAGATCGCTCTCCACTGAGAACTCTCCAATCCGCTTGTCCGTGTCGCGCCGCCCGGGCAGCGGCGCCGACGGCACCGCGCCGCGCTGCTCTCTCCGCTCATCCTCTGCCTCCAGCGCTGCCGTGAGGTCCACCTCTGGCAAGGTGTCGAGCATGGCACGCACAGCGCGCACAAGCTCCGTCACGCCGCGGCCGCTGACGGCGCTGCAGCGAGGAGAGGGGCATTCGAGGATGGTGGGTGGACAAAGTCCCGACTCGTGGCGCAGGCGTATGCTGGCACGACACGGTGAGAGCAAGTGGGAGCAGCTCCGTCGCCCACGGCTGCTACCAGCAGCACAGGCAGGGTAAACCGTGCATGCAGCCACGCGCGTTTGACACATGGCACACGCGGCCCCTCACCTGATGGCGTAGATGTCGCCCGCGGGCACCCCCTCAGCCACCAGCTGCTCCTTGATGTCCTCCCAGTAATCCGAAGAGTCGGGCACATCCATCTTGTTGTACGCCACCATCTGCGGAGGAAAGGCAAACAGGTTTGATGAATGATGAGGGGTTGCAGAGGCACGAAGTAGGGGGCGCAGACGGCCGTTGGAGCCCACACAGGCCCAGGGCGGCACCAGCAGCAGCAGAGAGCTCCAGGGCAAGCATCGCGCACGTGCCTTTCCTGTCCTGTCTGCTCCCACGCGTTCACTGCATGACACTGCTCTTACCAGGACCGCGCTGCCGCGCGCCAGCGCCTCCCCCACCCTGCCCCCCACCCACCTGCGGCTTCACCGCCAGCTCTGGGTTGAACAGCTCCAGCTCCTGCCTGATGGCGCGGAAGTCGCCCATGGGGTCGGGGCTGGTGCCGTCGACCACATGCACCAGCAGCCTGCAGGGGGCAGAAGGAGCAGAGCGGGCGGTCAGGTGAGCGAGGGCGCGGGCACGCAGTTTGCTGCAGTTGCGGCAGGGGGGCTCTTGCGGCCGGCCTGGCGCTGGGCCACGGCCGCCAAAAACGGCAGTGCGTGCTACTCCGGGCTTGCAGGGATGGTGTTCACGGTGAAGCGTGTGCGTCCCACGCGCCTGCAGCGCTGGCAGTGGCGCAGGAACTGGTGGCCCAGGCCCACCCCCACGTGCGCGCCCTCCAGCAGCCCAGGCACGTCTGCCAAGGGAGAAGGAGGTGGAGAGCAGGGGGGCAAGGGTGTGAGCGCAACGAGCGCAGCGTGGGAATGCAGGCGGGCAGAAGCAACGGCAGGCTGTGCATTTGCAGGCAGGCAGGCAGGCGGGCAGGCTAGTGCACATGCAATGGTCAACTGCAACATGCGGGCCAAGTGCACAGGCAGGCAGGCAGGCAGGTGCGCACGCTCACCCGCGAACACTGTTGTGCGGTAGTCCAGGTTGCAGACGCCCAGGTTGGGCACCAGGGTTGTGAAGGGGTAGTTTGCAATCTTGGGCTTGGCGGCGCTCACCACGCTGCAGGCAAGGGAGGTTGCGGGGCACGTTGGGGCCACGCTCTGCGCAACATGCTCTTCTACACACGCTCTTCGAGTGAGCCATGCACTTGCTCCCTGGCCCCGTCTGCAGCCCAACCCAGCCCCCGCCCACCTCAGCAGCGTGCTCTTGCCGGCGTTGGGGCAGCCAATGATGCCCACGTCCGCCACCAGCTTGAGCTCCAGGTCGATCCACACCTCCTGGCCCTGCAGCACACAGTGACACACAGCAGGGGAGGAGACGAGCGGTGACCAGCCGGGCAGCAGGCGCGTGCACGCGCACTTGAAACCGTGGTGTTTTTGGCCACCAGCGCTTCCCCAGCCACGTGCCAGCACCTGCTCTGGAGCTGCCAGAACGCCCCCCCATCCACCGATCCACCTTCTCTCCGAACTCCGCGAGCGCCGGCGCCGTGTTGCGCGCGCTCTTGAAGGCCAGGTTGCCGCGCCCGCCGCGCCCCCCGGGAGCCACCAGGAACCGGTCCCCAGGGCGCAGCAGCTCCGCCAGCGGCTCCGCCTCGTCGTCGTCGCCGCGCGCGCGCACGATCGTGCCGGGCGGCACCTTGACCAGCAGGTCCTTGGCGTTGGCGCCGTGCATGTCGGAGCCCTGGCCAGGGGTGCCGGGATCGGCCCTGCCAAGTCAGCAGGAAGCACGGGCGGGGTGATCAGTTCCTGCAAGCTTCCGCAGCGCATCAGGCCCGGCCCCGCGAAGCACGCAGTGGTGGGCAGGGGCCAAAGCGTCCTCGGCGAAGAGCACGGGCAGCTCGCGCCGACCGTCTCCCACAAGTATTCACCACACTCCACCCGCCGCTGCTCCCTGCACCCCCCACCCCCTTCGGCAGCGCCCACCCCACCCCGGCAGCGGCCGCCCACCTGAAGTGCACTTGGCGTCGGAAGGTCATGAGGGAGTTGAGCGCTGGGTCCACCTCAAGATAGACGCTGCCGCCGTGGCCGCCGTTGCCGCCAGAGGGGCCGCCCCGCGGCACGTACTTCTCGCGGCGGAAGGCCACGCAGCCGCGACCGCCGTCGCCGCCCTTTGCGTAAATGCGCGCCGTGTCGAAGCAGCGTACCTGCCCACAGGGAGGAGGGCGGGCGGCGCCACACACACAAGGTTGGTTGCGCGACCCCCACACAAGAGGGCCCTCAAACCGGGCTGGGCCCCCTCCCATCCGACGGAGCTACCCCAGCTGTGTTGCGCCTTGTGCTGCCGCCAGGAGCAGGGAGCACCGCGGCATGCAGCCCCCCGCCCCGTGCACCTCTGCCGGCAGCCGCTTGCCCGCCACGGGCGTCTTCTCCTCGTCTCCCTCCCCCTCGCCATACTCTGCGGTGCCGCCAGACACCACGGCTGCCTCTGCCGCTGCCAGCGCTGCCTCTTCCTGCGCAAAGTGGGTTGATGAAGCACAGCAGCGCGCGGTCAGGCTGCCCTGCCCGTTTTTTGCGGAGGCCCGGCGCAGCAGGCACGCTGCACAAGCAAGGCTGTGCACAGCACTAGCAGGCGCCGTCAGGGCCCACTGCATATGCACAGGCGCCAACCAGGCGGCCATGTACCACCACTGCCTGCACAAAGTGCTCCATGTGTTGGCTTAGCAGTTCACCGCTAGACAGCATGGTTGTGACATATGCACCTGCTCGTGGGTCACCCACACGGCGGCGGGGCCGTCGTCGTCGTCGCTGCCAGCACCAGGTGCCCACTCCTCGTCCTCAAAGGCCTCGCTGCCCAGCGCCAGCTCCGGGAACTCCTCTGGTGGCGCTGTGGCCTGTTGGAGGAGTGGTGTAGGGGGGTCCATGAGGGCACGAAGGCTGCCGGGCAGGGAGCGCCGCTGTTGCGAGGCCGCAGGAGGCGGCGGCGCCCTGGCGGCGCCCTGGCGGCGCCGCCGCCGCTGCCGCCAGCCGCCGCTCTCCCTCACCTGCTGCGTGCGCTTGCCGCGCATGGCCCGCGATGCTTTCGCGCTCCCGTGGTCGATGCGCCGGCTCGCATGCAGGCGGGCTGGAGGCGCGGGCGGGCGAGCCGCAAGCGGCTGGGCGCAACCAGCCGTGCCGAGCGTTCCGACACATGCATGCTGCATCGTGAGAGGTTGCGCTTCCAAAACGGTGGCCTCTCGGCTTGGCGCGGCGAAGCTGTGGCTGGTGGGTTCCTCGGCTAGGCCCGCTGTCCAGGCGCCCACTTGTCTACTTGAAGCAGGTGCGGTGAGGCCGCAAATGCATGCAGTAGCGGCGCGCAAGCTTCTCTGCTCTGCACCACCGCCCCCCGCCACGGCGCCGCAGCACGCTGGGCGTCGTGCTCTCCTTGGGGCTGTGGATGGCAAGTGGGACTGCAGCAGCCTCCCTGGACTTCGTTCGCATGCTAATACAGTGTCCGTCTATCTGGTGTGGGCAGCACCGGGTACATTGGCAGCCAGCGGCAGCAACTTTGGCGGCGCTTTGGCGGGGCGGCGCGGCGGCCGCAGGCGGCCAAGGTGGGGCAAACAGGCTGCAGTGTACAAGCTACTGAGGAGCACGTGCAGTGAAACAATCGAGGACTCGACCTTGAGTGTACAAAGAAGAGCAGGGCATGCAAACACACCACTAGCTGCCGTAAATGCGCACTGGCGAGCGGTCGCACCGCCACACGTACCGCGCCGCACTGCACCCTGCTATCATGCTAGCCGGCCCTCGCTCGCGCACAACCACGCACCGTTTCGACCAATATCTCACGCCTGCTTGACAGGGCGGGTCGCGGGAGTGCGGGCTGTACACTGTTCAGCACCCACCACCTTCGGCGCACGGCCTTTCGGCACGCGCCCCTGACCTGGTTCAGAGGTGGACGGACCCTTTGCTGTCGTGCACGCGCTGCAGGGCACCACAGCGCCTAGCCACGGGTGCGAAGTGTTCGCGGCGCTGGGACGCGTGGAATGGCCCGCCAGCCGGTTGTGGGCTGCCGCTGCAGAATGGGGTCGGTGCGGCCTTCCCACAGCTCCACTCTGCCACCTGCCACCGCCGCCGACCGACGCCGCCTCGCTTGTTGCTGCAGGCCCCGCGCTAGTGGGGGATGGCGGCGCGTCTCGTGCTGCTGCTTGGGCTGCTGTGCGCCGGGGGCGCACTGGCGGCTGGCCCCACAAACGGCACAGCAGCAGCCGTGAATGGCACGGCGGGCCCCGCCGATGGAACGGCTGGCCCAAAGAATGGACCAGTAGCAGCCGTGAACGGCACGGCGGGCCCCGCGAACACGACGGCGTCGGCGGGCGGCTGGAAGAAAGCCAAGGAGCGCGACGCGAAGCTGGACAAGCAGCTGCAGAAGTTTCAGGACATGCAGAAGGGCAAGAATGACACCAGCAAGGAGGTGGTGACGTCAGACCTGGTCGAGGAGGCGGCGCCGGCGCAGCTGTGGAACGCCGACGCCGACGTCTCCACCGTCGGTGCGCGGGCGTGGCAGCAGATGGGTGCAGCAACGTAGCCCACTGCAAAACGGGGGCCTCGCTGCAAGGCGTCTCGCTCGTGCGCCTGCTGCCTGCAGCTCCTGCGGAGCGTACAAGTGCCGATGCCGCCGCCGCTGCCTGCAACTCACAGAGCCCCCCCTTGACCACTCTGCAGGCGCCTGCGAGGCGGACATCGAGCACTTTTGCTTCAAGGAGGACCCTGGGTTGGGGCGGCTGGCCATGTGCCTCTCGCAACAGCTGGCCAAGGAGGCAAAGGGCAACGCACGCGGTGCGGCAGGGGTGACGCAGGGGCCGGGGGGGGGGCGGGGGGGTAGGTTGGCTGCGCGGGGACCAGGTGACAGCGTAGGCCAGGAGCGATGCGCCCACCACCTCTTGGCGCGTTGGCTGCTGCTGGACCTGCCGCGGCCTTTTCCTGCTCGCACGCTGCACCATAACCACGCACCTGGTACGCTCCCAACCGACGCCTGCACCCGCCCACCCGCCCTTCCCAGCCGGCGGCAAAGTGTCCAAGGGCTGCCGTGAGGAGCTGGAAGCCTTCAAGCGCGACAGGTACGTGAGCACGCACGCGTTTGGCCACTTGCATGGCACCCCTGGCCAGCCCGCCGTCACCTTCAAGTGTACATTGCCTTGTGTTCATACCCGGACTTCACTTTGCGCTGCATGTTGCGCTCCGGCGCGTTCCCTCATTTCAGCTTGCTGCGCACTGCCGCCACGCTCGCAGGGCCACAAACGTGAACAAGGATGTGCCGCTGGCGCGCGCCTGCCGCGAGGACGTCTCCCGCTACTGCAAGGGCCAGCCGGACGTGCTGGACTGCCTGCGTGACGTGAAGAAGAAAAAGGTTGGCCTGAAATGCTGTGGAATTGCAGCGAGCACGTTGTGCGGAGAAAATGATGGCGTGGCGCGGTGGGCATGGGCTGCACTGCCGCTGCGGGAGGGGTCCGTGACGGGCGCTGCACCCCTCGTTTATCAGGGCTGCGCTCCCCCCGACCTGTGCTGCAGCTCACCCCGCACTGCGCCGAGGCAGTGTACGAGGAGCAGGAGGAGGAGGCCAAGGACTGGGCGGTCGACCCTGTGCTGCACAAGGCGTGCTCAGCTGACGTGGACAGCTTTTGCAGCGACAGCGACGACGACGAGGAGGGGGCGGTCACAAAGTGCCTGGTGAGCGCAAACGCACATTCGCCAGGGTGGCTGGTGTGCTTTGAAACTGGATTTGCGCGTGGATGGAAGCTGGCATGCGTAAATGAAACGCAAGGGAGGTGTGTGTGCGTGGCAGCGCTGCACGGAGTGCGCGCCTCTCGACCGGTGCATGCCAGGCCGCCACGCCGCCTGCTCCTGCAGATCGAGCACATCGGGCAGCTGTCCATCTTCTGCTCCGACGCGCTGCACCACGCCGAGGAGCAGCGCAGCGGCGACGTGCGGCTGGACCGCGCGCTGTACCAGGGGTGCTCCTCGGAGATGAACCTGTTCTGCGAGGGGGTGGGCTACGGTGCGTCGCGCGCCGGCAGGGCCGGGGTTTAGGGCCGGCAGGGGCGGGGCACGTGTGGCTGAGTCCAGGCAGGCAGCGGCCAAGCACCAGCCACCCATGCGTGGCCTGCGGCCCGCCCACCTGCGCCGCCCCCTCCACCCATGCCCCCTCCCTGCGTGTGCGTTGTTGACTGTTCAACAGACGACGGCCAGATGGAGGCCTGCCTTGAGGAGCACATAGACGGCGAGGGGTTCAGCGAGCGCTGCCGGGAGGAGCTGGAGATGTGGGTGCAGCGGCACTCGGTGGATTACGAGCTCAACTACGGGCTGAGGTGGGTGGGTGGGCGGGGCTGGGTTGAAGGCTGGGTGTGGCTCCACTCGCTTGAGCCGTGCCTGCTGATTTAAACTGGGAATGCTGTGCTGAGGACCCACGTGTAGGCACGCTCTGCAGGGAGGGCTGCCTAATGCTGCCTGCACCGCTGCCCACCCCTTCCCCGCTCTGATCACCCACCATCGTTGCCGCACCTTGCCGCTGCAGGGAGTACTGCGCCGAGGACATTGACGAGCTGTGCCACGACGACCGTGAAAAGATTGATTTCGCAGAGGGGTACGGCGCGGACGCCCAAGTGCTGCAGTGCCTGGAGGTAGGCAGGGGTGGTGCGGGCGACGGGGAAACGGTGACGGGCAAAACGTGGGCGGGAAGGGCAGCAGGCACGACATGGGGGGTCCGTTCACTCCCTGCTGCTCTCGCCCTCTGCACCGCAGACCAAGCGCGCGCACGTCCGCGAGCCACGCTGCGCCCAGGAAGTGCACAAGCAGCTGGGGCGTGAGGCCAACGACATCCGGCTGGACCACCAGCTGGCTGCCGCGTGCGCAGCGTGCGTGGGAGGGGCGCAGCGTGCCGGGCGCGCGTGGGCCGGCAGCGCGGGACTGCCGCCTGGCGCTGCCAGCCCAGCTTGCAGCCTTGTCAAGACCGGCCCCGACGTGTTCCCGCCTGCACCCTTCCCCGCCCTCTGCAGCGATGTCAAGGAGCACTGCGGCGGCGTCAAGCCCGGTTCGGCGCGGGTCATCCACTGCCTGCAGGACGCGCGGGCAAAGCTGCGCGCCGACTGCTCGACCAAGCTGTTCCTGCACGAGCAGCGCCTCGCGGGTGCGCTCGGGTTGACGGGGGGCACGTGGCACCCTGCCAAGCGGCGTTCATTTCACCGAGGGGAATGATGTGTGGGAAATCCAGATGCGGCGCACCCGTTAGGGGGAACGTAGTGGGAAAGGACCAGAAGGGCTTCCAAACTGGCACCGGTCCTCACCCAACCCGGCGTTGCTCCTGGAGTTCGTGACGTCTTTGCCCCTTGCACCACAGGACATCGCAGCAGCACCCCCTTTATCCCGGGCCGCTGCCCAAAGCGCAGACCCCCCCGACCCTCCCCCTGGTTCGCCATATATCTATCCTTCACAACCCCCCTCCCAACAACAGAGGACATCGATTTCAAGTACCCTCTCAAGCGCGCCTGCGTGGTGGAGCTTGCGCTGTTTTGCACCGATGTGCCGCACGGCCATGCGCGCGTCGTGCGGTGCCTGCAGGTGCGGCGGGAGCGAGGCCAGCGCTCTGCACGGTCTTCCTTTGTGCGTGCACGTGCATTGCTGCTGCTGGCCTGCCTGCACGAGTGTGCAGCCAGAACCTTCGCTCAGACCGGCTGCATATGCGACCCCACCCAGCAGCGTTGACCTTGCCATCATGTTGTCGCCTCCGGGTCCACCCCCCCCGCACTGTTCATCCTGAAATTGCTTGCAGGATAAATTCGACGACGAGCAGATGTCTGACGAGTGCCGCGACGAGGTGAAGCGTGACGAGGTGAGGCACACAGCGCGGGCAGGCGAGGCAAGGAGTTGCAGGCAGCCACGCGGCAGCAGTCGCAGCAGCGGTGGGCGGCGTGCCGACACCATCACGGCTCGCCTGCCGACACCCTCTTCGCACGCTCCGCCCGACTTGTAGCTTACGCCTCCATTCAAAGCCCTTGCTGCCTGCACCCCCACCGTCCTCGCCCCACTTCCTCTGCAACTCTGCAGATCCAGTCCAGCCAGGACTACCGCCTCAACTTCCGCCTGCTGCACGCCTGCGACACCGAAGTGAAGCGCATGTGCAAAGGCAAGCACGCGCTGGGAGGGCGCGGGAGAGCATGGGCCTCAGGCATCCAGCGGGTGTCCAGCCGGGTGCCGGCGCGCCCCTGCCAGCGGGCACGCTGGCTTGCAGGAACACCTGCTGCCGCTTGCATCGCCGTTGGCCCTGCCCTGCATGTTCCCACCTCCAACCAACGCCTCTCCTTGTCTCCCACGTGCCCTCCCTGCCTGCCTGCAGCCGAGGCAGAGAAGTGCGAGCTGAAGGGGCAGGCGGGCGAGCTGTGCGGCGGCCTGGTCATCAACTGCCTGCGTGACGCGCTGGACGAAATACGGGGCGAGGAGTGCCGCAATGAGGTGTTCCACCTGATCAAAAAGCAGGCGGGTGTGGGCGGGCAGGGGTTGGATGGGGGTGCTGCGGCAGCGCAAGGTGCTCCTGCTGCAGTACTGCCTGCCTGCGACTGCTCGGCACTTGTGCTCCCCTGTGGTGGGTCCAACCACTTGCAAGGACCCTGGCCCGACAGCAGCCTGCAGAGGCGGCACCACCACGCCCTGCCGCTTCCAACCCTGCTCTCCGTCCTTGCAACTTCTTCTTCTTCTTCTTACTGGCTGCAGGTGCTGGACCATCGCAACGACCCGGAGCTGACTGAAGCCTGCAAGACCGACATTTCCACGCACTGCCGCGCCGCCAAGCCAGGTTGGGGACGCGTGCACGCCTGCCTGCGCGACCACTGGAGCCAGCTGAGGTGGGTGGGTGGGTGGGTGGGTGTGCACAACGTCGTGCGGGTGGCTGGCTGGCTGTGCTCGACGTTAGGGGGGGGGGGGGGGGCTGATGTTTGCGCTGGTGATCGAGTGACTCCTGTATGATCCAAACAAGCTGAGGTGGGTGGGTGGGTGCGTGGGTGGGTTGGAGGTTGGGGCACAGTCATGTCCAGTCATTTTGGGAGCTGCACCTGGGCATGCCGCAGGCCTGCCCCGCCGACACCCACGCCGCGGCTTCACACCTGCTCCCCTCCTCCCGTGCCCGACGCCTCCTCCCCTCCCCCTCCACTGCAGCGCCGAGTGCCGCGCCCAGGAGCTGCGCCTGTCCATCCTGCAGGGGCGCGACATCCGGCTGCGCCCGTCCCTGCAGGCCATCTGCGCGCAGGAGGCGGCTGTGTTCTGCAGGGGGGTGGAGCCAGGTGGGAGGGGCGGGGCGGGGTGTGCGAGCTGGCCATGGGCGCGGCGCAGGCTGGAGAAGGGGCATGCAGGCGTGCAGGTTGGAACAGTACAGCCGGCAGGTGGGCAAGCGCGATGCCCAGCCGGCGTCTCCCGCTGGCGTCCGCTCCCACGTGGCCCCCCTCGCCGCCCCCCCCCCCCCCCCCCCCCCCCCCCCGCCACCTCCTCCCCATGCAGGCAAGGCGCGCGTGTTCCGCTGCCTGGCGGCACACATGGGCGAGCCGGGCTTCAGGTGGGCAGGCGGGCACAGTGGAGGGCACACGGGGGTCACAGCAGTGCTGCCGCCGCAAGTTCTCAAAATCAGCAGCGCCACAATGGCGCATGTCGCACCCTGCCGCTGCTGCCTGCCTGCACGTGCCCACCCAGCGCAGCACCCTGCCGCTGCTGCCTGCCGCGGAGTCTGCTGAAAGAACGCCCCCCACCCCCCACCCCCCATCCCCCACCCCCACCCATCCCCCACCCCCCTTTTTCCGCTTGCTTCACCCAGCGCCGACTGCCAGAGGAACATGGCCAGCCAGATTGCCGCTGCGCAGAAGGATTACCGGCTGGATTACGGGATCGGCGCCACCTGCCAGGTCAGAGAGCCGGGTGCAGCCCGCCTGCCTGCCAGACGCCCTGCCTGCCATGATAAAATTTCCCGAACCTTGGCCCACGCCAACCTCAACCCACATGAATCACTGAACGCGCAGGCTGACGTGGAGCGAGAGTGCAAGGGAGAGCTGGAGCACCTGGCGGACGGCGGCGGCGCCGAGCTGCGCTGCCTGGTGCGCAGCTTCAAGCGGCTGGCGGGCGGGTGCCAGGACGAGCTGGCGCGGGGCGTGCGGCAGGCGCTGTGGGCGTACCGCGCCGGCGCGCCGCTCACGCGCATGTGCGACGCAGACGTCAAGATGCGGGGGCGGGGGGGGACAGGAGGCATCCGATCCACAGGCATCGCGAAATCGTCGCCTATGTGCATGTGGTGCGCGCTTGGTACAGTGGATGGTGTGAGCACATGGCAGGGCTCGTGTGTGCACGTGACCGTGCAGGCAGCGAGCGCCCAGCCGGGCTCGCCACCTCCCTGACGTCCCCCCACGCCCCCTTCCGCGCCCGCCTGCAACCCCTGCAGGCGCAGTGCCCCTCCCTGCAGGTGGCGGCGGGCACCCCCAAAGTGGGCGCCGTGGGGCGGTGCCTCTCCCAGAAGGTCGCCGAGGGGGCAGAGCGCCCGGTGTCCAGCGGCAACGACACGGTGCGCCAGGCTGCGCCGCCCTGCCGCTGCCTGCTGCCGCCGGTGCTGCACCTGAAGGCGGGTGCCACCGGTAGACACCCTGCACGCATCACAATACCGCGAACGCACCTGCTGCTGCTCCTCCCGTGCTGCCATCATCCCCCGCAGCAAACACTGCGCCTGCATGCGCCTGCTGCAAATCATGCACCGCTCACTGTTCGGCCCACCCGGCTGCCGTCTCCCCGCAGGACACGTCTGCGCTGTCCGCCGGCTGTCGGCAGCTGGTGCTGGTGGCGGCGCCACGTGACGCGCGCGCTGTGTTCGACTCCAGCATGAGCCTGGAGCAGGTCACGGCCAAGGTGGCGCAGGTGAGGCTGGCGGGAGTGCTCCCCTCTGTGTGTGGGCTGCATGTGGAAGAGGTGGGCATGCTGTGCCTCGGCTGCTGCTGCACCTGCCATTCCCCACCATTTGTCTTGTCGGTATAGACGGGTGCGGACTCCTCAGTTCCGCTCGTGCCTATCACCAAAACGCCTGGGGTTGTGCGAGCAATCGACCGACTGCCGCTTCCGCCACCCTCTGCCAACCCCTGCCTCCCTCTCCCTGCTCTCCCCTGCACGCAGATCGCGCACAATGCGGGCCTGAGTGCCACGTTTGTCAACCCCAACAAGCCCGGTCTCGGGGCAGTGACGGTCACCGGCTGGGTGGCAGTGCTGTGCGTGGGCGCGCTGGTGGCGGTGGTGCTGGGCATGCTGGGCTTTGCGCTGTGGCGGGCCACGCTGGGCTCGCAGCAGCACCGCTATACACAGCTGGTGCGGGAAGGCGGCCCCCTCAAGGAGGGTGATGTGTGAGCGCGGCGGCCGCAGCGCTGCCACGTGTGCGCACAGCGAATGAACCCTGGCTGGTGCGCAGAGCGCGTGGCGCGAGCTGTTTTGTGCTCGCTGCCGCTCCTGCTATACTGTATGTTTGTGCAGCCTTATTTTGTAACGATGCAACCTTGGTGTGCCCAGACAGCAAGAAAGGTGTTTACAGTTGTTGGAGGCACGTGGCATGCACTCACTCAGTCTTGCAGCTGCCCCCAGTTCAGCGAGCGGTACACCCGCACATGCACCCGCTCCACCTTGAACGCTTGCGCCGCCGCCCAGCCGTGCTCCGCTCTCACCGCTGGCTGCTTGTGCGGCGACAGCACCGCCAGCCAGCGGCAGTGGGAGGCCAGCTGGTAGAGGGTGATGAAGAGGCAGGAGGGGTCGCACAGGTGCAGCGCAAAGCTGCACACACAGAGATCAAAGGCGCGACCTGCAAGCGCGCAGGTGGGCACGTGGGGGGGTGCGGGTCGGCGAGGATGACGTGGGGCTGTGCATGGCTGCCACCAGGCACACCCAGCCCAGGTGGCCAGTAAAATGCATCATGCTCTGCCGCAAGCCTGTCCGCCTTGCTGCTGCACACAGCCCCTCCCGTCTGTGCACGCCCCACGCCTGCACCATGCACGTTCCACCCCGCGGCCCGAGCAGCCGCATCCGCCCCAGCATATGTGCATATGTGCATGCTACACAGCAAAGCCTCTCAAGCCCACCTGCAAGGCAGCCATCCGCAATGTCCTGGAAAGACCAGCTCTGCGCGGCGCTGCCTGTCCGCTGCTGGTACGCCTGCTGTGTGTAGGGGTCGCAGGCGGTAATGTCCAGCAGCGGTGGTGGGGCGGCGACACTGCCGCCGGCGCGGTGGCGCCGTGCATGCTGCTGCTGCTGCTGCTGCTGCTGCTGCGCACTCGCCCAGTCCTGCAAGGCCAGCGTCGCCTCGCCGCTGCCGCAGGCCAGGTCCAGTACGCGTATGGGGATGTTGGGCTGCTTGCTGAACTGCTGCGACGCCATCAGGAGCGCGACGGCCCTCACGATTTGATCGTTGTGAGGGTTTGAATACTCGTGGCCGTGAGTCTGGTAGAAAGCCTGCACTCAAGGGCGAGGACCGTGGTGTACCATCAAGATCAGAGGTGGACATTCACGACTCCCTTCCAGGCACCCTGAGGCCAGCCAGTATGCACGGTGATAGCACGTGCAGACACTCGCCTGCACGCCGAGCGTCTCATAGGCCCCCCGAATGCCGCTCGCTGCACTGCCATTTGCAGGGCGAACGCTGGGTGGCATTTGACAGCAGTGCCAATTCCACAACGCACAGTGCTGCACACACCAGTGGGGAAGGCAATCGGACAATGAATGCCAAACCCCCTGTCGGAAACAGCCAAGCGGCGGTGGCGGCGGCGAGCGGCACGCTGTGGCGCAGGTTCCTGCGCCTGGTTTGGGCGCTGTATTCTCGCGGGCACACACCTCTGCTTCCGGCTCACGGCAGTGCTGCGGGCGCTGCGGCGTGCCGGGAGGTTTCGGGAGAGTGGCCGCGCTCTCTGTGCTGTCTGGCTAACCTGCGGACGCCAAGATAAAGTGCAAGTGGAGAGAATAAAGCGAGCAACGACAAAACTGCGGTCATGAGCCTCATCAGAAGCGGCACGGCACGGCTGCCCGTCGCCGGCCTGCCCTCGCTTCAAAGCACCAAAAACAGCGTGGCGCACATGTTGTGAAAAACATTTTTTCCTGTTGATGACCTACATTTAGCCATGCTTGACAACCTTGCTGCACGCCCAAAATGTGGTGTCGCGGGTGGAGTTGTTGCCGCCGTCTCAGCAAGAGCAGAACGCTACTCGCTCAGCAGCACGATGAGAGCCCAGTAAGAACCTGATGGACTGCCAGACCCTGCACACTGACTGGGAGCTTATTACAGGAGCACGAGGTGCAGGGGCCAACCTGCCCGTCTCGTTGCCGTGCTCTAAAGCTACCGCCGGTGCCGTGCTGGCGCGCCGGCCCAGTGGCATTGCACTCATGCTTTCGTGAACCTACATGCATTGTTACTGAAGTCAATCCCTGAGTCCACAAAGGGCGTGGGATATGGTGAGGGCCACCAGACGGAGTTCTACACGAGACGGCAGGCCGTCGGCAACACTCTTGAACTTCTGCCCTTGCTGCCGCCCGCAGGCGCTGCGCGCGCTGCGTGCCGGCGGGCCGGGTCCAGGGCGCGTCCCTCCTTCCCATGACGATGCCGTAACTCTGTTGTTGTGAACGGATCGTGCGGTGCACTTGAAGGGCGCGCAAGCGGCCTCTCCCCCACTCCGCGTTTTGTCCCGCGGCCTGCGCTTTCGGCTGTCACAAGCACCGCCGGCACATAGCTCTCCGCTGCTCACACAAGATCCCAGTTCGATTGCAGAGCTCCCGCTCCCGCGCCTCGAGACTCAACATGCTGCGCACAAGTTGGGCCCTTGCGGGCCTCCTGTTGCTGGCCCTGAGCGCCCCAGTCGCACGGGCCGCTGATGGGTGCACGGTGGACAACGGTGAGGCGAACGGGGGCTGACCGGGCCCAGCGTCGCTCCCGCCGGCGCCTTGGGAATGGCGGCGCCGGGCAGGGGAAGGAGCGAGCGGTGCGAGGGAAAGCAGCGAGCGCACCTTCCCCACACTCATCACCCAACACCTGCCCCGTATCACTTGCCACGCGTTGCAGGTTCCGAGGCCACCATCGCGTGCACCGGCGACGTGCCCGAAAAGGCACCCGGCGGCGACGAGTGGGCCGCCGCGCTGGCCAGCCTGCAAAACGCCTCCACCGTCGCCCTCAGCTTCGACTCGGTCAACTTCACCGCCGCCGCCTTCCAGCGCGCGCTGACGCTGGTGGTGGGCGTGGGCGAGCCCGCTTCGGTGGGCTCTGTCAGCGTCAACTTTAACGGCTGCACCATGCTGGGCGTGGAGGTGCGCACTCGTTTCGTTCTGTTTGTGTGCATCCTGCTGCTCCATTCCGAATTCCGAGATTGCCCTGCTGCTCAGCGCCCAGCCTCTGTTTGCACACGGGCAGGGAAGCAGGCCGGAGCGGCAGAGAGGTGGATCGCCTCGTTCAAGATGCAGGCACCGCCTGTTTTGCCGCGCCGCCATCTCACATTAAGGCCGCCCCCCCCCCCCCCCCCAGGTGGACCTTGCGACGGCGGCCCCGCTGGCGGGCAGCACCCAGTACGTGATCAACCTCAGCAGCTGCAGCGTCAGGGACAGCGCCGTAAACGCCACCGCCTTTTTGGCGGCCCAGACCAACCTGGATGTGTCGCTGCGCCTGCTGGGCTCTGGTGAGGGGTGCTTGGCTGCTTGGTTGATTGGCTGCCCGACTGGTTGATTGGTTGATGCATGCAAGAGGACTGCGGCTTTACAAACGGCGTGCTGCCTGTTTTGGGTGCTCCCGCCGTTTGTGCCGAGCCCCCCTCGTGCCGACGGGCGGCCTGTGAAACCTCCGGTCCGCCTTTCCTCTTTGCCCTCCTGCAAAACACGTCCCCCTGACCTGTCGCCCGCTCTCACTTGCCCTCCGGCTGCAGACGTGTCCAACAACACTTTGATGGCGGCAGGGGCGGTGGCGGTGGGCGCGACCGGCAAGGCCGCCATCACGCTGGCCGAGGGCAGCGTCGTCAGCGACAACACGGTGGGTGGCGAGCAGGCTGTGGGCAGGCGCATGTGGGCGGCGGAGGGAGTGGCAAGGCAGGACCTCGTGCCGCGTCAGTGCACTGCTGCCGCGCACAGGTCTCCAGCCGGCCTGCCAGACAGCCACCCACCCACTAACCGACCCTCCCTCCCGCCCGCCCATCGACTTACCCCGCTACAAACAGGCGGTGCTTCTGGGCGCGCTTGCGGTGGGCGGCGACGGCGAGCTGTCGGTCCAGCTGGCCTCCTCCAACGTCACCGGCAACTCGCTTGAACTGGTGCGGGGGGGGGGGGATGTGCCCTGGGGATGGGAGCGGGTGGGGCGGCCTGGCAGTGCAGGGGAGGCCGCTGTGGCGCCAACGATACCCCCCCCTAGCATTCTCCCTGTCGACCCGCAGTAACCTGCCGCCTTCCTCCCACAGATGGGCCTAGTGGCCCTGGGCGGCAACGCCACCCTTGCGGTGGACGGCGCCAGCGACGCGGGCGTGCGGGTGGAGGGCAACGCGGCGGAGGTCGCTTCGCTGATGGTGGTGCAGGGACAGCCGCTGGTTGCCAATGTGATGGAGGTTGTGACTGGGCTGGGTGAGTAGGCTTTGGGGGTGCTAGCTGGGGTAAAGGGGGGCTTTGGAGTGTTGGCGAGCGCTGTGCAGTGGATAGCGAGGCGGACCTGCTGCATGCTGTGCGCCCACCACCTACACATCCTGCCGCCGCCCCCAGGCTGCGCGCCCACCGGCATGCCTCCCGCCTGCTTGGCGTGCCCTCATGACCTCCCATTGACACCCTGCCCTGCCCTGCCCTGCCCTGCCCTGCCCTGCCCTGCATATGCGCAGGCTTTGGCACCGAGGGCTTCAACCTCAGCACCGCCCTGGACCGCGCCCAGGCCCAGGTGTGCGCCGGCGTGGCGCGCCTCAACCTGACGGCAGCTGCTGGCGAGCTGCCCCCGGAGGTGGTGCAGGCGGTGGCGCCGGCGGCACTCAAGGTGGGGGGCAGGGAGCAGCAGGCAGCTTAACGGGACAAGCCTCGTACGCATGCTGTATTGCCGCTTCCCTGCTATGTGCGCGTCTCCCCTGCCCTCCTGCCGCCTGTCCAGTGCGGCCACACCCTCCACCAACTCCTCCCTCCCCCCCCCCCCCCCCCCCCCAGATCTTCGGGCTGCTGTGCGCCGGCGACAAGCCCGCCGCCAACTTCACCCTGGGCTCCCTCTCCGGCTCCCTCACCGAGCTCCTGGGCTCTGGTGCCAACAGCAGCGGCATCGTGGCGGCCCTGGAGAGCGTGGTGGAAAGCCTGCTTGGGCCGGAGGCGGAGCAGGCGCTGGAGGTGGGTGGTTGGCGTGGGTGGGAGGGTGGGCGAGTGTGGGTGGTGGGGCAGGCAGTCTGGAAGGAGGCAAGGAGGGAGCGTGTGCAGCGGGCAAGGCGCAGCCCGCACATCGCTGGATGTAAATCGGCTCCAAGCTGCCTACAAATCGCGAAGACACCTGCATCAAAGGATCTGGTGCCCCGATCGCACAGGCCTGCAGTCCCTCCTGGCCGCGCCTGCCACCCCCCCACACTGCCCTCCCACACTGCCCTCCCCCTCCCCCTCCCCACACGCGGCCTCACCGCAGGGCGTCGTCTCCGGCCTGGTTGCCAACGGCACCGTCGACCCCGCAGCCCTGGACTCCCTGTTGGCCGCGCTGCTGACCTCCCCCGCCGCCGACACTGCGGCGGGCGTCATCTCCGACCTGCTCGGCAAGGTGGCAGACTGGCTGGAGGCCCCCCTGGGCGGCGGCGGCGGCACCGGCAACGGCACCGGCACGCCTGGTGGGGAGGCCCCAGCGGGGCTTGACCTGGGAGGCGTCATCTCCGAGATCTTCAACACCACGAGCTCTCCTGTGGGGCAGGTGCGGAGGGGGGGTGCGCCGCAGCGGCGGCGCGGCAGCGAGGGACGCGGAGCGGAGGTTGGGTGTGGGTTGGGTGTGTGGGTGTGTGGGGGCCACCTGTGGGTGAGAGGGGCGTGGCGTACACTGCGCCTGGTTGAGAGCCTGGCAAGTCACTCGCACAAACGCCGCAAGACCTTGTGTTGTGTGCAGGCCGCCACCGACGCGCTCAGCACCATCGAAGGGCTGCTGGCGGGGCTGACCAACGGCAGCACCAGCGCTGGCGACGTGGTCAACTCCATCGTGCAGACGTTGACCGGCGGCGAGGGCAGCCTGCTGGCGGGCACAGACGTCACCAGCTTCATCCCAATCCTTCAGGCACGAGCAGAGCAGGGGCAGGGCAGGAGCGGGGGGTAGGGCAGGAGTGGGGGAGGGAGCAGAAGCGGGCCGTCGTGGGCCCTCTAGCGCTGGGCACTGGTTCCCACCACGCCACAGCATTCTCATCCTCCTCTCTGCCCCTTCCCTCTGCTTCGTGCAGGCGGTCGTTTCCGATCCAGAGGCACGCGGCCAGCTGCCCGCGCTGCTGCAGGCTGTGACCAACGGCGACGGCGGCATCGGCAGCACCAACTTGGGCCCCATCCTGGGTGCCATTTTGGGCAACCCCGACGCCTCGGCGGCGCTGCCTTCCCTGCTGGGCCTGCTGGGGAAGCTGGGCCTGCAGCTGCCGGGCGCTGCTGGCTAGCTTCCGGCCGGCGTCTAGCCTGCACCAGGGCAGGCTGCCCCGCTGCGCCGAGTGCCAGCAGCCCTCCTTAGCAGCGGCTGGCGGGGCGCTCGAGCGTAGATTCACTCGACGTGCTGCCGAGCGCACTATATGTTCCACTGGTAGAGACACAGATGCCCATGCGAATTCCTTTTCCGCCCCGCAAGGGGCATGCACAGCGGCTGCGGCAGCAGCCTCCGCCGTGCTGGCCACCGGATGCACATGCAAATCCAAATGCACCACCACGACTCTTGCCCCTAATCCTCGATGCTAAACATCAAAACCGTTCCTCGATTTTGCCACAAGAGTGCCTTACTGCACCCATCCCCCGCCCCCTCTCCATCCATCCACCCCCTTTTGCCTGACTGCAACTTGCTGCTTCTTGCTGCTGCAAGGCGCCGGTGCAAACCAGATGTGAAGGCAGTAATGAGGGGAGAAGGTGTAAGAATTGAGCAGTGCAGAAGGGATACGAAGGAGGGTGGGGGGAGCAAGGCCTGGTGTGGATGGGGTGGGCGGCAGCCTGCGCCAGGTCAGCGCACGCTGCGCCCGGGCAGCACCGTGGCTTGCGGCGGGCGCCGCGGCGGCGGGCGTGACGGCGGCGGGCGTGGCGGCGGCGGGCGTGACGGCGGCGGGCGTGGCGGCGGCGGGCGTGGCGGTGGCGGGCGGCCGCCCTGCCCTGCCGCCACCACAGCAGGCGGTGCTGGGCGGGGCCGGGGGCTGGGGGGCGGCGGCCTGCTGCGTGGCGGCCGCGGCAGCGGCGGCGCCGGCGGCACCGAGCCAGGCACCTTGACGGCAGAGACGGCGAACGAAAATGCTGTGACGTTGGTGACGATTCCGCTTGCATCCACAAACAGGCAGTTGCCGTAGGCTGCACCGCCAGAGGGTACCCTGATGACACGCGTGAAGCTGCAAAGGAGGGGGCATGAGGGGGAGGGGGTGGGTGTGGGTGCAGGCAGGCAGACGGCAGGCAGGAAGAGTCCATGCCAGTTGGTCGACTGCATTCTTGCCGACATCGAAAGAAGAGGGTCTTGCTGTCTCCGCCCCGCCACTCACTATTCGCCCACGTGTGACACAAAGTAACACCAGTCGGTCGCCAGGCAGCTGCCAAAGGGCGCAAGTGGGGAGGGAGGGCAGCGACATGGGACAGCCGGGTGGCAGCGAGCGAAGAGGCGGCGAGGGAAGGACGCTTCAACACAGGAAAGCTGAATGGGCTGCACCCACCCACCTACCTACCCACGGCAGCGTGCCCGCGGCGTCACCTTGCCAGGCAGCTGGACTGGGTCGCGTTGAACATGTTCCATTCGCTGGCACCCAGGGCAAAGGAGAGGTAGACGCCCTCCTGGCTCCTTAGGTAGTCTGAAAAGGGAGGCAGCAGGCGGAGAGGTGGCAGGGGTTCCCGTCAACCAGCAGCGGCATCAACCAGCAGCGGCACACGCTGGGCTTGCATACCACGACAGGTCACCCACCAAATGCAAAGCCGCCGCCCCTCACGCTCACAGCTAGTGGCGGGCGGCGCAGGCGACAGGGAGGACAGTAGGGGAGGAGGAGGCGGGGCCAGGGGCAGCCGCAGAGGCGGCGGCAGGGGCGGCAGCTTGGCCGGCGGTGGCGAGCGGGGAGGCGTTCGGGGCAGCGACGGCAGAGGCGGCACGAGCGGCGGCAGCTTGGACGAGGGCGGCAGGGGCGGCAGCTTTGTTGTGGGGGGTGCCCGCGGCGGCGGCTTGGGAGACGGCGGCAGGGGTGCGGGCTTGGGCGGCGGCGGCGACGGTTTGGGCGATGGGGGGGGGCGCACCGGCGGCGGCAGCGGAGGCAGCGGCGGCGGCAGCACAGACGTGTCGCCCAGGAGGACTGCCAGAGCACGAGCCACGTTGAGCCTGCCTCCCGACACCACCCTTCCAGCCAGTGCCAGGATCTTATCCACCCCGGCCATCAGAGCAGCCCTGCGGGAGCAGCAGGCCGGAGGACGGCAGCAGGCTTGGTCCATCGGGCATTCCCACGCTGCAGTGCTGCTGCATCGCCTTGCCCTAGGCCCTTGCTTGCTCTGCGCCACAACCCTCCCCCACAACACGCACTTGACTTGCGCCGGCGATGCGCCGGGTCGTGCCGCAAACAGCAGTGCCGCCGCACCCGAAACAACAGGGGTCGCCATGCTGGTGCCGCTGGCCAGGCCCATGGATGTGTTTGAGGAGGAGTAGGTGCTGAGGATGTTCACTCCAGGAGCGGCTGCGGAGTGGTGGTGTGGGGGGAGGGAGAAGGGGGTGGGGGTGGCGGGGGTGGTGGGGTGGTGGGTGGTGGGGTGGCGGTGGGGTGGGGTGGGTGGGTGCGGGGCCGCGACGGAGCGACGTGCAGGCAATCCAGAGCGGTGCCAGCACGCCGCGGGCAGCAGCGCACATGCAGGGAAAAGCGACTTCAAATTCCACTCAGTGCGGCGTCCCCCACTGCCTGACAGTCCCGGTCCTCTTGTCTACCCTGCAGGCCTCCCCTCTGCACCGCCGCTGGTCCCATGGAAACAGCAGCTACCTGGGCCTCACCCAGGTGGACCGAGGCAGCCGCGTAGTTGCTGAAGGCAGCCAGGCCGTCTGTGGCCTTGGTGGCAGCCACTGCGGGGGGGGGGGGGGGGGGGGGGGGGGGGGGGGCGGCGGCGCAGTGGCAGCGTACTTCATGCTGTACATGCTGGCACAAGCCGGCTCTGGCAGCATGCCACCTCTTCCCCCCCTGTTACACCACTGCACCCAATGCACACACCTGCAACAATGTTTGGCAGGTTGTACGTCGCGGGGTAGGTGGCGCCCCACTCGGAATCCGTGTCCAGCGCCTCGTTCCCCGCCGCAGCCACAAACAGCGCTCCCGCGTCGCCCAGCGCTTGGATCGCGCGGTGCTCAAACGTGCTCATGCTGTAGCTGGCGTAGCTGGCGCTGACGACGTGCACGCCTTTCTGCAGAGGCACACAGGCGGCGGAGGTGCGGTTTGCATGCCGGCATGGACCCGGCATTGTGTCACATAGGTGCCCCCTTGCCCCTCCCACCCTCGCCCGCCCCCACCACACCCACCACACCCACCCACCCACCCACCCACCGTACCCCCTCCCCGCAACGACCCACCTGCTGACAGAGGCTGTAGCAGTCCAGTATGCCCGACCCGGTAAGCACCAGGTTGCCCGCCGCGTCGCGCGCCGCCGCCTTGCAGATCCACAGCGCCACCCGCCAGCTGACGCCCGAGATGCCCACGCCGTTGTTGCCCACGCCGCCGACGCTGCCGGCCACGTGCGTGCCGTGCCAGCCTGCAACGGGCAGTGCGTTTTGTTGTTGCTGCTGCTGCTGCTGCTGCTGCTGCTGCTGCTGCTGCTGCTGCTGCTGCTGCTGGCTGCTGCTGCTGCTGGCTGCTGCTGCTGGCTGCTGCTGCTGCTGCTGCTGCTGCTGCTGGCTGCTGCTGCTGCTGCTGCTGGCTGCTGCTGCTGCTGCTGCTGCTGCTGCTGCTGCTGCTGCTGCTGCTGCTGCTGCTGCTGCTGGCTGCTGCTGCTGCTGCTGCTGCTGCTGCTGCTGCTGCTGCTGCTGCTGCTGCTGCTGCTGCTGCTGCTTGCTGCTGCTGCTGCTGCTGCTGCTGCTGCTGCTGCTGCTGGCTGCTGCTGCTGCTGCTGCTGCTGCTGCTGCTGCTGCTGCTGCTGCTGGCTGCTGCTGCTGCTGCTGCTGCTGCTGCTGCTGCTGCTGCTGCTGCTGCTGCTGCTGCTGCTGCTGCTGCTGCTGCTGCTGCTGCTGCTGCTGCTGCTGCTGCTGCTGCACTGCACCTACACCTGCATTCCCTGCTTCGTTGGGTGCACTTGATTGGAACCGGCGAGCCAGCCAGGTGAGTCCCCGTGCAGCAGCAGCAGCAGCCACATGCCTGCTGCATTTCATGAATGCCCTGCCCGGTGGCGCACCTGCGTCACTAAAGTCGCTGTATTGTGCGCTGCCGTAAGCTGGCAGGCTGCCGTTTGACAGCTCCTCGCTGCGGGGTTGAGAGAGGGAGGGGTAAAGCACGGATGCTCGGGCAGGCGGCAGAGCACAGACACAGTGCAGGTGGCGCGGCGTGCCATCCAGCGCAGCGTGGTGGGGCCCTGGCATCCCACCCACCACAGTGGCCGCTGTGCAGCACACCCACAGCACGACCAGCCAACTATACCCCAGCCGCACCGGTTCCAGCCCCCCGCAATGTTGGCTGCCAGGTCGGCATGGGTGCGGCGCGCACCGGTGTCAATGATGCACACCCGGACCTGCCGGAGGGGCGGAGGGGTGCCTTGCAACGTGTAGCAAGGTGTGTCCATGCACGTCACCTTGGCTCCTCGAGCAAGCACCCCTCTCCGAATCCTGCGGTCGTGATTCGCGCTGCAAGGGGTTGGCCCCCTGGAGTGCCTGCCAGCCACCAGCTGCATGAAGCGGAGTCGCAGGCACCGCACATTCCCTGGTTTGTTTCCCGTCGCGCGCACGCACCTGCGAGGAGCCTGTGGTGGTGTCCCATGCCGCCGGCGCTGAGATCTGCCGCAGGAACCATCCGCTGGCAGCGAAGGATGGGTCGTTGGGCGTGGCTGTGGGGTAGTAAACCCGGTCGGGCTCCGCCAGCGCCACAGCTGGCAGGCAGGGGGGGGGGCCACGAAATGTTTGCTAACAAAACCCGAAGGTGCAGGTGTTTTCGCTGCGGCCGCCCTTCCGGAGCATCGATTCCCTCTAATGGCTATCTTAGACGTCTTTCTGGCCCCAGGGGGGGGCCCCTGGGGCATGTCGCCCGCGCGATGTCGAAGTTCGGCTGGGAAGCCCGGAAACCGCGCTCCGCGCTTCTACGGAATCCTTCTAATGTTGAGACGGGGATGAAGCGCGCGGAGCCGTGTTCCGCTCACATCATGGTGCCCCCGCCGCCACCGCCGCCTGGCAGCGGCGGCGGCATTGCAGCGGCTGCTCAGGCACCGCTGGTGCACCAGCAGTGCGCTGTTCGACCTCTCAAACTGCGTCAGAAGTTGTAGCAGAGTAGCAGACCAGTGCCTATGACCCTCGTTGAGTGCTACCAGATCCTGGCGCAGCGACGCAGTGCTGCCGCTCGGCGCCGCCGCTGCCGGCGGGCGGGCTGCTGCGCGGCCGAAACCGCTTGTCGTGCAGACGCATGCTGGCCAGGCACTGAATGGGTGCATATCAAGTGACCAGCGCACATGCCTGCAACTTTGTGCAGCTGGACTGGCACAGAGCTGGGCATGGCAGGGCTTTGCCTGCCCGCCGGTTGCCCGCCTGCTAGCGGCGGCGTTGCAGGTGGGGTCTTGCCAGCTTTCGCGGCCCGCAACTTCATCTCGGCAACTATAATGATTGATCCGTTTACGATGCCAGGCTTCGGCGGGCGCAGAGGCCTCTGGGGCGCGGTTCTCGCTCGCGCCTGAGCGAAAGCTCAGTCGGCCTGCACGGCCCTCGGTTTCCCGGCGCGCGGCATACGGCGCCTTCAATAGCTAGTAGGAACATAATTAACGCCCCCGGGAGGGCTACGGAGCAACGGCCGGGAGGCGGCGAAAAGTGGCGGGCCGTCTCGCGCGGCTGTTGGCCGGCAGGTGGCGTCAATTATGTGGATGATAGTACCGAGAAATGAACACGACCAGTCCCGCGGCGTTTTGTGCAGTGTAGAATGCATGCGAGCTCAAGGTCGCCGCCGCCCTCGCACATTTCGTAGTGGGGGGGCGGGGGGGGGGGACCGCGGGTGTGGTTGCGTGGTTACGTGTGTGTAAAGGCAGGTCAGTCCACCCTGAACCTCTGCACACTGCCGCTTTGCACAGCAGCACACATGCACTGGTAGTTGCAGACATCATCCCCACCCACTGCCCGCTGTATCAGCGACCCACCGTCGTGCTTCAGAAGCTGCGCCGCCTTGGCCTCCGCGCTCTTGCCATCTGTCACGCGGAAGCGCATGATGGCGTCGGGCGGCACGTCGGGCGCAGCAGCCGCAGCGACGCGTCCGCCGCCGCCGCCAGGCATGACCCGCCGCTGGTGGTGCTTGCCGACGAGGCCTGCCAGCGCCAGTCCCGGCAGCGGCGCCCTGGCCTGCGCGGTGGCTATGGATGCAGCCGCGGGGCTGCCCTTGAACTGCACCAGCACGTACCCATGCCTTGCTTCACCAGCTGGGGTCGCCGCAGCAGCATCTGCTCGCTGCGGGTTGGCTGCTGCATCGTGAAGCGGCAGCGCCGGCGGCGCTCCCCCGCCGAGCGCCGGCGCTGGGGCCAACAGCTTCCGCGGCGGCTCCGCAGCGACGGCGCATGTCACGCAAGCTGCAGCATCAGCGGTGAGGGTGAGGGGACGCTTCTGAAGTCGAGGGGCAGCGAGGGTTCGCCAATCGTCAACCGCTGGACGTCCAAGTACATTACCCGGCCCTGCTGGCTCGGCTGCATTGCCCGACAGATACCTGCAGCGAGAGTTGTGACCAGCCATGCCACCCGCAAGCGCCCACGCCGGCGTCCTGGTCCTGGCATGGGGGATGGCGCCGTTCCACGGCCGCTCGCGGCGACAATATTAGCTCGGATGAGACAAAGGGTAATAATATCAGCCACGGACCGCCAATCCAGGGCTAGGGGTGGGCGGGGCGGCGGCGGCCACAGCGTCGCCAGCGCGCGACTGACCGCACGCTAGCGGTGCGCTGCCGCCTTGCACGGCTCTGGTCTTCTGCAGGGCACCGCCAATGTGCCCACACACAGCGGGAGCGCTCACTGACAGAAGATTTGCAGTTGCAACCCAGCACGGAGGCCGCTGACCTTTTGCCCCACCCCCTCGTGTGTCCATTGCATACACCCGCCGACACGACCAGGCATGCCTCTCCATTGCGGCCAGCTTCCAAGCGGTACATACGTGACATTATGAAGATCCAGCAGTGTGCGATTAACAGGCGAAGGGCACTTGCCAGTGTGGCTGACCAGCACATTTGTTGCGGGGTGCAGACGGTGAAGCTGCACGAAAACGCAGCCCACTCGATGGACGTGCCAGTCTGTCAGAGACTGCTTGACTAGCATGCAGGCCGCATAGACAGGCTGCGGAGTTGGAACGCAGCCCTGAGACACCAGGAATTGCTGCAGATGCCGCACTCCCCCCAGCGCCGGAGCACGCCCCAGCGCGTCGCGCAGCGTCGGCAGCAGGGGGCCCCTTCTTTCTGCCCCTTTCGGGGGGCGGGCGTGGATCCACCTCCACCCAACGTGCACACCAGTGCGCTTTTTCAAGCCGTGTCCCCGCTGCTGTCTTTTGCGGCGTGGCGCCTTTTTCGGGGCGGCTGTGGCGCACTGCTGGTAGGCGGCTTCCTGTTTCTCTGTCGGGCGGTCGCACAGCGGAGCCGCTTGCCTGCCTGCAGCAGCCTCGGTACCTCCGGCAAGAAGTGCCGGGCGCGGCCCGACGCACAACTTCGACACGCCGCCTACCCCTACCACATACTCACCTGACACAGGTGGAGGCCACAAATCGAGAGGCGCGATGCATGACGCCGGCGCACCTTGGGCAGGGGGTGCTGCCGGCTCTGTGCCGCCGCCGACGACCGCTGGCCGCACCGGCGGCTGCGCGCACCAGCAGGACGGCTCGGCGGCGAGTGCTGCCAACCCTGGTCCCAGCGAGCTGCCCTCGGAGCACCTTGCACGTGGCGGCGGCGACCACGGGCTGGGCCAGCCGCTGCCGCCGCAGGACCACAATTCGCAGGAGGCGCAGCCGGCGGCGCGGCCGCCGAAGCGAACCCCCAGCAGCATCTCCCTCACTGCCGACGGCAGCGGGCACGGCGGACGGCACTACTTTCAAGGGCCGCAGCTGGGGCGCACACGGTCGACGCCGCAGCTTGACAACGCCGCCATGGCAGCGCAGCAGCTGCAGCAGCGCGAGGGTTCTCGCCGCGAAGGCTCGCGCCGCGGCGGTGCCGTCTGGATGGTAGAAGACGGCAGCGCCAAGGGCGGCGACGCCTGGCAGCCCACTCACGACAGCGTTGACAGCGTCAGGGGCGCACGCTTAGCGCAGCCGGCCAAGCCAGCCGAACCAGCCAACGGGGGGCCCGGCGGCGGCGGCGTGCCCGCTGTCGGCGGCGGCAAGGGCGACTTTGGTCATGCTGTGGTGATGATAGAGGAGGCGGATGAGAGGAAGCTGTTTGATTGGGGCACCTACTTCTCCTCGCTCCCCAAGAAGCTCAAAGGTGCGCGCCCGCCGTGGCGGCAGCAGCGTTGCACGCACGCGACGGGTCCGCTGCTGCGCTGCGATGCTGCTTTCCCCTGCTTACGCCGGGCCCTCGTCACCTCTGCTCACGCCATGCTGCCCCCCACCCACCTGCTGTCCCTGTCCCACCCATATCATTCGCCAGGCGGCCTGGACACGCGCCTGCCCGTGCCCTCCTGGCGCGAGCTCTTTTGGTCTTGGCTGGGCGCCTTCCTGGGTGGGTGGGTGGGTGTGCAGCCCGTCTGCTGCGCGCTTCGCCCCGCCCGCTGCGCCGCCATCCTGCCGCATCGCCTGTGCGAGCGTGGGCTGCTGCCACGCAGCTCTGGCTGGCGCATGCGTGCCGCGCCCTGGGGTGCTCCGTCGCCAGTGCCCACGCCACACTCGGGTCCACGCGCCGCCTGTGTGTTCAACCGCCGACCGACGTCGTCGCTGCCCCCTGCCCCTGCCGCCCCCGCTCCTCCCCACAGGCATCTTGGCGGTGTGCGCGCTCAACCAATGGGCCTCGCCAGAAATAGACATTGCCTTCCTAGTGGGGAGCTTCGGCGCAAGCGGTGCGTGTGGTGCAGGCCGCGGATCTCGTGCGGGGTGCAGCGCACCGTACGAGCGTTCGACGGCATCAGCCGCGCCACCACGTGCCGAGAGCCGCATGCAGCCCTGTGCCCTCGCCCCCCTCGCTTCCGCCTGCCTCGCCCCCCCGCTTCCGCCTGCGGCGGTGCCTGCGCCCCGCCGCCTCCCACACCCGCATCCCCCCCCCCCCGCCCTGCCCTTTTTGCCCGCAGCTGTGCTTGTGTTTGCTATGCTGGAGAGCAAGATGGCGCAGCCGCGCAACTTCCTGGGGGGCCAGGTGCTGTCGGCCATCGTTGGAGTGACCACGCGGGTAGGGGCCAGCCTGTGGCGTGCCTGCCCTGCCTGCCTGCCCTCACCGCCACCACTGAACATGACCTGGTTGATTGCGGTACGCTACAGCTGCCTCGATGCCTGCGACCACCAAGGGAGGCTGGAACTGGCACGCTGACTCGTCCTGCGTGCCACCCCCGGCGCAGGTGATCATCCACCCAACTTGGATCGCCGGGCCTGTTGGCATGAGCCTCGGGCTGCTGCTGATGCAGCTGACGTCCACCACCCACCCCCCTGGTGCGCGGCTGACAGGGGCGTGCGCGGGCTGGAGCTGCGCCGGCTGCTTGCGCCGGTGCCCGCCTGCGCTGGGCTCATGCCTGCACAGACCATGTGCCTGCGTGCGGCTGCCTGCCTGCCCGCCCGCCTGCGTCTGCCACTGCACTGCCCAGCAAGCTGCACCTCGCCGCACCGACGACCCCCACCGTGTTGGCCCTCGCCGCAGGCGGCGCCACCGCCCTCATTGCTGCCACCATGACCACCCTGCCCAAGTGGCACGGCTATTCTTTCATCGTCACCATCCTTGTCGGCAGCTTGGTGATGCAGGTGCGACCTGCAGCGCACACCAGTCGAAGCTACACGTGCACAGGCTGGGCGCTCTGCTGCTGCAGCTGCACTGCGGCCGCGCTGCCGACGGCAACAACTGTGGGGTTGGGCCGCATGCGCCATGCAGGTGTTCGTTGGGATGCTTACAGGGGCGGCACGGGCCAGGGCGATAGGAGCTCGTCGTCATTCAACAGTAAATCGCATGGTGGTTGAGCGTTGCCTGGTGTTTGCACCCCTCCCCACCTGCCTGCCCACCGTCTGCAGTGCATCGCGTTGGTCATCAACAACCTTGACCCGAAGCGGCGCTACCCAACCGTGAGTGCAGCGTTTGTTTGGGGTACAAGGCCCGAGCTCGTGGAACGTCGTGCGCAGAGCCTGCGACTTGCGCCTTGCGTCTTGCCCAGGGGAGGGTGGGCGCAGGCACCGCGAGGGAGCAGGCTTGGGTGCGGACCCACCTGCCCACCCACCTGCTCTCGCCTGCTGTGTCCAACCCACGTGCAGTACTGGTGGTGAGGCGCCGCACCATCCCAGAACGAACAGCTTTGTGAGCGTGCGGTGGTGGCGGCGGTGCAAGCCATTGCCTGCGCACTTGCTGCCATCCCCAACTCTTTTTGGACGCGAGCGCTGGAGCGCCTGTTGCGTCTGCCCTTCCTTCCAAGTGCCCCCGTTGCTGTGCCGTAGCGACCCCTGCGAACCGTGTAGACACTCCACCCCCCCCCCCTCTTTCTGTACCCATACATAGTCCCTTGCGTGCGAGCCCAGTGACGAGTGTTTGCTCAGCGGAGTTCTGGCTTGCGCCTTTTTTCCTCCCGTGCCGTGCGCACCCCTGCAGCGTTCCTTTTTTGCCCCCCCCCCCCCCCCCCCCCCCCCCCCCCCCCCGGCACTTACCACGTACACTCCTCACTTCCACCCACAGGCCGGGCTTCGCTTCTGCCCTGCCCGTGCCCCTCCTGCACCCGCCAGTACCCGCATGCAACTGCACGTGCGTGCATGCCATCACTCCTGTATTTTCTGTCACACCCTAGAGAGCACAGTTGGCTGCGAGTCACGGGCCCTGTGTACGTCAGGAAGAAGTCCAAAGATCAACTCGTGCGCTGTGCAAAGGAGCTGCCCCCGCCACAACCAGTGCAACAGTGTGCCGTCTCCCACCAACAGCCTGGCGCACTTGCATCGCTGCTTCTCCGTCCCCCTGTTCGACTGCACCGCCAGTTTAACAACGTGCGCCCAGTGCGGTGCAAAGGCAGGCCAACAGGCGAGGTCAATGCACACCGGTGGTGCTGGCTCACTGCAGCTCGATGCTGCGCAGGTGGAGCACCGCCTGCTTCACCGCTGCCGCGGCGGGGCTCCAGCGTGGCGCAGCAATAGCCACCACGAGCCCCGCCTCGTTGGGTGCCAGAGGGCCCAACCGCAGCGCCACCAGCATGTCGCCCAGGCCGCCGCCGCGGCCCGCGCTGCCGCTGCCATCGCCGCCGGCCACGCCTGCCTGCGCGCGGATGCTGGCGCAGAAGTCGGTGACCACAGCGTGTAGCCGCTCACGCAGGCCTGCAGCCACCTCTGGCGCGGGCGGTAGCGCGCGAGCCACTGCCAGGCCGGGCACGCTGCCAGTGTACGTTGCAACCTCCAGGCCTGAGGCGCGCAGCTGAGGGGGCGGGAGGGACAGGGATGGGAGAGCGGGGTGAGTCGATGCAGGGGATGCACGGAGGGGAGTGCAAAAACGGACAGGTTGTGACCAGGGCCGGCAAGAGCGGCGGCATGTGCAGGTGGGAGGAAGTGGGCAACGCTGTGCACGCAGGCAGACCAGCAGGCACACGTGTGACCCTCCACCACCGACCTGCTTAACATAAGTGTCAGTGCCAGCCAGCGGCCCACTCTGCACCACCACCAGGTTGCGCCCGCCCACCGCACTGCCAGCCCGCCCGCCGCCAAAGCCACTGCTGCTGGCTGTGGCCGGCGGCGCCAGCGGGCTGAGATTGTGCGGGCTAAAGCCCGGGAAGGCCTGTGCTGCACGGTGTGCCGCTGCCACTGGCACTGTTGAAGGCTGCTGCTGCTGCTGCTGCTGCTGCTGCTGCTGCTGCTGCTGCTGCTGCTGCTGCTGTTGTTGCAGCTGCTGCCGGGGGTACTGCGGAGGCAGCCCCGCAGCGCGTTGCTCCTCTGGAGATTTGAACAGCGCAGGCACGCCGCCGTGTGGCGAGCGCAGGAACGAAGTTTCTGCGCCGTCGCTGCGGCGGTGCGCGGTGCTGGCAGTGGGGGCCTGGCTGGAGTAGGCTGCAGAGGCTGAGGGGCCGCAGGCGCCTGGCTGCAGCAGCGGCGAGGGCTTGACGCTACTCAGCCCACTGCTGGGGCGGAAGTGCAGGCCCGCCGCCGGCCGCTGCAGTGGGCTCAGCAGGCCCAGCGGGTCGCCTCCCACCTCGAGCAGCAGGTCTCCTCCCAGGCTGGTGAAGTCGAGCTGCGACTGCAAGCGGGCAGGAGTGAGTGGGGTGGTGAGAGGAGAGGTCAAGGAGGGGCGGGCTTGAGTGGCAGGCATCCGTCTGCAGCGGCGGGCAAAACGAGCCTTGTGCTCCAGGTGCCCATGAAGACAGGAGTGCACGCCTAATGACGCTGAACCTCCCCTCCCTCGCCCCTCCCTCGCCATCATCCCACCTGCGTGTGCGGCGAGAAGAGCGACACCCCCAGCATGGGGATGTCTGGGGTGCGGAAGGTGTCACGCAGCGAGGGCTCTGGCGCCAGCGCGCCGCGCCCGACGCCGGGCACCCCCAGCGCCAGGCCCACCGCTGCGCCGCTAACTGCTGCGCTGCCGCCTAATCGCCCCCGCTCAGAAGGCACAGGATGCAGCTGCGGAAGGCAGAGGGTGGGGGTGGGGGTGGGGGTGGGGGTGGGGGGTATCAATCGCGAGTGGCTGAGAGTCAGAGCTGCTGACCTCAGGTAGAGGCCGCTCAGCTGCCTGCCGCACACAGGCCGGCCTGCACGTGCTCCCCGTGCCTTGCATGCTGCATCGCACTCCTGCCTGAGCCACGCTGACGACCAAGATAAATGTAAAGGCTGACGACCGACTGACCTGGTGCTTGATTCCGGCAGCAGCAGTCGCGGCGACGGGTGAGGGCGGCACCGCGCCGTTGGCCGAGGTCAGCCACTCCATAATTGTGTCAAGCTCAGGCGTGGAGGGAGGCTCCCGCTTGACGGCGGCGCCTGCGCTGGTAGTGGCGCCTGCTGCTGCTGCTGCTGCTGCCGCGGTGTTGGCGCCGCCAGAGCCGGGCCGCCGCCGCTTGTGCAGGGACATTGCAAACTCCTGCTCCAGCCCCTGGCCGGCGCCGGTGGCTAGTGGCAGCGCCTGCGGAGAACAGAGGAGAGCAAGGCGGGACGGAGTCAGTGCTCGGGTAGTTGGACGGCTGGGAGAAGCAGGGCAGGGGGCAGGCAGGCAGGCACGCCCCCAACTTGGTCCACCCTGGCAGCCAGCCCGCTGCGTACCTGTCCAGCGCTGCTGATGGGGCTGAACACCAGGTGGGTGGCCGCCGCTGTGCCACGCACGGCGCTGATGCTGCAGGTGCCACCGCCGCTGGAGCTGGCCACATGTGGGGTGGCCCCTCCCAGGATGGGCAGCACCGTCTGCTGGGCCACGGCAGGCATGTAGAG
This sequence comes from Micractinium conductrix, assembly GCA_002245815.2. NCBI lineage: Eukaryota > Viridiplantae > Chlorophyta > Trebouxiophyceae > Chlorellales > Chlorellaceae > Micractinium > Micractinium conductrix. Next base: position 278,093 of record LHPF02000014.1, on the reverse strand, counting down.
CAGCTGCTGCTGGCTGTCGGGCGTGGCAGTGGGCATCAGGTCGGCACCGCCGCCAAAAAGCGCGGCGCGTGCGCCGTACGGCGTGCCGCCCATGCCGCCGCCAAAGGCCTGGCCGGCGCCGGCGTGCAGGCGCAGGTGGCCGCTGCCGCAGGGCCGCCAGGCTGCATACTCCTCTGCGCTGCCTGCCTCACCCTCGCCGTCACCGTCACTCCCCGCCGCCGCCGCCGCCACAGCCGCCGCCGCAGCAGCAGCGCCCACCGCCGCACGGCGCTTGGTGGGGGTGCGGCGCACCGCGCTGCCGCCGCCGCCGCCTGGCGAGCCGCCCACGCCTATGCCCTTCATGTACTCTTTGAGCAGCGTGTTTCCGCGGCCGTCGGGGCCGCCGCGCAGGCCGCAGTCCTTGCGGCGCAGCGTGGCGTTCCAGTGGTTTTTGACCGCGTTTTCGGTGCGCCCGGGGATCATCTTGGCAATGTCTGCCCAGCGGTTGCCGATGCGGCGGTGCGCCTCGATCAGGTGGTGCTCCTCTGCCTCGCTCCACGCGTCGCGCTTGATGTCGGGGCGCAGCTGGTTGTGCCAGCGCTCGCGGCACTGCTTGCCGATGCGGCCGCTGAAGTGCTTGGCGATCAGGCTCCAGTTGCTCTGGCCGTGCTCGCGCACCAGCCTGCATGGCACAAGAGGGAGGGAAGGAGGAGGGAGGGTGGCAATGTTTGGGTGTTGGATGGGGCAGCAAGGGCAGGCGTGGGCAGCCAGGCAGGCGGGCAAGCAGCCAGAGGCGGTGCGGGCATTTGACCGGCCAGCTTGACCACCAGGGCTGCTGCTGGCCCAACCCTGCAAGCCCGTAGGGCCTGTCTCCCCCGGCCGGCCCCTCCCCACTCTGCCTCACTTGAGCAGCAGCTCGTCCTCGTGCGGCAGCCAGGAGGACTTGGAGCCGCGACCGCCGCCGCGCTGCTTGCGCCGCCGGCCGCCGCCGCCGCGGCGCGCGCGCCCGCCGAGTGCGTCGTCATCGTCGTCGTCGTCCTCCTCCTCCAGATCCATCTCCTCATCATCGGAGCTGAGTTCGCTGTACTGCTGGGAGGCGCCGTGGTGCCGCATGGCGGCAGCAGCAGGGTGCGGGTGGCGGGTGGGCGGGACGGCGCGAGCGGCGGCCGGGCGGGCACGCGGGCGCCTGTGACTGCAGGGCAGCGCGAGCGGGGGACAGCACCCACTGATCAGCGGATGGCAGGGGCAATGCGGTGCGCTGTCCCGGCCGGTCCCTGGCGAAGCGCGGGTCGCTGGGTGCGAGTGGGGAGACTGAGGGCTGGGCAAAGCTCCTGTCGCGGGGCAACGCCTCTCAACTGCTCGGCAGCCACCTTCAGGGCGGGTCAGAGGCACCAAGAGGCAGCGGGGCCGGGGGGGGCTGCAGGGGAGTGGACCCACCTGTGGCCCGCTGCTCGGTTCGCCACGGCAACCCCGCCGTGCTCAGCCAGAGCAGGGAAGCGATCTCAGGGCGTGGAGATTGGCAAACAGGATCCAAGGACTTCGTTGGGCAGCGGACCGCGGGCAGGTCTGTGCTCGCCCTTCCTAGCGCCCCCGGGCTCGCTGGAGCGAAGCGGGATATGCCACTGGGGCACAGGAGGGAGGCGGCGAAAGCAGAAAACAACACGGGGCTACCGCAGCAGTCAGCCTTCTTGCGAGGGTGGCCGGCGGTGCGCTGCGCGTGGCGACTCGCCCAGGATGACGACGCGTGGACGTGGTGCTTCGTGGCCATTTAGTGCCCTCGTTGACCCTTGTAGCTTGTGGATGCTGAAAGCCTCAAGCAGCGATGCAGGGTTGTGGTTTTGCGCAGGCACGAGGCACCGTGCACCAGACTGTCTGCACGCAGCCCCTGCACCCGACCGGTGGCCCGCCGGAGGCGTCGGTGATTACGGAGGGGACTGCAGCCGGGACTCTGCCAGCGTACCCTGACATAGCTGTGTGCACCTCAATGGAGGAGTGCCAGCATCGCGAGCAGCTGGCTGCATCAACAAACACCGCCGGCTGCCGGCGCAGCACGCTCGCCGCCACCGCTTGCTCCCGCCGCCGCCAGTTGTGCCGGCCCGCTGATCGCGTACCAGCGTTTTGCTCAAGTGTCTCCCTTGCAAGTCACTGTTGTTATTCACTGCCACTCAGCCCTTGCGGCGACGCATGCTGTAGGCACTCGCCCAAGCACGCAGCTTCGGCAACGCCAAGTGAGCAATAATTGCACTTGCGCGAGCATGATATAGTGGACTGGCTGCGCCGGCCTCCCCGCCGCTTCACCGCCAGCCGCCGCCATCACCGCCGCCGCCGCCATCACCGCCGCCGCTCCGTGCCGTTTGCCCACCTTGTTAGCCTTCTCCGTGCGCTTCGGCTTCCCTTGCGACAGGATGCCGCTTGGCAAGCGAATGGACTTTGGCGATGCCAAGTATGCGGGCGTGGAGGTGGCATGGGCGTGTGACATTGTCGAGACGCTCGAGGTGAGGTTCACGCCGCCGTCGCCGCCCCGCCGCCGCATGCCGCTGCAGCACACCCCTCCTCAGGCCCCCCCCCCCCCCCACACACACACACACACCCACCCACCCCACCACCACCACCACCACCACCCACCCACCCACCCACCCACCCACCCACACCCCAGAATGCTCTGACCACCGGATTTGATTTCGTGATGGCGCCGTTGGTGCACCCGCGCTTCCGGCGGCCCGCCCCGACGGCGCTGCCGCGCGGCACCTTCCAGCCGCCCTTCACCCGCTCCGACCTGCTGCTGGGGTCGGGGCAGTGGGGGGGCCAGGTGGTGGGCAAGATCAGCCCCTGGATCGACTGCGACTCGGCGAACGCGGCGCTGGCGCGCGACTCCGCAGCAGCCCTGGCCCAAGAGCTCGCATGGGCGGCGCACCTGTCGCTGCAGGCGGTGGCGCTGCCGCCGCCGCAGCAGCCCCTCAACGCAGCCAACTACGCGCGCGTGCTCAACGAGGTGCTGGGGGGCGTGGCCAGCATGGCCCTGTGGCTGCGCATCCCCGCGGCGGCGCCGACGCTGCCCGACGACCCCTCCGACGGCGACGCCGCCAGCAGCAGCAGCAGCGCCGAGGGTGCTGTGCTGGTCGCGGACCCTTGGGAGTGGTGGAACCAGGTGGGTGGGTGGGTGGGTGCGATGCAGTGAGCTGGCGGGGCGGCGGGGCGGGGAGGGGTCTCTGGAGCAGAGGCAGGGTGGCGGACAGGTCAGCTTGCGTGCGCAGGAGGCGGCAGGGCCATGCACGCTGGCGCGCTTCCCTGTCCATGCCTTGCGCTCGTCACCCGCTCTCCCCTCTCCCTTCGCCCCACAGATACGCTTCCTGTGCCACCACAGCCCGCGGCTGGGGGTGGCGCTGGAGCTGGGCGCTGACCTGCCGTCGGAGGCCAACCTGCAGCGCTGGCGCGGCGAGCCGCTCAAGTGGGTTTGCGGGCGGGGGGTGACATCCCAAGGAGCTGCACCTGGTTCGGGTTTGACCCTGGCCAGGGTTGGGGGGGCTTGGCAGGCGGCCGAGCCGAGGAAGCGGCAGCGCACGCCGTCGTGTGCTGCTGCTGCTGCTGCTGCTGCTGGCCAGGTGCAACTCCTGCCCGTGTCCTGCTCCCGTCAGTGCTGTGCCTGCCTCTGTGCCCTAATCCTGCACATCCCTCTCTCCGTCCCCTAACACCCAGGGCGGTGGTTGTGCCCACCTCTGCGTTCCTGACCAACAAGCGCGGGTTCCCGGCGCTGCCCAAGCGCCACCAAGACTTTTTGACCGAATGCTTCAAGCGGGGGGTGCAGGTGGGCATCGCGAGTGGCAGGGGTGGGCCATCAACTGCAAGCACAGGGCACGCACGGCATTGGGAAAGGGCTGTGCCACCAGGTCGCACGCTGGCAGGGACACGTCTCATCGCATCTGCTCTTCACGTCCTTGGACACCGCCCCACCTTTCCCTCCCCTTAGGTCGTGCTGTCGGGCAACCCGCACCACACGTCGCCCGAGGCAGCGCAGCCTGGGGGCAACGCGGTGGCGGTGGCCGCAGATGGCGCGGCGCTGGCGGCGGCGGCAGCCAACCCGCTGCGCCTGTACTGGGAATACCTGTCCTTCCTGTTCCGGTGCGCACAGACACACAGCAACCTGCTGCGCTAGCCTGCTGCCATGCTGCGTCGTCGCAACGCGGGACGCGCCGTAGCAGAAGCGCAGGGCGATAGTAAGCCTGAACAGGTGTTGCGGTTCGCGTGTGGCACGGAGGCACCCGCAGCGCCGGCTCTTGCTGCCCATCACCGCCCCCCGCGCGCCCCCCCCTGCTGCAGCAAGATCGAGGCGGCCAGCGAGCAGGAGTTGGTGGAGATGAGCTACCGGGACTACCTGCAGGTGGGCGCAGCAGGCGCAGCAGGCGCGGCAGGTGTGGCACAGCGTGCGCTGCGCCACCTCCGGACGCCAGCTGCTCGCCCCGCAAAGTACACCCCTCGATGCACGCGTAGGCATGCCTGCAACGACACACACCTTACAGAATGATGCCCCATGCTCGCGTCCCCCTTCCTCTGCCTGCAGTCGCCGCCGATGTGCTCATGTACCCCACCCTCACGCCCTCCCCCCTGTGCTGCCTGCAGTCGCCGCTGCAGCCGCTGCAAGACAACCTGGAGAGCCAGACGTACGAAACCTTTGAGCGCGACGGCACCAAGTACACCACCTATGAGGAAGCTGTGTACCGCTGCCTGCTGGACCGCGTGCCGCAGGCAAGGGCGAACCACTGCTACAGAGCACCACCGCTGCCACACCCAAAGAGCTGGGGAGGTGGAGCAGGGTGGCATGCTGCTTGGCGGCAGCCGGCGCGCCGGCGCCAGCACACGCTGCCCAAATGCCACAACCCACATGCCTGTCTGTCCGCTTACCTGGGACCCTGGCGGTTCCCCTGCAGGAGGAGGCTGAGAGCCGCGTCACGGTGCTGATGGTTGTGGGTGCGGGGCGCGGCCCGCTGGTGGCTGCCTCCCTGCGGGCGTCGGTGCGGGCAAGGCGGCGCATCCGGTGAGGGGGAGACAGAGGGGCTGTGAAGCGTGCACGGGGGATGGGAACGCGCTGCATGCTAGGGCAAACGCAGTTGCATGCCCTTGTGTTCCAATCCCCCGCTGCATGCGCACCCGTTCTCAAGCCTGCTGCGCGTTACGCAGCACGCCCATAGTGCAAGCATTGGTCTCTGCGGGCAACCCGTCTCCTTGGCCCTTACGTTTGCCCGTGGGCGCCGAGCTTGCAATCGACCTCCACTTCCTGCGGCCCTCTCCCCTGCTGCAGCATCTACGCAGTGGAGAAGAACCCCAACGCGGTGGTGACACTGCAGAACCGGGCGATTGCCGACGGGTGGGAGGGGACGGTGACGATTGTGCCAGCAGACATGCGCGAGTGGGACGCGCCGGAGCAGGCAGACGTCCTGGTCAGGTGGGCGGGGTGGGCGGGGTGGGGCAGGGCAGGGTGGGCGGAGCGGGCGGGGTGGGGCAGGGTGGGGCGGTGCAGGGGGCGGGTGGAAGCAGAAGGGTTTCAGGTATGCCGCATAATATGCCTGTGCTCCTGTGCGCCTGGGGCACAGCACTTGTCCATGCGCCCACCCTCGACGTACGTCCCACCCCCACCGCCCACCCACCCTTCCGCCCTTGCAGCGAGCTGCTTGGGAGCTTTGGAGACAACGAGCTGTCGCCAGAGTGCCTGGACGGGGCGCAGCGCTTTCTGAAGCCGGACGGCGTCTCCATCCCTCAGGTGCTTGTTCGCCACGGACAAGGGTCGGGTCGGGGGAGTGCGAGAGGGGGTTGAGGCAGGGAGGTGGAGCGCGGCTTCAGGCAGAAAAGAAGGCTTCCACCCGCCCACCCTCGTACCCCACCCACCCACCTATCCACCTGCAGGCCTACACCTCACAGCTGCAGCCCATCACCTCGCACAAGCTGTGGAACGACGTGCGGGTGCGTCCCTGGGCAGGGCGCAGGGGCTGCCGCCTGCCTGCCCGCTGCCTGCCTGCCTGCCCGCCCGCCCGCCCTGCCCCCTCCTGCACTTGCCCATCAACTGCCTTTTCAACCATGTGGACAGGCTTATGACGATCTCGAACACTTTGAGACGGCCTACGTGGTCAAGCTGTTCAAGTTCTGCCCGCTGGCGCCCACGCAGGCACGCACCGGGGTGGGGGTGGCGGCGCCGGGGAGGGGGCAGCAATCGGTGCGGATCCTCACTCGCCTGCCTGTGGATCTTCACTCGTCTGCCTTGCCTGCTGTGATCTGCTGACGGTGTGCATGTCACCACACCTCAACCCTGCCTCGCAGGATGTGTTCACCTTTGAGCACCCCAACCGTGCCCACGTCATCGACAACACCCGTTCCGTCAAGCTCAGCTTCGAGTGCACGCCACCCGGCGGCACAGGTGTGCGGGCAGTGCTGCCGGTGCTGCTGCCGCCGCCGCCTGCTGCGGCTGTTGAGGCTGCTGCTGCTTCCACCATTGTTGCCGCTGCCACTGCCACAGGTGCCCAGCGCCCGCCCCGCGCCCCCCCCCCCCCCCCCCCCCGGTGCTCCCGTGCAGTGTGCCATGGCTTTGCTGGCTACTTCGACGCCAAGCTGTACAACGACGTCCACCTGTCCATCCACCCGCCCACCCACACGCCCAACATGTTTTCCTGGTTCCCCATCTACTTCCCGCTGCGCGAACCGTTCTACGTGCCGCAAGGTCCGTGGGCATTCGTGGGTGGGCCGGCACATGTGCACTGTAGTGTTTACAAGTGTGCGCAGTGCGCGCTGCACCCAGCACCCGCACATCACAGAGCGTCACATCGCCTCCCTGCTCCCTTTTCTTGTCCGCACCAGGCGCGCGCATGGACGTGGCCATGTGGCGCTGCGCCGGCAAGCACAAGGTGTGGTACGAGTGGGCGGTGACCGCGCCGCACGGCGCCGCCACGCCCATCCACAACCCAGGCGGCCGCAGCTACTACGTGGGCCTGTGAGGGGGGCCTGCAAGGCGGCCTGGTGTGCCTGCCTGCTCGGCTGTTTGGCTGCTCGCACCCGTGTGTGGACGCCGCGCGCCTGGTGCCTGTGTGCCTGTCGTGCTGCCGGCCTGCGCACAGCCTCTACTTCTTCTTCTTCTGTGACCTCTGGCCTGCCCGCCTTGAAAGCAACGTGGCCTGGAACTTTGCAGCGGTCGCCATGGCTTCATGTCATGCACACATGCGAGCGGGTGCTAGGTGCTGAGGGACCGCCAGCGGCGCTCCAAGGGCACCGCGTTGAGCTGCTGTCAGCCAGCATCGTGACTGCACTGCTGGCATGCTTCCCTTGCCAGTGACTGAGACTGAGAGGGTTGCAGAGCATTACGGCACTACACGTGCCGGCGGTGTCGAGCACCGCTGCTCAGACGAGGGGCACTGGCAGGCAAGGCAGCGGGCGGGCGCGCATGTGGGGCCCCATCGGCCCCGCGGCGAGGTGCAGTGCCCTAGGCAAGAAGGGGTGTGGGTATGAGGAGGGTGACAGGGGGGTTCCCTATGCACCGTGCTGGGCGCATGTTGATACACTGGCAGTGCCGCCTGGGTGCAGAGGGCACAGGGGGTCACATGCCGGAGCAGACGCAGCTGCTGGCTGAGGGGGAGGGGGGGCCGCGCGCGAGGCCTGCAGAGAAACGTATGTTGGTGCGAGGGCGTGCATTGCAGTGACATTGGGGGATCTACAGATGGTACAGGACCCAATGCCAAACACGCGGCGTAGGGCGTACAGTAATCGCGGCCAAGGAGGCGGCGGGGGGCAGCGATCGCGGCGAGAGAGCCTGGGCGCTGGCTGGGGAAGAGGGGGGAGGAGGACCGGGGGCGCAAGAGGTAAGGGAGGCGGGGAAGGGACAGGGGAGGAGAAGGGCAGGGCATGTGTTGGTGTCTGTGTATCAACGCAAGGCGTGGGCCTGCTGCGTGGGGTCGTGCGGAATGGTCAGATGGATTCGGAAAGTGCGGGTGCGAAACAACGGAGAGTGGGCTGGGGGTGGAAGTGCAGAGGGAGCGCGCGCATGCCCCAGCGCCGGCGCACTGACTAACATGTCAACTGAGGGTGCGCCGGGCGAGGGCGCATGCACGCTGGACGCCAGCAGGGCCTGGTATGGTGTGGGGCGCTGCCTACAGGCAAACTAGGCTGAGGCTTGCAACGCTGGTTTGCATCAGGCCGGGGCACCACAGTAGGTGCCCGGCGGCCGCAGCAGCTAATTATCGTCACAGCGTACCGCTGGCACGCTTCAGGTGATCTCGGCGACGGCGGCCGTTGTAGTAGCCGCGGCGCCTCGTGCTGCCGCTGTCGGCGCCTGGGCTGCCAGAGACGTAGGTGGTTGAGGCCAGGTGCTCGCGCATCACCGACGCGTTCTCAAGCTCGACAAACCTGGGAGGAAAGGGCGCGGTGACGGCAGCGAGTTGGTGGGCATGCAGGCGACGGGCAGATGGGTAGGCGCGGCCTGCGCCAATTTGCACCCAAACCGTGGAATGCGCAACCTCGCCTCAGCACTTCTCCCGCCACCCGCGGCGGCTCCCTGCTGCAGCACTGCACTGTCGCATCACTGCGACACAAAGCCCGCCGCCTCGAGACCCGCTCGCTGCTCTCACTTGGGGAACTTGGTGAGGGAGGAGGCCATGTCGCCCCGGATTTGTATGATGCGGTGCGCCAGGTTGGCGGGGTCGATGGTGTGGTCGGTGGCGGTCGAGGCGTCGTGCACCACCGTGCTGGGCTGCTTGAACAGGCCCACCAGGAACTGTGCAGGGGTGGGTGCGCGGGGTGTGGCAGGTGAGGTCGAGGTGCTGGGGAAGGTGGAGGGCGGTGGGCAAGGCAAGGCGCCGACGAGGCTGCACACACGACTGCCTCCCCAGCCCCGACCCTGCCCCAGGCGCACCTTGTTGCTGCCAGAGGGCGGGTTCTCGCTGCAGTAGTTCGTCAGCCACTGCGCCTTGAACAGGTCCAGCTCCTGCAGGGAAGGTGGAAAGAAGGAGAAAGGAGGAGAAGGTCGAAGAAGGAAGGTCAGGACAAAGAGGTGGCGGCCCAACCAGGCTGCAGGCCCTGGCGGTCGTTCCCCCCCGCACACGTGCCCAACCCGGCAGCCACCTGCACCCTCGCCCCACCTGCAGCTGCAGCAGCAGGCGCTGCGTCGCCTTTGCTGTCATGACCTTCAATACAAGCGCCAATGTCTCGCTGTCAAACTGGGAGCGCTCCCAATCGTCGGGGTCGTGCTCATCATAGTTGCTACGGTCGGCCCTGAACACGGGTGCGGCGAAGCAAGGGGCCGAGTCGTTAAGGCGCTGGATTTCGAGCTGACAGTTTGCTGCGATAGCAGGCGCAAGCGGCGGCAGAGTTGGCGGCGGCGGCGGCAGGCTGGCAGTGCTGCTGTGCCGGTGCCAAACCCAGCTGCTTTCCGCCTCTAACACACCACTCACCACTTGTTGAGCTCGTTCCTGTGGCAGAGGAAAGGGGAGGCAGGCAGGCAGGTGCGGTCGTGTGCGGTCAGGGAGGGCAAGGGCAGTGCCGGCGGAGGCGGGAGCGCCGCGCCGGCGGCGCCAACGCAGGGGCGGCCCGGCTGTCTCCGGTTCCACGTCTCGCACTACACACGCGTGGCCTTTATCAGCTAGCTCACCGAGCCAGCACACAGCGGAAGCCGCGGCGGTGCGAGTCGCCGTAAGCACCTACGCCCGCTCGGCTGCTCAGGCTACGCGCAAGGGGGATCACGGGCGGGCCGGAGGAGCGCGGAGGCGCCGGGCGGGCGCCAGTCGTGCAGGGACGTCTCTGCAGCGCGCTCATGGCTAACCTTAGCAGGAAACGATCAGAGGGCGACGGGGAGAGTTGGGTGCTGGCAGCGCGCAACCAAAGACGCCGTGTGGGCACTGGCCCGCGCGTTCAAGGAAGGCGGCCTCCAACGCGGCCTCCAACAGGCCAGTCCAAATCTCCTCGCCGCCTCGGACGCCCTCAATTCGTCTCCTTGCATCGTTCTCTCGGGCCTCCGGGGCTCCGTGCGGCCCGCCGCAGTTTTCGCCCAAACTACTTGGCGCCCGCGCCTCGCCTGAGCGCACCCTCACCTGCTGTGCTTGGCGGGCCTCGCACCGATGGCGGCAGACGCGCGGGACGATGGCGACGACACGCCCCGCAGCCCCACGCCGCCGACGCCGAGCACTGTCCGTCGCGTCGGCGGCGGATACGAGTGGACTCGCAGCGAACGCTACACCGAGGCCATGACTGCTGCAGCCGCCTACAACTGCTACCGCGCGTTGCCTTGCGACGGCGCAGCGCTGACGGCCACCGACGTAGCCCTGCTGGCCGAGATTCTCAAGGCGGCGGAGGCCGAGCTGGACGCAGGCGGCAGCGGCGGTGCGCCAGCGCAGCAGGCGAGTGCGCGCAGGGTGGCAGGCCTTGCTGCGAGTGAGGCAGCCCCTCAGCGATGTTTAGTGCAAGCGGTGCTGTCGCAAAGTGGTCTTCTTGCCAGTGAAAGCACGTGAAGAGGCACCCCGCCTCCTCTCCCGGCGCCCACCAACGCGCTGTCCCCTCCCCTCCCGGCCTCCTGCCCCAGGCCACCCTCTCCCAGGTGCTGCGCGCTCACCAACGCGTGCTGCGTGGCGCAGGGCTGGACCCAGAGGTCGACGCGCGCTACTACCGCACGCTGCTCCGCCTCAGCCTCGACCGCGCAGAGCCCAACTGGTGGGGCCGCCTGTACAGGGAGATCAGCGCCGACGCCAGGTGGGTGCTGCCGCAACGATGCTTGCTGTGGAGGAAAACGTATCGGCTGGCTCTTGGTGGGTGAGATCCATGCGCAGCGGCGGCTGGAAGCTGGAGTGGCAGCGGGCTGCCATGCATTTAACGAGGTGGGGTCCTCTCCTCTGCATCATGCATCCTTTCTTCTTGTTCTACCCTGCTCTCCAGGCGCCACGACATGCCGCCAGAGCAGCAGCAGATGCTGATGAACGTGCTGCTCAGCTGCCGCGTGGGCGGCCCGTTGCCAGAGCTGCCGGCGCCGGCACCAGCTGAGCCGGGCGCTGCCGAGTGCTGCGGCGTGCCGGCGGCGCAGCCAGAGTGGGCGACGACGGTGGTGCAGGCCAGCCGGCCAGCAAGCCCCGTGCAGCAGCCCGGCAGCGGCGATGTTGGCTGGGACCTAGCAGACGCTGCCAGCGAAGCCTCTCTGCCCTTGCCACCTGGCACAGCCGTCGATCCGCTGCAGGCCCTGCGGGCGCGCCGGCTGGAGGTGAGGGTGTGTTGCGGGCTTGAATGCTTGAATACTGTCCACATGCGCGTCGCCTGGATTGATCTCAAGCCTCCTCCACCACCTCCCCAACTCCCTTCTTCCAGGCCGCAGTGGTGGCCTGGCAGCAGCATGCAGCAGCAGCAGCAGCACCCGCCCCACAGTCCCTGCAGCATGGACGCCAGCTGCTCGCCCCGCAAAGTACACCCCTCGATGCACGCGTAGGCATGCCTGCAACGACACACACCTTACAGAATGATGCCCCATGCTCGCGTCCCCCTTCCTCTGCCTGCAGTCGCCGCCGATGTGCTCATGTACCCCACCCTCACGCCCTCCCCCCTGTGCTGCCTGCAGTCGCCGCTGCAGCCGCTGCAAGACAACCTGGAGAGCCAGACGTACGAAACCTTTGAGCGCGACGGCACCAAGTACACCACCTATGAGGAAGCTGTGTACCGCTGCCTGCTGGACCGCGTGCCGCAGGCAAGGGCGAACCACTGCTACAGAGCACCACCGCTGCCACACCCAAAGAGCTGGGGAGGTGGAGCAGGGTGGCATGCTGCTTGGCGGCAGCCGGCGCGCCGGCGCCAGCACACGCTGCCCAAATGCCACAACCCACATGCCTGTCTGTCCGCTTACCTGGGACCCTGGCGGTTCCCCTGCAGGAGGAGGCTGAGAGCCGCGTCACGGTGCTGATGGTTGTGGGTGCGGGGCGCGGCCCGCTGGTGGCTGCCTCCCTGCGGGCGTCGGTGCGGGCAAGGCGGCGCATCCGGTGAGGGGGAGACAGAGGGGCTGTGAAGCGTGCACGGGGGATGGGAACGCGCTGCATGCTAGGGCAAACGCAGTTGCATGCCCTTGTGTTCCAATCCCCCGCTGCATGCGCACCCGTTCTCAAGCCTGCTGCGCGTTACGCAGCACGCCCATAGTGCATGCATTGGTCTCTGCGGGCAACCCGTCTCCTTGGCCCTTACGTTTGCCCGTGGGCGCCGAGCTTGCAATCGACCTCCACTTCCTGCGGCCCTCTCCCCTGCTGCAGCATCTACGCAGTGGAGAAGAACCCCAACGCGGTGGTGACACTGCAGAACCGGGCGATTGCCGACGGGTGGGAGGGGACGGTGACGATTGTGCCAGCAGACATGCGCGAGTGGGACGCGCCGGAGCAGGCAGACGTCCTGGTCAGGTGGGCGGGGTGGGCGGGGTGGGGCAGGGCAGGGTGGGCGGAGCGGGCGGGGTGGGGCAGGGTGGGGCGGTGCAGGGGGCGGGTGGAAGCAGAAGGGTTTCAGGTATGCCGCATAATATGCCTGTGCTCCTGTGCGCCTGGGGCACAGCACTTGTCCATGCGCCCACCCTCGACGTACGTCCCACCCCCACCGCCCACCCACCCTTCCGCCCTTGCAGCGAGCTGCTTGGGAGCTTTGGAGACAACGAGCTGTCGCCAGAGTGCCTGGACGGGGCGCAGCGCTTTCTGAAGCCGGACGGCGTCTCCATCCCTCAGGTGCTTGTTCGCCACGGACAAGGGTCGGGTCGGGGGAGTGCGAGAGGGGGTTGAGGCAGGGAGGTGGAGCGCGGCTTCAGGCAGAAAAGAAGGCTTCCACCCGCCCACCCTCGTACCCCACCCACCCACCTATCCACCTGCAGGCCTACACCTCACAGCTGCAGCCCATCACCTCGCACAAGCTGTGGAACGACGTGCGGGTGCGTCCCTGGGCAGGGCGCAGGGGCTGCCGCCTGCCTGCCCGCTGCCTGCCTGCCTGCCCGCCCGCCCGCCCTGCCCCCTCCTGCACTTGCCCATCAACTGCCTTTTCAACCATGTGGACAGGCTTATGACGATCTCGAACACTTTGAGACGGCCTACGTGGTCAAGCTGTTCAAGTTCTGCCCGCTGGCGCCCACGCAGGCACGCACCGGGGTGGGGGTGGCGGCGCCGGGGAGGGGGCAGCAATCGGTGCGGATCCTCACTCGCCTGCCTGTGGATCTTCACTCGTCTGCCTTGCCTGCTGTGATCTGCTGACGGTGTGCATGTCACCACACCTCAACCCTGCCTCGCAGGATGTGTTCACCTTTGAGCACCCCAACCGTGCCCACGTCATCGACAACACCCGTTCCGTCAAGCTCAGCTTCGAGTGCACGCCACCCGGCGGCACAGGTGTGCGGGCAGTGCTGCCGGTGCTGCTGCCGCCGCCGCCTGCTGCGGCTGTTGAGGCTGCTGCTGCTTCCACCATTGTTGCCGCTGCCACTGCCACAGGTGCCCAGCGCCCGCCCCGCGCCCCCCCCCCCCCCCCCCCCCGGTGCTCCCGTGCAGTGTGCCATGGCTTTGCTGGCTACTTCGACGCCAAGCTGTACAACGACGTCCACCTGTCCATCCACCCGCCCACCCACACGCCCAACATGTTTTCCTGGTTCCCCATCTACTTCCCGCTGCGCGAACCGTTCTACGTGCCGCAAGGTCCGTGGGCATTCGTGGGTGGGCCGGCACATGTGCACTGTAGTGTTTACAAGTGTGCGCAGTGCGCGCTGCACCCAGCACCCGCACATCACAGAGCGTCACATCGCCTCCCTGCTCCCTTTTCTTGTCCGCACCAGGCGCGCGCATGGACGTGGCCATGTGGCGCTGCGCCGGCAAGCACAAGGTGTGGTACGAGTGGGCGGTGACCGCGCCGCACGGCGCCGCCACGCCCATCCACAACCCAGGCGGCCGCAGCTACTACGTGGGCCTGTGAGGGGGGCCTGCAAGGCGGCCTGGTGTGCCTGCCTGCTCGGCTGTTTGGCTGCTCGCACCCGTGTGTGAACGCCGCGCGCCTGGTGCCTGTGTGCCTGTCGTGCTGCCGGCCTGCGCACAGCCTCTACTTCTTCTTCTTCTGTGACCTCTGGCCTGCCCGCCTTGAAAGCAACGTGGCCTGGAACTTTGCAGCGGTCGCCATGGCTTCATGTCATGCACACATGCGAGCGGGTGCTAGGTGCTGAGGGACCGCCAGCGGCGCTCCAAGGGCACCGCGTTGAGCTGCTGTCAGCCAGCATCGTGACTGCACTGCTGGCATGCTTCCCTTGCCAGTGACTGAGACTGAGAGGGTTGCAGAGCATTACGGCACTACACGTGCCGGCGGTGTCGAGCACCGCTGCTCAGACGAGGGGCACTGGCAGGCAAGGCAGCGGGCGGGCGCGCATGTGGGGCCCCATCGGCCCCGCGGCGAGGTGCAGTGCCCTAGGCAAGAAGGGGTGTGGGTATGAGGAGGGTGACAGGGGGGTTCCCTATGCACCGTGCTGGGCGCATGTTGATACACTGGCAGTGCCGCCTGGGTGCAGAGGGCACAGGGGGTCACATGCCGGAGCAGACGCAGCTGCTGGCTGAGGGGGAGGGGGGGCCGCGCGCGAGGCCTGCAGAGAAACGTATGTTGGTGCGAGGGCGTGCATTGCAGTGACATTGGGGGATCTACAGATGGTACAGGACCCAATGCCAAACACGCGGCGTAGGGCGTACAGTAATCGCGGCCAAGGAGGCGGCGGGGGGCAGCGATCGCGGCGAGAGAGCCTGGGCGCTGGCTGGGGAAGAGGGGGGAGGAGGACCGGGGGCGCAAGAGGTAAGGGAGGCGGGGAAGGGACAGGGGAGGAGAAGGGCAGGGCATGTGTTGGTGTCTGTGTATCAACGCAAGGCGTGGGCCTGCTGCGTGGGGTCGTGCGGAATGGTCAGATGGATTCGGAAAGTGCGGGTGCGAAACAACGGAGAGTGGGCTGGGGGTGGAAGTGCAGAGGGAGCGCGCGCATGCCCCAGCGCCGGCGCACTGACTAACATGTCAACTGAGGGTGCGCCGGGCGAGGGCGCATGCACGCTGGACGCCAGCAGGGCCTGGTATGGTGTGGGGCGCTGCCTACAGGCAAACTAGGCTGAGGCTTGCAACGCTGGTTTGCATCAGGCCGGGGCACCACAGTAGGTGCCCGGCGGCCGCAGCAGCTAATTATCGTCACAGCGTACCGCTGGCACGCTACAGGTGATCTCAGCGACGGCGGCCGTTGTAGTAGCCGCGGCGCCTCGTGCTGCCGCTGTCGGCGCCTGGGCTGCCAGAGACGTAGGTGGTTGAGGCCAGGTGCTCGCGCATCACCGACGCGTTCTCAAGCTCGACAAACCTGGGAGGAAAGGGCGCGGTGACGGCAGCGAGTTGGTGGGCATGCAGGCGACGGGCAGATGGGTAGGCGCGGCCTGCGCCAATTTGCACCCAAACCGTGGAATGCGCAACCTCGCCTCAGCACTTCTCCCGCCACCCGCGGCGGCTCCCTGCTGCAGCACTGCACTGTCGCATCACTGCGACACAAAGCCCGCCGCCTCGAGACCCGCTCGCTGCTCTCACTTGGGGAACTTGGTGAGGGAGGAGGCCATGTCGCCCCGGATTTGTATGATGCGGTGCGCCAGGTTGGCGGGGTCGATGGTGTGGTCGGTGGCGGTCGAGGCGTCGTGCACCACCGTGCTGGGCTGCTTGAACAGGCCCACCAGGAACTGTGCAGGGGTGGGTGCGCGGGGTGTGGCAGGTGAGGTCGAGGTGCTGGGGAAGGTGGAGGGCGGTGGGCAAGGCAAGGCGCCGACGAGGCTGCACACACGACTGCCTCCCCAGCCCCGACCCTGCCCCAGGCGCACCTTGTTGCTGCCAGAGGGCGGGTTCTCGCTGCAGTAGTTCGTCAGCCACTGCGCCTTGAACAGGTCCAGCTCCTGCAGGGAAGGTGGAAAGAAGGAGAAAGGAGGAGAAGGTCGAAGAAGGAAGGTCAGGACAAAGAGGTGGCGGCCCAACCAGGCTGCAGGCCCTGGCGGTCGTTCCCCCCCGCACACGTGCCCAACCCGGCAGCCACCTGCACCCTCGCCCCACCTGCAGCTGCAGCAGCAGGCGCTGCGTCGCCTTTGCTGTCATGACCTTCAATACAAGCGCCAATGTCTCGCTGTCAAACTGGGAGCGCTCCCAATCGTCGGGGTCGTGCTCATCATAGTTGCTACGGTCGGCCCTGAACACGGGTGCGGCGAAGCAAGGGGCCGAGTCGTTAAGGCGCTGGATTTCGAGCTGACAGTTTGCTGCGATAGCAGGCGCAAGCGGCGGCAGAGTTGGCGGCGGCGGCGGCAGGCTGGCAGTGCTGCTGTGCCGGTGCCAAACCCAGCTGCTTTCCGCCTCTAACACACCACTCACCACTTGTTGAGCTCGTTCCTGTGGCAGAGGAAAGGGGAGGCAGGCAGGCAGGTGCGGTCGTGTGCGGTCAGGGAGGGCAAGGGCAGTGCCGGCGGAGGCGGGAGCGCCGCGCCGGCGGCGCCAACGCAGGGGCGGCCCGGCTGTCTCCGGTTCCACGTCTCGCACTACACACGCGTGGCCTTTATCAGCTAGCTCACCGAGCCAGCACACAGCGGAAGCCGCGGCGGTGCGAGTCGCCGTAAGCACCTACGCCCGCTCGGCTGCTCAGGCTACGCGCAAGGGGGATCACGGGCGGGCCGGAGGAGCGCGGAGGCGCCGGGCGGGCGCCAGTCGTGCAGGGACGTCTCTGCAGCGCGCTCATGGCTAACCTTAGCAGGAAACGATCAGAGGGCGACGGGGAGAGTTGGGTGCTGGCAGCGCGCAACCAAAGACGCCGTGTGGGCACTGGCCCGCGCGTTCAAGGAAGGCGGCCTCCAACGCGGCCTCCAACAGGCCAGTCCAAATCTCCTCGCCGCCTCGGACGCCCTCAATTCGTCTCCTTGCATCGTTCTCTCGGGCCTCCGGGGCTCCGTGCGGCCCGCCGCAGTTTTCGCCCAAACTACTTGGCGCCCGCGCCTCGCCTGAGCGCACCCTCACCTGCTGTGCTTGGCGGGCCTCGCACCGATGGCGGCAGACGCGCGGGACGATGGCGACGACACGCCCCGCAGCCCCACGCCGCCGACGCCGAGCACTGTCCGTCGCGTCGGCGGCGGATACGAGTGGACTCGCAGCGAACGCTACACCGAGGCCATGACTGCTGCAGCCGCCTACAACTGCTACCGCGCGTTGCCTTGCGACGGCGCAGCGCTGACGGCCACCGACGTAGCCCTGCTGGCCGAGATTCTCAAGGCGGCGGAGGCCGAGCTGGACGCAGGCGGCAGCGGCGGTGCGCCAGCGCAGCAGGCGAGTGCGCGCAGGGTGGCAGGCCTTGCTGCGAGTGAGGCAGCCCCTCAGCGATGTTTAGTGCAAGCGGTGCTGTCGCAAAGTGGTCTTCTTGCCAGTGAAAGCACGTGAAGAGGCACCCCGCCTCCTCTCCCGGCGCCCACCAACGCGCTGTCCCCTCCCCTCCCGGCCTCCTGCCCCAGGCCACCCTCTCCCAGGTGCTGCGCGCTCACCAACGCGTGCTGCGTGGCGCAGGGCTGGACCCAGAGGTCGACGCGCGCTACTACCGCACGCTGCTCCGCCTCAGCCTCGACCGCGCAGAGCCCAACTGGTGGGGCCGCCTGTACAGGGAGATCAGCGCCGACGCCAGGTGGGTGCTGCCGCAACGATGCTTGCTGTGGAGGAAAACGTATCGGCTGGCTCTTGGTGGGTGAGATCCATGCGCAGCGGCGGCTGGAAGCTGGAGTGGCAGCGGGCTGCCATGCATTTAACGAGGTGGGGTCCTCTCCTCTGCATCATGCATCCTTTCTTCTTGTTCTACCCTGCTCTCCAGGCGCCACGACATGCCGCCAGAGCAGCAGCAGATGCTGATGAACGTGCTGCTCAGCTGCCGCGTGGGCGGCCCGTTGCCAGAGCTGCCGGCGCCGGCACCAGCTGAGCCGGGCGCTGCCGAGTGCTGCGGCGTGCCGGCGGCGCAGCCAGAGTGGGCGACGACGGTGGTGCAGGCCAGCCGGCCAGCAAGCCCCGTGCAGCAGCCCGGCAGCGGCGATGTTGGCTGGGACCTAGCAGACGCTGCCAGCGAAGCCTCTCTGCCCTTGCCACCTGGCACAGCCGTCGATCCGCTGCAGGCCCTGCGGGCGCGCCGGCTGGAGGTGAGGGTGTGTTGCGGGCTTGAATGCTTGAATACTGTCCACATGCGCGTCGCCTGGATTGATCTCAAGCCTCCTCCACCACCTCCCCAACTCCCTTCTTCCAGGCCGCAGTGGTGGCCTGGCAGCAGCATGCAGCAGCAGCAGCAGCACCCGCCCCACAGTCCCTGCAGCATGGCGTGGGCAAGGCGCTGCCCGCGGTGGAGGACGTTCAGCAGACGGTGGAGGATGCTGTGTGCGGCTGGACAGAGGCAGCGGCGCGGGCTCAGCGCCCTGGGTCCGGAACAGCACAGCCCTGGGCGCTGCGCGTCACACTACCCTCGCCGGCAGCGGCGGCACGACAGCAGCGCCAGCGGTCCCTGCAGCCAGCTGTACCTGCCGGCAGGGGCGCCCCGCCAGCGTTCGCTGGCTGGATCAGCCCTGGCAAGGGCTGCGTTGCTCACAGCCTGCCAGCGCATCCTGCGTGGCAGCAGGAGCAGCAGCAGGCTTGCGCTGAGGGCGCGCCCTCGCCCAGCAAGTTCCCTCCCATCCACTACTCCCCGCTGGCGCAGCCTGCCACGAGCCCAGGTACGTGGCAACATCATGCCATGGTAGTGTTGGCCTGGCAAAGGTGGTCTGCTGGCGTGTGCTGCCCTGCACGTGTGAGACGAGAGCCGCTGGTCATTGTCAGTCTACCTCGCCATCTCTCTCAACCCCTGCTCCTCACACCCTGCAGGTCTGTACGCTACGCTGCAAGACATGCCAGCGTGGACCAGCGGCTGGCCAGAGAGCCCCCGCATCCTGGCACGCCCCTCACCCTGCGCTCCCCTAGCAGCCTCGGCGGCGGCCCCTGCTGCAGCCACATCAGCAGCTGCAAGCCCGGCAGCTGCCAGCTCAACGGCCGCGCCTGAGCTCAAAATGCCTCTGATCGGCGCTGCTGCTGCCTTCGGAGCGCCGCCAGCTGCCCCCGAGGAGCAGACAGAGCTGCTCGCTGAGTGCTGGTGCGCTTGGCAGGAGCTGACAGCTGGCGCGCGAGCGGTGCAGCGCGTGACAGAGCTGCGCGGCACAGCACGAGCAGAGGAGTTCCGTGAGGCGCAGCTGCTGCGCCAGCAGTTCCGCACGTGGCACGGCCACAAGCAGGCAGTGGTGGCGGCGGTGCTGGGCAGGATGGGCAGCGCGAGGCGGCGCCACGCGCTGCTGAAGTGGCGCGCCGTCACGCGCGAGGCTGCCGAGCTCGGCCGCCGTGCCTGCCTGCACTATGCAGGCAACAGTATGCGGGCTGCGCTCAAGGTGGGTTGCAGGCGTGGGATGTACTCATACCTTCAGATCGCAAGCCTGGCCCTTCATGGCCCTGCAGCTGATCCTCCATCCTGGTGCTCCACCCATCGGCCTGCAGTCTTGGCGGCTTGCAACAGCAGCCCGGTGCGCCAAGGCGCAGCGCTGCCAGGCGGCGCTGGCACACTGGCAGGGCCACACAGCGGGTGGCGTGTTTGCTGTGTGGCGTGGCGCGGCGCGTGCAGAGACAGGACGCCTGGCTCTGGCGGCGGCGCACCACGGCCAACGCTGCAGGTCGGGGGGGGGGGGGGGGGGGGGCACGAGGCCATGCATCAGGGCTTTGCTTCTGTCTTTCTGTAACCTGACCTCTCTTGCCCCTCCCCGCCCTGCAGGTTGGCACACCTGCGAGCCTGGCGTGGCGCTGCACAGCGTCAACTCTTCAGCAGGGACAAGATGCAGCGCTGCCTGGCTCGCATCATGCACCGTCAGGCTGTGAAGGTGAGGGGATGGGAGCTGAGTGCTGGGGCCGCCATGTGCCACTGCTTTCGAGCGGCTGGGTATTGGCAACGAGGGGCAGTGCCCGGCACCGCCAACTGGCGTGCAATCCCGGCCATTCTTCTGCCCCTGTCTGGTTTCCCATCTGCAGTGCTTGGCACAGTGGCAAGAGATGACCCGCAAGCGGACTGTGGCCCGCCGTTGCGCGGCCCACCTCGCACAGCGCAACCTGGCTGCAGCTCTGGCCGCCTGGAGGGCGCGAGCGGCAGAGCGTGTTGCCGGCCAGGAGCGGGCAGTCGCCTGCCTGCAGCGCATGCACCGCTGGCGCCTGGAGGCGGCTTTTCAGCACTGGCGCTGGCGCGTCAGCGACTGGGCCGTCACGCGGGCCAAGCTGGAGCGCTGCATGGGCGTCCTGAGGTGCGTCTCTGCTGCCAAGGGCCAACGATTGTTAGAGCAGGACGCACTGGAGCTTGGAAGGAGCTGCTTTGTGGTGCCCGCTGCCTGCTCCTTTCTGACAGCAGCATTACTGCACCCCCGCTACCCCTTGCAGGCATGGTGGGCTGGGACGTGCGTGGCGTGCCTGGCAGGATGCTGTCGCCTTGCGTCGCGCCAAAGCCACACGCCTGGGCGTGGCGGTGCAGCACTGGCAAGTGGCCCGCACTGCTGCAGCCTGGGCCACCTGGAGGCAGGCGGCTGCCAGGTCGGCGCTGCTGCGGGAGCGTGCCGGCTGGGTGCTGGCCCGCTGGCAGCACACCACGCTGGCCTCTGCATTCCGAGGTGGGTGGGTTCAAGGTGGGGAAGAGGGAGCGAGAGTGAGTACTCACTGTTGCAAGCGGCAGGGGGTGCTTGCAGAGGCGGGGTGTCGAGCAGAACATAAATTGTGCACTGAACTGGACAACCTCTGCCATTCAACACATTTGCAGGCTGGCAAGCGGCTTATGCCGCACAGGTCGAGAAGCAGCGGGTGCTGCGCACCTGTGTGGGGTACCTGCAACAGGGCGCTGCCGCGCGGGCGCTGCAGCACTGGCGCGCCGCGGTGGTCCGACGCGGCGAGCTGCGCAGCACAGCAGAGCGCTGCCTGCTGCGGCTAGGCCATCTGGCGACAGCGCGTGCCTGGCAGAAGTGGCGGGCATACGTGGAGCACAAGGCAGCACGCCGTGCTGTTGTTGACAGCTTCCAGCCGCAGCGCAACGCCCGCCTGCTGCGTCAGTGCCTGGCAGCCTGGGCGGCAGCGGCAGCAGAGGAGGGCCGCATGCGGAGCATCATGGCGCGCCTGTCGAGCGGGGCGGCGGCACGCGCGCTGCAGCACTGGCGCGCTGCGGTGCAGAGGCGTTGCGAGCTGCGGGGCCTGATGCACCAGGCGGCAGGGCGCATTGCGAACGCATGCGTCGGGCGCGCGCTGGCCAGCTGGTGCAGCTGGACGGAGGAGCGGCGCAGCAAGGCTGCCCGCCTGAAGGTTGCTGTTACGGCGTGGCGCTCGGCACGGCTGCGGGGTGCTTTCACCATGTGGCACGCCCGGGTGGAACGTAAGCAGCAGCAGCTGGCGCAGCTGCGGCATGCTGTGACGGCGCTGATGCACTGCCGCACGCGCGCCTCATGGGCAGGGTGGCAGGAGTTTGTGGCGCACCGGCGAGCAGCTTCTGAGCAGCTGCGTCGTGCGGTGCAGGCTTGGATGCGCTGCCGCCTGCGCTCTGCCTGGGCGGCCTGGGCTGCAAACACGGAGCGGCAGCGTGGCCAGAAGGGACTGCTGGCTGCCGCAGTCGCCCGGGTGCTCAACCTGCGGGTGGCGGCGGCGCTCAGCGGGTGGCGCGAGCATGCAGCGACCAGGCAAGATGGGCTGGGATGATGGCGTCTGGGCGTGTTTGGGCTTGGCCGCTTGCAAAGCTTCTGCTGGACGTTGAACTCTGCTGATATGCCTTACAACCTTGTGCCCCTGATCCCTATCTTCTCTCCCTCCCTGCTTGCAGCCGCGCACAAAGGCAGAGCCTGGCCAGAGCCGTCTCCTTCTTCACCAACCGCACCCTGGCGGCTGGCTTTGCCACCTGGCGCGCTGCTGTCTCCCGCAAAGCAGCCAACCGCGAGCGCCTGGCAGCCTGCGTGTCCAAGCTGCAGCAGCGCACGCTGTGGTCGGCCTGGTCGGCGTGGACAGCAGCAGTGGAGGAGCGCCGCGGGCAGCGTGCGCAGCTGGCTCGAGTGGTGGTCCACTGGCAGCGCGCTGCACTGGCACGAGCCTGGCAGGTGAGGAAGGGGGTGGGGGCCAGGGAAGCCTCGAGAAGTTTTTCGGGAGTAGAGGATCAGGCAGACCAACCTGCAGAGGATACAATCGTCGCTATAATCACGCCACACTCGATGCCGACACCTGCCCTTCCCGCCACCTCACCCCTCCTCACCCCAGGGCTGGCGCATGGGCGCTGCTGACCAGCAAGCCCGCGTGGCCAAACTGATGGCGGCAGCCAAGCGCTGGCACCAGCCGCTGCTGGCCGAGGCATTCGCCGAGTGGACAGCCCAGGCACGCGAGCAGCGTGCACTGTCTGGCGCGCTGCAGGCGGCGGTGGCGCACTGGATGCACGCGGCTCTGGGGTCTGCCTTCAACACCTGGCGCTACCAGGCAAGTCGAGGGGTGGTTGCTGGGCTCGGTGCTAGCATTTTGAGCACGGCGGGGGCAGTTGAGCAAGAGCGCTTGTGACCTTTGCTCTGCTCGCATCTCTTTTGCGCCCCTGCAGGCGTGGAAGGCGAGGGCGGTGCGCAAGGCGGCGCGCTTCCTCACCAACCAGACCACGGTGAAGGCCTTTCAGGCACGGTGGGGGACACAAAGCAGGCTGAGCATGCATCGATATCTCTGCATTGCTGCGCGCTGCCTGGGCTGCACTGCTGGTAGATGCCACCCTCTCTGCTCCACCCTCTCTGCCCCACCCTGTCAAGCCCTTGCTTCCTGCAGAGCTGGCGCGCGCACTGCACCCGCCGCCATGAGCTTGCAAGCCGGCTGGAGAGCGCAGTGGCCAGGTGGCGCAATGGGCTCACTGCTGGCGCCTTCTCTAGTGAGACCAGTGGGTTGCTTCTGAGGTGAGGGAAGCTGCTGGCTTGCGCTCACCTTGAATCGCTCAATCGCTCATTGTCCTCCACTGTTCACCATTCTCAATGACAGCCTGGCGTGACGCCGCACAGCGTCGGCGCTACCAGCGCTCGGTGGTGGGCGCCGCCGCAGCACGGCTGTCGAAGCGTGAGCTGTCGCTGGCATTCAGCCGCTGGCGAGAGTGGTCAGAGGAGCGGCGGCACGTGGCACGTGGCTTGGCGCTGGCGGTGCACAGGTGGCAGCAGGCAACGCTGCATGCGGCCTGGGACTCGTGGCAGCAGTTTGCGGTTCTGCGCCGTGCCAAGCGGGAGCAGCTGGCAGCGGCGGTGCGGCTGTGGCAGGGCGCTGCGCTGCGTGCCGCTTGGGCAGCCTGGCGTGAGGGCTGTGCCCACCAGCAGGACAGGCGGCAGCGCCTGCAGGCAGCGGTGCGCCTGTGGCAGAGCCGGCGACTGCATGCCGCCTGGCAGAGCTGGGTGGCCCGCTGTGCCTTCCGTCGGCATGCACGATCGGTGGTGGCTCGCCTCTCACAGCGCCAGCTGGCCAAGGTGAGCGCGCCAACGCTGTTCAGTGGTGGATGCGCACAGCTACATTGTTGCGTCTGCCCTGCGCAAGCCCTGCCAACGCAGCTGCCTGAAATTCACTGCTAACCGTTACATTCGCGTTGACCTTTTGCCAGGCACTCGCTTCGTGGAGAGACGCTGCAGCACGCCGTGCGCAGCTTGCCGCCACGCTTGCCGGCGCCCTGCAGCGGTGGCAGCAGACAGCCCTGTCCTCTGCGTTCCAAGGTGTGCGGGGACAAAGAAGTTGGGAAGTATTGAGACTTCGCTTGGTCGCTTGGTCAGACGAATGTGCAGCTACTCAGTCCATGGAAAGCCATTCATTCAGCTGTTCTCGTTCTCCACGCCCGATGCCCTGCCCCACCTACAGCCTGGCGCGCTGCCCTGGTGGCCTGCCGCTTGCAAGCCCAACAGCTGGAGCTGGCAGTGGGCCGCTGGATGCACGCAACCCTGTCGAGCGCCTTCCAGCGCTGGCGAGACTCTGTGGCAGAGCAGCAGGGGCAGCGCCGCGCGCTGGCTCGCTTCACGCATGCGACGCTGTCCAAGGCGTGGGTCACGTGGCGTGGGTATGCCGAGGAGCGACGCGGTCGGCAGGCCAAGCTGCAGGCGGCCGTGGAATGGTGGCTGCGCGGCACGCTGACGGCCGCATTTGAGCAGGTAGGTCGAGGTCGTTGTGGAAGAGGAGTTGCGTGCTGAGGCTGATTGGTGCAGCGCAAAGCAAGCAGAGGCAGCTGTCACAGTGCCCCCGCTTCTCCCTCTCCTTCGATCCTGCAGTGGCGCAGCGTGGCAGGCCACAAGGGGGCGCAGCGCGGCAAGGTGGCTGCCTGCCTGGGCAAGCTGATGCACCGGCAGCAGCTGGCGGCGCTCAACCAGTGGCATGCTTACGTGGACACCAGGTGTGCTGCAGAGGGGGAGGGGACAGGGAAGGGGAGGGAAGGGCCTGGTGCATGCCTGTGCTAGGGCTTGCACAGCTTGCATTTTTACGAACACGTGCTCACATCACGTGCCTTCATGCGGTGATGGTGAATCGACCTCCTTCCTGTCATCCTTCGCCCTGCAGGCGTGCCAAGCACCAGGCGGACGCCCACCATGAGCGCTACCTGCTTGCTGTCGGGGTGGCAGCCTTCCGGCGGCCGCTGGATCTGCGCCCCATTGCTCAAGCCTGCCTGGCCCGTTTAATGCATCGGCAGCTCAGCGTCGCCTTCCAGGCATGGCGGCAGCACCTGGCAGCCAGCAACAAGCAAGCGGAGCACGCGGGCCAGCTGGGGCTGCGAGTGGTGCTGCGCCTGCAAAACCAGCTGGCGGCAGCGGCGCTGGCCAGCTGGCGAGCGCACGCGCAGCGCAACAGCCGCCTCCGCACCGTCCTGTGCCGCATCCAGCACCGCGAGCTGGCAGCGGCGCTTGCCAGCTGGCGCGACCATGCCACGCGCATGCGGCGTGCGCGCACGCTCATGCAGCGCTCCCTCATGGGCACCGCGCAGTGGGCACTGACAGCCTGGCGCGAAGCCGCTGCCGCAGCGGCGGAGCAGCGCTGGGCGCTGGAGACGGTGGCAGTGGCCGATGCCCGTGGCTGCACCACCCCCAAGCGCATGCTGTTTGCGCTGCGGGGCCAGGCGGAGCTTGCGCTGGAGGCTCACGTCTTCGGCGAGTGGCGGGCGGCGACGGCAGCCCAGCGCCACCTGCGCTCCCAGGTGCTGCGTGCCTACAAGCACCTCTACTTCTCGCTGGCGCGCAGCTGCTTTGAAGTGCTTCGGTGAGGAGGCAGGGGGCAGGTTGAAGAGGCATGGGGAGTGGGCTGAAGGTTGACTGAAGCGCACATGGGCGAAGGGCAATGCACGTGTCCTTCCTGCCTGCTGCCACGAATACCGTCGTACCTTTTTCCTCCTTCCCCGCTCCCTCCACCCACCGCAGGCACCATGCCGCCAACCAGCGGCGCGTGCGCACCGCCGCTGCCGCCTTCATCTTCAGCTGCCAGCGCCGCGCCTGGCTGTCATGGCGCGCCCACATGCAGCGCAGTGCTACCGAGGCAGACCAGCTGCAGCGTGCCGTCAACCTGTGGGCAGGCAACACCCTCGCGCAGGCTTGGCACCGCTGGCGCGCCTGGGCGGCAGTGGCCAAGCAGCACCGCGCCGTCAGCGGCGCCGTTGCGCAGCACCACCGCACCCAGCTGCAGCACCTCGCCCTGCTGGCGCTGTGGCACAACGTGGCAGAGCGGCGAACAGAACGAGAGCTCGAGTACCGTACTGTTGGCCACATGAATGGTTTCAGGTTGGATGTTTGAGCAAGGGCGGGGCTGGTGAACTGGTTGGGTGTTGTTTCAGCTCTGTTCCTATTTAAGGCTATCCTGCTTGCCCTCCGAAGAAGGGCTTCAATGATCCCTTGCCCACCACCGGCCCCCTCTTTCTCTCTGCAGGTTGGCCATGCTTTTCTCTGTTTGGCGCTCCACCGCGGCGCGCCAGGCTCGTCTGCGCTGGGCAGCATCCCAGCTGCTGGCCCGCACCACAGGTGGCCGGCTGCAGCGCCCGCTGATGATGTGGCGCTGGTGGACAGCTCGCCAGCACTACCTGCGTCAGCTTGCCGACAGTCTGTGCCTGCAGCGCCGGCAGCGCTACCTGCTGGCGTGGCGCGAGGCTGCACACACGGCAGCTTACGTGCGCAGCCTGGCCAACCTGGCTGCCAACAGGCATATGGTCAGGACCACGCAGAAGGTGTTTGAGGCCTGGCGGCAGGCAGCACCGCTGCAGAGGCGCCGTCGGCAGGTACTGGCGGTGGCGGTGGCCCGCCTGCAGAGCCGCAGCCAGAGCGCTGCCTGGAATGCATGGCGCGGCTGGTTTGAGGCCCGGCGTGCGCTGCGCAGCCGCACGCACGCTGTGCTGCAGTGCATGCAGCACGCCAAGCAGGCAGCCGCGTTTTCAGCCTGGCGAGAGGCGGCGGCAGAACTCGTCGCGGTGCGGGCACTGGCGATGCGGGCGGCAGGTCACTTCATGGCCAGCGTGCAGCGGCGTGCATTTGATACGTGGCGCAGCAACGCTGCCGAGGAGCGGGCAGAGACAGCAGCATACAAGAAGCGTGCCTTCCTGCTGCAGCTCAAGGTGGGGGGTTGGCTCAGGTGGAGCAGGCGTGTGATGTGAGGCTCAACATGCGTTGAGAGGCAACTGGCTTGTGTCGCACCAACTGCTTACTTTGTGATCTCAGTCTCTTTCATCCATCATTCCTCCCCGATGATCAGACGTTTGTCGGTTGGGAGGAAGCGGTGCAGCAGCGCAAATCCCTGCAAGCCAAGTGCCGCGTGGTGGTGCTGCAGATGGGACAGCGCTGCCTGGCTGCTGCCTTCCGGGGCTGGCAGGCACGGGCGGCCGAGGGTGCAGAGCTGCGCCGTCGTGCTGGGCTGCTGGTGGGCAGCCTGCGTCAGCGCTCGGCACGAGCGGCGTTCAACGCCTGGTGCGACCACGTGCGGCGCAAGCGCGCCGCTGCAACGCGGGTGCAGCAAGCGTTGGGCGGCCGAGTGCAGCGCAGCCTGGCGGCCTGCCTGGCAGGGTGGCACGTCGCGGCAGCGGAGAGCCGCCGGCGTGACGCACTCTTGCGGCAGGCGGTTGGGCGCCTGACGCAGCAGCAGCTCAGCAGGTCCTTTGCGGAGTGGCGCCAAAATGCGAGCATCAAACAGCGCAACCGCCAGCTGGCGGCCAGTGCGGTGCAGCGCCTGGGCGGTCGCCGTCTTGCAGACAGCTTCAACTGCTGGAGGGGGTGGGCAGCGGAGCGGCGCCGCCTGGCAGGAGTTGAGGGCGACGCCGTGGCAGCGCTGCACCGCCGGCAGCTGGCTGGAGGCTTTGCTGCCTGGAGGGCGCTGGCGCACAAGCGGGCGGTGGCCATGCGCTGCCTGGCCGCCATCAAGCTGCTCCTGCTGCACCAAGGTGGGGCTTGAGCCTGCCGGGTTTGCTGTCAACGGTTGAGGTACGCGAGCTGAGGTGTGTCGCACAGTGCCACAGGGTCCTAGGTATAGTACCCACCTTCTCCTGGACTCCTCCCTCCCTCTTCCCAGCCTTCTCCACCTGGCAGCAAGCAGCTGAGGACAGCCGCGCAGCGGCGGCAGCTGCAGCCCTGGCAGCTGCGGCCCTGCAGCGCGTGTTTTGCCGCTGGCATGCGGCTACCGCGCTGGCGCAGCAGAAGCAGCAGCGCGTGGCAAAGGCTGCTGCCTGGGCGTTTGGCAACAACCTGCAGAAGGCATGGCGGGCTTGGGCAGCGCACCACGCCGTGCAGCGCAAGAAGCATGCGGCACAGGCTCTGTTCCAGGGCGGCATGCTGCGCCGCTGCCTGGTGGCGTGGCGGGAGCTTGTGGTCCGCCGGCAGCGCCTGGCAGTGAAGGAGGAGCACCTGCAGGCTGCTGGAGCCCGCCGCCGGCTGGCAGCAGCACTGCTGCAGTGGCACCACTATGCGCGTGCCCGCCGCTTTGTCCGCCGCCTCTACACCGCTCGCGCGTTCGCCCAGTGGGCTGCCAACACTGCCGAAATGCAGGCAAGTGGTGGGGTTGAGGGGCTAGGGAGCTGCTGCTTGTTGCCTGCTGCTGGCTGCCGGTGTGCTCGATTGCTGCATCTTCCCTCCTCCCGCCCTGCCTCCTCACCTTCCATCACCTCCTTCCCTGCCATCTCCTCTCTCCCCTGCCCTGCAGGGCAAGCGTAAGACGCTGCGCCGCGCGGTCAACTGCCTGACCCACGGCGCCCTGGCTCGCGCCTTCATTGCCTGGCGCTCCGAGGCGGCATCCATGGCCCTGAAGCGCGCCGCTTTTGCGCGCAAGCAGGCGGCGGTGCGGGAGGCTGTGGCCATTGGAGATGCCATCATCCGGCGGCGCAGGTGCGGGGGTTGACGAGAGGGGAGAGGCAGGGCGAAGTGTGGGTAGCTGCTGCTGTGCCCCTGGCCATGCTGTCCCATCACTGACTTGCCGCACTCTCCTGCTTGGCCCCATCTGCAGGCGCGAGCTGGCGGTGGCGGCCCTGAGCGCGTGGCGTGCCCACGTCCACGTGTCGCAGCATGTGCAAGAGCGCTTTGCACGCTGCCTGCGCGGCAGCATGCGCTCCGCCTTCCGGCAGTGGGTGGCCTACCACCAGGCGCAGGCGGAGAAGTTGCGCCGCATGGACCTTGCAGCGCAGCACGCCGAGGTGGCGCTGCGGCGTCGCGGGCTGGCAGCATGGGGCGATGCGCTGGCGGCAGCCGTCGAGGAGCAGGCGCCACAGGTGCAGTGTGCTGCTGACTTTGCCCGCCGCCGCCTGCTGGCTGCGGCCTGGCAGGCACTGCAGGGCTGGACGGAGCTGCAGTACCTGCGCCGGCAGAAGCTGACAGAGCTGCTTGGCGGCCTGGAGGGCAGTAGCAACCGGCGTGCTGTGGTGTCGCGCGCCTGGCACCGTTGGCGCGGCGCTGTCGTGCGGGTGCAACAGCGCAACGGGCGTGCACAAGAGCTGGCTGCCCGTCGGGAGATGGTGCTGCTGCAGGCGAGGGCAGGGCAGGGCAGGGCAGGGCAGGGCAACTGTGCCTGCCGACCTCCCCGACACAGACGCCCACCACCTCCACCGTATCACAGCCTTTACGTGCACCCTTCGCTCTTGTTGCTCGTCTTTCTGCGCTTCCCCCTCACCCAACCACTCTGCGTCACTTCACCTTCCACCCTTTCAGGAGGCGTTCGATCTGTGGGCATCCTATGCCCGTGCCATGCGCGCCGACCCCGACCCCGACTCGCCCTTTGCCTCTCCCCGCCCCGAGGGCGCCGACGGCAAACTGATCTGGGAACTGGCAAGCCTGGTGGCGGGCCCGGGCGGCGGCAGCACCACGGCCAGCAGTGCCAGCGGGGGCAACGGCGGCAGCACTGCTGCCAGCAGGGGCATCGCCGACAGCAACGGCAGCGTGGTGGTGCAGCCCACGGCGGTGGTGCCGGAGGTGCCACCGCCGGCGCCGTCAGAGAGTTCCAGCAGCACCGCTGCTGCGCCGGCAGGCAGACGCTGGCGGCTGCGCGGCTTGGCCAAGAACCTGTTTGGATCTGTGCCCAAGTAGGGCTTCCCGCTTGTAGGGCAGGCTTGTCCGTTTGGCTTGCACGCAAGCAGCACGGCGCGCAGCGGTAGCCGCAGGGTAGCATTGGCCAGCTGGCTGGGGTAACTTGACTGGACATATAGAATGACACAGAACACCCAAACCGCCTGACTGACATTACTCAACTGACACGACGGATCAAACAGGGGCTTTTGTGACTGACTGCAACATACAAAACAGGAGCGGACAGAATTCAACAAACAAAGCAGGAAGCCGTTAGGAACAGCGGCAAACAATGCAGGGCACCAGTGGTGGTGAAGCAGGGGGAAACAGCAGCAAAAGCAGCACCAGCGGTTTAGGGTGTGGTGGTGGTGGGTGGGGTGGGGTGGTGGGTGGGTTGGGGGGGGTGGGGGGGTGGGGGGGGTGATGGTGGTGGTGTGCGTGCGTGCGTGCGTGCGTGCGTGCGTGCGTGCGTGCGTGCGTGCGTGCGTGCGTGCGTGCGTGCGTGCGTGCGTGCGTGCGTGCGTGCGTGCGTGCGTGCGTGCGTGCGTGCGTGCGTGCGTGCGTGCGTGCGTGCGTGCGTGCGTGCGTGCGTGCGTGCGTGCGTGCGTGTGTGTGTGTGTGTGGGGGGGGGGGTGGGTGGATGGGTGGGTGGGTGGGTGGGTGGGTGGGGGGGTGGGGTGGGGGGGTGGGGGTGGGGGGGGGACGCCGGCGGGGCATGGGCAGCAGGCAGTCAGCGGCAGCGCGCGAGGGACCGATGGCCAGCGTCTCATTCTGCGCGAGACGACGGCTGGCCAGATGGGCATGGACGACTATACACAAAGTGCCTGACTCACATGTCATCCACTGAACGAAATGGGGGTGTTGAGACCGGAACATACAAGACAAGAGGCGCTGAAAGCAGCCATTGAACAACGCATGGGACAGAGCCGAGGGGAGCAGCAGAAACAAGATGAGACGCGGCAGCAGTCCTGAAACAGTGGGGTGGAACAGCAGCAACACAGCAGCGGCAGAGCTGGCACGAAGGGTAAAGAACCAGGGATTAAAAGCAGCAGAGGGGGGAGCAGGCCTGCAGCATCAAGAGGCATCCATGGGGGAGGGCCCGCCGCTGCCGCCGCCCACGCTGTCGTGAGCCCAGACCTTGACAGCTCCGTCGCCGTGGTGTCCCCCGCTGGCAATGAACTGCCGCCCTGCCTCCATGGCTGCATCCACCGACAGCACAATGCTGCAGTGGCCGTCGCCGGGTGCGTCGGCGGTGGGCCGCCCACGCAGCAGGCCCACAACCTGGGAAGGGAAGAAGGGGGAGTGAGCTGCTGCGGGTGCTGCGCCCGGACAGCAAACAGACGCGTCAACTGCATTGAGCCGGTTGCCAGCAGGCATTGCATGCCGTCCCGCCCCCGATTCTGCTGCCCGTCATCAGTTGCTTGTGCTGGCTGTGCACACACCTGTCCTCTGCAGTGCTGGCTGTGCACACAGTGCTGGCTGTGCACACAGCTGTCCTCTGCGGGTCATACCAGTGCACACACTTGGTGGCCCTCAATGCCGCAGAGCACCGCACCGCCTCTCCGTCCCACTCGATCGCACGTGCAGCTCCCTGTCGGCATTCATGTATTCATGTACCACACTGCAACCCACCGATCTGTTTTGCAGGTCGTACAGGTAGACGTGGTGGTCCTCGGAGCCGCAGGCAACCAGCTTGTCGCCGGTCACATTGATCACAAACGTGGCCTGGGGGAGTGGGTGGGTGGGTGGGGTGGGGTGGGGTGGGGTGGGGTGGGGTGGGGGTGGGGGGTGGGGGGGGAAGCACGCAGGCCAGGGGTCGGGGCGGGCTGACGCATGCAAGTTGCGCGAGCGCGGGTTGGCAGGGGCAGCAGCCACCAAGGGGCAGATGGCAGCGCCGAAACTGGAAACCTTTGCGCACATCAAACTCTCGAGGGATGCAGCGAGGCGTACCTGGCAGCAGCTGTGCTTGTTCACGTGCCCTTTGTACGTCTTCTTCACCTTCCGCTGGCGGTAATCCCACAGCAGCATGCGGCCGTCTAGCGTGGCTGCAGGAGCAAGGGGGGCCGGCCACCGGGCGGGATGAGGGGGACGAGGGCGGGGCCACGCTGCGGCAGGCACAAGCAACCGCTTGTACCTCGTGCCGCTCTTGCCGAGAAGCCCGCTGATGCAGCACACGCAGAAGCGTCGCGCTGCGCGGCCCGGCAGTACGCCGCGGGGCAGCCCAGCCCAGCAGCATTTCAGGCAAGCGCGGCCGCAGGGCGGCCCAGCTCAGCAGCCTGACAGACAAGCGCGCCTCAGCGGCATGACGGGCACGCGCGGCCCAGAGGCAAGTGACAACAAACAAGCGCAGTCGTCACCTGTGAGCAGGAACCTTCCGTTGGGCGTGAACCTCACAGAGGCCAGCGCCGGGTTGGCTGAGTCGGTGAGGCTGGCCTGGCAGCGCCCCGTGCCGGTGTGCCACACACGCCTGCAGCGAAGAGCACAAGAGGGCAGCTCGGGGGGTGCCAGGCATCAGGATGGGGCCGCCGGCGCAGCACGCAGGCTGCGCGCCAGCTGCATGCAGAGCACGGCGGCGCGCTGCATGCAGGCGGCACCGGCGCCGCCTCGCGCGGCACGGCGCTCCTGCCGGGCCGGTTCCTTCCCTCAGCCGCCTTGCCGCCCAGCCGCGGGTGGCTCACGTCATGCCGTCGAAGGAGCAGGAGGCGATGAGCTCCCCCAGGCCTGGCTCGCCGCTGAGGGCCACGCCCGACACCGGGTCCGAGTGGCCTGCAGCATGTTGGGCAACAAAGCAGGCACCGACGCTGTTGGATTGCTGTTGACGGTCAAAGAAGCGGAGGGCGATCAGCGGGAACGCGTCAAGCGGGGGGTGGGGTGGGCTGGGTGTGTGTGTGTGTGTGGGGGGGGGGGGGGGGGGGGGGGGGGGGGCAGCAAGTGCCTGCAGGCCCCCCCCCCGCCACACGGCCCCGTGAACCGGAACAGTGCAGCGCACAGCTTAGCTGCCGGTGAGGGCGGCCCACCTGGGATGATTTTGATGTTGCGCGCGTGCCGCACGTCCCACACTCGTATCGTCTCGTCATACCCGCCGCTGACCTGTCGCCGAGAGGGGGCAGGCACGAGGGGGCGGCTTGTCTGCAGGTGCTGCCTCGCGCACGCTGTGCACACCGCAGCTGACAACAGCCAGTGCTGCCTTGTGCACGCACCGCCTCCCAGCAGCACCCCACCCACCAGCAGGTTTGAGCCGGAGCTGAACGCGCAGCACGAGACGTAGTGCGTGTGGCCGCGCAGCACGCGCAGGCAGACGCCGCTGGCGGCATCCCACACCCGCAGCGTCGTGTCGTCTGAAGCAGTGGCAAGCAGCGCGCCGTCGGGCGACCAGGCCACATCTGAGAGCAGGGGGGAGGGGAGGGACCGCGGGTGGATGAAGAGGGCGGGCAGGGGCGGGGACGCGCGCAGGGGAGGCGGAGCGCCGGTGTTGCATTCAGTCACGAGCCGCAGCACCCGTGCAGCTGTGGCACGCACGCTTTTCCACTAGGCTACACCGGCCTCCGCTCTCTGATAGAACCCTACCTGAGATGCCCGAGGTGTGGCCGCGCAAGCGGTGCAGCTCCCGCCCGCTGTCCACATCCCAAATGGCGGCGGTGCCGTCGGTGCCGCCGCTGGCCAGGCGGAGGCCCGCGCGGTCAAAGCGCAGGCTGGTCACCGCCCCCCCGCCGTGCGCCCCGCTCATGCTGTGCAGTAGGCGGTAGCCAGGGGCGTCCCGCAGGTCGTCACGAGCCTGGTATGCGCTGGGAAGCTCCAGGGTGCCGGCGACGGGTTTTCCATCCGCTGCCGGCGCCGCCGCCGCCCCGTTTTCAGTTGGCAGCGGCGCCTGGGCAGCTGGGGCCGCCGTGCCCTGCTGCGCCATGTTCCTATGCTGCCACAAATGCAGCTGCTGGTGCTGCTTCTGCGCGCAGCTGCGGCAACGAGCAGCGATGAGAGAGTGCGGGGCTTGCCGCAACTTGCTGCTGAATTGGAGGTGTCACCGATGCGATGATCACACGCACTGAGCAGCAACTGGGCCCGATGAATGCTCAGTGGACAGTGGGCGCGTGATGTTTGTTGACTGCCTCATGTTTTCGTGTGCGCCTTCCCGTCATCCCGCCCGCTGTAGCATTTGCAGACATCCCTTTCTTGCGATCTGTTGTATCGCTATGTGTTGAGGGCAGCTCTGCATACTAGTTGCTTTCGCCTTGGCCCCATCGCTGCTCGATCGCTGCCCTGCGCGGTCATTCAAGATGCGTGCAGATTCGGAGGTGGAGGGCAGCTGCACGCTGCGGCATGTGGAGGAGGCCGGGGAGCTGAACCAGCTCGTGGCGGGAGTGTTGGCCAGCGGCGGCGATTCTGCTGCTGCCGCCTATCCTCGCTTTGCGGCCATAGTGAGCGGGGATCGGGAGCAGTGTTGCGGAAAGGAAAACAGGTCTGGACGGCCGCCGCCGCCGCTGCTCGCCGACGCCGCTCACCCTTGCGGACCCTTGCCGCACGCCTCAATTTCTTGTCTCCCTGTCCACGCACTCCTATTCTCACCAGGTGGGCAAGTATCAGGAGCAGCCACAGCTTCTGGACCCTCTGCTGGAGGGGCTGGTGTCCCCGCTGTCGGCGCTCCTGCGCGCCGCCGCCGCCGACCCCGCCACAGCTGACCTGCAGCGCGTCCGCAACATCTGCCGCCTGCTGTGGCAGCTGTCTCTGGTCAGGTGAGGGCATGGGACGCCACACCTCACACCTGGGGCGAGGGCGGGCCACCTTGCCGCTTGCCGTCTGCTTGCTTGCACCACGATGCACGTCGCGGCTCAAGCGTGCCGTCCGTGGGTGTCCGCCCACCTCCACACAACACTTCACTCTACTGCTTTGTCCCCGCAGGGGCTACAAGACCGTGCTGCGCTTCTTCCCCAACGACGTGGCGTGCTTCGAGCCGGTGGTGGGCCTGCTGGTGACTGCTGACGTGGCACAGCGCCAGCTGGAGGCGGGTGCTGCGCTGCGCTTGGACGACGGCGCGGGGCTGTGGGAGGCTCTGGTGGGTGGGGCGGGGGTGGCGGCAGGGGGGTACGCGTCGAAAGGCTGTGGCGTACAGTGTACCTCTGAGCATCAACGGATTGGATGCGAGGCCAGAGTGCAGCGCAGTGAGCAAAGTGGTTCCACGCTCGGTCGCCGCCCCGCCTCCCCCTCGTCCTTCCTGCCCTGCGCCCCGCAGTACATCCTGCTGCTGTGGCTGTCCATGCTGGTCCTCATCCCCTTTGACATCGCCACCGTGGACTCTTCTCTGGCCGCTGGCGCCGCCTCGCTGTCCCTAAGCGCGGCCAATGGCGGCGATGCGGCCGCGGCGGCGGCTCCCGGCACCGGCGCTGGCAGCAGCTGTGGCGGCAGCGGCGGTCCGGCGGAGGGAGCGCCGCTGGCGCTGCCCCCCGCCTGCCCTCCGATTGTGGGCACGATCGTGGGACTGTGCGCGCGCCACCTGGCCAGCCCGGGCAGCACCCGCGAAATGGCTGCTGTGGTGCTGGGCCGCCTGCTGACGCGGCCCGACATGGCGCCTGCGCTGGCGGCGTTTCTGGACTGGGGCTGTGCCGCCCTGGGCAGCAGCGACAGCCAGCGCGCCTCCTTCCTGGTGCCAGGTGGGTGCACCTTTGCTTCACGGGGCCGCTGGGGCACGCAAGCAGAGGGGTGCAGGGGCTGTAGGAGCGGGCACTGACGTCCGCGTGTGAGTGCACCACCACGGCTTGGCTCTAGCTCATCTCCCTTGCATTGCACTTTCTTCCTGCCCCGCAGGCACCGCGCTGGCGTTTGCCACGCTGTTCAAGCTGGGCCAGCGCTCGGCGCTGCTGGCGCCCGCAGCCCAGGTGTTCCCGCACGCTGTGCAGCTGCTGGGCAGCCAGCTGGCGGCCACCAACGCGCTGGCACGGTGAGCGCATGCCGTAGAGCGCGACACTCTCGCGGTGTGCCTAGCAGCCCCGCCCTGCGCCGCGTCCCCAAGCATGTGCTGCCCCTGCTCCTGCCTGACATGCCACGCCCTCAACCAAGCTGTCTGCCGAGCTGGTTCAACGCATCCGCCCGGCATTTTTGCATCTTCATGCGCCTGCCCACCTGTCCACCTGCCCACCTAAACCACCCCCCACCCGCGCCCCCATCCACATGCCTGCCTGCAGCAAGCTGGCGGTCAAGCTCATCCAACGCATTGGCCTGGTCTTCCTCCGCCCCTGCCTGGCGGCCTGGCGCTACCGCAAGGGGCAGCGCAGGAACATTGCCGCCAACCTCGGCGGCGACGGCGCCGGCTCGGGCGCCGCCGGCGCCGGCGGTGCTGCTGGCGCGGTGGCGGCGGTGCACGAGTCGCAGCAGGCTGCCGAGGAGGCGGCGGAGGCGGCCACCGAAGCGGGGGCAGAGGAGGATGTGGAGCATGCTGAGCAGCTGGAAGGTGCGCTGCCGAGGGTGCAGTGGTTGGACGCTGAGTGACGGGAGGGACAATGAGGAGGTTGCTCTGCCAGGGCCGGCTGGCTCTGTGAATGCAAGGGGAGGGGGGCGGGTGGAGCGTCGAGCACCGCCGAGGGCCAGGCGGCGCAGAGGGATGGCGCGCCTCCCCAGCAGCACTTGTCCACAGCGTGGCCCTCATGCCTCCCCGCTCTCCTCTGCTTCTGCTCCACCTGGCAGGCGTGATCGAGGCCCTGCTCACGGGGCTGGCCGACCGCGACACCGTGGTGCGCTGGTCGGCGGCCAAGGGGATGGGGCGCGTCACCGGCAGGCTGCCCCGGGACCTGGCCGATGATGTGGTGGCCTCGATGCTGGACTCGTTCTTCTCCCCCGGTGCGTGTCTTGCCTTAGTGCAGCACACGCCTGCCTCGCCCCCATCTTATGAAGTGCCCTTCGCTCCTGCGGTGGCCACGGCTGGTGCTGGTGCTGCGGCTGCGGCTGCTGCTGATGTCGCCCAACCGGCTCCCTCTGCCCTATCGATGACCCAACTGCATGCCGGCCCACCTGCCCCTTCGCCTCCCCCCCTGCGCAGGCGCCAGCGACACCGCCTGGCACGGCGGCTGCCTGGGGCTGGCAGAGCTGGCCCGCCGCGGCCTGCTGCTGCCGAACCGGCTGCCCGCTGTCTCTCCCCTGGTGGTGCGAGCCCTGGAGTACGACGTCCGGCGGGGGCCTTGCAGCGTGGGCGCGCACGTGCGCGACGCAGCCGCCTACGTGTGCTGGGCCTTTGCGCGCGCATACTCTCCTGCGGCGCTGGGGGCCACAGGTGGGCGGTGTGTGTGGGGTGTGTGGGGTGGGTGGGTGGGTGGGTGGTGGTGGGGTGGGGTGGGGTGGGTGGGGGGTGGGGTGGTGGTGGTGTGATGGGGGATGGTGGTGGTGGTGGTGTGATGGTGGTGGTGGTGGTGGTGGTGTGTGTGTGGGTGGGGGGTGTGGGGGGGGGCGCCGGGCGGCAGGCCATCGCGCCATGCCTCTCCCGTGTCCCCTCTCTGCTTCCCTACTTGCCGCCCTGCCCTGATCTGCGTTGCAGTCGCCGAGCTGGCGCCTGCCCTCATCACCATGGCCTGCTACGATCGGGAGGTCAACTGCAGGCGCGCCGCCGCTGCTGCATTCCAGGTTTGTGAGGATTTGTGTGGAGGGCGGGGGGCGGGCAGGGGTGGCAAGCGGGAAGAGGGAAGGCATGTGTGGGGCATGTGCGGGCGTTCCTCTGGGCCGTCTGGCCTTGCCATATGTGGCTCCCAACACCGTCTGCGCCTGCCACTTAACGCTAGCTGCCCCCCCTGCTGCCCCCTTCCTGTGCCCTGTAGGAGTGCATGGGCCGGCTGGGCTCCTTCCCCCACGGCATCGACATCCTCACGGCTGCCGACTACTTCACTGTCAGCGTGCGGCAAAACGTGAGGGGGGGGGCTTTTATTGCTGTGGGTGGGCTTGGGAGAGCAGTCCAGTCAAGCAGGTGTTAGCTGCCATACTAGCATCACGCCCCTCCAACCCGCCGCACCCCGGAGGTCTCCCCTCGTTTGCCGCCGTTCCTGATAGCTGGACCCCCTGTTGGCTCTCCATGCCACTTCCTGTGCTCTCCTCGCCACCCTCACCCACTGCTGTTCCCCTCTGTGGCACCCTTGCAGGCCTCCAGTGCTCTCCCCGCCACGCCTCTCACCCCCTGCTGCTCCCAACCGTCTGTCCCACCTGCAGGCCTTCCTCACGGTGGCACCCTTTGTGGCAGCCTTCCCTGAGTACCTGGAGCCGCTGGCCTGGCACCTGCTCCGCTCCAAGCTGCGCCACTGGGAGAAGGGGCTGCGCGAGCTGGCGGCGCAGGCGCTGGCAGGTGCGGCGGCGGCGGCGGCGGCCGGGCAGGGCAGGAGGGCTGGTTGGGCCGTAACGGTGTGTGTCGATGCCTTGGACTTCATCTCCATTCCGCCACTCGCCACCCCCCCGCCTCGTCACCCCCCACATTCCCGCCGCAGCGCTGGTGCCGCACCGCCCGGCCTTCTTCGTCGACTCTGCGCTGCCCTTCCTGCTGCCGCTGTGCACCGACCCTGTTTTGGAGGCGCGCCACGGAGCGGTGGCGGCGCTCGCGGAGCTGCTGCCGGCACTCGGGTTGGTTGGTTGCTGTTGACAGACAGTCGGTCTGACGGGAGGCGGAGCGGATGCGGACGAGGTGGCGGTCGGCATTCCACTGCTGCACGTTCAGTCACTGCCGTTTGCGTGTTCAGTCGCGCTGCTGTCTCGTGACCCCTCATCTCCCTCCCTCCCCCTGATTCCTTGCGTCCCTCAGGCTGGCGGGCGCCGCGCTGCCCGCAGAGCTGGAGGCCGCGGCTGCCGACGTCATCCCCTCAATCGAGCGCGGCCGGCTGACGCGCGGCAAGGGCGGCGAGGTCATGCGCAGCGCCATCTGCCGCCTCGCAGGTGGGAGCCCTTGCCCTGCGTGCGTGCTCCTGCCAGGCCCCTGTGATTCAACAGGTCGCAGCCTTGCGTGAACTGCCGTCGTGCCTTGCTGTGCTCTGTGCTCACCCGCTGACGTGCCGCCCCCACCGGGCCTGCAGACGCAACTGCCAGCACGGGCCTGCCACTGAGCAGCGAGCAGCAAGCCTGCCTGCTGGGGCAGCTGCGAGAGAACCTGCGGCACCCCACGCCAGACATCCAGGCAGCTGCGGCGGCCGCGCTGGCGGCCTACGCCTCTCACTACCTGCCGCACGCTGCGCACGACGCGCAGGAGCAGCTGGTCGACGGGTTTGTGGCTGGGCTGGGGGAGGCAGGCGGCGTGGCGGCGCGGCGCGGCGGCGCCCTCGCGCTGGGCGCGCTGCCGCGCTGGCTGCTGCAGCCGCGCGGCGCGGCTGTGTTGGCGGCGCTGGCGGCGGGGAGCGCGGTGGAGCAGGATCCTGATACGCGGGATGCAGAGAGCCGGGTGAACGCGGTCAAGGGGCTGGCCAGGGTGGCGCTGACGCTGCTTGGGCAGCCTCACGGCAGCGGCGGCGCAGGCGGCGGCAGCAACGGGAGCGACAGCAGCGGCGGCGACGGCCTCATCGTAGTCGTCAGCAGCGCTGCACCGGTGCCGCCCCAGGTGTTGGAGTGGGCGTGCAGCGGCGTGGTGGAGCCGCTATTGGCAGCTTTGGATGACTACAGCATAGACAATCGGTGAGTGGGCGGGTGGGTGGATGGGCGGGTGGGTGGGTGGATGGGTGGGTGCTGGCTGGCGACAGTTGCGGCAGGTCCAGCTGGGGCGACTAGGGGGCACACAAGCTGATGGGCGGGTGGATGCCATGCTGGGGCGATGAGGGGCTCCCTGGTTGCACAGGGTGTTGCAGCCCCAGTCTCTGTGCCAGGCAGCAACCATGGCCTGCATGTGCCACACACGTGTGATGCGCTCGACCTCCACCCATGCACCGCTCCCTCCTGCCTCTGCTCCGCAGCGGCGACGTGGGCAGCTGGGTGCGCGAGGCGGGCATGGAGGGCTTGGCGGCGCTGCTGCCGCTGCTGCTGCCTGCCGCAGCGTCCGCGGGCGGTGCGCCGCAGGCGGCGCTGCTGGCGCAGGCGACGCGCGCGCTGCTGGCGGTGCTGCGCCAGGCGGTGGAGCGCATCGCTCGCATGCGCGAGGCGGCCGCAGCCTGCCTGCAGCGCCTGCTGCCCTCCGCGGCGGCAGCGGGGGTGCCGCTGGCAGCTGAGCTGTCGGCTGCGGTGTCTGGGCGCCCCCTTGAAGACTTTGCCAGCCTGGACGCGCTGCCCGCGCTGGGTGCGCTGCTGGCGCACCACCCGCTGCAGGAGCCCTTGCTTGAGGGGTTGGTCTTCTCCATCGGAGGGCTGGACAACCAGGTCGCCACGTCAGCAGGCAATGCGCTGGCAGACGCCGCCACAGGCCTGGAAGGGGACGCGGCAGCGGTGGAGGCGCTGGGCGGCGCGCTGCTGGCGGTGTGGCGGCGCCACGGCGGGCGCGGCGGCCGCATGGCCACGCCGCTGCTGCTCACGGCGGACCTGCTGCTCAGCCGCACGCCGCTGCGCGACCTGCAGCCGCCTGCTTCGACCTTCCAGGAGGAGGTGGGTGGGGAGCGCGGGGCACGTGGCTGGGGTCAGGCGGGCGGGCTCCCCGCCGGTGGGCGGCCTCCGCCGCCTGCGTGGCATGGCGCCGCTACGCCGCCCTGCTGTTGAGCATCATTCACCCGCGGTTCCTCCCTCTCTGCCTAGCAGCTGCTGGAGCTGGTAAAGGAGGAGGTCAAGGGGTGCAGCGACGTGCCCCGGCTGCATGCGGCGGCGGGCGTGCTGTGCCAGCTGGCGGGCGGCGAGGAGCCGGTGCGCGGCGGCGCGCTGCGTTCGGCGCTGCTGCTGCTGGGCAATCGCTACCCCAAGGTGGGTGGCTGGGGGCTGGGCGGTGGGTGGGCAGACGGGTGGGTGGGTGCAGAGAGGAGAAGGCTGACACAACCTTGATTCTTTTCCGAGAATCAGACGGAACGCAGCAGAGCGTGCACGCTGCCGACGGCGCCTCCCCGGTGCCCTCACCTCCCTTCTCCCCTCCCCCCTCCCTCTGTGCAGGTGCGGCGCTACGCTGCAGAGCAGGTGTACACCCTGCTGCTGGTGCTCGACCCCGCAGAGGACGGACAGGACTTGGAGGCAGCGGCAGAGCTGGTGGGAGCCACAGCGTGGGACGGCCCGCTGGCGGCGGTGCGCCCCGCCCGCGCCCACCTCTTCAGGCTGCTCGGCCTGCCCGAACCGGTGCCCGTGGGGCCCGCTGCTGGAGTGGTTCCGGAGGGCAGCGCCGACGGCGGCGCCCCGCGCGCGGGCAGCGCCGACGAAAACGCGTCGTACTCGGCGCTGCTCGCGCACGTGGCGCGCGGCATGTGAGTCCCTCGGAGGGGGGCCTCTCCAGGATCCCCACGCAGCCCCTTTAAACACACAACCAACAGAAGAGCTGACTCGTGCTTGTAACTGCTATTCATAAACGGCTGAGACACAAAACTTTGCGGTGGCCCTCAGTATATGCAAACCAGCGGATGCGAGCTTGGGTGTGTGACAAGGAGAGGTGCTGCCGGGGCAGGCGGCGCTTGCGGACGGGCGCGTGCAGCGCTCCTCAATTGCACCCTTCCAGCATCAGCCCGGGGAAACACATTGAAAGAGGAGGGCTGGGTTTCACAGGGTCACTGAAGCTGCTGGTCGAACAGTCGTCACGAGCAGGAGTGCCGGCCCGGGGTTCGAGTGACCTGTCGCCGCCTGTGGAAAGCTGCCGCCCGCCAGCGAGGCGCGCTCTTCCCTCAACTTCACAGCTCTCCTGCCTTCCCCCGCTCGCCCACCTCCTCTGCGCTCTTGCTCACTTCCCGTAGGCACCAGAATTCGTGCTTGGCGCCTCAGACGGCAGAGACAGGCGGGGCAGCCGCGGCGCGACTGCGCTCTGCGGGCTGGCCGGCGAGCCAGGAGGCTCTGTTTTGAACTGCAGGCGCGCTAGCAGCACGGTGGAGCCATGCTGCCTCGCCGCAATGACTTCGCCAGAATGCTTCTCGACCGGCAGCTCAGCGGCTTGCCAGGTGCGCCGCTCCATTGTGCTCTCTGCGGGGTGCGAGGGCGGTTGAGGCGGGCGGAGCGCTACCGGGGGTTCAAACGGGGCTGCGGCGGGGCCGCTTGCGTCGCCCACCTCCCCGCGCCGCTGCCGCCTCCCCTCCTTGCCCTCAGTGCGCCACCGCCCCTTTGTGGCCGAGTTCGGCTGCGACGGCGGCACGGTGATGAACAACCCCAGTCTGACGGGCACGCCGGCCTTTGCGGCCGAATACAGCAAGGTGCGCGCGTGCTCGAACGCCGTCGCTTGCGCTGCCGCCGCCGCCGCCACCACCGCAGCTGCGTGGCAAGCTCCCACCCTCCTCCTCGACGCCCAGCATCGCTTCCTCTCCTCCCATTCTGCCTCATCCTCAAACCACAGGTGTACTTCGACAGCAAGCTGCTGGCCATTGCTGACGAGGATGGTTACGTGTCGATCGTGGACACCGCTGGCGAGCTGCCCACAGGTGAGGCACCGCACAGAATCTGCAAATTCAGCACAAATTCAGCACAACGGTGTGCTGGCAGCAGGATTTTTAAGCAGCGGCATGTCGTCTGGCACATCTTCAAGTGAGAGGAAGACTGGATAATATCGTCCTGCTTTCCTCATGTGGTTGCCCCTTCACACTTGTGCCACCCACCCACCCGCCCCCAGAGATGGCCGACGACTACGGGCCCAACAAGCCGCGCGCGCAGTGGCCGGCACACCGCAACGCAGTCTTCGACATTGCCTGGTGCAACGTGAGCTTCTGGGAAAGGGGGCTACGTGGTGCACCATGCGTGCGCCAAAGCGAGGGGACAGGGCACTGGAGGGCCCGGCAGAGCACTGTGTGGGGGCAGCCGGACACCCTCGTGGCCCTTGGGCTGCCTGCGCCCTGCCCGCCTGCTTCTCCTCCACCTGCTGCCAGCCACGTCCGGCCACGACTCCTCCCTCCCCTGCCGCGCCCCTTGCCTGCCCTGCAGAGCGACGCCCACATGCTGACTGCCAGCGGCGACCAGACCGTCTGCCTGTGGGACACCGGGCACGCAGACCAGATTGGTGGGCGCAGGGCTCGCGGGCGGAGAGCAGACGCCAACCCTCCTAGCCGCTCTTTGGGGGACCGCATGTGCTGTCCGCGCTGCAGCGTCTGCCGTCGCGCAGCTGCTCGCACAGCCAAATACGTCCTGCCCCTCCCGGCCCCCCCCCCCCCCCACCCCCCACCCCCCCCACCCACCCCCCACCACCAGCCACCTTCCGCGGCCACTCTGGCAGCGTCAAGGCGGTGTGCCCCGCGCCCGGCGCGTCGGCGGTGTTTGCCTCGGGCGCCCGCGACGGCGCCCTCATGGTGTGGGATGCGCGCGCGCCAGCCAAGATCGACGCCCTGGATGGCAAGCCCTTTGTGTCTCCCGTCATCACCGTGCACGTGAGGCTGCCCTGTTTCACCGGAGGCTTGATGTGCACGTGATGCTGGGTGGGGGCGGGCCTGGGCGCTGCCCGCCTAGTTGCTGGCAAGGGGACGGCGGGGCGCTGGGCGCTGCCTGCCTGGTTGCTGGGGGGGACGGTGGGGCCCTCTGCGCTGCCTGCCTGCAGCAGCGCGCCTGCTCGGGGTGCGCCGCTGATGCTCACCCCTCGTGGTGCCGCCCCCCTCGCCCGCTCCCGCAGGACGCGCACGCGCCCAGCGCCACGCAGAAGCGACGACGCACCCCGCTGCTGGGGCGTACGCGGCCCTCTGTCAGCTCCGTCGCCTTCCTGCAGGGCAGCGGCACGCAGCTGGCCAGCGGAGGTGGGTGGACACAGGCGTGGGGGTGGGGGTGGGGTGGGGGGGTGGGGCGGGGTTACACAGGTTGGGAGCGCGGGCTGCAGGTGCTGATGTGCACAGGAGATGGGCGGGCAGGCAGGAGCCCTCACGCATCGCGTGCCTGCCGGCCTGCTGCCCCCTGCCCTTCTTCACCTTCTCCTGGTGCTCCGGTCCCCCGTGGGCGGCGCGGCCAAGTTTTGGGGTCGGCCGGGCGCAATGCCTGCCCTTGGATTTCCAACTCGAACGCTAAGACATGCCTTCTAAACCTTTGTTACGACAGGCGTGGACGGCGTGGTCAAGTTTTGGGACCTGCGGGCCTGTGAGCAGCCCACAGACCAGGCGGCCCCCGCCCTGGAGCTAGACCGCTTGTGCTCTGCCGGCGTGCCCCCCATCAGCCAGAAGCAGCACGGCATCACCTCCCTGGCCCTGCACCCGCAAGGTGCGCAGGGGAGGAGAGGGAATTGAAGGGACACGACTTGGACAGAGCCGCCCGGCCAGCAATGTGCAGCGCCCCTGCCCTGCTCTGAGGTGGAAACCTGCCCTGCCGCACGCCCCTCCTGGGGCCCACGACGCTCACTGCACGCAGACAGCCCCGCTGCAGGTGAGCCTCACGCCAGGGCACGAACCCCGCTGCGACTGTCCTCCGCTCCTCACGCCGCCCCTCCCCTTGCCCACCACCCCTTGCTCCCCCCACACGCAGGCAGCGCGCTGCTGGTCAGCCTCACTGGCGGGCACCACTTCATCTACGACCCCCTGCGCCCCAACATTGGCCCCACCCGCTGGTTCGGCGGCCACACAGGTGAGGGGAGGAAGTAGAGGGGGGGCCACGGGTTGGCTGCTTGCTTGGCCACCCGCCTGCCTCCCTGACCGCCTTCCCGCCCCCTGCCTGCCGCCACACCTGCACCTGCCATCCCACCTCGCCCCCACCTGCCACCTGTGCGCCTGCCTGCCTGCCTGCCCTGCCGCAGTGGCCTCCTTTTACGTCAAAGCCGCGTGGAGCCCTGATGGCACCCACATCATCTCCGGCTCCACAGACCGCTGCGCCTACATCTGGGAGGTGCGGACGGGGGCCTGATGGAACTTGTTGTGGGACGACTTGCGGCGCCCAGCGTGATGGGCCGCTGCGCGTCCATCTGGGCGGCGAGGGCTGGGGTGCAGCGGCCCTCGTGGCAGCTCCTTCAGCAAGCTCGCAGCACCGTACACAGCGCGTTGCAGCAGCCTGCCTGCAGGCCCCCCCAGCCTTGGCCTCCCCTTGCAGCCTTGCATGTCACCCTTGCACGCAGCAGTACACCCAGCATTGCCGCAGGTGTCAGTGGTTGTCCTGGGCCTGCCCACCCGCCCCCTGCGCCGCACCCCCACGCCCCCCCCCCCCCCCTCCCCCCCAGGTGGATGCCCCCGACGGCGCCAGCCCCTACGTGCTGTCGGGCCACCAGGGGGAGGTCACCGCTGTGGCCTGGTGCCCCACAGACTTTGAGCAGGTGGGTGGGCGTGGATGGGTGGGCGTGGGTGGGTGCGGGTGGGTGTGGGGGTAGTGGTGGATATTCTGTGTGCGTAGCGTAGTATGTGTAGCGGCTGGCCGGCTGCGATGCCCACCCTGGTGGCAGGTGCCTCGAGATGGCTCGGCCTGGCTCCTGGGCACCCTACCCGCACCTG
Organism: Micractinium conductrix; assembly: GCA_002245815.2. NCBI lineage: Eukaryota > Viridiplantae > Chlorophyta > Trebouxiophyceae > Chlorellales > Chlorellaceae > Micractinium > Micractinium conductrix. The sequence continues at coordinate 233,113 of LHPF02000014.1, read as the reverse complement.
CGCTCCTGCTGCCTCGCCCACACTCCCACCCCCGGTCGCCACCACCCTCTTGTGTGTTTGGCCTCGCTTGCCTCGCCCAAGGGCCCTCCCCTCACCAGTCGTGCCCCCTTTCTTACCACCCCTCGTCCCTCCCCACAGATTGCCACCACCTCTGACGACGCGACCCTCAAGGTGTGGCACATCAAGCGGCAGCAGCCGGAGGAGCAGGCCGACGACGGCGCCCCCCGTCACCCCTGGGTCTACCCCTGGCAGCAGCAGACGCAGCGCGCGGCAGCGGCGGCGGCGGCGGCAGCATACGACGATGTCACCGCTGCGCCGGGGTCCACCACGCCGCTGCCCGCCTGGCCCTGCTCAGCCTCCACAGCGGCTGGCCCCGCCACGGGCGGCGCGACGCCCTGGAGCGTGCCGCACCGCAGCGGCGGCAGCGCGGCCATGCTGGCGGCGCTGCGCGACGGCGCGCCGGGCACGGCAGGAGGCGCGGACCAGCAGCAGCAGCAGACGGACGAGAACCTGCACTCCAACCTGCGGCCGGCGACACAGGAGCAGGATGCGCAGCGTGGGGCGCCAGCGGGCGCCGCCGACGCCGCGCACCAGCAGCAGCAGCAGGGTGGCGCCGCGCCCCCAAGCACAGCAGCCAGCGCGCGACCTGAGCCCCTACAGACGCCCGCCGCAGCAGCGGGCACGCCCGCCACCGCCGTCGCCGCGAGCCGCACGCCGGCGCTGCCCACCAGCGGGCGTCCAGCGGCGCGTCGCATCGCAGACCTCCTGAACGCAGCACCCAGCACGCGCCGCCCCGCCCGGCAGCAGTCAATTGCGAGCTTCCTGCGCTCCCCGGCCCTGCTGTGCTCGCCGGCGCTGTGCTCGCCGGGCGCCGCCGGAGCGGGCGGCTCAGGCGGTTCCAACCCCGGCCGCAAGCGCGACCTGCCGCCCGGCTGCGCCGTCGGCCGCCAGCAGCAGGCAGGTTCGGCGGGCAGGCTGGGCTCGCCGCTGCCCGGGCTGGGCGGCTCGGCGCTGCCGCTGCCCTCGCCGCGCAACGCCAAGCGCCTGCGCACCACCTTCGACGGGGTGGCAGGCTCGGCGGCGGCGGCAGCAGCAGCAGCAGGCCTTGCAGCAGCGGGAGCAGCGCGCGCTGGTCCGTCTGCGCGGCATGCAGGAGCTGCAGCGGCGCAGCTGGAGCCGTCGCCAGAGGCAGGCAATGCCGCGGCGGCCGCGGCGGCCAAGCTGGCGGGCGGTATGCTGCGCAAGCGCAGCGGCGACGAGAACCTGCTGAGCAATGTGCCGCCTGCGTGAGGAGAGGCCTGCTGCCTTGGCTGGCATTGGCTGCCCCCCTGCTTGTCCTGCTTTGCACGCCAGTCCACACCAGCGCACCCCAGGGCGCTGACGGCGGCGGCGGGCCGGCGCAGCACCACGCGTTTTCCTTGATCTACACGTCCAGCACTGCAAATGCATACTGTACGCACTTGTATGGTTTATGGCCTATTGATGCGCTCTAACCCATTATTCACCATTTGTTTGAACTGATGTGAGGACCCGGATAGCAGAGGCAGACCAAAGGCAGGACAGGCTTTCCAGGTGTGCGCTCAGCTTGACCACAGCATGCGCGGCACCTGCTCCCCAGCCTCGTCAGCAGAGCTGGCGACCCCCATTCCAGCACGCGTGCCGCAGCGCCAGCTAGATGGGCGGCTTGTCCCTGGGCTCTCCTGGTTCCAACCGCCTGATGAGCCTTGCAGGGTTGCCGCCAACCTGTTGTACGGATTGTACGGAGACGGAGAGAGGGGCGTGCTCAAGTCAGCCTGGCCGGGCGTGGTCGGCAGCAGCTGCTGCGTTGCGTGTGCTGAGTGTGCTCCCGAGCATGGTGGCAGGCAGCTTCACACACTGCCTTGTGCCCAGCAAAGCGTGCTGGGTGCTACGCCGCCCATCCGCCCATCAGAGTCGCGGCGCTGCTGTGGCGGCACGCTGGCATGGGTGCTGCCGCTGGGTGCGCCACCCGCCATCTCTCGACTTTTGTCTGGCAAACTCGCTCACCAGCGTGTTTGGCTCCACATCTTTTGTGACCACGGCGCCCCCTGCCACAGTGGCACCATCCCCCACCGTCACCCCTGGCAGGATGAGGCATCCGCCTGCAGGCCAGCGTGCAGGGCAGGGCAGGGCAAGGGGCTGGTGGGCCTGCGCAGTGTCGCTGACGTTTGCCCATCGATCGCACCGCAGTGTTGCTGCGCGGTTGCTGCGCAGCAACACTGCCTGGCGACATGCTCAGCAAACAGGCGGCAGGCCCAAAGGGACGACGGCGCACGGCGGCGACAGCAAGCTCCTCACCTCCTAGCCACACGTCGTTTCCAATCTGGGAGCAGGCACAGGGGCGTGAGGGGAAGGCAGTGCTTTTCGGTTTGCGAATGCAACACAGGGGCACAGGGGGTGGCTACAGGATGCACCGGGCAACTTGCCGGGAGGCGGATGCACAGGTGCAGCTGCCGCCGCCCGTGCACATATGCATATAGCGTAGAACCGGACACCGTCCCTTGCCCCTGCCGCATACGCCGGCAGGCAGGCCAAGGGGCGACGGGTGCCGATGAGGCAGCCGGCGCAGCACCGTGACGGCACAGCCAGCGCTGCCACTCGTCCAGGTGCGCCGCATGCCTCACCTTGACAGGCCTGACTATCAGTGAGCTCCCTCGCCCCGACCGTACCGCAGGGTCCACGTGGTGACCCCCAGCGTAAATCTGCGTGGCAGGCGGGCGCGGCGGCGCCAGAGCGGTGCACTAGAAGCCGGGATGTGTGGGTGCGCCGTGCTTGGCATGCCGAGACCGAACCGTGCATTCGTTCGTGACTGGCAGCGCCCCATAGGCCGGCGCCTCGCTCGCGCAAGTGTGCCGTGGGCGTCAGCCGGCTGGTGCCCAGGCTGCAGCGCGGCACATTTGCCTGCAAGCCAGACCGCCCCTGCGACCGTCGGGGTAGCCCTGCCTGCACCTTGGCCTTTGAAATGGCAATCAGGGTGCGGGCCATGGTGCTCACCTTGACGTTTGGGCCCACCAGCACCCTGTGCCCAATCTCCACCTTGGTTTCATCAAGAATGGTGCACCCAAAGTTGCAATAAAAGAAGTCACCAACTGCGTGCGTGCGGGCACCGGTGGGGAACCAGGGGACGGCCTAAAAGCGCCGTATGTGCGCACAGCACAGCGCAGAGGCGCACCTGCCAGTTCCGGTTGGATGCTTACAGGCGCATTGACGGGTTCACAGCACAGCACAGCACCGCACAGCACAGCACCTGTCAGGTTGAAGCCATAGTTGACGTTGAAGGGCGGCTCAATCCAGGGCGGCTTCTTCCAGTTGGCCCTGCCAACCAGCTGCTTCAGCACCTCCACCCTGCCCTGCAGCAGCAGCAGCAGCAGCAGCAGCAGCAGCAGCAGCAGCAGCAGCAGCAGCAGCAGCAGCAGCAGCAGCAGCAGCAGCAGCAGCAGCAGCAGCAGCAGCAGCAGCAGCAGCAGCAGCAGCAGCAGCAACAGCAGCAGCGGCGACTGTGGATTCTCTGGTACCACAAACAAGCTTAGGCGGGGGCAGCCGCTGGCCTCCTCTCTGTCCTCGAAGGGTCGCCAGCGGCTGCAGCAGCAGCGGTGGCAGCGCCGGCCGATGCATGCATATTTGGTGGCGGCGTGACGGCCCTACCTCCACGTCAGCGTAGTCCAGCTCGTCATTGAACTTTCGAAGCAGCCTGCAGTGCAAAGGTTGTCCCAAGACGTTCACAAGGGACGTTCACGGGACTGAATGTACTTGTGGACGTCGACTAGGCTGCGATTGCGAGGCTTGCCTGCGTGCTGTGATGCGTGCGTCCACTAGCTCGGGGTCAAAGGGGTCGTAGTCCTCTCCTGCAGGGGGGGGGGGGCAGGAACCATACGAGTATGTGCGGTGTCACGCAGCTTGCCTGGTGAACCGGAGTGATCGACCAACGTTGCCTAACGTTGCGGCAGCCCTCGCTGCCAGGGCTCCGTGCCTGCCCAGCTCCGGCCAAATCGCGCCTGCCAGCATCTTGTGCCTTTCCGTCCGTCCGTCCGGGCCAGGCGGTGCGCGGGCTCCCTCCTTATGGCCCCGAGGCACGTAGGCCACCACGACGTTCTGCAGATTGAGGGGGGGGGTGCTGGTCAAATAAATTTGCAACGGCGCTCCAGCATTCGACATGCTGCTTCCACGCCTCCCCTCACCCTGCCTCTCCTGCCGGCACACAGTCCATGGCTGCACTTACCCTCAGCGGGCGCCCACGGCCAGTGCTTGCCTGTCTGCCATCTCGCCATGCTGATTGTTTGCTAAGCGTGCGCAAGCTGGCTCCTTGGCTGCTCATCTGCAGGCGGAGCGGGGCAGCGGCGGGCGGCAGCGAACGGCGACGGTGGGCGGCGGCGGAGCAGTGCTGGAGGCATTCGGAGGCGCTCGGCAGCGGCGCGCGCCTTGATCACCACCCCAACGAGCACCATGTAAGACATAATGCGACCATGGGCCGTGCGAAACAGTGTGCGGGCTGGGCCGACCTTGGCCGGCGCCAAAGAGAGGAGGGCGGCAGGCAGGCGGCAGCTTCCAGCTGCAGAGTAGGGTGCCGCAGATGTAAAAGAAGCGGGGAATGGCAGCCCAGACATAGCCTGCTGTCGGCGCCAGCAGGCACGCCGCCGCTCCCGCTACGGCAGCACGCAGACTTTGCAGGCAGCCCCCCCCACCCCCCCCACCCCCCACACACACACAACAATTGCTGGCGAACTGGGCATCAAACATGCAGCACACAGAAGAGCAGAGTACATTACAAACAAGCCTGAGGCAGCTCCGGCAGGCGTGGTCGAGGGGAACACGTGAGCAGAGGGAACAGGCGGTGCCGCGTGTGCAGGAAGCGCATGTGGCATGCACGCGCAGGGCAGAGCACGTTCTAGCCTGCCTCAGCCGCTGCGCTGCTGCTTGCAGCACTGCTCCATGCCGCCGAAATCTGCCGCCTGTCTCGCTGCTCCTCGACGCCCCACCGCTGCGTGTCAACGCCCTGCCGCCAGGCCGCCAGCCAGGCCTCCCACTCCTCTGCTTCCACTCCCAACCAGCGAGCAAACGCTTCATCAGTCATGGCCAGCTTGGGCAGCGGCAGGGGCCGGTCGCCGAGCGCGCGCGCGGCGGCGGCGCGCGGCGCGATGCGCCCAGCCAGCGAGTATGTTAGGTAGGCAGGGAAGGACAGCAGCGCGCGCAGCGGCAGGCCCAGCTCCTCTGCAGGGGTGGGCGAGTGGGGGGAGGGGGGAGGGTTGGGCAACACAGCCCTGATGCAGGGTGGCCACGGAAATTCAGGGCGCATGAGCCGGCTGCGGTGAAGCGCAGGCTGCCGAGCCGCAGCCAGCTGCAGCGCTGCCGCCGACCTTTCAGGAATGCCAGCTTGGCCTGGTACTTTGGTTCTTGCAGGGGGTACAGCAGCAGGCGCGGCGCGCTGCCCAGCATGGCGCCCAGCTCGGCGGGGGAGAAACCAAGGCCGTCCGTCCACGCCGCCACGCGGGCCTGCACGGGGTGTTGGGTGTGCGGGGAGGCGTGCGTGAAGGGAGGGGTCTGCGGAGGGGCAGCAGAGGGGCTCGGTCGCAAGCCGTGCCTGCACGCGTGCCTCCCCTCACCCTCCAGCGGATGTTGACCGCTGCCTCGGCTGTCAGACGCCCCTCACCCTGGCCTCCCAACCCAACCTGCACGCCTCATCCCCCCCCCGACCCCCCCCCGCCCCCCACCTGCAGCGTGGTCAACGGGTACTTGGTTGCGCCCCCCTTGGCCACCACCTTGCACAGCGTCTCCTGCCCCAGCCCCAGCTCCTGCCTGCAAAAGTCAGAGCAGGGCAGCGCGAAAGCATGAAACCATCAGGTGGCGGGGCAAGACCCCTGTGCAGCAACAACACGCCTCGACTGCCACCAACCCTCCTGCCGGCCGGGGGCGAGCAGGCGCCCGTGGCTGCCAGCAGCGGCGACACGCCAGCCGAGCACATGCCGGTCGTCGCACCTCAGCCAGTCTACAGTCTGCTGCAGGCGCTCCAGGCTCGACATGACAGCCGAGGGTTCTCGCACAAACAGCGCGCCCACCTGCAGCACCAGCGGCAGCGGGTGGGTGCACCAGCGGCGTCGGAGGCGGTGGCAGCTTAGTCTGCGAGCAACGTCATGTGTCAGTGGCAGCGCAAGGCAAGGCAAGCACGCATGGATCATGCTTGCATCATGCAGCTTCACGCACACTTGGCCGGCGGCCTTCTTTCCCCCATCATTCCGCTCCCCTGCTGCCCACCTCCTGCGGCGTCATGCCCAGCTCTCTGCAGAAAAAGTCTGCACGCTGCGCCAGCCACGCCGTGTCCACGCCCAGCGCTTCGGGGCAGCGCAGCAGGCCCGTCACGGCGCGTTCCTTCAAGATGCATACCGGACGGGCAGGGGAGCACGCTGAGGTCCCAGGCTGCTTGGCGTTACATGCCAGCAAGCGGAGCAGGCGCTGGCGCCTGCTCTCGGCTACGCACAAGCTGCACACCCTTGACAAGTAGCACATCCAGGGCACATCACCCCCACACCTTGCCCCCCCACCCCACCTGCGACAGCCCTAGCTGCTGGGTGAAGAAGCGCAGCCGCGGCTTGAGCACCGTGTCCACATCCGCCTGCAGGGAGGGACACAGCACCAAAGGTGTGCTGGGAGTCGTACATGGCTGCACGTGCCGCCTGCCGACGCTTGCATGCCACATGCGGCCGCCTTGGGGTCGCTCGCAAGAGGCGCCCCCCCCCCCCCCCACCCCCCCACCCACCCCCCACCCCCCCCACACACACCCACCCCACCCCACCCCACCACCACCACCCACCCACCCACACCCCACCCACCCACCCACCCACCCACGCACGCACCCACCCACCCACCCCCCACCCCCCACCCCTCACCTGCACCACCGCGGGGCACCGGTTAATGAGCTTCAGCATGGACTGTGGTGCCAGCTGCAGGTCTTGGGCCATCCAGTCAAACAGGCGGCGCAGCGCGTCGGGGCGCGCCACTGCCACTCTGAAGAACGCCGCGTGGCGGGCAAACAGGCGGGAGATCTGCAGCGAGCAGGGACGGGGGCATGGAGGGGGGCGGGACAGCGGTCGTCAGGTCCTGCACGCCGTTGGCGCATTCACCCGACCACAACAACGTGCCCAGCCTGTTTGCCGTCCGGGTGCAGCACAGCGCGGCACAGCACGGCACGGCGCAGCGCACCTCCTCGGGCGGCACCCCCACTGTGAACAGGTAGGCTGCGGCCAGGCGCCAGCGCTCCACCGCCTCTGGCGACCCAAACTCCTCTGGCCAGCGGCGGAACACGCGCCACCCCAGCCCGGGGCTGATCGCTTCCAGCAGCTGTTGGGAGGGCGATGGTCGGGAAGGACGACGGTCAAGGGAGCGAAAGCACACGGGCCAGCCCAACCCTGGGGGTGCCCAGCGGCTGGCTCTTGGGAACGAGGCGGGGCGGCGTCGAAGAGCGGTCGGCTGAGCGCAGCCGGAGGCCAGTTGCGTCAGTCATGGGCCAGCAGGGAGGCCCCAGGGAGCAGCGTTTTCACTGCGTTCCAGCCAGCAGCACAGTGCAACACAACAAGCCGAGCAGCACACAACAAGAAATACCAGCCACCAGCTGACCCCCCCACCTCCAGCTTTGGCAGCACGTCCCGCCGCAGCGACAGCGCCTCGGCGCCAGGCTGCGCGGCCTGCAGCGCGGACAGCGCGCGCGCCGCGCTGCCCTTGGCCTGCCGTCGCTCGTACAGGTGGTACTGCAGGCGCGCGGGTCGGGGGCGGAGGGCGGTGCAGTGCAGCCGTCGGGCTGCTGCAGCCGACGTGCGCATGCAACGTGGTGCACATCCAGGCCAACGCATTGTACGAACCTTCCTGCTGGCACCAGCACCGTGACCTCAGCCTGTCTGCACCTGGACCCACAACCAGCGGGCACCCACCTGGTGGAACATGAAGTTCACCACATCACCGTCGTCCTTGGCCAGCGAGGCATCCAGCTGCGTCGCTGCGCCGCCACCCGGCTGCAACCCATCGGCGCCGTTGGCGCACCCCACCAGCTGCAGCGCCGCCGCCGCTGCCGCTGCCTGCCCACCTGGTGCTGCTTGCTCAGGTGGCGGCAGCACCTCTGCCGACGCTCCCGTTGCTGCCGCCGCTCCGTTTCGCCGCCGCCGCTGCCGCTCGCTGCCCAGCCGTAAGCCGCGCTGGGCAGCGTGCCAGCTGCATGCTGTCGACGTGTTCCGCTGCCAGACTGGTTGCTCTGGCCGGCAGGCGGTGTGGGCGGTGGCGTGGTCTTGTTGCGCGGGGCGACAGCCAACGCTGCAAGGGCCCGGCATGATGATCCCTGCGAGGTGCTTGAGAGAAAGGGGCGCAAATGCGGGTGCCGCACGCGGCTCGGCCTCCTGTCTCGCCACACTTTGCCACCTCGGCACAAAAAGGCGATTTCTCCCTGCACAGGCCCGCTGCCGTCGAACCCTGCCCCGGCAGCACGATCAGCGGCCGCGCTCAGCTGCATTAGAGCAGGCCGGCAGCAAGCGCTCACCCACAGAGAAGCCCGCCCGATGCTGCGGCAGCTCGGCAGCCGGTTGGCCCCCGGCCTGCTGCAGGCCGGTGGCCTGCGGGAGCTGGCGCCAGCGGCGGCCGCCCTCTTCCACAGCAGCCCAGCGGCCTGCGGCGTGGGCATTCCCGAGCGCAAGAGCTCCAAGCCCTTCACCGGCAACTTCGAGGGTGAGGGCACGCTCAGTCCGCGATAGCAGCCGCGCCGGGGCTCTCAGGGGCGCAGCCACGACCCGCCGCCGCCGCCCCGCCGCCACCGCCCGTCCCCGCCCCGTCTGCCCGCCCGCAGGCCTGCAGCGCTCGGGCGCCGACCTGACGCAGCAGGAGTACATGCTGTCGCAGAAGGAGGCGCCCAAGGATCTGGCGGGGGTGCTGGACGAGAGCGCAAACACGCTGTTCCTGACGGAGCTGTGGCGCGGGCTGGGGCTCACGCTCAAGGTCTTCTTCGAGCAGCCAGTCACGGTGGGTGGGGCTGGTGTGGAGGGGTCGCGGAGGGCAGAGGGAAAAGCCTGTGAAGCAGGGAGGGCGCAGAGGGGTGTCGGAGGGTGGTGGCAGGGGGGCAGCAGTCGCCGCCTCGGCCGCCGCCTTGGATACGATTTGCCGTGGGTTTAGCATCCGCTGCTTCCCCTCGACGCCTCGCCCCTGCCACTACCAGATCAACTACCCCTTTGAGAAGGGCCCGCTGAGCCCCCGGTTCCGTGGCGAGCACGCGCTGCGCCGCTACTCCACGGGGGAGGAGCGCTGCATCGCCTGCAAGCTGTGCGAGGCGGTGCGTGGCGGGGCAAGGGGAGGGGGTGGCAGGAGTCGGGGAGGCTACTAGGTTGGGGACGGCAGCATCGGCGGCAAGCAGACACGCTGCACAGCCTGTGCTTACCGCCCGCCGGCTCGTCGCCTGGTGTTGCTGCTGCAGATCTGCCCCGCTCAGGCCATCACCATTGAGACGGAGGAGCGCGAGGATGGCAGCCGCAAGACGACGCGGTGAGAGCAGTTGACAAGGGCGGCGTGGAGGCGCTGCTGCGCGGTTTGCCACACGGAGAAGCGCATCCAGCTGCGCCAGCCGGCAGGCTTGCTGTCGGCGGCAGCCTCCTGCCTGTCGGCTTTGCACGTGGTCGCCGCCCCTAGACGCCGGTGGCAGCGGCGCCATGCAGGCACCCTTCCGCCGCAGCGGCATCACCACACGCTGCCTCTCTCTTCCGCTGGTACTGCAGGTACGACATTGACATGACCAAGTGCATCTACTGCGGCTTCTGCCAGGAGGCCTGCCCCGTGGACGCCATCGTGGAGGGACCCAAGTGAGCCGCTGCCGCTGCCGCCGCAGCAGGAGCAGCTGCCGTCGCCGTTCCGCAGCCGCTGCGCCACCAGAAGTTGCGGCACCAACATGCACATGTCCTCGTGCTCTGCTGGGGGCTGCGACGCTCACATGCACTGTTCTGCCCCCCTGACTTGCAGCTTTGAGTATAGCACCGGCACCCGCGAGGAGCTGCTGTACGACAAGCAGAAGCTGCTGTCAAACGGGGACCGCTGGGAGGTGGGCGCCGCCGCTGCCGCCGCCGCTGCTGCTGCCGCCGTCGCTGCTGCCGCCGTCGCTGCTGGCGGCAATGGTTGCTGCCCTGCTGGCCCTGGCGTCCGTCGAGCGGATGCTTTGGCCTGCCCCTCCCTTGGGCGCTGCAGGCTGTCCAGCAAACGAGAGCACCCCCCCCCCCATGTGCAGGTGGAGCTGGAGAAGAACCTGCGCAGCGAGGCCATGTACAAATGAGTGCGGCACGCGGCCCGGCGCACCCAGCGGCCGTCAAACGCCGCTGCCTGTTGCTGCGGCGCGGCGGCGCGTGCACGCAGCGAGGGGCCAACATGCACTGCGGCTGACGCCGCCGGCCCCATGTATGCTGCGCGTGCGCGCCAGCGCCGCTTGGGGGGAGCCCGCTGGGTTAAGGGCTCCCGCAGGACGCTTACCACACCCTCCACACCGCCCCTTTCTGCTCCGCCCACCGGTGGGCGCTTTGTAGCACCCCCTTGTTTTCTGTTGCCCTGCCCGCGCTTCCCTGCACGCACAGGGGTTGATCCCCCAGCGGCGCCGGCGCGGGCGCGCAGCGCTGCCCCACGGCTGCATTCCCCCTGTACGGAAGTGTGTAACCAGCTGACCTGCTGCACGAAATCACAGCAAGGGGGCGTTGCCGACGTCACAACCAGTGGGGTGCAGCAGCCAAGAATAGAATTGACAGGGACGAGGGTCGCAGCAGGGCACCAGGCCAGGGGGACGGCGGCAAGGGGGGGACGGCGCTGAGGCAGCGCCACGCAAGCAAGCAAGGGGACAACATGAGCAACAGAAGGCAGCGCAGCAGCCGCCAGCGAAGCAGACACTTGACTCAGTAGGGGCGGTAGGCCGGCGGCGCGCCGTAGCCGGGGCCGCCGGCTGCAAGCATGGGAGGGGGGCCCGCGGGCGGGGCGGACGCCAGCGGGGGCCCTCCCGGCCCTGCCCTCTGCGCCGCCATGGCCAGCATGACAGGGGGGGGGCCGCCGGGGCGCTCCAGGACGGGGTGCTCCCGCAGCACGTGGCTCAGCGGCTCCAGCGCGGCAAGCACTGTGCTGCTGGGGCCCGACAGCTGCAGGGGGGTGGGGAGCAGGCACACACGGGGTGTCAATCGCGGGAGGTGGCGCAGCACGTTGGTGACAGGCTCCAGCGCAGCAAAGCACCTTGTCGCTCACGCCTGTTGGATGCCAGAGGGAGCAGCGGCGGAGCAGGCACGGAGAGGTCGCCGGCAGGGCGGCACATGCAGATTATTATTGTAGACGACCACCGACGCACCTCCACAAGCACGTCGTTGTCCAGCGCGCACGCCGGCAGCTCGGTGCCGCGGCGCAGCGCCACCTGCACGCCGGGGGCCGCAATTTGGATGGAGCCCAGGCTGCGGAGGTGGGGACGGGCAGGGAGGATCAGCGGAAACAAAAATCAAAGCACCAACATGCAGCGAGAGCTCCAGCTTTGGCGGAGAGAGCAGCAAGCATTCGGCGGAGACAGCAGCAAGAGGTCTGCCCATGGGCTGGCAGCTGGTTTGCCGTCTGTCTCAGTGCGCCGCGGGGGCAAACATACGTCCCCCTCCATGCATCCTCCTCCCCCCCGCATGCAGCCCCGCGCTCACTTCTGCACCACGCCCGCCTCCTGGCTGCGGTTGATGAGCACCCGCAAGCGGCCAGGCTGGTCCGGGCTCGCGCCGGCGGGCTGCAGCATCCACCGCGCGCACTCCAGCACAGCGTTCTGCGGGGCGGCAGGCAGGGGACAAAGTGGTCGGTAGGGAGAAGAGGAGGCGCAACCACGACGGGCGAGTCCCGTCGACGCCCTGCGCAGCCACCACGCGCAGAGAGCAACGCTGCACCCTGTCCGACGTGCAGACACAACCCTGCGCAGCCACCTGCATGCCCTAGGCTGCCCGACGCCACCCTGCCCACCTGCGCAGCGTTGCGGGTGGCGCGCCCCGGCGAGGGCAGATCTCGTGACGACCCAAACACGACGAGCGTCTGCTGCTGGCAGCCGGGCGGCTCGGACATCCGCTTCACGCGGCCGCCTGCGCACAGGAAACGCAAGATGGTGCGTCGGGTTGGCCTGGCAGCTCAGGGTTGCCGCAGCATCTGGTCGCCACGTATCCTCCAGCTGTGTGCGCCTGCTGCTGTCCGGCAGGACGCTCCGTTTGCAGGCCCTCCCAGCCCCCCCACCGTGTCGCCCCCCCACCTGAGGCACCCTCGATCTCCCGCACGGTCATGCCGCCGCGCCCAATCACGATCTGCCCTTCAGGCAGGTCGAGCACCAGCCTGTACACCGTCTCCCGAGGGACGACTGCTGCTGGCGTCGCCGGCGCCATGGCTGGCACTGCGTGCGCGCCGACGTGGGCGAGCTGCTGCCGCTTGACGCCGTCTGCAACCCCTGCATCATCTAGCGACCGCTTGTTTCCTGCAAGCACGGCTGCGCCGTTGGCGGGGGCTGCGCTGGCTGCGCCTGGCGGCGGCAGCACGGGAGCCTGCTGCGGAGCGACGTAGCCAGGCGCGGCGGCGGGGGCCGGGTAGCCCGGCCCGGCGGCCATCGGCTGCTGCATCGCTACCAGCTGCGTGCCTGCTTACAAACACACGCGCTGCAGAAGGGTGTACGGCGCAGGGGAGCAAGAGCGGAAGGGTTGTGTGGGCACGGTCGCGCGGCAAGCTCCGGCCTCGCACGATGCATGCGGATGCTACCGCGCGTCCAATGACGAGCCGCGGTGAGAGGGGAGCGCCGGCCTGCAGCACAAGCTGCAGCCTACCTCCGAACACGCCCAGAGCGCAGGATCTGCCTGTATATTAAGCTTCGGTCAGTTTCGAGACGATGCACACAGCGAAGGGCCTGCCCGAACGCACAGCCTGGGGCGCATTTCTGGGACGTCCCTCTCGCTCTCATCTGTGCTCTTGGTCGCTCTCTCGCCCTGCTTTGTCAATCAGTAAGTGTGCAGACAGCGCTCTGCCTCCGGAGTGGTGGGGAGCCGGCTGGACACTCCCCGGGGGCCCCTTCCAAGAGCGGGAGCGCCTCTCACTCCGCGCCTAGCCGCCTGTCTAGCTCAGAAGGGCAGGCATGCTGTCACGCCGCGCCAAGGAGGGCGGCGCCGCCACGGTCGACCCACCGGCAGGGCCGGCAGCGGCGGCGGGCCGCACCGTGCATCACTCCAAGTCGATGCCCGCCCACCTCGCCGCCGTGTCTGCCTCCGAGTGGCTGGACGGCGAGGGCGGTGCACCAAGCGGCCGGCGCCGTGGGAGCACGCTGCTCAAGTGGGCATGCGTATTGCTGGCATTGCTCGTGCTGCTGCGGCACGCGCTGCGCCCGGGCGCAGGCGGCTACACCCACACATCTTTTGTGACAGTGGAGGGCAGCCAGGTGGGTGTGAGGGTGACTTGTCGGGTCAATGCACAGGGTTTGCTGCATGCAGCGTGCTGCGTCCGGCTGCCGGTGACTCTCTGAGCGGGTGTTCTGGCCTGGGTGATGAGCGCCCCCTGCGTCCCTGCATCGCGGGTCAACCCCTCCATGCGCCTGCACCCCATGGGCCCTCCCTCCTCGTTTTCTGCCTGGACAGCCGCCCTCCCATGAAGCTCCACCCACCTCCCTGTATCTATCAACTCGTTCCACCACGCACCTCCCCAACTCAGCAGCCCCTGCTCCCTGGCCCCACTCCCTGCCCGCCTCCCAACCCTTCCGCCTCTGCCCTACACCTCACGCAATCCCCCCTTCCCCACCCCCCTGACAGTTCTGGCTGGACTGCCGCCCCTTCTACCTCGCTGGCTTCAACCTCGAGACGGCGGCTGAAGCGGCCGCAGCGCGCAACGCGTTCGCGGCCGGCCGCCGCGCTGGCGGCGAGTCCACGCTTCGCTCCCTGTTTGGCCGCGCCGCCGCTTCGGGGCTGAACGTCGTGCGTACGTGGGCGCACACCTCCGACCCAGCATACCCACTGCAGGCGCGCGTGCAGGCTGCGGCGTGCATCCATCCATCATGAAGCAGCAAGCGTCGCTTGCTGCTTCAAACCATGCCCGCTGTGCCTGCCCTGAGCCTGCCGCTGAAAGCACAACCCCAGCATCCCTGCACCTCCCTCCACAAGTTCCCCCGGCGAGACACAACGACGGTGCTTCTCAGGCTCCCACCAGCTGTTTCATCTCCCTACTGCAGGTGTCCCCCGGCGTGTACAGCGAGGCCGCTTTCCAGGCGTTGGACGCAGCAATCGCAGAGGCGGAGGCCGCCGGCCTGCGCGTCATCCTGTCCCTGGCTGACAACTGGAAGCGGTCGGGCGGCGTGGACGAGGCGAGCGCGGGAAGGGGGTGGGAGGGCAGCGGGCGGGCAGGCTGGGCGGCCACGGACAGCTGCGTCGCATACGTGTGCCTGCTGCCGCCGCCGCCTGCACGCTCTGCACACCCTCCGCGCGCATCCCTCTGCCTTCTTCCCCTTGCGTGCACCGCCATCCACCACCCACGGGTCCACTTGTCCACCCGCCCACCTGCCCGCCGGGCCCCACCCGTCCTGCGCTGCAGTACGTGGATTGGAGCACCACCGCCCCTCCCCGCGACCCCAAGTTCCCTCCCATCAACGACACCCAGGGCGATGTGTCGGTGGAGGTGACCTCAGGGGCACAGGCGCCACCTGTGAAGGCCAGCGCAGGGGCTCTCACCCACGCAGCCCCCTGCCTGAGCCCCGGCTCCACCCTGCACCACAACAGGACCACTCCGAGGAGCGCCGGCGCTAATCAACATAGCAGCCTGCACGTGCAAAGCACGGGCTCCCTCCTCAAGGCCGCCCCCCTGCCTGCCCCCCGGCTCCCCACCCCACCGCACCAGGACCACTCTGAGGAGCGCCGGCGGTACGAGGACCGACGCAAGGCGCTGTTCTTCACAGACAGGGAAGCGCGCCGCCTGTACAGGGACCACGTGCGAGCGGTGAGCAAGGCTGCAGGCGGTGTGGGCGTGCGTCGCCGCCATGTCATGCACCGTTTCGGACGGCTGAGGACCGTCCCTGCATGCTGCGCTGCCTGTCGCTCGCCGGCCCGCTCGCCGGCCCGCGCGCTGCCACAATCGTGGGCAGCCCTTGTCGTCCCAAGAACCCCTTGCGCACACCCCACGGCCCCCGCACAGGTGCTCGAGCGTCGCAACACCCTGACTGGGCGGCTGTACCGGGACGACCCCACCATCCTTGCCTTCGACCTCCTCAACGAGCTGCGCTGCTCGTCGTATGAGGCAAGCAGGGAGCGCAGGGCAGCATGGGCGGGTGGGGGAGGGCTCAGCATTGCCTCCTGGCAGCGCGTGCATGCTGAGCTGCTGCTCCGCGTACGAGTTGGCGCGCGGGATATAGCTTGATAGGGCGGAGGACGGAGGGTGGCGACAGATTAGGCCCGCCGCCTAGGCCTCTCATGCCCGGCCATGCCGCCAACCAACTCGGCCGACCTGTCTCCCTTGTCTCTTTGCAGACTGCCGAATGCACCGACCTGGTCAGCCGCTGGGTGCAGGACATGAGCCAGCACTTTAAGAGCCTGGATCAGCGCCACCTGCTGACTGTGGGCAGCGAGGGTGCGCTAATGCCGGGAGACAGGGCGGGGCAGGGCAGGGCAGTGAGGGCCAGGGGCGGGGCCGGGCAGGCGCGCTACCAGCACACACTGCCGACAGAGCTTGCACTCTGCGCGTTGTGCAATGTTGCGTGTTGTTTGTCAGGCAGGCAGGAGGCAGGCGCTGAGCATGCGGCAGGTGTCTGGGGCAGCACCTGACAGGAAGCTGCATGGTACTGTGCATGGGTTGTTCCATTACCACTCCAGGCTTCACGACGAGCGCGGTGTAATGGTAAAGGTCAACCAAGGCCCCCTTCCCCCCCGCCCCACCCTGCCCGCCGCAGTGGTCCCGCCTCGGCGCTGCCCTGCGCGGCCCGCAGTGATGCCACCCACCACCCACGCTGCCCTCTCCCCGTGCCTGCAGGCTTCTACGGGGAGCGTGACACGATGAAGGAGGTCAACCCAGGCGCGCCTGGCAGCGGTGAGTGGGCGCAGGGGCGGCGGCGGCCTGCTGCCTGCGACGGCAGCTGCGGAGGCGAGGGCAGCCGAGGAGGGCGTTTTGGAGGGCATGTCAGGGTGAGCAGCCGCCGTGCACAGCCTGCAAAGCCCTCCCCTCTTGTCCTGCTGTGCCCCCTCTGCAGATTGGGCCAGCAAGGCGGGGCAGGACTTCATCGCAAACCATCAGGTGAAAGGGTGCCCGCCCCTCTCCTTGTGCATGTCTTGCCGGCTAGTGTGAGCGCAGCACCTACCAGCTGGCCCCCGCCCGAAAGATCGGGGCATTTTGTTGTGCTGCCCTGTCTTCATGCGTGCCGGCCTGCTGCTCGCTGTACGCGGCTGCCCGCACCTGCCACTCGCTGGCACCTCCTGGCTTGCTTCCACCCCACCCACTGCAGCTGCCCACCATCACTTGGTTTTGCCACATTTTACCTCTGGAGATCTCCAGACCTCCAAATATTCTACCTCCATATCTGGCCTGCAAACTGTGTGCAGGACCCGTCCGGCTTTGACTGTGCAGGCCCTGCCTCTCGCCCATACTCGCCCCGTCTCCCCCGCCCCTGCAGCTGCCCACCATAGACTTTGCTGCCTTCCACCTCTGGCCGGACAACTGGAACACGTGAGGGATGAGCTGGGGCGGGCGGGCCGGGGCACCGGCCAGCGGGCAAGGGGAGGCCCCGGCAAGCAGCATTTGCAGGGGGCAGGCGGAGCGTAGCTGCTGCGCCCGCCGTCGCCCTCGCTCCTTCCCTGCCCCGCCCGTGTTGCTCAGTGCACAGTCGCATCAAGACTTGCGCCGCAACCGGAAATTGTTCGCCCTGCTGCCTGACACAGCTCGCCATCGCACCTTGCCCCGGCCATGCCTGCAGCCACAACGCCACCTTCCACCGCAAGTGGGTGGAGCAGCACTACGAAGACTGCGCCACCCTGCTCAAAAAACCCTGCTTGCTTGAGGAGTTTGGCAAGAGGCTGGGGAACGACGAGTGAGTGCACTCGAGGGGGGGGGCCCGCCAGAGTAGCAGCGACGATGGCAGTGCTCAGTGCCGCGCAGCGGCGCCAGGCGGCGATGGTGGTGATATCGGCTGCGTCACAGCAGCGGCGGCGGCAACGGCAGCGGCGGCGGCGGCATTTGAGCACCCACCCACCCACACACCCAAACCTCCCCCCCCAACCCCCACACCCGATGCAGCGACCTGCCCTCCCCCACCGACATTGCCCTTCACCGCGACAACTTCTTCGTGGACGCGTATGCCGCTGTCGAGGCGGGCGTGGAGGGGCGCAAGGGCGCCGGCGGGTCGCTGTACTGGCGGTGGGGCCTCAACCCACACGACCCCTCGCACCCCGGCGCCTACGGTGGGTGCTGCAGTGGGTGGGTGGGTGGGTGGGTGGGTGGGTGGGTGGCACCAGGCAGAGGGCTGTTGGCTGGGGAGCCGGGGGGGGCAGGAAGCAGCTGATGCAGGCCTGCCCAGCTCGACAGCGGGCGCGTCGGCCGCTCTGCTGCACAGCGTGCCTGGTGATGAAGCGCGCGGTCCCCTCCCCTGCTCTCGTTCTTGCGCGCAGGGGTGCTGCCGCAGCACTCGACCTTTGCCCTGATCTCAGCGCACGCGCAGCTCCTGCGCACTCACATGCTGGTCACGGCGCCCCACAAAAAGTGCCCCCTGGTCGTGGACTGCTGGGTGCCGGCCACCTCCTTTGGGGGCCTGCTGCGCAGGTGGGCGGGGCGGGGCACAGCGTCACAACGGGGCGAGCACTTGGAGGCTGCCGTGCGTGCCTGCATGAAGCGCTGCATGCATGCCGTGGCAGGGCCTCGGTGCCTCCACTTGCTGGGTGTACAGCAGCCCCTCCTGTGCAGACGCCCGTTGCCGTCCCCTCAGCGCAGGTGTGAGGGGCTCTGTCTGCGCTACCGCCCCGCTCCCCTTGCACGGAAGGGGAGCAGCAGCAGCACACCACGACCCCTCGCCACCCTCACGACCGCCGCTCTGCCACTCCCTGCCCGCCCCGCCCGCACAAAGCGCAGGTGCGAGGACCGCCCCTCTGTGTGCGCCGACCACCGAAGTTTGGCCAAATTTGAGCTGTCCACCAAGTCTGCCGGCAACGTCACGACACACACGCTGCGCTCCCACGGCCCCCCCGTGTTTGCGACCCACGCCGCGTGCTGCCTGCCCGGGCTGGGGGCCTTTGGCCGGGGGTGCAGCACCACGTGGGTGTGACCGCAGCGCGGCGCGGCGTGCGCGGCACTGCAGCCCCAGGCTGGGTGGGTGCCTGGCAGGCAGGGCACACACGCCCGCTGGCGGCCCAGGGGTGCACAGCGCAAAGCCAGCCTGAGCGCCCGTGCCTGCTCCAGGCAAGGCACGGCGCCGCCCTTTGCAGTCCCTTGTGGATTCAGATTGTTGATTGTGGAGCACTCGTTGCGTGCATCTTCCTTGTTTGCTATGTAACACCAACGTCGCAGCAGCTGGAGCGGGAGCGGCACCCCCTCGTGCGACACAGCCACCACCCCTGGTGCTCCTGCCACCCATCTTTCCAACGCTCTTGCGTACCATCCCTTCAGTCCTGCCCCTCCGCTCATCTTGCGCTACTGCTTTACAGCTGGGAGACATCGGCGCGAATCAGCTCAGCTCATCAGGGTCGAATGTGAAGGCACAGCAGGTTTAAACAGCAGGGCAAAGTGGAAAGAAGGCCCCTCGGGGGCGGAGCGGGAGGGCATGCGTTTGTGGGGTTATTGTGGGGGGGGGGGGCCGCAGTAGATGGGATGTCCGAGGTGCAGGCCCGAGAGAGCGAAAACGAAAACAGCAGGGACACAGTTCGAAACGACCAGCGCTGCCTCGCGGAGGGACGGCCTATAGGAAGTGCCGACAGAGGTGGGGCGCTGGTGCTAATGTCGGTATGCAAAGCAGCAGGAAAAAATGGGGGTGGGTGGGGTGGCGGTGGCAGACGGGGGGCGCCCAGCGGGCACAGGTTACGCGGCGAGCGAGATGGGCGGCGTAATGAAAGAAGGGGAAGACGGGCAAATCAAAAGGGAGGGGGGTGATCAAAAGGGAGGGGGGTGGAGTCATTCAGCAGAGGGGAGGGGGCGCAGGGCGGGGCGGCCGACGGCGGGAGGCGGCGCGGCCGGCTGGACAACAGCACATGCCACGCCGCCGACATGCGCCGGGGTTTACTCATCATCACTGTTCTGTTCCGGGGTGGGGACCAAAGAGTTTTGAGGTTCTGCAGGAAGAAATTCTGATGCGGGCGTGGAGAGGGAAGTACAGTCTGGCGGGCCGGCAGGGGGTGGGGCAGGGGCTGCGGCAGAGGCCCCGCCGGCGCGTGAGGCTCGAGAGGCGTGCCGCCGCTGCAGGGGCGGCAGGCGTGCTGACACAGCCAGCCAGGCGCAGGGATCAGGCCGTTCAGGCCATCACCATGGGCGGCGGCATGGGCACCACCTGCGCATCCTCCTCGCAGTGCGAGGGCAGCGCGTCGTCGGCGGGCATGCCGTCGGCGGGCGCGTAGCCGTCGGCGGGCGCGTAGCCGTCGTCGCCGTAGAGACCCTCCTCGTCTTCGCAGCGCTTGCCGGCGGCCGCCTGCTGCGCCTGGTACACAGCGTACTCCTCGGGGGTCACAAAGCGGCCCTGCACAGAAACAGGGGGAGGTGGGGTGGGGGAGGGAAGGAGCGGGTG
Source organism: Micractinium conductrix (assembly GCA_002245815.2). Taxonomy (NCBI): domain Eukaryota; kingdom Viridiplantae; phylum Chlorophyta; class Trebouxiophyceae; order Chlorellales; family Chlorellaceae; genus Micractinium; species Micractinium conductrix. Next base: position 213,375 of record LHPF02000014.1, on the reverse strand, counting down.
AGCAGGGAGCAGAGGGCAGGCCGAGCGCGCAGACAATCAGGCGGGCAGGAGGCAAGGCGGGGCGCTGCCTGTGCCGGCGCTGCCGAGGAGCCCCCTGAAGCGGCTGGCCTGGGCGCACCTTGATGCGCGGGCGGATCTCTGCGTAGGCACGGCGCGAGGCGTAGCGCACGGTGCGGCCAAAGGCGCGCTTCTTGCGCTGGCGGTCGCGGTGGCGCTGCACGCGTGCCGCCTCAGCCTCGGGGTCTGCCGCCGCTTGCACGGCCGCGGGGCCGGCAGTGGGCGCGCCGCTCAGCGGCACCAGCTTGCTGAGCATGGCGGGCTGCTGCTTCATGTAGGAGGGCACATAGCTGGGCTGCGCGAAGAAGGACTGCAAACACAAGGGAGGGAAAGGAAGCGTGAGGGGCGAGGGCTTGGAGGCTGAGGGTTGCGTCGCTGGGATACTCCTCCCGCACACACAGCAACGCACTGCGCTGCAACATGTGTCACCCCCACTGCGACATGCGGCGCCCGCCAGCACGCCTGCTGCCCCTCCCGCACGCACCTGCTGCATGCCGGACGGGCCGGCGGCGGTGAAGCGGTCAAACGAGGGCACCACGCCGTCCTCCAGCGGGTCGAAGCAGGCAAAGCCGGGGGTGGAGGAGAAGCCGGGCAGCTCGAGCTCATCGGCGTCCAGGTCGAGCATGTCGTTGGTGGTCAGGCTGCGGGCGAAGAAGGAGTCTTCGTAGAGGGCCAGGGGTGCGGGGGCCGCGGGCTCCAGCAGCTGCGGCTGCGGCGCGGCGTAGTGCGCCGCGGGCTGCTGCACCGCCGGCTCAAACTGGGGGACGGCGCAGACCGGCACCTCGGGCACAACCGCCACGTCGGCGCAGTCGGTGGAGGCGGGGGCGCAGGCTGCAAAGGCGCACTCGACCGCGCAGGTCAGGGCGCGGCGCTCGTGGCGCGCCAGCAGCGGGTTGGCGGCGTGCACGCTGGCATCGCAGCCGGCGCACAAGTGCGCGTCGTCGTTCACGCAGTACAGCGTGGCCGCCTCCACCTGGCAGAGCGCGCAGGGAATGAGCTTGGCCATCTGCGCACCGAAAATAACGAGGGGGCGGAAGGGTGAGCCGGCGGCGAGCAGGCACAAGGTGGCGCGGCGGCCGAGAAGGTGGGTGAGGAGGACGCGCTCGCACGGTGCCGCAAGGGACCCTTGGATGCAGGGCTGGGAGAAGGGCCGAGGGTTGTGAGCAAGGTGGGGGGCTGGAAGCCGGCGGCGCGCACGGGTGTGGCTGACAACGGCCGAGTACCGGGGGCCGCAGTCAGATGACAGGGGGCGACGCGGCGGCTCGCCATGCGCACACAAGTAACTCCCGGGCATGAGAGAGCTGATAACGGGCGGCGGACGGAGGGGCAGCCCCGCGTTGCGCCCACACCAGCTTCCCGACCCCTCGGGCGTGTAATGACGCTGCACCGCCCCGTCGCTTGCCTGGCGTTCGTTGGCGGGCTGTGAGCGGGTCGAGGATGAGCGGACGGGCTCGGGCAGAAGTGAGGCGGCGGTGGGAGGTTTGGCTGACGCAGGGGAGGCCGGCGCGGGAGTGCTGGTAGTGCGAACGTAGGGGAGGTGCTGGCGGCAGGCGAGGGCCTGGGCGAAGTGGGGTCGGGGCCTGACGCGGCGAGCACTTCACTCGTAGAGACCCACGAGAGAGCGCAGCACAGCAGGCTTGCAATGCGGGTGCCAGAGATCGTTTTCCGGCCACTTTCACGCCGAATTGCCGCAGCGACCATCGCCCAGCAGCTTCTGAACAGCGCCGAGGCACTCGGTGAACGCAGCCTTTGACTTCGAGCCCCCTTCTGCTTGGAAGCGCGCGGGGAGGCCCCCTTTTCTGACGACAGAGCAGCGCCGCCATGGCGATGGGCATGCCCTATGGCCTGCAGGTGTGGGAAGCGCCCCGCCGCCTGATCGGCCCATCCAGGCCACTTCACCTTCACCTCCTCCTGGCGGCCCTGTGGCGCCCCCGATTGGTTATCGCGCCCCTGCAGGGCGCCGCGCAGGCGCTGGCGCGCGCTGCAGCTCACCAGCGCCACCGCCGCTGAACCGCCGCCGCCTGCCCGCCTGCCGCCTGCAGGCCATGCTCAAGGAGGGGCACAAGCACCTGTCGGGCCTGGAGGAGGCGGTGATGAAGAACATCGAGGCCTGCAAGGGCCTGGCACAGATCACGCGCACCAGCATGGGCCCCAACGGTGCGCCTTGCGCGCGCCCCGCCCAGCACCCGCCTGCCCAAACCCCCGCTCACTGCCTGCCGCTGCTTCCAGCTGGTTGCCTGTGCCCCCGCCTGAACGCGGCCTGCCCTCACGATCAACTCCACGTCCATGGCATGTGCCCCCAGGCATGAACAAGATGGTGATCAACCACCTGGAGAAGCTGTTTGTGACCAGCGACGCCTCCACCATCATCACCGAGCTCGAGGTGCAGCACCCGGCGGCCAAGCTGCTGGTCATGGCGGCGCAGGCGCAGCAGCAGGAGATCGGCGACGGCACCAACCTGGTGTGTGTGGGGGAGGGAGGCGGCCAGGGAGGCGGCCAGGACAGGGTAGTCAACATGGGGCGTAGCGGCAGGAAAGTAGCACGGAGATGGCAGCTCGAGGGCCCCATCCTGCGGCGCTGCAAAAGGCATCCGGGTGCACCCGCAAGACCCCCCCCTGCCCAACCGTTGCTGCCACCTCCCGTCTGCCTGTGTGCGCAGGTGCTGTCAATTGCCGGCGAGCTGCTGGGCAACGCGGAGGTGCTGCTGCGCGACGGGCTGCACCCCACCGAGATTGCCGACGGCTACGCCAAAGCGGGGGCAAAGGCGCTGGAGATCCTCGACACGCTGGTGCTGCCCGGCACAGGTGGGCGCCGATTTCTGGGCTTGGAAGCGTGCTGCCAGGCAAACATGCTTGCCCTGGGTCCCGGGCAGGGTGCCGCTGCAAGGGCGCCGCAACGGCGCCGCGCATCCACGGCTCCTTGCCAGCCCCTGCATCACCTGCTGCGTTGCCGGCCCCCCGTGCCATCCCCTGTTCCACACCCTGCATCGCGTCCTGCTTCACACCCTGCATCACCGCGGCTTCACACCCTGTGTCACACCCTGCGTCACCGCCTCCTTACTGACTGCAGACACGCTGGATGTGCGCGACAAGGCGCCGGTGGCGCAGCGCATCAAGGGCTCCGTCAGCAGCAAGCAGTACGGGTATGAGGACCTGCTGGCGCCGCTGATCGCAGGTGAGACACATCGCGCAGCGCAGCGCAGCGCAGCACAGCGCAGCACGTGTGCACCGTGGTTTGCAGCATGGGGAGCGGCGGCGGTGCGTGCGACGGCAGGAGGCACAGGAGGGCTGCGCTCAATCGTGCCCTGGGTTCACCGACCCACGCGCCCACCCACCCACCCACAACCAACAGAGGCCTGCATTGACGTGGTGCCCAAGAACCCTCACAACTTCAACGTGGACAACGTGCGCGTGGCCAAGATCAGCGGTGGGTAGGGAAGGGCCCGGTCGGAAAGGGGGGTTGGGCTTGGGGGCAGCGACGACGCAGGGTCTGCGCGCCCACCGCCCTTGGCCTGCTCGCTCAAGATCCTTGCCTGCACCGCCCTGCGACCCGTCCCTCCTCCAGGCGGCGGCCTGCACGACTCGCATGTCGTCAAGGGCATGGTGCTGAAGCGCGCCCCCGAGGGCAGCGTGCAGCGCGTGGCTGACGGCAAGGTGGCTGTGTTCGCCCAGGGGGTGGACGCCAGCAGCACCGAGACCAAGGTGGGAGGCGTGGGGACAGCACAGGTCCAGGGTGTTGGGGAGTGAGCTTGCGAAGGCACATCGTGCGAGCAACAAGGGCATGCGCAACGTGCTCGGCCAGCAGGCCGCCCATGTGCCCCTGCACCGCGCACCCTCTGCAGCAGCCTCACTCACGCGCTGCTACGCCTGCTGCATTCCCCCCTCCCTCTGCTCAGGGCACGGTGCTGATCCGCAGCGCAGAGGAGCTCGAGGGGTACAGCCGCGGCGAGGAAGCACGCATCGAAGAAATCATCAAGAGCATTGCGGGTGGGTGGGCCGAGCGGGGCACCCGTGTCCGTATGCATGCATAGCGCCCAGGGCACAGCACCTCCCCACCACCGTCGCTGCGTTTGCTGAAATCCTGCACCTGCGCTGCCGCCCATCATGGCTGTGCAGACAGCGGCGCCAAGGTGGTGGTGGGCCACCAGGCGTTCGGCGAGATGGCGCTGCACTTCATCGAGAAGGTAGGAAGCGTGCGTGTGCTCGGATGCATGGTGTGTGGATACAGGTCGTGCTGGGATGCATGAGATGGAATGCTGGGTTGCATTGATGCCCAGAGTCGAGGGGCAGAGGGAGGGATGGGCAGGAGGAAACGTGTTGGGCAGGGCGCAGCCGAGGCGCGGTAGGGCATGCCTGCGGCGCACATGCCAGCCGAACACATCGTCCACGCTGCACTCCCGGCCGCTTGCCCCTTGCGCGCTCTCTGCAGTACGGCCTCATGGCGCTCAAGATCCCCTCCAAGTTTGAGCTGCGCCGCTTCTGCCGCGCCACCGGTGCGTGCCATCCCTGCTGGCACCGCACTGGGGCCTCACTAGCAGGGCCGCGGCCGCCGGGCCGAACGAGGCGCGGGCTGCTTGCACGCACGGCGCGGTCAGCAGGCGCAACGTGCTGGCCTTGCTCTCAACTGCTCCCCCCCTTCTGCCTCCCGCAGGCGCCACCGCGCTGGTGAAGCTGCAGGCGCCGCAGGCAGACGAGCTGGGCTTCGCGCGCTCACTGGCGGTGCAGGTGCGGCGTGACCTGCAAGCAGGAGTGCCTACACCTTGCCGCGCCTCTGCCCCGGCCTGCCTGCACGCATGCATGCCACTGTGCACACGCAGGAATGCTCGCCGCTGTGCACACCTTCTGAGCCTTGCCCCGCTGGACTCCCCCACCCGCGCAGGAGATTGGCGGCACCAAGTGCGTGGTGCTGCAGCAGGACAGCAGCATGGGCCAGATCTCAACCGTCGTGCTGCGCGGCTCCACAGACCAGGTGGGTGGGTGACTGGTGGTGTGTGGGGGTGGGGGTGGGGGTGGGTGGGTGGTGGGGGGGGTGGGGTGGGGGGTGGGGGTGGGTGGGGGGGGGCTCCGGGCGTCAGCAGGGGGCGGCAGACGGGCAGGCATGCAGGCCGGCGGGGCGCTTGAGCAGGCTGGACCTGGCCTGCTCGCAAACACGCACAGAGGCGCATCCAGCTCTTGCATTCAAATTCTGTGCACGCCCCACTGCTCCCCTGTTGGCCCCTGCCGATGCTGCGTTGCATTCGTTCCCCTTCTGGCACACCGCTGCTCGCGCCCGACGCTGTGTTCACCTGTGTTGTCCCCCTCCTGCCCAGATGCTGGACGATGTGGAGCGCGCTGTGGACGACGGCGTGAACAGCTACAAGCTGCTGGGCAAGGACGCACGCGCGGTGCCCGCTGGGGGCGCGTCGGAGATCGAGATCGCGCGCCAGCTGCAGCAGTTTGGCCGCAAGGTGGGTGGGGGCGAGGGGCAGGTGCGGACAGGGTGGGTGCAAGGGAAGGGAATACGCTCGGCCAAGAAACGCAGCACCTCCAGCGCGTGGCCCATTCCCCAGCCTGCAACCGTCCGTCCGCCCCATTTCACGTCTTCCCCCGCTGCAGGAGACTGGCCTTGATCAGTACGCCATCGTGCGATACGCCGAGGCGCTGGAGGTGGTGCCCCGTACCATCGCAGGTGATTGAGGCGCTCCCTTGCAGCAGCACGTGTACCGCCATTCACTCAACCACCCCCGGTGCCACGGCCTCGCCTGCCAGCGCTGGCCTGCTTGCCGGCTGCCTGGCTGCCTGGTTCAAAGCTGATGCACCTATGGCCGGCCACCTGCCTATGCGCCACCACGCTGCGCCTGCATTGTTTCCTGACCCACCCGCCCCTACCTACCCATGCCCTATCATGCTTGACCTGCAGAGAACAGCGGGCTGAGCGCCACCGATGCGGTGGCGGCGCTCTACGCGGCGCACGCGGCAGGCCAGCAGGGCGCTGGGCTGGACGTGGAGACGGGTGCGCTGGAGAGGCGGAGAGCATGGGAGTGGGTGTGGGGCCTGGCGTGCAACCGTCTACTGTTGCCCTCATTCGTGGAGCTCTGCTGCGTTCGCGCAACCTCACACTCTGTGCTCCCTTTACAATCTTAAAATCCCTGGCAGGTGAGGCCGTGGACCTGGGTGCGCGCGAGGTGTACGACCTGTACGCCACCAAGTGGTGGGCGCTCAAGCTGGCCACAGGTGAGGGCTGTTGCCACGGCCGCTGCGCGCGGGCTGCCATGGCTGCTTTCCCACCAGATGCGGCTGTGACTGCGTGTTCGCAAAATAGGTCACATCTTCATGCCGCCTGCCGCTGACCGCGTTTCCTTCCTGTCGTTATCGACCACCCCGCCCTTCTTTATGCGCAGAGGCGGCTGTGACCGTGCTGCGGATAGACCAGATCATCATGGCAAAGATGGCGGGCGGCCCCAAGCCGCGCGGCCCCGGCATGGATGACGAGGACTAAAGGACGCCTGCAGCCCACTGCCTTTCGGTCTGCCGCGGCTGCCGTGGGTACAGAGGATGACGGCGCTCGACAGCATGCCCGCCTGTCGGGCATCCCTGCCGCCGCTGCACCCTGCGCGATGATGCACACTGCACAGACCTGTGTAAACCTGGCTAGGCAAGCAGTACCACAAGGGTGCCACGCGCACATCAAAGGCAGCAGCGCGCTCGGATCAGATCCGCAAGTGAATGAAAGAGGGCTGAAAGGTAAACGAACATGCTGATCGAGGCAAAGGAGCTGGAGGGTTGCGGCAGCGGCACATACAGAGGCACGAGCGCACACGCGAGGGAAGACTGGAAGGGGCGGCAAACTTGGTGCTCAGCAGAGTTGAAATGAAGGCAGTGCAGGGAGTAGTACAAGGGCAACAGAGGCGCTGGCGGCGCTTCCAGTGGTGCCGCTGCTGCTGCTTTTGCTGCTGCGGGCAGGGCTGCTGCGGGGATGGGCAGCGCCGTCAGCTTGGGCGCCGCGGGCGGGTGCTCATTTCATCACATGTATAGGCGGCCAGTGATGCGGCCGGTAAGAGAGTAGTACTGCACACAGGGTGGAGGGTGGAGGGGCAGAGGTAGAGGTGTGAGGGCGGCAGTGCGCGGGTGAGCACAAGTACCAAGCTCTCGCCTCTCCAGACCCCCCCCCCGGGCGTCGCGGCTCTTCCGCATCCTCGCCAGCCTCACCAGCATGACAGGAGCTGCAGCATCCATCATGTTGACGCGGCGGTCCAGCGACGTGGCAAACCCAACAATCACGCACACACCCAGCACCAGCTCAGCATAGTGGGTGTCGATGGAGACCTGCAAGGGGGGGGGGGGGGGGGAAGGGTAGAGGTGGTGTGGTCGGCGCGCGGGGCTCGCAAAGGGCAGTGCTGTGGCAGTGGTGCATACCTCCTACCGCTGCTGCCACTCCACCCGCCCACCCATCCGCCTGCGCACGCCACCCACAGCGCCTGGAGCGCATATCAGCGCGCACATGCGCTGCAGTCGCAGACACGCACCTCGTGCCGCCTCGCCACCTGCAGCACCGACTTGATGACTGCGTCCAGGTCGATGCCCTCAGGCGCAAAGATGTCTGCGCGCTCTGTAAACAGGGCCTCCATGTCTGTGAAGGGGGAGGGGATGCGCATGGCGGCAGAGGGGGACGTGAGGGGCATGCTCCAGATCCAGTCAGCGACCACGTGTGAGCGACGAAGGAGCGCGAGAGAGTGCATCCTTTGTGGGGCAGCCACTGGGTTGTGCTGCTGCTGCTGCTGCTGCCCACCCGCCCCTGGCCACCCGTCGCACCTGCGGCAAACGCGGCAGGGTCGGGGCAGCGCTGCCGCTCCGCCCAGCACAGCAGGTGGCGCGCCGCGCTGCGCCCGTTGCCGGCGGCGATGGTGAACAGGAAGGAGATGAAGCGGTGGCGCACAACGGGGGTGAGCTCCTGAGGAGGAGAGGGCTGGAGGAGAGGGGTGCGATCAACGGTAGGGCAGGAGAGCGATACAGCACACCCGTGCAGCGCAAGTGGTGCTGGCCTTTGACCCAGGCATCCCCTTGGTTTTTCCTTGCCCCGTGTTGGGGGGGCGCACCTGGCACAGCCCAAAATCGATGAGTATCAGCTCGATTTTCTGGCGCTGCTGCTGCGAGGGCAAGTCGCCGTTGCCGCCGCCGCTGCTGGCGCCGTCTGACGTGCCGCCGTCGCTGTCGCCGCCGCTGGGTTCATTGCCGCTGCTAGCGGGGCCGTCGCCTCTGCCATTGTTGGCGGCACGCACTAAAATGTTGCCTGGATGCAGGTCCGTGTGCACAAAATTGTCCTGCAGAAGCATGGGATGAGAGCGAGAGAGAGCGCGGTGGATTGGGGACTCGTTATGGCATACCGGGGTGCAGGCCCAGCAGACCTGCCCGACTGCACTTCTCAGTCACCAACCCCACCTGCAGCAGCATCTTGAGATACGTGTCCACCCCCAGGGCCACGATCTGAAAGCAAGGCGGGAGGGGAGGGGAGGGGAGGGGAGGGGAGCCGAGGTGAGAGTTACGCACGTGGGCGGTGCGTCCAAGGGCCGCCAAGCCCGTGCCTGGCAGCGGACGCACTGGATCACCCCCCGGCCATCGCCCATCCCCCTCTGTGTCCTGCCAGGGCACCGCCCCCTGCCCCGCTGCCCACTCCACCTGGGTGTTCTGTGGGTGTGGGGTGCGGATGAAGTTTGCCACGCTCTGCCCCGCCTCAAAGCTCTCCACTAGCACGTCCTCTGTGCAGTAGCCTGCACAGTGGTGGGTGGGGACGGTGGGTGGGGACGATGGGTGGGGGACAAAGCTAGTGAGGCTTCTCCTGGCTCTTTTTAGCTGGCTGGCTATAAGAAGCATACCAGACACCAACAACAGCTTGAAAGTGCGGCAGCCCGTGCCTGCCCCGTACGTCGGATCTCCAACACAAAACAGAAGACCACATTTTCCTTCCGCCCAGCGCCCCGCAGCAGCCCCCCCCCCCCCCCCCCCCCCGGCGACGCACCCTCGACCGTGCGCGGCACGTGCACGCTGCTGGTGACGCTGCTGAAGTTGGCGAAGGCGCGGCGCAGGTGCGCGGCCTCGATGCGCAGGTCGGCCTGTGCCGCCATGGTGTGGCTGAACTGGCTCACAGACTCTGCCAGGTTGAGGGACTGCAAGGGGCGAGGATCGAAATGCAGGGGAGAGGCAGGGTGTTGACAGCCTCGGTGCTGCCTGAGGGAGGGCAGGCGGGAGGAGGGGATGGCAGGGGATGGCAGGGGATGGCAGGCCCGCTCCGCACCGCCCGCCGCCACCTGCCGTGCCCAGCCCCCCTGCCCGAGCGCACCCTCAGGCTGCGCACGTGCGCTGTGAGCGCCGCCAGCGGGCGCAGCAGCTGGAAGTCCTGCCAGATCTGGCGGGCCACGCCCGGGTGACGCACCTGAGGGCAGCAAGGGGGGCGGGGGCAGGGCAGGGCAGGGCGGGGCCGGTGGAGGGCAAGGACAGATGGATGGGTTGATGCGCGCATGCGTGCGCGGACAGCAAGCGACGCTCGGCCTCGGACAGCAGCACTCGTCGTTGGCCCCTCTTTGGAACACCCTATACGGCTGCTCCCATAGACTGCCCCCACAGACGGCTCGCCTCACCTTCACCGCCACCTCCTGTGTGCACCCGCCCACCAGCAGGCGCGCGCGGTGCACCTGCGCGATGCTGCCGCTGGCCAGGGGGGCGGCCTCGAACGACTCAAACAGCTCCTCCAGGGGGGCCTTGAAGGCAGCCTCCACCGCTCGCTTAGTCTGCGGGACAGGCAGAGCAGACGGGGCGGGTGCAGGTGGTGGGTGGTGCAGGGCGGGGACACAACGGGGGGCCCTCTGGTGCCGCTGCCTCCGGTGCTGCTGTGCGTCACGCGCGCCCACACCTGCGTGAGCCCAGGCACACCCGCATGCATCCCCCCCCCATCGGGTCAGCCTCAGGTGTTTTCTAAAACTAAAGAATATGCAAAACTTTCAATAAATATTAATCTTTATCTTCGGCCTCACCTCGCCCTCGCTGTGCACCGGCGCCTGGTCGTGCAGCGAAGACATCACGCGGCAGAAGTCCTGCGCAGCGGTGGGGGGCACCACAAGCTGCGTGAGGCGTGGTGGCTGGCACGCAGGCAAGTGACCCAACGGCAAATACCCAACCAACCCACAGAGGCAGCCGTGCGCCGACCCCACCCTCTCCCACCCCTCCCCGTTGCAAGGACAGCCTGTCGAGCACCACCACCACAGCACGCACCCCGGGGAAGATGTCTGTCCTGGTGGCAGACCACTGGGCCCACTTGATGAAGGCCGCGCCCGACTGGCTGCACGCCCACAGCAGCAGCTTGAAGGCGCGCGTGCGCAGGCGGCCAGCGGCGGGGGAGCCCTCCGCCAGCCGCGCCGCCACCAGCAGCAGGAGCGTGCCGAGCAGCAGGAAGGGGGCAAAGAGGGCGAGGAGGTGCGCGGCGCGCAGCGCCAGCGCCAGCCGGTCGGCCACGCTCAGTGGCTGGTCGTCGGCGGCGGCGTGTGCGGTCCAGCCGGCAGGCTGCAGCAGCTCCCCCTCACCGCCCACCGCCGGCTGCTCCGCTGCTGCTGTGCCCTGCGGCAGCGCTGCCACGCCAGGCGGCGGCCCCTCGGCGCCATCAACCTGGCTGCTTGCCTCGCTGCTGAGCTGAGCGCCGGGCACCAGAAAGCTGTGCCAGCTGCCGCCGCTGAGGCTCCTGGTGCTGAAGCTGTGCGCTGCTGCGCCGGCTTGGTCAGGGTGCGCCGGCGCCGCACGCGCCGCGGCCCAGCGTGCAGGGTGCATGAAGTCGGCGGCGGCCTCGCGCAGCGCCGCCTCTGCTGCGTCGTCCAACACGCCGCGCGTGCCGTTGCTGCTGCTGCCGCTGGCGCTGCGGCTGGTGCTGCGGCTGGCGGGCTGCAGGGGGTCGCCGTCGCCGCCGCCACCGCCGCCGCCGCCACCCTGCGTGCCCTGCTGCGCCTGCTCAGCTCCCTGCCAGGGCGGGCAGTCCCGAGGCGTGTGCATCTCGCTAGGGCTGTCGCACAGACCCCCCTTGGCGCGGGTGCCGCCCGCCAGGGCCAGCCGTGCCGCCTCCCACGCCTCCTGCTGCGTTGCCGAGTGGCTGACCAAGTCGTGCTGCGCCTGCTGCGCCTCCACCACGTCCACTGCCTCGCCGCCCTGCCGCTCGCCGCCTGCCTCCAGGCCCTCGAGCGGCGGCGCAGGCGTGGCCGCCACGTGCCCAGGCACAGGCGCCAGGGTGGACCGCCGCTCGCGCGCCGCCGCCTGGCCCCGCGCCCCAACCGACGCCGCCACCTGCAGCCCCCCGCCGCTGGCGCTCCACCCGTCAATGCTGCCAAAGTGCTGCTCGTCCACCACCGCTGCTATGCAGATGTTGAGGCCCTCCCAGGCAGATATGAGTGGTGCCAGGGGCGGCTGTGGGGGCAGGGGAGGGGCAGACGCGGGTTGAGGGGCTTGTGGGATACTCAGGGTGAGGGTCGGGGCTGAGGCCGGCACATCCAGGCACGCCTGCAGCGCGCCTGCAGGGAAGCTGTGCACAGGCTCAGTGGTTGAGACGTCTGCAGCGCAGCACAGCAGTGGAGGCGTGCAGCACAGCACCAGCACAGCACAGCAGCAGCAGCAGCAGCGGCAGTCACCGTGTCAGGTAGGTCGGTGAGCAGCTTGGCGGTACGGCGCGCCGCCCACTTGTGGCGCCGACGCCATAGCTGCAGGAGGAGCAAGGGAGGAGGGTCTGTGTAGCGTTTGGGTGCACCGCCAATTTCAACCATGCATTGCAGCCAGCTGGCAACTAAGCTGGCAACAAAAGCAGGCCACAGAGAGTGGGTGCGACGGGACTCGCCTCCTCTGCTGCGTTGCCGCTGAGGCGGGACGTGGCACAGTGCTTGGCGGTCTGATTGTAGCCAGCGAGCACCGGGATGAGCGCTTCAGGTAGCGGGGGATGGCAGGGTAAACACAGATGTGAGCGAGGCACGGAGGGGCAAGGCAAGCACGACGGCACCGCAAGTCTGTTCATGCGGAAGCGCCAGACACGCGGGTCGCCCAGCGCCGCTGCCAATGCTGCAGCTGAGCCTCACAGTGGCGACACACACACACACACACACACACACACACCACACACACACACACACACACACACACACCACACACACCACACACACACACACACACACACACACACACACACACACACACACACACACACACACACACACACACACACACACACACACACACACCACACACACACACACACACACACACACACACACACCACACACACACACACACACACACACCACACACACACACACACACCACACACACACACACACACACACACACACACACACACACACACACACACACACACACACACACACACACACACACACACACACACACACACACACACACACACACACACACACACACACACCTGCGATGCACTCGCCAATCTGTGCAGACGTGGGGTGCACATAAGCCCAAAGAGCCGCCGCTGCCAGCAGCACCGCCGCGGGCTCGCCATACCGCTGCGCCAAGCTGCCCAGCTGGCAGGCGCCGCAAGCGGCAGCACCCACGAGGGGCGAGCTCTCCCGCACACGCTGCAGCCGGCGGCGGGCCGCCGCACGTGCCGCGGGCGACACGGCAAGGCCGGCGACGCGGGCGGCAGCTGCGGCGCAGTGTGCGGCGGCCAGCAGGCGCAGCGCTGGTACTGCTGCTTCGGGGAAGAGCAGGCGTGCCGCCAGCAGGCACGCCGCCTTGTCTACAACCGCTAGCAGCGGCGGCTGATCCTGCTGCCGCGGCTGCTGGCAGCGCGGGACGCCGCCGCTGCTGCTGCTGAGCGCCGCCGGCTCAAAGGGCTCGCCTATTTGCAGACTGACCAGCTGCAGCCGCAGGTCGAGCCCCTTGGCTCCACCCACAGCTGGGCGGAGCACACATGGAAAGTCTAGCTGAAAACCGCTGCCGCTGCCGGTGTCGGCGGCGAGGCGCAGCCGCGGCTCCTCCTCGCCCTCCCCGTCGGAGCTGCTGCCCGCCGGGTGCCACAGCTGATCTAGCAGGCCATACGGTGTGGCGGAGTAAGTGGCAGCCCGCCAAGAGAGCAGAGAGGAGGCCGCGAGCGCTGGAGCCCTGGCCGACTGCCCGCTGCCCCGCTTGCGCCCGGCAGGAAGCTCGCGTGCGCCGCCCACAAAGATGTGCTCTGGTTTCCCTTGGCGGTTTCCCATGGCGCCGGCCGGTTGCCTAGCTCCAGGCGTCTCACAGGCGTCTGTGCGGAGTTGCAGGCGCCATTGCTGACACACAACGGAGTCAAATGCGGGCGATGGGCCGGTGCACCGCGATCTCTAGAGCTAGAGGCAGCAGCGCATCCGCTGCGCCCGGCTCCCGGCGCCCGCGCCGGCGAGCAGTGATGGCAGCAGGAGCTGGGGCCTCCAGGAGCGTGCAGCCATCTCTTTCACTATTGGTTACATCGATTTGCATGGCATGAATGTCGGCAAGTCAAATGGTGCCGGCCAACTGGCTGAGCCGCGGCCAACCAAGCGCACCAGGTGTCTCCTCGTCCCCACATCAGCCACCGCCTGAATGTCAGCCTGTCAGCATGTCAGATGGTGCACATTCTTGATACCACAGGCTGCAAATGAAGTAGAGCTGGTACGCTTGCTGGAGGGTTGACGTGACGGGCAAAAGCTTCGGCGGATTGCCGGCACGTTGTTGTTGCTGGGTTGGGGCTTCGCGTGCTGCGACAGAAGGGGCGCCGGCGTGCAGGCACCTGCTGCCAGTTGGTGCTAGCTGTACTCGCGGACCGTGGCTCCGGCTGGGACGGCATTGTGAGCCTTCAGCACCTGACAGCAGTCGATGGGTGGGGTGCACAAAAAAGCGGCGGTCCGTCGGCATAGCAGGGGCTAGTTGTTCTGTTTGCCCCACCAGCCAGCCAGGCGCAGCCGAACAGAGCAACACGCTCCACAGCAGTGGTTGCCCGCCACAGCGCCCAGCGAACGAGAAAGCCACCCGATTCCCTCCACCCATGCATTGGAAGCGTCGCTGCCGCTGCCCCATCCAATGCACTGTGGCGTCTTCCCTTGGCGCGCTGCCTACAACCCGCACAACACACGGACCACACAGGGAACGGGGCTCACAGCGACAGCTTCCTCGATCTTGCTTTCCAGCTCTGCAGGCTGACGCAGCAGCACCAGCAGCTCTGCAGGGAAGGAGCAAATCGGCGGCGCAGTCGAGGGGCTGCAGGGCTGGCGACGGGCCGAGCGGCAGAACACATGATGCGCGCTCACTGCTTGCCAGGCGCAGGCCTCGCCCGTTCACCATCCGCAGTCCCAGCCGCGTGTACACCGGCATGCCGAGCGAAAGAGAGGATATGGGGTTCATTACTACCCTTGCACCACAGTAGTGGCGCACGGTGTTTCGAATGATACTTGTGAGGCCTTCATCTAGATCTGCCCCTGGCTGTCGTTTCAGATAGCCAGTACCTGCCCTGCCCTGTGCTGCATTTGGGCCCCTCGAGTGGTATTTATAAAAAAGAGAGAAGATGGAAGAGCATGCAGAAGGCGGGAGGGTCGGCACGCACCTGCATTGTCCATTTCCAGCAGCATGCCCGTGATCTTGCCTGCCAGGTCGGGCTGCAGGCAGGGGGGGAGGCAGGGAGACGGAGGTATCATTACTGCTGGGTGTAGTGGGGCAGGAACGGGCCGCCGGGGCCGCACGCCTCTTGCTGCGTCTGCCGCACATTACCAGCAATGAAGTGAAGCCAGCGCATCAGGCAGCAACAATCAAAGCAGCTTCCCAAAGAGATGCTTGTTGCAGTGAGCGTTCGGCATGCTGGGTAAGGCATGCCGTCCCTCAGCCCACCTGCACCGAATGCACCCCTGCAAACAGCCGCTCCCCAAGCAGCTGCGTCTGCACCTCGGGCGGCGCTGCAGCCAGGAGGGCCGCTTCCAGCAGCGTCGGCTCGCCAGGCTCCGCCTCGCCGCTGCCACCACTGCCACTGGTGCCGCTGGTGCCGCCGCTGCCAGCGCCGCCTCCGGCCTCACTGTGTGCCGCTGCGTCGCTGCCCGCAGCCGTGCCGCCCTCTGCGACGCGCTTGATCAGGGCCCAGATGGCAGCTGTCCTGCGCTGCACATCAAGCCACACCTGCTCCAGAGCAGCCAGCGCCTGCTGGTGCGCCTCAGCGCTGCTTTGCCTGATCAGCAGCGTCACCTGCTCAACGGCCGCCTCCACGCTGCCGTCCTCCTCACGCTGCGCCGCCGCCAGCTGCACTGTGCCCACGCCAGCCGCCCCAGCCAGCGCCAGAGCGTGGCAGAACGCCTCACGCTCGCTGCGCACCCGGCCTGCCGCCTGCTGCAGCTCCTCGGACTGCGACTGCAGCGTCATGTGCGTGCCGACGGTGTCGACGAGGTCGGTGCAAGCTGCAGCAATCAAGCTGTGCTCCTCTTCCTGGAACAGCCCGCTGGCAGCCAGGGACTGTTGCACGGCCTGCGCCAGCGGCACCAGCGTGGCTGTGGGACGGGAGCGAGCGCAGACAGGAGCGGGGGGGGGCTCAACAGCGGCTGGGGGAGCAGCAGCGACGCCGCACGCCGACGCTGCTGTGCGCCCCAGAACCGTAGCAAGCAACCTGCGTTCCAGCATGCTAGTACAGCAATCGCGCATGGCTTCGGTCGCTCGATTGCACACAGTCTGTCTCACCGTGCAGGCAAAGGGCGTACGCATCACCCGCTGCGCCGCGAGAGTGATGCAGCAGCATGGTTGCCTCGGTGAGCAGGCGCTGCAGGGAGAGCTTGCGCTGGTCCGATAGGGTCACCGAGGCAGCCTTGTGCAGCCCCTCCCGCGCCTGCACGACACACAAGTCAGGGTGGTGACACGGCGCACGGGCCAGGCGGCCCAGCACACCAGCACCTGCCTGCCGCCAGTCGGACTGTAGCTGGCTGCAGCAGCTTTGCAAAGCAGCTTTGCATCGCGCAGCCGACTTGCTGGGCATTCGGCAGCACTGCGCAAGGCCCCCCTGCAGCGCTTCCGCAGCGGCACTGGCCCACGCGTCACCTGCGCTGGCATTCCTGCCGCTGCCTGGTGGCGGTCGGTAGCAGCAGGGCCCGCTCCTCCCACCCCGGCGCTCCAAATCTCCGCCAGTCGCTCGGGAGCAGCTGCCAGCACTGCAATGCAGCCAGTACCAGGGGAGGAGGAACGGTGCTGAGCACAGCCCAATCCCAAGCTCGCAGGCACGCAGCAGGCAGTGGCTTGCAGCTGTTGAACAAAAAAGAAACAAAAGCCGTCTGCAAGTGTGCGACACCTGCCTGCAATCAGCGTATTAAACAGCTTATCCGGCAGACGCTCGTACGCCCAGGGGCCAAGCAGGCCCGTCAGGGGAGTCGCGCCCTGCGCAAGATCCAGGCAGGCAGCCACGCACGGTCAGCACCGAATGCGCATGCACAAACACATCGCACATGCTGATCACAGCTTAGCAGGCAGGCGCGGCTCACCCAGGCGCGTCCACTGCCCACGCTCACCTCCGCCACGCGTGCCTCCAGGTGGCGCGCCGCCCCGGGCGCCGCCAGGCGGGGCAGCAGTTCCGCCCTCGGGCCCACGACGTTGGCAGCCAGGAAGCGCAACGCAAACTCGAAGATGCCTCCGAGCTCGGCGAAAGCTGCGACGAAATCCAGCGGTGCGGGCGGGTCGCAGTCGTCGAGGTGCGACTCCAGAAGCTCCACGTCGAACATCCGCGCCGCGCCTGCAGCAGGCAGGGGGAGGTGAGCAACCGGGGGGCGGACGATGCGCCCAGGCAGGGCTCTTGTTGATTGACGGCGGGGGGTCCGCTTAGGGGCGGCGCCTACGATCGGCGGCAACTGGCGCAAAGACGGCAGCCGCGGGCTGCATGCATGCAGCACGCTGTGCCTGCTGCGCCTGCTGGCGGCAGCGCTGCCCCCAACTTGCAAAGCTCATCTCACCACCCTGAGCAGCCGCCTCCATGACAGCGCGCATGCCTCGAAGCGCCTTGCCCACCGCCCGCGTGCCCAAGCCGGCCACCAGCATGCAGAAGCACACGCGGCCATACTGCAAGCACAGCGGGAAGCAGCAGCGCCGGCCTTTGGTTGGTGTGGGCGGCCACAGGCACGGTGGCAGCGGCGTGCGTGCTGCAATAAGGTGGCAGGGTGTCGTGCACAGACAGGCCTCGGGCTGCGCCATGCACTGTACAACCAATCCAACTTTGAATACGCAGCGGGCCTCTGCTGTGCTGTCTGGCTGCGCTGGCCCCCTGCCTTCCTTACCTCCTCCGCCTGCTGCTCGCCCTGGTGCAGCACAGCAACGGCCAGCGCTGCAATCTCCCCAACGCACTCCATCAGCTCATCCTGCTCACACGAATGCATGCGGGGTCAGCATGCAGTGAGTGAGGGCAGTAGGTGTGATGACGAGGTGCCGGGTGGGTATGCGTGTGATGACGAGGTGCCGGGTGGCGGTAAGCAAAGCTCCCCTCCCAAGGCACGTCCAACGTCGGCGCTGAGTCCCTGCACCGTCCACCCAGGCTTCACCCCCCCTGCGCCTGCCTGGTCGTGCAGCGGGGTCGGCGGCCCAAACACAGGGCGGCGGGGGCGCAGCAGGTGGCCCAGGCGCGCGATGGAACGGGTCATGCCGCGCAGCCGCAGCGCCTGCACGTGGGGGGTGGAATCGGGACTGCAGCGGCGTTCCTCGCTGCCGCCCCAAGCTGCCAGCTGGCGACCAGCAACACATCCAGTGGTGATGCCAACTACGTCGTGCTTGTCTCTTCTACCCGCAGCGGCCTGCCCCGCCACAGTGCCCGCCGGGCTGCACAAGCCAGCCCACCCATCAGCCCCTCCCCCTGGCCGCCGCTTGCCTGCTGCTTGAGCGGGGCAGCGCTCTCCATCAGAGCCTTCACCCTCAGCTCGTCCGGGTCTGGGCCCTGCTGCTCGTACTCCTGTGGGTTGGGCATGGAGAGGCATGGGGAGGGGGGTGTTCGAGCGTGGAGAGGCGGAGGGGCGGTGTGTACCCGGGGGGTGGAGTCGTCGATGCAGCGGCGCAGGGGCGGTGCTGGGCGGGGGCAGAGACAGTGTCAGCATGGGCAGCATGTCAGGGCTAAGAGAACGTCATGGCAGCTTGCCTGCGCTGCCAACCCCCAGCTGCAGCCACAGGGCGGGGGCAGCACGCACACCTGTGGCGGAAGCGATGGCAGCCTCGGCAGCCGCCAGCATCCCGCTGGCCGCCTGCAGAGGGGGAACCACTCCATTCACAATTGAGACGCCAACCCACACCATGATAGGCACTGAAGCACACCACTGGTAGCGCATGCAGGTTTGCCATGCGAGCAAGCAGCGCTTTGTTTGCTTCTAAGCCTGCCCACGCACCCCTACCCACGCCCACCTCTAGTTCGGGGCGTTCAATGCCTGACAAGTCCTCCATCGCCGCCCTGACCTCATGCCGCGCCTCTGCCAGCTGGCCCCAAAAGGGCGCCGCATAGTCGGCCAGCCGATCGGCGCACATGCCGCCGCTGCTGCGTCAGCGCCGATCCGGCACGTCGATCGGCGGCGGCGGCGGCGGGCGGCGGCGGCGGCGGCGGTGGAAGCGGCTCGGAGCCTCGGCTGGCGGCTGGCCGCTGCTGTGCCTTGCTCAAGCGGCACCAGCAATGGAGGAGGCGGTGCTTGGGCCCTTCTTGGCGCCAGAAGCCCCCGAGCACCCAAACAGTGGCTGGCTGCCCCTCGGGCTGTCTGTTACTAGGCTGGGTGAGACAGGGACTGAGACTGGCATTCCCAGTTTTGTGGCTGAGGCTTTTGGAAGAGGGTCGGCGGGATCGGGGGTGAGCGGGGTGGCCCGACGCGCGCAGCGGGGGCGGAGCTCCGCGGTTGGCGGCAGCGCAGCGCGGTGTGCAGCTTGCTCGCTGTGCGCAGTGCATGTTGGCATTGTATGTGCCTCAGATGCATGTTTCGAGCGCATGAGCGCTGCAGACGACACTGCGTCGAGCAGTTGAGCAGGGCGCAAACCGCTCGCCAAGCCTGAGGGCGCAAGGCCTGTCGCGATGGACCCACGGTGGGATTTGGAGTGCCACCAATACTGAGAAGGGTTCCAGGGTTTGTGAACCCGCGGGCGCGAAGCGGTTCTGGCTGACGACGCTTGCGTTCTCTGCTTTGCAGGCTGCAAGACAATGGTGCTGGAGTGCGCTTGCAACCCGAAGCAGCGCGACCAGGTCAGGCGCCTGCGCCGGCCCCGCCGGCCCTCAACCCCCAGCAGTGGGAGGTTGTGCGGCACCCGCTGGACGAGCCGCTGCTGGTGCAGGCCTGCGCTGGAACTGGAAAAACTACAACCCTGATAGAGCGCTTGGTCTTCATGCTCCAGCAGGTGGGTGCAACATGGATTGAAGTATGCTTGACATTAATCGCAATATGCAATGCGACCCGGAGCAGACCCTTGAGAGTTCCCCACCTCCCCCTGCCGCAGGGCGTGCTGCCCCGCCGCGTGCTGCTGGTCACCTTCACCGTCAAAGATCCGTGCCCCACACATCCACCCGCCCGCCTCCCACCCTCCCTGCAGCGCTGGGAGGCTGTGTTCCACCCCCTGGCCGGCGGCCCCATCCCGCAGATGTGGGAGGACACCACGCCGCCGCCGCCACCTGGCGCCAAGTACAAGCGATGGAGCATGGCGCTCATGGTGGCTGAGCTGTGCAAGTCCATGACCATCGCGCTGCCCGCCACCCTGACCGGCATCAGTGTGGGGCAGGCGGGGCGCCGCTCCTATCGTGCCGCCGCGGAGGCAGCGGCAGAGGGCTTCGACCCCCAAGAGGCGGCAGCAGCGGCAGCGGCAGCGGCGGCCGAGGTGCTGCCCACCGCCGACCAGCAGCAGCAGCAGCAGCAGCAGCAGCAGCCGCAGCTGCTCGGTGAGCAGCAGATGGCGGCGGAGTATGCTGCCCTGCCGCCCGACCAGCAGGCGCAGATGGCGGCGTTCATGACCGCGCTGCAGCAGCAGCAGCAGCAGCAGCAGCGAGCTGCTGCCAGCTCACACAGGTGGGCCGCTGGCCATGCTCCGCCTGCCCCACGCGCGGCCTGCCCACATTACTACCCTGTACCGGCGCGCCCCCCCCCCTATCCTACCCTGCTCCCACGTATCACCCCTTGCGCACCTGGCGCGCCCTGCTAGAGACTTGGCACCTGTACCCCCCCCCCCTGACTCTGCATGATTTGTGTTCTCTCCTTCCGCGGTCCCCATCGTGTGCCGGCAGCCAAACCCCTTTACAAACCCCTTTACAAACCCCTTTACAAACCCGTTGGCGGCAGCGACAATCCACGCGCGCCGCCGAACCAATGCACGCCCGAAGGCCCCGGCGCAGATTTCCTCCCTCTGCCTAGCGCCTTCCTGCCCAACCCCTCCTCTTTCATGCCTGCCTTGCCCTTCTGTAGCCCATGAGGCCCCCCCCCTGATCCTGCCTTGTAAGAGTGGCATGTACGACGCATGGTTGCCAGGAGGAACGGGAGGTGCAACAGCAACGGCAGCAGCAGCATGACGCGCTTCCTGTGTGCGACACCAGCTTGCCCAGGCTGGCCGCCAGCACTGCGTTGGAGCGAGGCAGATGAAGGCAAGATGGCGGAGGAGGCCAAGGCGCGGCTGCGGGAGCGCCGCCTGCCCGGCGCAGACGCCGTCACCGCCTGCACCGTGCACTCTTTTTGCTTCCGCGTGCTGCGCCAGCACCACCGCCGCCTGGGCTACGTGCGCCCACCCACCGTGCTGCACAGCACCCGCGACGCAGCCCGCCTGGTGGCGCAGTGCCTCAAGTGAGGGCCTCTGCAGCCTGCATACTGCCAGGCATGCTGTGTGTGTTTTCATGCAGGCGTCATGCAGAACATTTTTGTTGTGTTGCATGGCGGGGCTTGGGAGCAGGGCAGCACTTTCCTGTTGGGGGCGTGCAGCAAGGCTGACAGCCCACTCTCCAGCACCCAATCCCCTCCCCCCCTTCCTGCACCGACAGGCTTGCCAAACTGGAGGCGCGGCTGGAGGAGGTGCGCTGGGGCAGGGTGGGGTGTGTGGCAGCTGGCCGCGTCATCTCCCTTGCCATTGCAGCCCAAGGGAAGCGCCTGCGCTCGGCAGGGGCTCGCTCCCCTCGCCTTCCCGCCCCGCCCCCCCGTCCAGGGCGCCACGCTCACGCCCGCAGTGCTTCATTCGAACCTGTGCTCTCCTGCTGCAGGTGTGCGTCTGGCTGCGCCTGCCCATCACGCAAACCAGCTGGCAGGGGGTGCTGGACCACCTGTGGGAGCAGGGCGGCCAGCTGCGCGCCATGGTGGCAGAGTGAGCGTGCGGCTGGGGGTTGGGGGTTGGGGGTTGGTGCTTGCCGAGGCAGCGCTGCCTGCCTGCACACCCGGCCTGCCTGCAGCCTCTGCAGCCGCCACACGAGCACGCTCTGTTTGGCTGCCCTCATGCATTTGCTGCCCTGACATGCACGCTTTACTGTGTTACCCCGTCGACGCCGCAGGGCCGGGGAGGCTGCGGAGGCGGCTGTGGCGGCGCAGCGAGAGAAGGCGCGGCAGAAGAAGGAGGCGGCCAAATCCAAAAAGCTGCCCCCTCCAGAGAAGCGGCGGGCGGAGGCGTACGGAGCGGTGCTGGACCGGCTTGTGAGCGGCGGCGACCCCATGCCTCGCCCTGCGGAGGCGGAACCAGATTCGTCCCCCAGCAAGGCGCAGCGCACGCAGCGCGGCAAGCAGAGCCCACAGAAGGCTGCCAAGGCGGCGGCAGCGGCAGCGGCAGCGGGGGGCAAGGCGGACGCCGGCACGCCGCCCAAGGCAGCGGGAGCAGCGGCGGCGGCGGCGGCGGCGGCGGCGAAGGGCAGCCCCGGCGGCCAGATCACGGGGCACCTTGCCCATATGCGGCTTCAGTTTGGGGCGGAGTCCAGCGGCGCTGCAGGCGGCGGAGGCGTGATGCGGCAGCCCAGCCAGAAGGAGCGGCAGAAGGACCAGGTGAAGAGGGGGCGGCAGCAGGGGGGCAAGGGCAAGGCGGGCGGCGGCGGCGGCGGCCAGCTGAAGCTGACGGGCTTGTTTACGCGCGCCGCTTCCCAGCCCTCCCCGCAAGCCGCCTCCCAGCCGGAGGGGCAGCAGGCGCAGCCCTCGCAGCAGCAGAGCCAGGAGCAGTCGCAGCAGCAGCAGCCCATGCAGGAGCAAAGCCAGGCGGAGCAGCAGCAGCAGCAGCAGCAGCAGCAGCAGCAGTCGCAGCAGCAGCAGCCCCTGGAGGCGGTCGAGGCGGAGCAGGAGGAGCGCGCGCCGCAGCTGGCGGGCTGGCACAGCGAGCAGCAGATGCTCCTCCTGCAGCGCGTCTACCTGGCCCTATGCAGGCAGCACGATCCCGCCGCGCACGCTGCGCTGGGCTCCGATGCCGCCTGGGCGCTGGAGCAGCAGCTGATGCTGGGCTTCGCCGTGCCCGTCCAGGCGGGCGGCGGCGACGCGGCTGAAAAGAAGGCCAGGGCGGAGGCACGCCAGGCGGCGCGGCGCGCAGTCAAAGAGGCACGTTGGTAGGCGGGAGGGTGCAAAGCGGGCGGCTGGCAGGGTGCTGCGTGTGCCTGGCATCCCTGTGCTGCCCCTGTTCCGTGCGGTGCTGCCACGCTGTGCGCGTGCTGGGGCTCCAGGCTGACATGTGCATGTGCCCTGTGCCCTCCCAAGCGCCTGCAGATGCGCGAGTGGATCGCCAGCCAGAAGCGCAAGGGCTTCGCCCCTGCAGCGTTTGCGCAGGACCAATTTGAGGCGAGTCTTTGGGCCTGCAGCACCCAGGACGAGGCGGCACGCACGCACGCGTGTGCATCTGCACACACGCACGCGTGCACGCCCAGCTGTGAACCCCTTGCTCGGCACGCGTGTCCTTTGGTGCCCAGCCGTCTGAAGCCCAGAGCGTGCCTCCCGCTGTGCACCACCTGAGTTGCCTGCCCTGCTGCTCCGCCGTGCCTGCTGCAGGTCAGGGTGTGGCAGCTGTGCGAGCGCGAGATGAAGCGCATCGATTACTGGTGCGGTTGGGGTGGGCAGGGCAAGGCGACATGCGTGCGCTGCTCTGTGGGCCGACAGGCGACGACGTCCTGTGCCACATACCACCGGCACGCGCCTCCCCTGCCTGCCCGTTGTTCTCCTCGCAGCGACATGCTGGCGCTGACTGTGCGGCTGCTGCGCGAGCAGCCCGAGGTGCTGAGCAGGCTGCGGTGGCGCTTCACGCATGTGCTGGTGGACGAGCTGCAGGTGGGCCTAGGGTTCAAGTGTAAGATGTTTTGCTGGCTGGTGGCGTTTGTTCTGGTCGGCTAACCCGGCTGCCTGCAGCTCCGCCACCAGCCTGCTTGTTGGCATGCCTGCTGCAACTGACGTGGGTATACATGGCCAGTGCTGCTGCGCCGCGGCTTGGGACAGCCTCTTGCTTTCACGTGTTCACCATCTGCATCCCTGCATGTCCCTCCGCGCAGGACTGCAACCCCCACCAGGTGGACCTGGTCACGCTGCTCGCGCCGCAGCGCTGCACGATAGTGGGAGACGACGATCAGGTGTGGGTTGCAGCTGCAGGGGCTGGGGGGTGCACGTCGGTGTCGCGTGCTGGCAAGCCGCTGCTGGGATGTGGGTGCGGCGGCTTGGTGCAGCTGCACAGGGAGGCAGGAACGCAAGGGGCGGGTGGCGCCTGCCTGAACGTGACCAGGAACACCATGCTGCTTGCCTTCTCCTCCCTGCACCCCACGCGCGCAGTCCATCTACAGCTTCATGGCTGCCACTCCCCAAGTGTTCGAGATCTGCCACCAAGTGTGAGTGCCCGCAGGCGCCACAGTCAATCCACGGTTTCAGGGCAGCCAGCACAGCCGTCTAAACCATGCATGGCACCCAGCCGGTGGCGCTGGGCCCTGCACCACCATGCGCTTTTTCTTGGGACTGCTTGTCACGACGTTGTGATGGAGCAGCTAGCACCAGCCATTGCGACCGTTTGTCATGCTGAGGCAGAGTGGCTAGCACCAACCCGGCTTGCGCCACTCCTCCTGTTCTCAGGCTTGAGCTGCCCGATGGACGAGGGCAGCGGCGCTGGAGCTCAACTATCGCTCCGACCCAGCAATCCTGGCAGTGGGCAGCGCCCTGCTGGGTGTGTTGTGCTGCAAGGAAGCGCTGGCTTTGGGGATGCTGCCGCTGCCGCTTGTCCGGATGCGGGCGCCGACTCCAGCAGGGCGGTGACAAGCTGGAGGCTCGTGCTCTCCCACTTGCGTTGCAGGCAATGCGGGCAGTGGGAAGCAGCTCATGCCCACCCGGGCTGCATCCGGCGAGCCGGTCGTCCTCACCAGCTATGGTGAGGCCTCAAGGGCTGTCTGCAGGCACGTTTGGCTGCCGCAGCCGCCGCTGCCGCTGGCACTGCTTTGCGGCACTGCTGCCGCTGCTGCGGCCCTTATCCCTGCACCACACACTTTCCTCTGCGCAGGCACCGAGGGGGATGAGGCGCGGGGCATTGCACAGCGCATTCAGGCGAGGTTGGGCGTGGCAGCAGTTGAGCAGGACGGCAGGCCCGCAAACAAGTGCTTCTGGCGCGCCTGCTCCTGCTGCTACATGCCACCGACTGCCCGCTGGCCGCGGCTGCCACCACCAGTGCTGCTGTGCTGGTTTACGCGCGCGCACGCCGCCCCCCCCCCCCCCCCCCCCCCCCCCCCCCCCCCTTCAGGAGCTGCACGAGGAGGAGGGCACGCCGTACCACCAGATGGCTGTGTTGTTCCGTGCCTTCAACTCGGGCGGGCCCAAAGCCTACACACTGCTGGTGGTGGAGGCTGCTCGGCTGTGCTTCCCTTTCCGGCTGTGCCTGGTGGCACGCCACAGCTGTGGACCCTTGTGGCGTGGCCCGGAGACTAGCAGGCATCTGCTGGCGCTGATGCCGACGCCTGTGTTGCGCCGGTGCCCCCTGCCTGTAGAAAGAGCTGGAGGCGCGGCACATTCCCTACCGCCTCATCCGCGCGCAGCCCGGCTGGCAAACAAGGCGGTGCAGGTCGGTGGCTCCGCGCGCGCTGGCGTCTGAGCACTGCTGGAGTGTGCCGGCGCTGCCATCGAGGGGACCCTGCTGCTTAATGTTGACGTCTCTCTCTGCTGCCGGCTGCTTCTGCTGCTACCCTGCGTGCCGTCTACCCTCCATCACTGAGGCCGCATGCTGGCCACGCTTTGCACCGCCGTCCAGCAACTGCTTTGCGCCCCCTCCACTCCCCCCCCCCTTTTAGCAGGCTGTCATCTCCCACCTGCGCCTCCTGCTCAACCCCGCCGACGACATTGCCTTCCAGGAGGTGTTCTGCGGGGCAAACGGCCTGGGTGAGTGGGCAGGCGCTGCAACACAAGGTGGGATGCGTCCGGCGGCGTTTGATGCGGCTTGTCAGGAAGCGCTGCAGTAACAGTTGATGGCTGTGTCTAGCCCCCCCCCTGATGCCGCTGTGCTGCCACACCACCACCCTGGTTGCCCACACACCGGCTGTGCCTGCAGGCATGTCCTCGGAGCGCAAGCTGCTCGAGCTGCAGGCCGGCCGCCAGCTGGCACAGGGCGCCAACCCCTCGCTGCGGGACTGCGCCAGGGAGATGGCGTCGGGGGTGGGCCGCGCCGGCACGCTGCTGCGCCCCCAGGTCTGCCTAACGCGCCTGCTGTGGCTGAATCAGATGTTTGCGAACACGGAGCAGGGGATCGTGGAGATGGAGGGCAGGGGAGTGCTTGGAAGGAGGACGGGGCGAGGTGCCGCAGCTGCTAGTGGCGCTGGTGGCGCTGAGCGCGGGCTGCCTCTGCCGCTGCCTCGGCTGGCTGCAGGAGCGCAAGGCGGTGTCCGCCCTGCTGGGCATGCTGGAGGAGCTGCGGGGGAACCTGCTGTGCTGCGAGCCTGCTGTGGTCATCGACCGTGTGCTGGACAGGTCGGGGCTGTACGACAAGTGGAGGTGAGGGGTGTGAGGGTGGCTGGGGATGCGGGTGGGTCGGTGGTGGTTGCCTTTGATTGGCCAGAGCCGCTGCTGCGGTTGTTGTGAAGAGTGCCAGCTGAGGTGGCACGAGGCACGGCGAGATGCGTGCATGGTACGTGGATGCATGCTGACTAAGCAACCATGCTGCTTGCTGCCTGCCTGCAGGAAGGACCGTGAGAAGGCACGGCAGCAGCAGCAGCAGCGGCAGGGCGGCGGCACCTCGGGCAGCGAAGCGGAGAGCAGCGGCGAGGAGAGCGTCAGCGAGGGGGAGGAAGGAGAGGCGCAAGAGGGCGCAGCAGCAGCAGCAGCAGGAGCAGCTCAGGGTGGCACGGAACCCATGGCACTGGGAGCACAGCAGGAGGGAGCAGGCGGGCGGGGAAGCGGGCGGCAGCCACGCGGCAGGCAGCCAGGCACTCCAGGTAACCTGGGTGCGCAGGGGACCTGTGGCTGCCGGCTGCCTGTTTGTCAATCATTCAATTAATTACATTTATTATTCTAAAGCCTCGTGTCTAGTCTATGGCGTTGCCCACTTCTGCCTCACCCCTGCTGGCCCCCCCCGCGGCACCTGCAGCCGCCCTACAAGCCCAAGTGCCGCTGCACCGGGCCCCTGGGCATCCTGCAGCGGCACGCCGCCAAGTTTCAGCGCTCTGGGGCCTGGCGGTCGGCTGACTTCTCTTCCCTGGTAGGCCCCTGTTCAACCTGCTGGGCACGAGGGGCCGTGCGCAGCATGCCAAGGAGGCAGGGCCTGCACGTGCATGCGCCGACAGCGCTCGCATCGGCGGCGCTGCCCCAGCGCTCCCAACTGCTGGCGCCACCATGCCTGTGCAACCTCATTTACACTGCTCGCTGCAGGAAGAGGAACCGCGGGCAGCAGCTGATGCTGACACAACGCAACCGCTGGCGGCTGATTCTGGTGCCGTGCAATCGCAGGCAGCGGCTGATGCCGACGAGGCGCTTGCGCGGGAGGCAGCGGCACGGTGCTGCGGGCCGCTGCCGCTGCAGGGACGGGGCTGTGTGGTGTTCGAAGAGGTGGTGAAGGGAGGCCCTGCGGATGGGGTGAGGGGGCGGGGTGAAGGCCTAGGACAGTCCCCCTAGGGCAGGGAGGACAAACTTGACGTCTCGCCTTGTTTGCAAGGCCGCCTGATCGAGGGTTGTGGTGCCCCCCCCCCCCCCCCCCCCCCATCGCCGCTGCAGGAGTTTCTGGCGTATGTTGTGGTGGAGGCGGAGAACTCTGTGAGCAAGGCGTGCAGGGGGAGCACGATGCTGCGTGGGGCGTCAGGGCGTGTAACATTCTCGGCGCGCTTGTCAACCACTCTGCCACGGAGTCGCTCTGCACGGCTGCATGCACGTGGCGCTACGTTGCACCTGCAGTCGGCCAGCTGCATGCAAGGGTTTCATCGACCGCACCTGCACGCTGCCACGCTGCCGCATGGGTTGCCTCACGCCAAGCCTTGTCATGCTGCTGCAGTGCAAAAGCCCCCTGGACGAGGGGGTGGCCATCAGCACCATTCACAGTGCCAAAGGGCTGGAGTGGGACGGTGCGTGCTGCGGGTGGGGGGAAATCGTCGAGAGGCAGCAGTGGGAGGGTGCTGGCGGGGGGCGGAGCTGCCAGCATCCAAGGGGCTGGAGCGGGGCGGCGCGCTGCAGGGGTGGGCATGTTTGTTCGCGTGTGCGCATGGGGCGGTGGAGCATGCGCCCAAGCGGCTCCACCTCGCCGCAAACTCGTACGTTTGCCTCCGCCTGCCACGTGCAGTTGTGTTCAGCCCGCGCTGGCGCCAGGGCTGCTTCCCTCGGGAGATCCCCTTTAATGCCGAGGTGCGCGCCTCCCGTACCTGCTGCTGCTGCCGCCGTCGCTGCTGCCGCGGCTGCTTCTGCTTCAGCTGATGCCATCAGCGGACGCCATCAGCAGCAGCCATCGGCATACCATGCGCCTGCTGTGTGTGCAGGAACCGGGGCCGAGGCCGGCGCAGCCGCTGCGGATTGGAGCGGTGGAGGTGAAGCTGCCTCGGGTGGCAGACCTGGAAATATGTGAGCGGTGCATGCGGTCGTGCTGCATGCGTATGTGAGCGGCGCATGCGGTTGTGCTGCATGTGCTGTGGCTGGTGCAGCTGCCGCCTGTGCTGTGGCGTGGGCAGATGGGTTGGATGGGCGGAGGTGGAGCCGCCTGAGTGGGGGGCTGACCCCTGGCAAGTGCTGTGCCCGGCTGCTGTCGGCTGAGCTGGCACCTCCTCTGGGAGGTGGCTGCTCCTTGCTGTGCTGCCTGGTTGGGGTTGCGAGCATGCTGCTCGGCCTGCACGCAGCCAGCCGAACGTTGCAGCGCGACGCCCCCCGCACGCCCCGCCTGCCCGCAGCCGAGGGACGGCGCCTGGCGCACGTCGCCGCCACGCGCGCCCGCAAGGGCCACTTCATCTCCTGGCCCCGCAACTGGGTGGGGTCGGCCAACATCTGGCACAACGATGAGGTGGGTGGAGTGGCGCAGGACTGCTCAGCAGGACACTGGGCAGCGCTCACTGCACAGCGCCTGCTCCCCTCCCCTCGTCACCACCAAATTCCCGCCCTCAATTTCCACCCTACAGGCCTGGCTGGCCCAGCCAGCCTGCGCCCGCACCGCACAGTACCTCTCCCAATGCTATGAACTCCACTCACACACCCTTCTCCCCCCGCCCAGTCCCATGAGACCCCTGCTGGCTCCCCGTGGACTTTAAATATAATTGATTGATTGATTGACCAAACGTGCGGTCACTCCCCTTGCTGCCCAATGCAGGTGGAGCATGGTGAGCTGGGCA
The DNA here is from genome assembly GCA_002245815.2 of Micractinium conductrix. Lineage (NCBI taxonomy): Eukaryota > Viridiplantae > Chlorophyta > Trebouxiophyceae > Chlorellales > Chlorellaceae > Micractinium > Micractinium conductrix. The sequence goes on along the minus strand of LHPF02000014.1, from coordinate 184,611 downwards.
ATCCTTCGCAGTTTCTGGACCCAGTGTTGGCGCTTGACGAGCAGCCCAACTTAGTGAGGATCGAGCGGGTACCCTGAGCAGCGCCGCGGCCGCGTCTGCCAGCCACCACCGGCCTGCCGCCTTGAAAACTGCAGTGCCGTTGCCTTGTTCGGTGCCCAACCTGAGGTAGCGCGTCGGCACCGCGGCGAGGCGTCTATTCACATGTGCATTTGTGTGCATGCAAGCATGGAGCGTGCGGAGAGAGTGCAGGGGGTGCGGTGGCGCGACTTCCCGCGGGCCGCAAAGCAGCCGTGTGTGTGTGTGGGGGGGGGGGGGGGGGGGGCGGGGGGCGCCCGCGAGCAGGAAGGGCGGCGTGTGGTGATGGCGCAATGGGGGCTCCCTTGTGGGTGGGGGGCGTCAGGACGGCGGTGGGACAATCAGTAACACTACAATGGCACACGCGCTGTGGTCGCTCGCTCGGTCGTCAGGGGGAAGAGGCGCGCAGAAGTAAAGCAGGGAGGGCAGGGGGAGGGCAGGCCGTGGCGGGCACTGTGCAGGCGGGGGAGGAGCCGAGGTACAGTCGAGCGTTGTGCTCTGGGGGAACAGGCACGAGGGGATGTCAGCGTGGCCAGAAGTGTAAATGGGAGGCGCCGCAGCTTGCCGGGCGACAGACGGAAGGACAACGGAGGCACAGAGGGTGGGCGGCAGAGGGCCGGCGGCGCGTGTGCACGTGCGGGTGTGCGGGCGGGCAGCCGCGGGTGCACAGCAGGCACGAGAAGAATGCGGGGCCACGATGGGAAAAGCAAGCGTGCGGGAGACAGCAGGAAAGCAGGGGGAGGCCGAATCAAAGAGGCAAGTACAATGGTGAGGTGCGCTCGTGGGTTGGAGGGCGGCGGGGAGGGCCTGGGTGTGGGAGAGTAAGCGACTGGTTATAGCAGGAGGTGCAATGCGGCTGCCGTGGCTTGCCTGCAGCAGGCGTCCTGGGCGGGGCGGCGACGGCAGCAGGCGCACAAAGCTGCCAGCAGCGCGCCTTGCGCATGCTGTGAATACGCAGTGTTGCAGGCGGAGGCCTCACGCGGCGTGCTCCACGCCTGGCAGCGCCGCCTCGGTTGCGATGACCTCCACGTCAAAATGTGCCCCTGCGTCGCTCTTGGGGGAAGGCTCCTCTAGCTCTGTGGCGTTGCAGGGGAGGGAGCAGAAGGATGGTTGGGGACCAAGGGGCCAGCCAGCTGGGCTGAGGGCTTTGGCTTGGGCACAGCAGCAGCGCACCGAGAGTCTGCTCACACCCAGGCGCGCCCGCCCGCCACCTCTCCCTTGCTTCCACCCCAAAGTTCTCAGCGCCGCCGCCTCACCTTTGCTGTCGGCGCGGCGGGGCCCCAGGTCCAGGGAGAGGAAGTCTTGGGCGAGGCGTGCCGCGAAGAAGGAGGGGCTCGAGGGGACGGTGCGCAGCTCAAAGCAGCCCAAAGGCATGCATCCCATCGAGCCGGTGCTGCCGTAGCCGCCGTTGTAGAAGGAGTCGACTGCGGGGGCGACAGAGGTGGGAGCACCGCTGGCGAGGCGGCGAGCGGCGGGGCACCGGCGCCGGCGGCGACAGCTGGTGCTAGCAAGCTTGGTTGCGACAAGCTGCATTCAGATCCGAGTGACCGTGGGGCTGTTGACGGGAGGCGACGGCGCACACGACACTGCTGAGGGCGGCGGAGGCCTCAAGCCCCGTCTCGCTGCTCTGGCGCGCCCCGCAAGGGGCCAGGCACGCAATGCCGTTTCGGCTCACCTCTTCCGGTACCAAACACACCGCCGGTGCCCTCAACCCAGGTCTCTGGAGGCTTAATTCCGCTGCGCGGCTTCGTGGCCATTCTGCGTGTTTCTGGTGATCTGTGGTGATCAGGTGAACGTGAGAAACAAACGGAGCGAGAAACAAACGGAGCTGCGAGCGGCGGCTGCCCACATGAGAACACGCAGCCTGTCCACGAAGGCACACACCGTTGGTTGTGTTGGTTGCCGGACTCCAGAGCTTTGATTGTGCTCCAACCAGTGCCCCGACCAGCACCGCACGCAACGGCGGGTGCAGTGGTTGCCGCCGCCCGCCTGGCGGCGGTCCTTCACCGGCCGGCGCTTCTACCTCGACACCCCCATTGACGCCGACCACGCCCTGCCAATGTAGACCACGCTCGCACGGAGGGATGGTAATCACACAAGCTGGATGCAGGAGACGAATGAAAAAGAGCGGGAGGTCGTAGCAAATATTTTTTTGGAGCGGCGGGCGCGGCCAGAAGGGGGATGTGGGGCAGGCAGGCGGGTGTACAGGACACCGGAGCAGGGAGGGCCTGTGCAGCCGAGCGCAGTGTTCAAGACGGGCTGGGGTGGTGGGTGCACTACACACAGGAGGCAGGAGAGATGGGGCCAGTGGCGCGGGGCTGTGGGTTGAATAGCATCGAGCGAGCAAAGGAGCAAGGAGCAAGGAGGAGGGGGGGGGGCGGGAGCAGGGCGGGACCCACGCGGCGGCAGCACGTGCGCGCGGGCGGGGCAAGCGCACGCTTGCTGCCTGGCCGCCGGCACAGCAGCGGCACGCACCCAAGAGAAAGAGAAGAAAAAATTTCTCCCTCAAAAGGGTGGGGGCAGTGGGTTCGGCGGCTGAGGGGGCTGGCGCGGGCTGCACGTAGTGACACATGCAGCAGGCACACACAGCTAGCAAAAGCCACGTGTGGGGGAGGGGGAGAGGCAGGGAGGCGGGTGTGGCGACAAAACCGGAGGGGCGAGAGAGGGTGAGGGGATGCACACTGCAACAAGTTGTGGACAGGCGGGGGGGAGACGTGCAAAGGGGTAGAGCAGAGAGACGCAAATGCAGGGGCAGGAGGGTTATCGTCGCGGCCCCGGCTGGGCGGGCAGGCAGGCGCAGGCAGGGGGCGCGTGCGCCATGCAGGCGCGGGGGGTGCGTGAGCAGGGAGGCGGTGCTGCAGAGTGGCTAGTGGCTGGTGGACGCTGCGGCCCACTAGCTACCTGCGCGGTGTTAGCTGGAGGCTGCCGCCACCGCCTCTGCCGCTGCGGGCGCCGCTGCTGCGGGCGCGCCGTTGTGCACAACCTCTGTTTGCACGGGGGACGGCCGTGCGCTGCCAGACTTGGGAGGGATGCCGTTTGCTGCCTTGCCGCCGTGCGCCTGGCCGCCCTTGCCGCCCTTGCCGCCGCTGTGGTGCGGCGGCGGCTTGTGCGCCTTGTCGCTGTGCTGCATCTGGTTGTGGGGCTTGTACTGCGCAGGGGGAGCGGGAGCGCGGGGGGGGGGGGGGGGGGGGCAGGAGGGTTGGAGCAAGGGCAAGCGACCCCCATTTGGCAAGGGTTGCCCTGGGGCCAGCAAGCTCCGCACTGCGGCGCAGGCTGCGGCGCTTCCCGCTGCAATGTCCCACCCATGGCGCAACCTCCTTTCCAGCCCCCCTGTGCAACAGCTCCCGCTGTTGTTGGTTGTTCTTTTTTGATGCATTTACCTGGCTGGCCTTGGCCTTGAAATCATCCAGCGACCGGAACTCTTCCTTGAGCAGCTGCCCAATCTGCGCAACGGCAGGGGAGGGGGGAGAGCAGGGGACCGAGCGAGAGTGAGGGAACAGCAGGGGCGGCAGCACGCAGATGTGGGCAGGTGGGAGGGGGTGCAGGGCATGACGCAACGCACCCTCGGGGAGGGCGCCGAGGGGCGTGCGCGCAACGGCAGTGCGACAGAACACAAGGTGCAGCAGCGGCGCAAGGGGTGGACCTCAGAACAGATCTTGGTGAGAAGGTTTGCTTTCCACAGCGCCCCGAGGGGGTCTCGGTATTAGCATGGAATTGTTGCATCAGCGGTCGCGGCGGGCACAGGCGCAGGGGCATGCATTCATCCGTTGCAAGCAGGAGGCGCCCGCGTGCACACGATAGCCCGTGCGTGCAGGCGCCGAGACGCACGCATGCGCAGCAGCGGCGCCCCGCGGCTTCAACCTCCCGACCATGCAACACAACCAAGCAAGCCACGACGTGACCCGCACGCATGTGACGGTTCAGCAGCAGGGGGGGCGAGACCCACCTTTGGCAGTATCTGCAGCTCTGGCTGGTCCTTGGGGAAGCCGGTGTAGTGGTGGAAGGCCCACAGCTTCTCCAGGCCGTACAGGCTGCCACCCTCAAAGTCCTGCGGCACGGCAGGGCAGCAGGGGGGCCGGGGCTGGTGGGCGGCGGGCGACGCCGAGGCGCTGCCGCGGCTGCAGCGGCGGCGCAAAGAGGGGGGCGCACCCCAGCCGACGCATCGCTTGCGCATCCCAAAGGCACGCGTTGCCAGGGGCGCACACGGTGTTGTGACGTCTGTTACCTTGAGGGTCAGGTCCTCAAAGTCGCGGTAGAGGCTCTCCGACCAGGCTCGCTCTAGGCCGTAGCTGTAGAAGCGGAACAGGCACTCCATGCCGTACTGGTAGTCGCCAGCAGCGTCCTCCTGGGCAAACCTGGGGGTGGCAGGGGTGGGGTGGGGGGTGGGGTGGGGGGTGGGGGGTGGGGGGTGGGGTGGGTGGGGGAGGTTGTGGCCGTGCAGCGTGCCTGCGTGAGCACACGCATGCACGCTGGCGCGCGCATACTGCCGCGTGAGGACTCTTGAGAGCAACGCGGGCGGCACACCAAAGGAGACACTGTTGGGGGCAAGGGGGGAGGGAGGGGGCGAGCCAGGGGGCGCCACCACCGCCGCCACAGCGCACTCACTTGCGGAAGTCGTCGTACATCTGCTGGTTGAAGTGCTCGCGCAGGAAGTAGCACCAGAAGCGGAACAGCGTGTTCATCTCCTCGCTCTGCCCGGCGCCGCGCTCGGCGCGCTCCTGCGAGCGGTGGTGGGACAAGGGGGGCCGAGGGAAGCAGTGAGTGAGAAGCCGCGCTTGGCATGCCACTGTTTTTTGATGCCACTCACTGTTTGAGAGCAGGCAGGCGAGGCGGGGTGCCGGTCGGGCAGCAGCTGGTGAGGCGCCCTTCACAGTGCGCGCAGCTCTAGGATGCAGCCAGCTGATGAGCAAGACCTGTAGCCAGCTGACGGGCATGAAGTGCGCCCACCTGGATGCAGCGCGCGTAGAACTTTTCGTACTTCATCTGAGTGAAGCCGTTCTCCTCCAGCAGGGAGTGCGAGGGGTGCTGGAACTTGGGGATGGGCAGGGAGCTGCGGGGAGGGAGGGCAGGGCAGGGCAGGCAGGCGCAACGCGAGTGGATGGGCGCAGAAGCTGGGAGGTGCGGGCACGCCGTGCGCGCGCAAGGTCACCGCTGGCACACGTGCACGCCGCCCGCAGGGGATCGCTTCCCTCGAAAGCCCCCACCCAGGGCGCCTCCCCACACGCGCACGCACCTGCCCAGCAGGGAGCCGTGGCGCGGCGACGCGCGGCGGCTGCCCGGCGACGACCCAAGCAGGCCGCTGTCGTTGGCGGGGCTGCTGCCCAGCAGCCAGCCTGCAGGGGGGGAGGGAGGGGAGGGGAGGGGAGGGGGGGGGGGGGTAGGGACGTGTGTTGTGCCGCTGCATGCGACGCCACCTCTCTGCCCATCTGCAGTGGGCCGCCCACCGCCGCTCCACCGCACCCTACCCCCCATGCCTGCCCCCGCCCTCCCATTGCACACGCGGCCACGCACCCACAGACACGGAGGGCGGCGACTGGCCAAAGGGCCGCATGCGCGACTGCGTGTGGCCGCCGCCCTTTGGCAAGGACGAGGGGTAGAAGTTGGACTTCTTGCCGGCGCCGCCCGGGGGCGCGCGCGGCGGCCGCGCGGCGGCGGCGCTGCCCACAAACGACCCGCTGTAGCTGCCGACCTGGCTGCCGGAGCCGGCGGCCACAGGCTGCGAGGCGCGGCGGCCCGTGTTGATCTGAGGACGGGAGGGAAGGGAGGGCGGGAGGGGCGCGGGCCGGTTGAGCAAGGTGCGAGGGCAGGGCTGCCGTGCAGTGCAGCACGGCGCAGCGCAGCGCAGCGCCTCCCTCCAGGAAGCAGCCAACCCCGCCGCAGCACTCGCCACCCCCTGCTGGCTGCACGGCGGGGCGGGGCGCGCAGCAGCGGACCCTTTCGGGCGGGTGGTGGTGTGTGCAGGGAGGCCGCGCACCTGCTGCAGCTCGCGCGCGTACAGCTCCAGCCCGTCGTTGATCACAGCGGCCATGTCATCGCCCTCGCCCAGCTTGGGCTTCATGGGGCTCTTGTTGCTCTGCAGGGGCGGGGCGGCAGGGAACACAGTTTGAATTCGGTGCGACAGCTGCAGGTGTGGCGTGAGGCAGGCGGGGGTGGCGGGCGGGCGGGCCAGCCGAGCAAGCAACCAGGCGCGGTTGCTCCCTCGCTGCGCCGCCGGGCCCCCCCCCCCACACCCCACCCCCCCGGCAGCGCGGTCGCACCGGCTTGACCACGATGAGGCGCGACAGGTCTGCGTTGGTGAGGCTCTCCTTGGCCTTGCCCCCCTTGCTGTCGACGCGCGCCACCGCCGCCTCGGCCTCCTTCACGTCGTGCTCCTGCGGCGGGGGCAGGGCAGGGGGGAGGCGGCGGGCGAGCGGTGGAGGCAGGTGAGCGGTGGGCTGGGGCGGGCGATGCAGGCGGGCGGGCGGGCGGGCGGGCGCGCAGGCGAGCGCTCGCAGTGATGCTCGCGTGCTCTCCTGCGCTCTCCTGATTGCGCCGCCGCTGCTGCACAAGCCGCTGCCCCCCCTGATGTCCCCAACCCACCCACCCCGTCCACCTGGGCCCCAGCGCTGCACCCAGACTTGTGAGACCCACCCACCAGCTACCCACCCACCCACCTCATCCAGCTGGAACATGTCGTCCTCATTCAACTCCTCATCCTCATCTATCTTGCGAGTCACGCCCGTGGACGGCGGCGGCGGCGCGCTGCCGTCAGCCGCCTCCCCCGCCGCCGCCGCCTCCGCCTTCTCGGCGGACGGGGCGGCAGCCGCGGCAGCCGCAGGCGCGGCGGCTGCCGCCGCCTCGGCCTGTGCCTCTGCAGGTGGCTGCTCCGCCGCGGGCGCAACCGCCGCGGGCGCCGCCTCGGCGGCCCCGCCCTTGCCGGCCTCGCCGCCTTCCTTGCCGCCCTCCTTGCCGCCCTTGCGTCCCTCCTTGCCGCCCTGCTGCTGCTGCTGCTCGGCGCTGCCCTGCACCGCCTGCTGCAGCACCACGTGCACGCCCTTGTCGCGCTGCTCGCTGGGGAGCACCCACTGCAGGCAGCGATGTGCGGGCAGGGAGGCACGCAGCATCAGCTCAAAGTGCAGGAGCAGGCAGCGCGAGGCAGAGCAGAGCAGAGCAGGCACGTGCTCCCACCACGCGCCCGTGCACACAGCCGTTCCCCAGCCCCGCGCCGCACCTGCTGCCAGTTCTCGCGCGGCCGCATGTACATGTTGTCTCGGGACACCTCCACAATGGCAGAGTTCTGCGGAACAGTAACGGAGCAGAGGCAGCATGTTGGGCACAGCATGGATGCGCCGGCAGCGCAGGCGGGGCATGCAGATGGGCGCGGCAGCGGCCACGGCGGCGGCATGTGTGTAGGGAGGCGCAGCGCGGGCGTGCATGCGTGCAAGCGCGCGGCATGCATGCGACGTTGTACAAGCCTCAGCAACAATCGTTCTCAGCATCCGCTGCTCTGGAATGAGTGGTAGAGCGGTAAGACTGGTGCCAGAATGTTTGCTCATCCTCAGCCTGCCCTCCCTAACCAACCAAACATGCAGGCTGCGGCACTTGCGACGCGCTGCCGAGGTATGGCAGGCAATGCCGTTCAACAATCAATACCTTCACAACCAGCCATCTGCATCGCGCAACCGAGCCACGCAGCAGCACAGCACACGAGACACGACCCCCCTGCGCCGCCCCTGTGGCTTGCCTGCATGGCCGACACAATGACCATGGGGTCTGGCGTGAGCATGCGCACGCGGTTGAACGCGCCAATCACATGCAGCGGGATCCAGCCCTGCGGGACAGGCAGGCGGCAGCAGGGGGGAGCGAAAGTGCGCAGATGAGCACAGGAAGTGCTGCCCCTTGGATACACAGCGCACGCACAGGCCAGCAGTGCATGCCAGAGGCAGCGGCAGCAGCAGCTGCCGCCGCGAACCACCGGTGCTGCTGCTGCAGAAGCCCTTTTTTGCCCTCCCCCCCCAAGAGCCAGCCCCGTCTGTCGCCCCCCTGCCCGCCCGCGCACCTCTGAGCTCATCTTGGAGCGGAGGAAGACGTCGCGCACCAGGTTGCCCACCGAGAAGTAGTAGTCAATCTGGCCGCGCACCGCCTCCTGCGCGGGGATGGACGGATGCGCCCGGCGATCAGCGCGCCTTCAAGAGCCAGCCATGGGGTGGCCGATGCCCGGCGATCACAGCGCTTCAAGCACGTCAACATGCAGTCTCCCCGGCTTCCATGCAGGCCCGCGATGCAGGGCGCGAGACACGTGCACACACCAACTCTGTGTCTGACGCAGTTGTGACGCACACGCACCTGCAGCTTGTTGACCGGCGTGCCGCTCATGCCCACCATGCTGGGGGACACGCCGTAGGCAGCGGGCGGGTAGAACACCGGCGCCGCCACAGAATAGAGGAAGCCGCCCGGGGCGGCGGCAGCGGCGGCGCCGGGGTAGGCAGGGTAACCTGCCGCGCCGCGGCCACGGCCACGCCCCCCGCGGCCGCCGCGGCCCTCGCCGCCGCCGCGGCCGCCGCGCCCCTCGCCGCCGCCGCGCGCCTCATAGGGCGCGGCGCTGCTCGCTGCCGTGGCCGCCCCAAGGCTGGCGGCCGCCGAGGGAGCAGGGGTGGGAGGCGGCGCAGGCGCTGCCGTTGCCGCCGGCGCAGCGGAGGAGCCCTGCGAAACGCCACCTGCCGCTGCGCCGCTGGCCATCTCAGCCAGCCGGGTGCTGCTGTTGGAGCGGCTGCCGCGACCGCCGCTGCTGCCGCTGCCGCGGCCGCTGAAGCCTCCGCGGCCGCCGTTGCTGCCGCGCTCGCTCGAGGGCTTGGGCGGCGGCGGCGCTGGCACACCCTCCTTGTCGCCGGCGGCCTCCTTCTCGGCGCCGCCCTCCTTTTGCCCTGCCTCCTTGTCTGCCGCTGCCGCTGCTGCTGCTGCCGCTGCCGCTGCCGCCTTGGCTTCGCCCTTGCTCTTGCCTTTGCCGGCAGCCAGGCTGTCTGAGAGTGTGGAGAGGGGCAGGCCGCGTCCGCCGCGTCCGCCGCGAGTTCGCCCGCCGCCGCCCTCGGTGCGGGGCGGCCGCTCTTCCCGGCTGCCCGTGGGCGGCGGGGGCGGCGGCACCACCACTGCCTGCTGCTGCTGCCGCTGCTTCTTCTTGGGCAGCGGCTGCTTCGAGTCGCCCAGCGTGGGCCAGCCGCCTATCACAGGTGCGGGTGCCGCGGCGCCGCTTGTGGGCTGCGAGCACGGAGCAGGGCAGGAGCGCGCGGCGTCAGCTGCTGGCATCGCCCAAAGCACCGCGCCTGCAATGCCTCAGCGCCGCTCGGCATGACAGTGCCGATCAAGCAACCGACTCACCACCTTCCAGGCAGGGACCTTGGGCGGCGATGCAGGCACAACCTGCGGCAGTGTGGGAAACGCGCCCAGCGGCACCTCAGCCGATGTGCAGCAGCGTCCCTGCTTACTGGGCACACTCGCCGACCGTCCCTCCTGCACCACTGCCTCGATGCAAAACACCCGGCAAAGCTGCCAGCAGGTGCAGGTCGCGCTGCAGCGCACCTCCTTGGGCTTGCTTTCCGCGCCGTCGCTGGCGGGCGGCGCGGCCGCCGCCGCGCCCGTCTGGCTGCTGGCGGCGCTGTCTTTGGGCTCCTCTTTGTCCCTGCTGACCTCCTTGGGCGGCTGAGCAGCCGTGGGCGCGGGCTTGGCTGCAGCCCGCTTCTCCTCGGGCTTGGGCGTCGCCTTGGCGTCGCCCTGCTGCGCAGGGGCGGCGCTCTCGCTGCCAGCAGCATCACTGGATTGCTCCGCAGCCGCCTCCGCCTTGCCCTTGAGGATGGCGGCCCACCCAGAGGTGAGGGGCTTGGGCGGCGGTGCAGGCTCAACCTGCGGCACCAACGGGCATTGGGTGAGCACGTGTGGGGGTCCAGGGAGCGCGCGAGAGCCCCGGCGGGGGCGTCATGCATAGAGCTGCCGACATGCCGAGCCTTCGGGGCGGCCTCACCTTGCGCGGCTTGGGCTGCGGGCTGTCGGGCTGCGGACCGGTGGGCTCGCTCCCTGCAGGCTCGGCGGGCTGCTGCTGCGGCCGCTCCTCCCGCTGCTCGGCCACTGCCGGCTCGGCGTCAGCCATTCTGCCCCGCTGCGGCCCCCCCTGGGGTCACGCCTTGCGGTGGCTCAATTGAGCGCTGCGGGCGGCCAGGAAGGCGCGGCGAAGTGCACCGAGCAGTGACGACAGGTCCGCCGCGCGACGCTCCGAAGTTCCAAAGAGTCGGTCGCCAGCCCTACGAGCGGGCAGCGTGCAAACAGTGCACGAGCAGCAACCCCAGCCCAAACATCACGCCTGCAGAGGTGGCAGCCTCATCATCACACCCCTCGTTCCCGCGTTCCACAGGCCCGCTGTGCGCATTCTGCTGCGGCCATGAGCATCAGCAAGATGTAGTGAGGGGCTGAAGGCCGCCTCAAGGGCCGCGCAAGCCCACAGCGCCCGGCGCGCGGGCCGCAACCGTGGCGCCCGCTGCCGCCCTCGGCCCCACCCTCATGCCCAGGCCAACTGCCTCGCTCCGCACGTCTTCCCTTGCCGTTACACTTCTGAAAATACTTATTAAAGTACCATTGAAATGCTTGCAAGTGTGTTTTGCCAATGTGCAGAGGGTCCGCAAGGGAGACGAACGTGCGGGGTGCGGGCGCCACCACGGGCGCTCACGCTGCGCCGCACCCGGCGGTGCCCCCTGCGGCAGCGGCTGCCGCGGCCTGGATGTCACGTGCCAGCGCAGAAAGCTCGGCAGGGAACGTTCTGGCAGACTCCTCGTCGGGCGGACCCACCACGCTGCACCCCATGAGAACGTCATGGGCACTGCCGGTGGAGGTGGGGGAGCAGGGGGAGGTGGGGGAGCAGGGGGAGGGGTGGGCAGGGGGAGCGCCTGCGCAAAGCACAGCCCCGCACGTCCTGCCATGCATCACAAGCTGCCGACACACCAGCACGCGACAACTTTGGCCTGCGGCGCCTTCTTCTCCCGCAACCCCTGCGGCCGGCCGGCTCACCGCTGCAGCGCCACCGTCGCCTCGCGCGCAAACGCCGCCGCAGCCTGCGGGTGCCGGCAGGCGCGGTGCAGCAGGAAGTGCGCCCGAGCGGTCTTCAGGCTGAGCAGCCCGTTGCGCTCCTCCACCTGCTGCACCTTCCCCTCCATTTCCCGGATTTTGGCAGCGATGGCACGGGAGGCGGCGTCGCCTGCAGCCTCCCCCTTGCCGCGGCTGCTGCTGCTGCTGGTGGGGCGCGCGCCGGCGACGGCGACGGGCTTCGGTGCCGCGGAGGCGTGCTCCTGCTGCGGCGCGAGACGGAACACTATCTCTGGGATGCAGGCACCTGCGCCGTCTGCGCCGGCTCCGCCGCCGTCGGCAGCATGGCCGCCGGCAGACTCTCCCACTGGCGTCTGCAGCGCAGGCTGGTAGAGGTCGAGGGGAAGGATGCCGGGGAGGCAGCCCAGCTGCTGCCCAGGCGCTGCCTGTGCTGCAGGCGCCCCGCAGAAAATGGGCACCATGGCAGGCGGCGCCACCTCGCCGGCATAGGCGCCAGAGGCTCCCCGTACCAGCGCAGGCACGGCGACGGGGCGCTGCTGCACGGTGCTGCAGCTGCCTGCCCGCAGCTGCTGCCCCGAGCTGTGCGCATGCTGGCTAGTGGCGTCGGGAGCCGTGGGCGGCGGCGCCAAGGGCGAAAACATGCCAGGCATGCCAGCGGGGGTCTTGCCGAAGCATGCCAGCAGGGGGGAGGCCAGCAGGGGGCTGCGAAAGTCGGGCAGGCCGTGCCCAGGGCTGAAGATGGTGCGTGGCACGCCGCCAAGCCCCGCTGCTGCAGGGCAGAAGGGGGGGGGGGGGGGGGGGGGGGACCGCGCGGAAGGATGGCCAAGGTAGAGCGTTAGGTGGTGGAGGGGAGCCCCAGCCCAGGGTACTTGTGCATGCTGTGCAAAGCACACATGCATGCCATGCTGCAGCCCAGCAGCGCACCCGAGTGAGCGGGCAGCACCAGCGGGCTCTGCAGGAGCGCCGCGTACAGTGGCGGCGACAGCAGCCCTGCTGCGCTGCAGCGCCCGGCGCTGCCGTGCCGGCTTGCTGGCTGCAGCGGCTGGGTGCCCTCGGGGCTGCGAGGCCGGAGGTCAGGCAGTTCTAGGGGTTCCAGCCCTGCACCTGCTGGCCCTGGCTGCGCTTCTGCCTGCTGCTGCTGCTGGGCATGCGCTTGGCTGTTGGGGCCGGAGGCTGTCGCGTCGGCAGCCGCCGCTGCTGGTGCTGCTGCAGCAGCTGTCGCCGCAGCCGCCTGCTGCAGGCGCCCCACCTCCCCCTTGCGCAGCGAATACAGCTTGGGCTGCTGTGGAGGGAGGGGCGGGCAAGTCAGGCGGCTGGTGTGAGGCAGACAGAGGGGCGAAACACGACGCGCAGCCAGCGCACGTCAGCACACCCAGCGCATGCAGCACGCGCAGCATGCACACCACGCGCGGCGCGCCCTCACCAGGCGCTCTGGCTCAGAGCCGCCACGGGCGCCCTTAGAGTCGGAGGCACCAGAATCAGGTGCATCGCTCCACTCCCGGTCCTCGCTGCTGCCCCAGCGCGCCTTCTTGGGGCGGCCTGTGCCTTGCTGCATGGGGCGGGGATGGCAGGGAGCGGGCGTAGTGAGCTTTTGCGTGCGATTGGAATGTCCATCGGCAGCTTGGGACGGGAGGCACTGGTGTGGCCGCTGTGAGAGCGTGCATGTGGGATGCAACAGCCTGCCCAGTTACCCACCTGCACGTTCCGCCTGCAAGGCCTGCCGGCCCACCACCCCTCCTGCCTCACCTTGCCACCCTTGGCTGCAAAGGGTCCGCCGCTGGGTGCAGCGCGCTTGGTGGGGCTGCCGCCGGTGCCGATGGCAGCTGCTGCGGTGCCAGTGGCAACCGCGGCGGCAGCAGCCACCGGCAGCAGGCCTGCGCCGGCGTACTCCGCGCCGCCACCCACATACCCCGAGCCGCCGCTGCCGTAGCCGGGGGCGAGGCTGACGACGCCAGCGGCTGCAAACACATCCCCGCTGCCGTTGAATGCAGGGATGAGGCTGCTGGCCGCGGCCTCCATCTGCCAGGCGGGCAGCTGGCCCTCCACCACCCACTCGCGCAGACCAAAGAGGCCTTCGTACGGCCTGAGGCACAGAAATGAGGGGAAGGAGGCATGGGGTGGCGGTTCGTGGCACGGCGGTGGGAACGGCGGCGGTGCGAAAGGACCCTGCTGTGTGTTGCGTGTGGAGGCCGGCCCTGCAGCGCGCACCTGATGAACAGGGAGTGGTGGTCGCGGCGCTTGAGGTCGCCATACATTGCTGAAGCCATGGTTGCTTCGGGGGTCTTGCCTGTGCAGGCGAGCAGGCCCCAGTCGAGCGCGGCCCTGCGGCGGTGGCGGAGGGTGGGCGGTCAGCGGGGTGGAGGGGCGGCGCAATGGAGTGCAGACCTGTGGCAAGCGCCGCTCATGCGTATGCCTACAGCAGTCGCAGACGGTGCTCAAGGCAGGGTGGAGGTGGGCCAGGGAGAGCAGAGGGTAGGCATGGGAGGCTCTCTAGAGATCTGGGGAGCTGGCCTGGAGCGCTCGCTGCAGTCGACAGATACCAACAGCTCTCTGGGTCAGCGCTGGGTGCTGGTGCCGCCCCATCTTCCACACCACCGCCACACCTGCAGATCTCGCCGGTGGTCATGAAGCGATGCGTGCGGCGCAGCACTTCCACCGCTGCAGATTTAAAGACTCCGCCGGCGGCCGGCGCGCCGCGCTGCACGTCGGGCTGCGGCGCGGCGTGTAGGACTGCCACCGCTGGATGCGAGCTCTGCACGGGAAACGTGGAGCAGCTTAGAGGGCAGGAGGTGTCTAGGTGGTGGAGATGCCGCAGCCGTGGGGTTTGGAGGGTGGGGCGGCAAGCGACGGCGGCAGCGGGCGGGCGAGCGAGCGAGCGGAAGAGGGGGCTTGACCGCAGATCAGTTATCCGATTGGTAGCGCGGCTCCACACGCCGCCCGCGCTCAATTGGGCGCGAAGGGAGCTTTACAGCGGTGCAGCGAGCTCGGGAGACGCGCTAGAGCGACTTGCCTCTTCAAGCGCGCGCGCCGTGCCGCTCGCTCGCCTTGGACCGCCCCTGCAGCGCGGGCCCCGCAGTTAAGTGGTCGGGAGGGGTCTGGCAGCGTTACAAGCCCTGCCTGACGCTCTGCGGGGCCAGGGCTTGACCGCCCCTGCCATCCGACCGAACCGCACCTCATGGCTTTCGCTGGCGGCGTAGACAATGCTCTGAGAACGCCTGAGAAGGTCTGGGATGGTAGGGCGCGCGCACAAGCTGCTGGAGAGGCGGGGAGGGGGGGGGGAGGCTATACACTGGATGCGCCCGCGTGGCACAGGCAACTGTTGACATCAGCAAGGCAACTGGGTCCGTTTGAGATGTCCTCAGGCTCCCATTGTCAAACTGATGGGTAAAGTCTGATCAAAGCAATTGTTATCAGTGACGGTGGTGAACGCCCTCGGCACCGTCGCCTCGACGCAGCAAGGCAATACGTCGCATCCTGTTTGTCGCAACAGGTGCCGCTTCGAATGAGCCTGCAATGCAGACACGTGTGCAGCACAGCAAGCAGCAGGTGCACAAGCTGGAAAACCGCAGCAGCGAGCCAGCTGGCCGCCAACACCACTGGCATGTTGACGTGCTGATCATTCAGCCATTGCACTGCAGTCGCAGCCATGCAGAGCGCACGGGTTCCACAGCCGTGCAGAGCGCTCCTGCATAGCCAACGCGCATCCGCTTGGGATACCGCAATTCTACAGCGCAAAGCGCACTGAACACTGCAGCACGCCTTGCACTGTCGCGGTGTTGCAGGTCGGTGCTCAGCAGGTTGACCAGTGCCAAGGCATAACAAGCGCCGATGCATGAACTACCACATTACAACTGCTCTGTACCTTGGCAGTGGACAAAGATAACTGCAGGTGTGCCAGGTATGGCAAGCGCGCCGATGCCCGTGCCCGACCGCCGGCGGCGGTGCTGACCGCCGGCGGCGGCGCTGGTGCACTTCTGCGAGGCAGGAGCTCGTTGCGCGTTGAAGAACCGCCTGCAGCATGACCATGCTGCCAGCTGTGATTCTGTCGAGCGCTGGGCAGCTGCCTGGCTGAGGCCACGGGGTGGCCGGCTGCTCGACGGCCAGGCTGCTGCTATATCGCGTGCAGGTCGGCTTGCATGGTCAGGGCGATCGATGCGAGTGCACATAAGAGCACGGGGTCTGGGGGTCGTGCATGTGCAGGGGTCGACCCAGCACGCAACACATGCTGTGCTGGCCGGCGTGCGGCCCGCTGGCCCATAGCCCCCCTCCGCGCCACGCACGGTCCTTTGGCCGGCTGCTTGTCAGACGGCACCTCCCGTTGAAGCAGAAAACCAGGTGCGCGCTGCATGTCTGCTTGGGCATGGCCTCCAGAGGCGGGGGAGGGCCACGGGAGGGCTTGACTTGAACCTGGCTGGCAGGACATCGCGCCGCGGCAGCCCAGCGGCAGGACTGCCTTGATGGAGTGCTCGCGGAGGCTGCCGGCGGCCGGCAGGCGCGCATGGCGGTCCAGCGGCGCTCTAGTAGCCTGAACAGCGGAGACACCTTGGCGGCCGGCAGCAGGGAGCGCGCATGTTGGGGCAGGCGGCCGCCTCCCTGCTCCTCACGCAGCCCCACCGCCCCCCGCCCTGCAGGCAACATGGCGCGCGGCCCCAAGAAGCACCTCAAGCGCTTGGTGAGTGCCCGCGCGGCCGGCATGCTGCTTCTCGCGAGCGGCGGGCGGCGGCACGGAGACGCGGCACGAGCGAAGTTTGCTGCAGAGGCCGCCGCCGCCGGCAGCCGGGTCGTTGAGGCCGCGCTGCTGCTCCTCTTCTCCTTTGCAGAATGCGCCTAAGCATTGGATGCTGGACAAGCTGGGCGGCATCTTCGTGAGTCACGGCAGTGCCGTGGTTTGGAGCTCAGACAGCGGCAGGAGCAGCTGTGGTGGCAGCCTGGCGCCAGGACTTTGCTGCAGCACGTGCTGGGCAGGCTTGCAGCAGTAATAGCTGGGCCGCCATGTCCTTGCAGGCGTGATGCCCGCAGCTGCATGCGCGCTGACGCGCCGCCGCCGTCGCTTCCGCCCCGCAGGCGCCCAAGCCTTCTCCCGGCCCGCACAAGACGCGCGAGTGCCTGCCGCTCATCCTGCTGCTGCGCAACCGCCTCAAGTATGCGCTGACCGGCAAGGAGGTGAGCTGGCCACCTGGGAGGGCGGCAGCCGCCGCCGCCGCAGCAGCAGTTCCAGGCGCCGAGTAGCGCTGAGAAGCAATGCTGCGAAGCCGTTGCTTCTGCCAGCCGCACGCCGCAGCTGTACCCTGCTGCATTGCCAGACGCGTGCGTGACGTGTTGCGTATCGTTCTTGTGCCGCGTGCGCGCCCGCCTGCAGGTGACCAGCATTCTGATGCAGCGCCTGGTGGAGGTGGACGGCAAGGTGCGCACCAACAAGACCTACCCAGTCGGCTTCATGGACGTCATCGACATCCCCAAGACCGGTGAGCACAGCAGGGCGCAGCATGGGCGCAGCATGCATCGCCTCGGCGGTCCATTTGGTGCATTCATTTGGTGCATGCAGAACAGAGGTGAAGAGGGGGGGTGAGGGCAGGGGGCGGCTGCCCAGTTCCTCACGCACGCCACGCGCTGGCCGGGGCCCGGCTGGAATGCCGAGTGGGCCACAGCACGAGGGAGCCGCGCAGGCACACGTGCAGGCCTGCAGCAGGGCCCAGGGGCAGCCAGCTACAGCCGGCAGCAGTGCAGCAATGGAGGGCTGGAGGCAGCCAGCTGGCGAGTTGTCAAGCAGCGAGCGGCAGCATTACGGAGCAGCAGCACGTTGGGAGCGCGGAAGGAGCGTGGCGGCGCATGCATGTGCAGCGTGTTGTTGTGCTCACGGGCGGCATTGGGCACTTTGGCCCAGTTGGCAGCAGGCGCACATCTGGCGGTGCTCAGCAGGCCACCTGGCCCGCGCACGGCGCTGTGCAGCTGTCGCATTCCTCAGCGGCATGTGTCGGCAGCGGCACTGGCAGCAGCAAGCGTGCAGAAGAGCAGCGGCAGCGCCGCCCCGTGCGCAGCATACGCCGCAGCCCTGGCTGGCAGCCTCAGAGCTCTTGCGGACGCAGGCTGCGACGTTTGTCGCGTCAAAACTCACCCCGCTGCCCATGCAAACTCCCCCACTCCATTTCCCCGACCCAATGCCATCCCTGCGCCTGCTCCTCCCCCCCCCCGCAGACGAGCACTTCCGCCTGGTGTACGACTCCAAGGGCCGCTTTGTGGTGCACCGCATCACCAAGGAGGAGGCCAGCTACAAGCTGTGCAAGGTGGGCGCGCGCTGGGGGGGGAGAATGTCGAGCGCTGTTGGGCGGAGGGGGCGGTGGTGGTGCGCACGGAGCGGGGCGGTTGCGGACAGCCGTGGCGCCGTGTGGCAGCCAGCAACTGGGTTGCCGCTGGGCAGCGAGCGTGTACGCATCAGCAGCGTGTGGAGCGGCCGTGCAGCGCCTGCCCGCCTGCCCGCCCGCCTGCTCATGCGTCCCGCCTGCCGAACGCTCGCTCACCTCCCCCCTCCTCCCTCTTGCCTCCCCCAGGTCAAGCGCCTGGCTTTCGGCAAGGGCGGCATCCCCCACATCGGCACCCACGACGGCCGCACCATCCGCTACCCCGACCCCGAGATCAAGGTGGGTGGGGGAGTCTGACGTGGTGGCAGGGACATGAATGGCGGCAAAGAGGGGGTGGGGAGGTAGCAGGTGTGACGGGACACTGATGGTGCCTATTGTGGCGTGAGAGGGAGGCGCATTGCTGCCGCTGCCGCTGCCGCTGCCGCTGCCGCTGCCGCTGCCGCTGCCGCTGCCTGTCGGTGGACCCCACTTCTGGCCAGCCCTCGCAACCTCATCATCATCATTTCCTGCCTCCAAACCAACCCTGAACCTCGTGCAGGTCAACGACACCGTGATGCTTGACCTGGAGAGCGGCAAGATCAAGGTGCGGGCGCTGGGGGGCTGGGAGGGCAGGGGCTGGGGGCAGGGGTGCACATGCACCTGCAGGACTTTATCGAGTTTGGTGTGGGCAAACATCAACGCTTTCCATGAATGTTTTTTACCTATCGATTTTGTAACTGTCGACCACTGAACAACCGTTACACCTGATGCCCCGCTCTGCAGGACTTCATCAAGTTTGATGTGGGCAACCTGGCGATGGCAACCGGCGGCCACAACAACGGCCGCGTGGGCACCATCGTGCACAAGGAGAAGCACAAGGGCTCCTTCGACATTGTGCACATCAAGGACGCAGGTGGGTGGGTGGTTGCTGGGTGGCCAGCAGGTGGCCCGCATCGCAGCTGACAGGGGGGGTGGGGTGGGGGTGGGGGTGGGGGTGGGGCAGGTGGCCCGCATCGCAGCTGGCAGGGTGGGTGGGCGCTGGAGGCGCTGGGCGCAGGGCCTGTGCTTTGCTGCTGCGTGCTGCTGCTGCCATCACCGAGGGCCACTCCTGTGTGAGCGTGCTGTCCTGACTTGTCCGCTGCCCCCTCCCCGCCCGTTCCCTGCAGCCGGCCACACCTTTGCCACCCGCATGACCAACGTATTTGTGATTGGCAAGGTGGGCGCTGCTGCCGCTTGCTGCGGCTGTGGCTGGCTTGCTGCCGCTGCAGCCGCAGCCGCCGCCGCTGCCGGCGCCGCTGCTGATGCCGCTGGCCCCATTCCTCTGCCCTTCTGCGCAGCTCATGCCCGTCAGTCCTGTGCCACCCCACCCGCACCCACCCGTTCCTTCCCCCCGCCCCTGCAGGGCGACAAGCCCATGATCTCGCTGCCCAAGGGCAAGGGCATCCGGCAGACCATCCTGCAGGAGCAGGCCAAGTTCTACGGCAAGACCCAGGCGTGACGCGGCGCCACCCGCAGCCGCAGCCCAAGAGGCCGGCAGCACCCCGCCAGCCCCGGCTGAAGGGGACGCATGCCACCACCGAGAGGCCCGGTGGCGGCGCGCGAGCGCGCGCGCCGCCCGCCGCCGCCGCCGGTGCGAGCAGCAGCAGCACGTGCGGGGCCGCTGCGCAGCCGGGCGCCTCGCCGCCCGCCCGCCGGCGCGCCGCCGCAGCACCCCTACCCCTACCCCTTTGCGACCGCGCGCCGCCCCGCGAGCACACTAGCCTGGTAAAAGCGCGAAAAACAATGCTGGGCAGACGTGGACAAAAATGGGCAGGACATAGTGTCAGGATTGAGGTGGCGGGCAGGCATGATTACTTAGCGTCTGGTTTTGGTCAGTCAGTGGACCGTCACAGACTTATGCATTGGGCTGAGAACACCTGGGTGGGGCAGTGCAAGTGCAACGCTGCAGGAGACGACTCTGCGTTAGGCAGGGCGGCCGGTGGCGACAAGGCAGGCAGGCAAGCAGCTGCACCTAGCGTGCAATTGGCGGGCACACTGCCACTCGTCTGTGCAGCAGGCCGGCTGGGGGCACAACCACAAGGCGCTCGAGCAGCACCAGTCGGGCAACCACCACCAGGCTACACCTCCTCCAGCTCTGCTCTTTCGCTGGTGCTTGCTTACAACCAAGCGGGACAAATGGCTGCGGGCACAAGGGCATGCCCGCTTGACAAAAACGGAGAGAACGACGACCGGGAAGAGCAAGTGGCAATGCAGGAAGCATGTTGGGACCTGGGTGGGTATGCATGAGGGGTGGGCGGGATGGCGCCCACACTGTGTGCGTGGTGTGGTGGTGATGGAGGGGTAGAGGGGAGGGGCGAAGAGGTAGAGACCGAAATGGCAGGGAGGGAGCCAGAGGGAGGAAAAAGGTCGGCGCAGGTGGTGCAGCAGAAGGGAGGGAGGGGCCGGCACAGGCGCTGCAGCAAGGATCAAATTTCAGCACGGGGGGTGTCGAGTGCGGGGCGGAGCGGGGGTACCAGAGGACAATAAGGGTCGCGGGGGTTGGGGCGGGTAAACAGGCAGGGTAAACACGCTGCGCCTGCGCGCGCGTGGCAATGCACGCGGCTCCAAGACACGCGCCGGATAAGCTAGGCAGGGAGGAGAGAGAGAAAGAACTACGTGGGGCTGCTTGTGGGAGCGCGCCGGCCAAGGCCTGCTGGAGCAGCCGGCAGGCGCCGCCGGCAGGGGGTTTGAGGGTGCGGGCGAGGGCACGCGGTAAGGAATGGGGGGCGAAGCGTTTATTGATGGATTGGATGGGGCACTGGGAATGTGGGCTGGCTGCTGCAGGGCGGGAGGGGCACGCGGGGGAGCGCGCCGGCAGCGTGCAAGCACGCACGGCTCACGCTGCGGGGCAGCCTCGCGCTGCAGGGGACGATCGGCGTCGCCGGGCATTCACAGGTGCGCTTGAGTTTGTGGGCAGTGGCAGCACCACTGTCCAGCGGGCGTGCATCACTGGTGGGACGCCAGCGTCTGCACGCCGCCGCCGCCGCCGCCGCTCAAGGCGGGCAGGCGGGCGGGCGGGCGGGGCTGCAGAGAGGCACTGGCGTCGACACCGGCACTGTGGGCGGCCACTGTGGGTCAGCGGTGCAGCATGAGCGTCTGGAAGCCGGTGACGGCGCGGGTGCAGGCGGGGCAGCTGGGGGTGGAGGCGCAGTGCCTCTTAATGCACGAGTCGCAGTAGAGGAAGTGCAGGCAGGGCAGCACCACGCAGTTGCGCTGGACCTGCAGCAGGAGAGGGGGTGGGGCAGGGGCCGGGGCTGTGGTGGGAGGATGGGGGGTAAGGAGGCGCGTGCAGGCTGGCCCGCCGTCGCAGAAGCCATGCGTTCCTCCCATGCGGTGGGGCTGGTCACGCCTGATGTACGCCTGGCTGCAGCTCGTCGCCCCTGTGCTGTCGCCGCGCGCAGCACACATCAGCCTGAAGGGTTTCCCGCAACACACACCCTCTCCCGACCCCACCATCCCACATGTGCCCCACGCAGCACTCCACTCATCCCACACATGCCCAAGGGGGGGGCCACGCCGCGTGGCGGTTGCTCACCGTGCGGCAAATCTTGCACTGCAGCGCTTCCTGAAAGTCTTGGCACTTGTCCTCCAGCTGCCGCACCTGCTGCCGCAGGCCCTCCCGCTCCTGGGGAAAGGGGAAGGGAGGGAGGGGGAGGGGGTGTGTGTGGGAGGCACGGGGAGGGCGTGGGCCCTGCGCCGGAAACTGCTCGCCCACCACGATCGCGCCGCCTGCAGGCCGCGTCCGACTGGCACCGTAAGCATCGCCGCTTCTTGCCTTGCCCGCCCTTCCTGCCTTGCCCGCGCGCTTCACACCGACTCTGCCCGCCCTGCCTGCGCAGCTGGCCGTGCCAGCGCAGCGGCTGCGTGCGTGCGCCTGCAGCGGCGACTGCCTGGACGACCGGGCGGGGCGACGAAGGGAGCGCACCTGGATGGCGGAGAACAGCTGGCGCTTCTTGTCCTGCAGCTGGCTCTGCAGCTCGTTGGCCTTCTGCGTCTGGCCGTCGCGCTCCGCCAGCGCGGTCTTCAGCTGCCGCTTGATGTTGCTGCAAGCGCGGCAGGGGGAGTGTGTGTGTGTGGGTGGGTGTGTGTGTGTGGGGGGGGGGGAGGGGGGGGGGGGGGGACGGCAAGCGTGATGGCCTGGCGTGGAGCAGAGCACCCGACTGGCACGGTTGACGCGAAGGGCAACCGTGCAGACTTCTGTGCATTCGTCACCGCTCCTCCATGCCCACCCATTACACGCTGCCGACTGGCTCGCCGGCAAACCGGTCCGCACGCTGAACCGCTGCCCGCACGGCTCGCTGCCCACATCACTGCACTGCGCTGCGCTGCACAACACAACAACTGCCCCCCGCTGCGCACCTGACCTCCATTGGTTCGTTGCCGCTGCCCGCGCTGTCCTGCCGCTCGAGCGAGGCCGCCAGCGTGTGCGCCTCGTCGCCCACCGACCCCTGCTGCCACTCCAGCAGCTGCCGCTGCTTGGCCAGCGCTGCCCGCGAGTCGGCGTCCAGCAGGTGGCTCTGGCTCTCAAACAGCTCCAGGCTGGCCTCGTCCAGCATGCCACCAGGCACCTGCAGCGCGGACCGTCGGGGGCAGGCAGGCAGGCAGGCGAGGGGGGGAGGTCGGCAGCCAGCGGGGGAGGACCCAGGCTGTCAGACAATTCGAGAACGCCGTGGTCTCGCATGCCGGCAGGCGCCAGCAGGGTGGCGGGTGCACGCCGACGCTGCGCCACTGCCCTAACATGCTGGCGCAGCGCTGGCCTTCCCCACGCACACGCCTCCATCCCCGTGCATGCCTACACTGTCTGCACCCAGTCGCACCTCGGCCCCCTGAAGGTTGTACTGCGGCTGCATGCTGCCCGCCAGCAGGCCGTGGTGCGCCGGCGCCGAGGCGCCGCCCATGCCCAGCCCCCCGCTGCCGCTGCCAAAGTGGCCCCGCCCCGCGCGGCGCTGCTCCGACGCCGAGGTGGAGGCCGCCAGGTTGCCCCACCGGGGGTCGTCGCTGCTGCCCAGGAGGGGCTGCTGCTCCGGCATGGACGCCGGCTGCCAGGGGCGCAAGCGCTGCTGCTGGTCGTAGCGCCCGCCAATGGGCAGCGCCCCCTGGTGCTGAAAGTCGGCAAAGCTCTGGCTGCGCCGGCCCAGCATGGCGGCCCCGGCTGCGCCCCCGCCCGCCGCCGCCTGCTGCAGCGCCGACGCGGTGTAGGGGCTCTGCCCCGCCGCCTGCTGCGCCGCCTGCTGTGCCGCCAGCTGTTGCTGGTAGGTGCTGGTGTACTGCACCGCCTGCGCCGCCGTCAGGCCGCTCATGGGGGCCGACGTGGAGCGCTGCAGCAAGTCCATGCTGAGCGGGCTGCCGGCAGCGACGGCCGCGGCCGTTTGCGCCGCCTGGTGCGCCGCATACTGCTGCTGCTGTTGCTGCTGCTGCTGGAGCGCCGCGGCTTGCCGCCGGTCCAACGGGGGGCGGCGGGTGGGGTCGGGCGAGGGGGGCGAGCTGCCGCCGATGCCGCTCTCCGCCTGCTCTGGCCACGGCGCGCCGTTGCTAAGCACCGCCCAGCACTGGCGGCACAGGTAGTCGCTGTACGGGTTGCGCACGCCGCCGCCAACCTGCGCAAGCGTGACAGGTGCAGACGGGTGACGGACGACGGAGAGCGTCGCCGGCAGCGGCGGTGCATGCCAAGCCGCGGCGGTGGCGACGGCGGTATAGCAACTCTGCGCTTTGCGACGACCCCGCCGCGATACTGCACTCACTGGCGTATAGCGTAGGTCGGTGCGCGCAAAGGTGCGGCTGCACAGGCTGCACTTGCCCGAGGTGTCCATGCCGCTGCTGAAAAGTTGTCGCTGGCGCGCCTGCGGGGCAGCAACGCCACAGTGGGGTTGCCCGGCACCAGCAGCAGGGCCAAGGGGACGTGCCACCGCCCCTGCACAGTGAGGCCTCTGAGCCTGTGGGCGCACTCCCCGCAGGGCTCGCAAGTCCTCAGGGCGAGCTCGGAGGCCAGTGCCGTCCCCTCTAAGCCACCCCCGCGCCAGCGCGGCCTCACCGCTTGGCTAGCACCTCCCGCAGCCCGAGGCGCCGGCTGTGCCCTCCACCGAGGGTCCTGGCGTCTGCACTGAACCGGGGTGCTGTCTAGAACCCGGGAGGGGTACTGAGGTTGGCATTCGCGGCCGCACAGGAGCCGAGATGGGCGGCGGCTCGCCGCCAGCATGCCACAGCACGATTTCAGGGTTTTTTTGCACCAGATGAGCAAGGTTCAAATTCCCCCTGAGCATCAAAGCTGAACATTATGTCCTGTTCATCTGTGCAGGCGCGGCAATGCCAGCAACTGGCCTGCCTGCTGCTCGACGGGACAGCCGTGCCGCGCAACGCATGTAACAACCTCGTGTAACAACGCATGTAACAACCTCGTGTGCCGTGCTGCTTGCAGCCGCTGCATGGCAATGACATGCACTGATGTATCAGCACATCAGGTGGAATACACAGCGAAGTGCAGGAGGGTCCACTCCCGTGAAGCAGACCACCAGATGCCACCAAACTGACCGTGCCACCAAACTCACGGGCGGACACGTTGCGTCGCTCGCTCAGCAGTGCTTCTCACGCTCCTGTGAGATTGGTTGCAGCTTGGAGAGAACTGGAGAGAAATCTACGGACAGTTGGTCACGGTGCGCTTGGCGTGCAGGATGGGCGGTCGAGCGCGCTGCGACGTGCTGGTGCAGCTCTGGGTGCGGCTCTGCGGGTGCATGCCGCGAGACTGGCCCTCCCGGATTGTACCAAGGGCAGTGCACTTCGCAAACATGCCCATCCACCACCGTATGCATCAAAACCCGTTCATATGAACAGCCCATGGCAGCCGGCAGCGAAACGCCCGCTGGGCTGAGGTGGCGCCGCAGCGCCGCCACCCCCTCTGGGTGGCGCTGCCCCCTTCTTCGCGCTTGGAGGAGGGAGGAATGCAAGTGAGATTGACAGCCGACTCCTCAGGCAGGCCTCTGCCCGCCATGGCGACCCGCGACGGCTTGGCCGTGCGCACCAAGCCGCCGCAACACCCGCGGCTGGCCAGCCTCAAGGTAAGGGCGTCAGTCCACATTCTTCGGAGCAGCCGCAGCGCGCGCAAGCCCCTTCGACAGTCCCCAGGCCCGAGGCGGTTGCGGCGATCCCCTTGCCCTCCACCCGCCCGCCCTGCCGCCGGGTCAACGCTTCAGTCCCCATCGCCGGGCGCGGCACCGAGACGACGCGATGCCGCCCGCCAGACCCAGCTTAACCGCGACGCTCGGCGCCTGCTGCCGCCCGGCCGACCCGCCGCCCTTCCCTGCGCGCAGCTGCAGGAGACGACGGAGCAGCTGGACATCAGCCCCCACAGCCCTCTGGTGTCGACTGCGCTTGACGAGAATGGCTGGGTCTGCGGTGCGTCGCACGTGCTGTAGCCAAGCGGGGAGCCCTAGCGCCGGCGCCGGCGCCTCGTGCTTAGTGGGTGCACGCGCCTTCCCACTAAGCACGGTCCCATTGCCCGCCTGCTGATGCCCCCAGCCCACCTCGTCTCCTCCACGCGCCTCCCCACCGCAGGGAGCAACGACCAGGGGCAGCTGGGCGTGGGCAGCACCGCCGACGTGGCGGAGCCGCAGTCGCTCAAGGTGGCGCGCCGCTGGGCGGCGCTCAGCATGGGCCGCAGCCACGCGGCAGGCGTGACCGGCCAGGGCGAGGTGTACACCTGGGGGCTCAACGACAAGTCCCAGCTGGGTGCTGCCGCGGGCCCTGGCGAGAGCAAGGATGTGCCCAAGCGCATGGAGCTGCTGGTGGGGTGGAACGTCAAGTGAGTGCTGCTGTGGGCGCTGGCAGAGGGCGGAGCAGCACAGTGCAGGAGGCGTGTCGAGCCGGGCCGCAGATGGGTGCAGGCGGGGCGGAAGCAGGGCCGCCGCAGGTCATTGCCGCATGCTTTCCAGGCCACGCCCTGAGTCATACCCTGGTTACACTCAACCGCACCCGCTCCCTCCCCCTCCCCACCCCTCCCAGGGCCATCTCCTGCGGTGCTGAACACACCGTGGCCGTGACCCCCGAAGACGTCATCACCTGGGGCTCCAACGAGCACGGCCAGTGCGGGCACGGCGAGAAGGCGGAGATGGAGTGGGTCAAGCCGCGCTCCATCAAGATGCTGCACGAGCAGATGGTCACGCAGGTGGGTGCAGCAGGGAGGGCTGGGGAGGGGCCCGCGCAACGGCGCACGGCTTGCTGGTTGCTGGAGCGGCAGAGATTTGTGTGGCGTGGAGTTCCAGGGCAGCGCGCTGCTGGGGGGCGTGCGTGCGCTCACCTGCCCGCCGTCCCACCCTGCCCCGTTGCACCCCACCCTGTCCCTCAGGTCATCTGCGGCAAGTTCCACACGCTGTGCGTCACCGCCACCTCCCAGGTCTACGCCTGGGGGCGCAACGGCAGCGGGCAGCTGGGCCTGGGGGACACCGCCGACCGCCGCAGCCCCGCGCTAGTGGAGGGCCTGTGGGCGCTGCCGGTGCTGCAGCTGGCGGCAGGTGCGCTCGTATGGGGGGGGGGGAGAAGCGGTCAACTGCTCAGGCTAGACCTCAGTCGTGCTGGCCTGAGTGCATGGTGGGAGTGCAGCAGGCAAGCGCCCGGGCTGCTGTCGCACGCTTCTGACACTGCCCCACCGCCTGCCCCTGCCTCCCTTCACGCCTCTCGCCAGGCGAGTCGCATAGCGTGGCGCTGACCAGCAACGGCTTCCTCTTCACCTGGGGCGGCAACGACGCGGGGCAGCTGGGCCTGCCGCACGCCGCCGAGGTGGCCACCCAGATCCAGGCGTCGCGCACCGCCAGCGAGCGCAAGCGGGTCAACCGCCGCGTCAACCAACGCTTCCTGACGGCCATGGCGGAGATGGGCATCCCCGCCGACCAGGCTGAGCTGGCGCTGCACGAGACAGGCAATGTCGGGGTGGAGGTGGCCACCGAGTGGCTGTTCAGTGTGCCGGCAGAGGTGCTGGAGACGCACCTGGCGGGCGACCCGGGCACGCCGCAGGAGGAGATGGGCGCTGTGCACGAGGACGACCGCGTGCTGGTGCCCAAGCGCGTGGCGCTGCAGGTGGGTTCCGGGGGAAAGGACGCCGGCTGGTAGATAGAGATCAGCTGTGGCAGTCAGCAGGGTGGCAGTGTACAGATGCATCCTGCAGGAAGGTGCTGCAGATGCAGCGGCACAGGAGCTGCCGTGCTTGGCCAGGCGGAGCAGGCAGGCAGGCACCGGCTCACCGCCGCCCTGGCTGCCCCTCGACCCCTCCCCTCCTGCAGGGTGTGCGCTGTGTGGCTGCAGGCGCGCACCACACGGTGGCGATCACAGACGAGGAGGTCTACTCGTGGGGCGACAACAGCTGCGGCCAGCTGGGCAACCGCACCTTCCGCTCTTCGGCGCTGCCCAGCGAGGTGGTGGACCTGGCGGGGGCGGGCGTGTGCCAGGTGGCCTGCGGCGAGGAGCACACGCTGTTTGTGTGCCGCGACGGCGAGGTCTACGGCTGCGGCTCCTCGGCGCACGGCCAGCTGCCAGCTGCCACGCCCGACCCGGACACCAGCCGCGCTGCGGCCGCTGGCGGCATGCTGCTGGCCACGCCCACGCGCCTGCGCCTGAGCTTCCTGGAGCGCGGCGCCATGTGCGGGCCGCACGCGCCGGTGGTGTCGGCGGTGGTGGCGGGCGCGCACTGCTCCGCCTTCCTGACGCGCGCCGCCGACGAGCTGCCCGACCAGGCGGCGCCTCGGCTGTGGGAGCGACTGCAGGCGGCAGTGGCGGCGGCGCACGACGCGCCCAACAACCTGGAGGCGGACGCGCACGTGCGCCCCATCGCCGCCGCGGTGGAGCGCATCTTCTCCTCTGCCGCCGCCATCTCCGCCGCCTTTGGGCTGAAGGATATGGTGGGCATGGATGTGGTGCTGCTGGAGGGCATGCAGCGCAGCATCCTGGAGCTGGAGCCGCCAGCAGCACCCAAGAAGGACGACCCGCAGCCCACGCAGGACAGCCTGTTCCAGGTGGGTGCCTGCGGAGGGCAAGGGGGCAGGCGGTGGGACCGGCGGCACAGCAAGCTGAGGGCGCGCACAGGCACGCGCAGGAGCATGAGCGCAGGAGAATTTGCAGAGCCCAGCCCACCACCTCTGCAGCGGCAGCAGGCGCTGGTCTGCCGCCTGCCCTTCCGTGCTCTCCTCGCACGCCTTGCGCGTGGTGTGATGCCCAGTAATTCACTCAGTTTCTCTCCCCCACCCCCCTTGTGCCCACTTCCCAGGCCTTCCGCAAGGCCATGGACGTGCTGGTGATGGACCTGGAGCGCAACATCAAGCTGCTGGGCACGCCAGAGCGCGCGCAGGTGGGTGGCAAACAGAGGCCTGCCTGATGTGGGGTTGATTGCGGGCACCGTTTCTGCGTGCACCGCTGCAATGCCGCCGTCTGTGGACATTCGTGCCTCATCGTCGCCTTCCCTCCGTGCGTGCCCCCGCAGGTGCTGCTGGCGGCGATGCAGAGCCAGCTGCTGGGCGACTCTCGCATGGCCAACACCCTCATCCCACGCATCTGCAACGCTGTGCTCGCCGCGCCCTCGTCCACCCGCCACGTGAGAGGAGACTTGCGCAGCATGCTGGCCTGTAATTGCAGTGGTCTCAGGAGCCCGCAGGCATTGCGCACACCCAGTACCCTCAGCCACAGATGCTGCGCGGCTCTTCTCACCCTTGCTCTGCCCCCAAAACCTCCCGCTCCCCTGCTCTCGACGCCGCCTGCTGCAGCTGCTGGTCAAGTGGTGGGGCGACTACCCAGCGGAGCTGCTGGAGACCCGCGTGGTGCGCCCCCTGCAGAAGTACCTCACCGACGAGCTCTACGCCACCAAGAAACTCACCATCAGGTGGGTGGGAGGAGGGCGGGAGCAGGCAGGGGACTGGGCAGGAGACGGAGCGCGAGTGGATGGCGGGGCACCAGGGGGTTGGCCGCTCACCTCCCCGGCGTGCTGTCACTGGGTGCTGCTGCCGCACCATGCCAGCTCGTGCTTCCACCCTCGCCTGCTGCCACGCCTGCGTCCCCGCCTGACCGCTTCTCCTCTCCTGCCGTTTCCCTTGCCTGCCGTGCAGCGTGATGAACGTGATCAAGGTGCTGGCCAAGGTGGAGGAGGCCAACCAGCTGAGCCGCCAGCTGCCGCCAGAGGCGTTCTACAACGAGCTCATCAGGTGGGTGGGTGGGCTGGGATGGGATGGGATGAGCAGGACAGGCAGGGCGCAGTTAGGGGGAGGCCAGGGGAGGAGAGGGCTGGATGAACCAAGGATGTTGATCGCAGCAGCAGTGCACTGCACAGGTTGGGTGCCGCCTGCCGTTTGTGTCAGCACGCTTACCCTTCCCCCTGCCTCCTGCCCTCCCCACCCCCTCTCGCAACCACCTGCAGCGAGAAGCTTGACGTGTTGGATCACTACGTTGCGTGGCGGCAGACGCACGACATGCCGCAGCACGCGAGCTCCGGCTCCGACGGCCCCTTCTCCTTTTGCTCCTACCCCTTCCTGCTCAACCCCCGCGCCAAGTCCAAGCTGCTACACACCGAGGCCCGCATCCAGATGGACCAGACGGTGGCACAGTCCCGGCTGGAGCAGCAGCAGAACGGCAGCGGCAGCACCAGTGCTCCTGCCACGTACGAGGAGTGCGTAGTGCCGAACGAGAAGCAGCGGCTGTCCGCAATGCTGCGCAGCAGCGAGAGCAGCGGCCGCAGCGGCGGCCCCAACGGCCGCGACGGACGGCGGCGCGACCGCCAGGGAGGCCTGCGCTGGCTCTTCAACTCGCTGCGGCAAGGGGACGGCAACGGCGCGCCGCCCGCCAGCGTGGCGGACGACGAGCGGCGCATGATGGGGCGCCAAATCAACGGCACCAGCGAGGGCACGCCCTCGCTGTGGAAGCAGGGCTCCCTCAACCTGCCCACCCCAGAGGACAGCGGCTTCCCCGCCACCCACCCCGACATGTGCATCGTGCGCATCCGTCGCAACCACCTGCTGGAGGTGGGTGGGTGGGTGGGTGGGGTGGCAGCTTAGACGCTTGTCGTGTGGAGGACCAGACCAGCTGCAATGGAGAAAACCGCTGTGGCTTGCGGGGGCCTGCCCTCTTGATTTCGGGGGCCTGCCCTCTGGATTTCCTCGCCGCGCTCTTGTTCTCCTCCACACCTATTCTCTTACCGTGCTGCTCGTGTTCACCCCGACAGGACGCCCTGGACGAGATTGCGCGGCAGAAGCCCAAGGACCTGTTCAAGCCGCTGCGGGTGCACTTCATTGGAGAGGATGGCATCGACGCAGGTGGGTGTGAACCACCTGCTGCACAGGGGGCTGTGCGCGAGTGCAGGAAATGCAGACGCAAAGGTTTGGATGCGCCTGCACTTGGCCTCCACCTGCGCTTGCTTTGCCGCCTGCTGTGCATCCACACCCTCGCACCCTGTCCTGTTGTTCTCCCTCCGTTGCTCCCCGCCAGGCGGCGTGAAGAAGGAGTTTTTCCAGCTGCTGGTCACCGAGCTGCTATGCCCCGACTACGGCATGCTCATCTACCAGCCCGAGTCGCGCACCTACTGGTTCAACCCCACCACCCTGGAGGCGGACGCAGAGTTCCTGCTGCTGGGGCTGGTGAGGCCAGGGTGGAGGGCAGCCTGCGATGGGGTGATGTCGGCGGAGGCAGGCAGGCAGTTGGGAGGCTGGCCTGGCTGGATGAGCTGCCCTTCATTCCTGCCTTCTCCTCCGTACACCTGCTACTCAATCCTGCCCCGCGCGTCCCCACAGGTGCTTGGCCTTGCCATCTACAACGGCGTGCTGCTCGACTTCCCGCTGCCGCTGGCGCTGTATCGCAAGATTCTGGGGCAGGACCTGAAGCTGCGAGACCTGGAGGACATGCAGCCAACGCTGGGCAGGTGGGCGTAGCGCGAGTGGGTCGATGGAGTGGATGCTGGCGGGATGGCAGCAGGCGTGTGAGGCTGCTGGTGGTGCACACCATGGATCGCCTGCAGTACAAGCGCCTAACCAGCAGATGTCGCCTCTCTGTGACCTGTGTTGACACTCCCCCGCCCCCACCGTGACTGGCCCGACAATGCAGGTCGCTGCGTCAGCTGCTGCAGTACGAGGGCGAGGGCAGCGTGGAGGACGTCTTCTGCCAGACCTTCTGCGTGGAAGTGCCCGGCTTTGGGGACACGCGCACGGTGGCGCTGTGCGAGGGAGGCACAGACATCCCCGTCACAGGTGCGGCAGGAGCTGGGGCAGTCGTGAGCAGGCTGTGCATGGGGGGCTAATGGTGCCCGCAGCATGGTCGTTACGGCTGCTGCGTGCGCGCCGCCCGCCCCGCGCCCACCAGCCTCCTCCGCCCCCCTCATGCAACGCTCACCCTCTCTCTTCCCCCCTGCCGCAGAGGAGAACCGCCGTGAGTTTGTGGAGCTGTATGTGGCCTTCTGGCTCAACCGCTCCATCCACTCCCAGTTCGAGGCGTTCGCAAAGGGCTTCCTCATGCTTTGTGGAGGCCCGGCGCTGCAGGTGCGGCCGCATGACTTGCAGCTGCTGCGACGCCGGCATTGCAGACCGAGCTGCTGGTTGCCTGCTGGAGGGACGCCGCGGCTGCGGTCTGCAGCGTGGTCAACAGCAGCAGCAGCACGGGCGCATTGCCTGCTCCTTCTTTGCGCCACCCTGCCCCACCCTCCTTTCCTGGGTTTCCTTCCTTCTGCCCTCCCCCTCTGCCCTGCAGCTGTTCAGCGCCACCGAGCTTGAGCGCCTTGTGTGCGGCAACCCCATCCTCGACTTTGACAGCCTGCAGAAGCACGCGCGCTACGAGGGAGGCTACTCGCCGGGTGAGCTGGCCGGGGGGACTGGGGTCGAAGGGCTGGGGCACTGCAGACCAGGGCCGGGCCGGGCCGCATGCCCTGCTCAGGCAACCCTGAGGCAACCCTGCGCGCAGGGTGCGCCCCTCACCGGTGGCACATGTGTTTCGTCCGTTCGCCTCCTGTAAACCTTTCCTCCCCTCGTCATCCCTCCCTTGCCCGCAGAGCACCGCGTGGTGCAGTGGCTGTGGCAGGTGGTGGGCGAGCTGACGCACGAGGAGCGCAAGCTGTTCCTCAAGTTCTTCACAGGTGGGCGGGCGGAGGCGTCCAGGGGGCGGTATGCTCGAGCTGCGCAGGCAGGCGCCGCTACGTGCCGAATCGCACTGTTGCCGTGCCACGCACCCCTCTTGCCTTGCTGCCTCCACCCCATCCCGGGGGCACCTGCTGCCAGCCTCGCCTTGCTGAGATTTGCCGCGCCATCTCCACCCCCTGGTCCAGGCTCTGACCGCGCGCCGATCGGCGGGCTGGGCAACCTGCGCTGCATCATCCAGGTGGGTGGGGCTGGCAAGGGCCAGGGCATGACTGCGTGCACGCATGTGTTGTGCACAAGCAAAAACGGTGAGCTGCATCAAATGGGAGTCTTGCTCGTTGCGTTGTATGGCGCTCGACTGCTGGAGCCTACTGATTTTCTTTGATCCCCTGCCCCCCTCCCCCCCCCCCCCGCCTCTGTCGCGCAGCGCGACGGCCCCGACAGCAACCGGCTGCCCACAAGCCACACGTGTTTCAACAGCCTGCTGCTGCCCTCCTACCGCTCCAAGGACAAGCTGGCCGACCGCCTGCGCCTGGCCATTCTCAACTCGGAGGGCTTTGGTGCGTGGGCCCCGGGGGGGGGGATCGCTGCCGTACGTGCTGCCTGCGCGGCGGGCTGAATGGGCAGTGCGCCTGCACCCTTCCTTAACCGCCGGCCCTTCCTTCCCACGGCTTTGCAGGCCTGGAGTGATGGGGCGGCACGCAGGTGGTGCCTGCAGCGCTGCTGCCCAGCGCCCGCGGGCGACATGTGAGGCCGCCGCTGCGCAGCGACGATGTGCAGGCCAACCTCACCTTCCGCGACAACCGACTGACCTTTCATAATGCAGGCAGCCCTGTACTCAATTATTCGTTTACCCTTCCCTCTTCCTTGCCTGGTGCCGTTGGCCCAGTTTTGCTGCGTGCCCCCTTCCACCTCCACTCGCTGCGTGTACCATCTCTGCGGTGCCCCTCCGGAGGGGATCCCCTGCCGACCACCGACCAGTACTGCTGCCTTCCAGCTCCTTATCCCCCCCCTGTGTTCATGTTCGCCACACCATCCGGCTCCACCCCACATGCCCTGGGCCCCACTGCGCGCTGCCGGCTCCAGGAGGATTGCACTCCTTGACGCTGCGCCTGTGTAACACGGATGTCTTTGCCGGAGACAGGGGATGGAAGGAAGAGGAAACGGCGCACGCGTGGGGTGTGGGTGGTGGGGGTGGGGTGGGGTGGCTGGGGGTATCGTTGAGGAACGGCCGTTCTTGGGTGATGCATGTGGACGCCTTAAATGTGTGGACATTCACTCCCTCCCGCCCCTCCATCTTAAATTAGATGAGCATCCTCACTCAATTAGATGAGCAACTCGAGACGTTTGGGAAATGGCGCCCATGGGTTCCATCTTGGCGCCCAGGAAGCTGGGGGCGGCACCAGGCGCCGGAGCAGCTGCCGGGCCGCCCGGCGGCGCCGGCCGCAGCCACATCCCGTGCGCCACTCTTCTTCGTGCCCCATCCCGGGCTGCCACCGGTGCTCCGGCGCGTGATGGCGTGACCGCAGGCCCAGGACTCGCGGCTTGCTCGAGGTGGTGCGGTCGTGGTGGCACTGACGAGACAGGCGCACAGTTGACCCAATCGCCGTCGAGCTGGGCTATTACAGCTGTCCTGCGCCTCTCCCTACCTATTCTTGCAACCGCCAAAGCTCCAACGGCTTCGCCGCACACCGTACCCGGAGCGGCATAAAGCTTTCGCGCTTTGCGCGCCACCCCACCGGACCCGCCTTGTCTTCAAAACTGTGGCGCCCTATGCGAGCTCTGAGAGCGGTCGCAGCGACCGCCCTGGCGCTGCTCCTCTTGGCTAGCACCGCGTGCGCCCAGGAACGGCGGCGCGGCGGCGGCTATCATGATGCGAAAGAGGCCCGTGACGAGGCGAAGCAGCTCGCAGCGCTGGTGAGCAGGGCAAGCGGGCGGCCCCCGCACCGGGGCGGTCTTGCCGACCGCGCCGTCTTCGAACCCTTGTTTTAGCTGACCCTTTCGGGTTATGCCTCCGGCTGCCGGCAAGGCGTGGACGGCCCACCAGGGCGTCGACAACCAGGCGGTGCCGCCGCCGCGGCGGCCGCCCGCGCCCCCGCCCCGCCGGGCGTCGGCCTACGCCTGCTAGCCTCCCGACCTTGCCATTGGGTCCGGCCCGCCACCCGCAGAACGAGACGCAGAAGAAGCAGATGTGGAAGGAGTGGAAGGCGAACTTCAGCAAGTCTTATGCCGACGGCAGCACCGATGTGAGTTTCTTGCGGCGTGCCCGCCGCCGCACCGCCCACGTGCTCGCCGCCTCCGCCATCGCCGCACGCGTGCCCACCACTTGCCACCCCACCTGCCTGCCGGCAAACCCGCTGCTGTTGACATTCAGGCCAACCCATCGGTGTCATCCGCTTGCGTTTGCCACCCCCCGCTGCCCACGCCGCACACAGCAGGACCCCGCCCTTAAGGACCAAACCCGCTGCGCCGCCGGAAGGCCACCCCTGCCACGCTGCCGCCGCCTCCATCACTGCATGCTCAACCCGGTGCCGCGTCTGCACCCACCCACTGCCGTGCAGGACACCACCCGTTACAACGCCTGGAAAGTGAACCTGGCGGACTTGGTGTCCTACAACCAGGGCTCCAGCATCGCCTACTTCCGCGGCCTGCACGAATTCAGGTGGGTAGGTGGGCGCACGCGCACCTAGGCCTTTCCGCCTCTGGCTGCGCCTCTGTGCAGGGCCTCAGGAGGGCGCGAGCGTGCTGCTGGGTGCTGCAGCAGCAGCGAAAGAAGCAGGCAGGGTGGCGTTTCCTGACCTGCCCAAAGCGCCAGGGCAGGCCACAGGGCTCGCCCCTACCGCATCCCATTCCCCGCCCGCCTCCCAGCCCCGCCCGTCCTGCCCCTCCTGTGCCCCCCCTGGTTGCGCAGCGACGTCAGCTTCACTGAATTCAGTGGCAAGCGCCTCATGAAAGTCAACGCCACCAAGGCCATCAAGCCATCCATCAAAAAGTCGACGGCGGCCCCCCGCTCGGCGCGCAAGCTGGCCCAGACCGTCACCAACGAGGTGCGCTTTTGGTAAAGATGTAATTGCTTATTGTGCTTCTATTCAATCGAGCGGCAAGAGGGGGGAGGGGGGCAAGCGGGCGGGCGGGGGCCTGGGAGAGGTGGCGGGGCCCGGGGAGGGGGGGGGGGGGCACCGGCAGGGCAGGGAAGCAGCGCCTGCAACATGCTTTGGCACGCTGTTGCCGCATGCCAGATTGCTCACCCTTGCGCCCCCCCCCCCCCCCCCCCAACACCCACACCCACACCCACACCCACACACCCCACCCCCGCAGTGGGACTGGCGCACCCAGGGCAAGGTGCCCGCTGTGCGGGACCAGGGCAACTGCGGCTCATGCTGGGCGTTCGCCGCCGTTTCCGCGCTGGAGAGCAAGGCGAGCGCTCCCAGGGTGGCTGGTGCGGGAACGCCGCGCTGTGCGCATGCAGCCATGTTGCTGTGCTGCGCATCGTGCGTGTGGCTACATAGGGGGCTTGCAGTCGTCTCACATCCGGCCTCACGCTGCCCACGCTGCCCTCCACGCCCCCCCATGTGGTGCAGGCCATGATTGAAGGCCGGGGCACCACCTTTGATGTCAGCGAGCAGCAGCTGGTTGACTGCGTGAACCAAGCCAACGGCTACAGCAGCGGCGGCTGCAACGGCGGCTACAGCGGTGAGCCCGAAGCTTGCGGCATCGGGGCAGGGCGGGGGCGCAGGGTAGATGGCCAGGCAGCAGCGGCGCAGCACGACTGCCTACACACCCCACCCCTACCCAACCGCCTGCGCTCACGATGATGTGGCCACCCACCTTGTCGGCACGGAATACACGACGGACAAACTGTTGTTTGCATTGACCCTTGACACATCATCCGCCTTGATCCCTCGGTGTGGCCCACGCAGACGAGGCCCTGGACTACGTGACCCGCTTCTACGCCACCACCGAAAGCTCCTACAGCTACAGGGCCGTGGACCAGGCGTGCAAGACCACCACGGTCAGCGGCGCCAAGAGCACCGTGGGCGCGCTGTCTGCGCTCGACTTCTCGTACACCGCCAACACCGCGGCCGCCATCATGCAGGCAGTCCACACCAAGGGACCAATGGTGAGCCGGGCGGGCTGCCCTGTCATTTATACGCATGCACGCGCGTGTGCCGGCCTGCGACGCGCATGCTGAGCGCGCTGGGGCCCTGAACAACAATGGTCCAGCGGGACGCGCCCTCACGCCCGCAACTCCCGTTTCTCCCTGCAGGTCACCTACTTCAACGTCAAAAACTCCTTCTACTCCTATGCTGGCGGCGTGTACCTTGCTTCCCAGTGCACCACAGAGACCATCAACCATGCAATGGTGCGCGTGCGTGCGTGCGTCTGGCTGAGCACATGTCAGCGGCGCCGGCGTGCATGCATGCACGCATGCAACGCGTGCGGCAGCGCGGCGCGTGCGGCGCAGGCAAGGTGCGCGGTGCAGCCGCTCGGCGTGCATGCGCGCGCCCTGCCGACCCTGCACCCCGCCTTTGTGCCCTACCCACAACCTGCATCCGCGCAGGTCATCGTGGGCTGGAACAAGACGACGGGCGTCGGCACTACCGGGTCCTACTGGATCATCCGCAACAGCTGGTGCGTTGGTTCATTGGTCGGTTGATTGGTGGGTGGGAGGGGGCAGGAGTGGCTGAGAGGCCGGGGCCGACCGCGCCGTGGGAGTTGTGGGGGTTCTTGGGCCTGAGCTCAGTGACGCAACGCGAGGCGGCGCTGCTGCCGCCGCCGCCCGCCGTCGCTGCCCGCACGACCAACCTCCCTCCCCGCTCCTCCACCGCCCTGCAGGGGCTCCGGCTGGGGCGACAAGGGCTACATCAAGGTGTGCGGGAGGGGGTGGGCGGGTGCAGCAGCAGGGGTCGGCAGGCGACGTCACAAGGGTGGTTGTGAAGAGCGCGCCTGGCTGGCGGCCTGGCCTCAGCCCTCGCCCATCGTGGGGGGCGGCCCCCTGCATCCACCGCGCCTCGTTCCTTTCCCCACCGCTTCCGCCACTGCACTCGCCTCACCACCAGTCACACTCCTGCTCCACCCCTCAACTGGAACGGTGCAGGTCCAGATGACCTCGGACAGCGTTGGCGCCTGCCGCATGTACACCGGCCTCATGTGGCCAACCGCCACCACAGCGGTGGCTCCTGTTGAGCTGGCGGATTCTCCTCCGCCCTCGCCCTCGCCTTCCCCCCCTCCGCCCTCGCCCTCGCCTTCCCCCCCTCCGCCCTCGCCCTCGCCTTCCCCCCCTCCGCCCTCGCCGCCCTCGCCATCCCCGCCTCCGCCCCCTCGCCCCTCGCCGTCCCCCCCTCCGCCCTCCCCCTCACCGCCGCCACCCTCCCCCTCTCCTTCGCCTCCCCCTCCCTCCCCCTCTCCCCCTCCTCCCTCTCCCTCTCCCCCTCCTGCCAGCCCCCCACCCTCCCCCCGGCCTCCCTCGCCAACCCCCCTCCGCCTCGTCCCTCCAACGCCCCCAAACCACCCAACTCCAAGCCTCCCCCCAAGCCGGTGCCGTCGCCAAAGCCTCCCAAGCCCGTCCCCTCGCCCAAGCCCCCAAGCCCGCCCCCAAGCCGCCCAAGCCCTGCAACCCACAGGCAAGCGGCAACAGCGCTGTGAAATGCTGAGCCCAGCCGCCGCCGCCCCCCCCCCCGCCCCGCCCCACCGCGCACACTCCCGAACCTTCCCCCTCCCTCTTTCCATTTGTGGCCAGCGCATCCCGGCTGCACCCACGTGCAACCCTGCACGTTGCTTTCCTAGCAGGCGCATGCATCCCCCCATGTCCCCCTTCTGTGGCCTGCCCGATGCGGGCGCAGACTCAGACGTGAGTGACACCACACCACGTTCCACGCCCACTCCACGGCCTTTCATTCGTGCCTCGAGAAAACGCGACCCAGCAAGTGCCAGCGCCCTTGTCCACCCTCCACACTGCTCTTCCCCATCCATGCCTTCCACCCCGTCGTGCCTGGCCCACCTCGTGTGCTTGCCAGCACGAGGTCGGCGCTGCCCCGGCCCCGCGCCCCCACCCTGCGACCGCTCACTGCTTACACTGCCATCTCTTTCACTCCAAACCCCCTTTTCCACGGATCCGAATTCCCTCGACATCTCTCACTACACACCCACGTAC
Source organism: Micractinium conductrix (assembly GCA_002245815.2). Lineage (NCBI taxonomy): Eukaryota > Viridiplantae > Chlorophyta > Trebouxiophyceae > Chlorellales > Chlorellaceae > Micractinium > Micractinium conductrix. The sequence goes on along the minus strand of LHPF02000014.1, from coordinate 146,851 downwards.
CCACCTTCCACCCACTCTCTTGAATAAATTCCCTTGCCACATGCTGCTGCGTGCGCACACTGCTTGCCCCGGCTGCGGACGTCGCTCAACACAAGCGCCCCCCCCCCCCCCCCCATGCTCCATCGCCTTCATCACACACACACACGCGCACACGCACGCAATGCATGCCTCACATGCTGTAACGCGTGCCACGAAAATGCGTGGGACAATAATGCGTGGGACACGACGCAGTGCGAAGAGCAGGCATAGGGCAGTTTGGGCGGGCGCCGGGGCCCCGCGGGGGGTGCAGTCTAGACCAGGTCCAGCCAGTGCTGGCAGGTCAGCCAACTAACTCGCTGTCCACATCACTCACGTCGTCTAGAGACTCGCCGCTGCCGTCCTCATCCTCGCCCGCTGCCGCCGCTGGTGCAGCCTCCTGCACTGCCGCAGCAGGTGCCGCCGCCGGCACAGGAGCTGCTGCCGCCGCCAGGGTGGGCACTGCTGCTGCTGCTGCACTGCCGTCGCCTGCCTGCTCCACCTGCTGCTGCTGCTGCTGCTCCTCCTCCTCCTCCTCTGGCTGCTGCTCCTCCGCCTGCTGCTGCGCCTCCGGCTGCTGCTGCTGCACAGCCGGATGCGCCACGTCGAGCGTCAGGCTGGGCGGCGGACCCGACAGCGTGGCGGCGCGCGCCTCCTCGAACAACTTGTGCTGCAGCTCGATCAGCTGCTGCTGCGTCAGCCCGCTGCCCTTGGCGCGCCCGCTCTTCTTGTGTTCCAGCTTCTGCTGCTGGTGCTCCTTGTTGTCTACCTTCCACTCGTCCCAAGCTGCGGGGCAGCGGGGGTGGGGTGGGGGAGGGGGCCGGGGCGGGGCGAGGTCGGCAGGCATGGGTTGCAGCGCATGGCGAGCGTGCCGTTCACACAACAGCACACGCAGCTGCTGACTGCCACGCCTCGAGCGCGCTGCTGATCACCCCCGTGATGTGGCCCGACAGCTCCCCACCCCTACACCCCCATCCAGCTCGACTGCCCGCACCGCCACCACCTACTGCCGGCCTAGCTCCAACTCTCAACAACGCTGCTGCCCGCCTGCCGTGGCCAGCTCACCTGCCCGCACCGCCGCCACGTACTGCTCCCCGAACTCGAGCTCCTCAAGCGCGTTGACCTGCACCATCGGCGCGGCAAAACCTGCATCGTCAGCACGGCACATCGCGGCGCAACTCCATGGTGGTACCGCACGCTGCGTGCTCCCAGCCATGCGCCCTGCAGGCGCACACAACCCTTGCAGACCCCACCACAGCGTCCCAGCCGCGGCCTGTACGCGTGCGCCACCTGACCCACCACATGCTCTGGCGAGATGGTGGAGCGCTTCTCCCGCTCGCTGATGGCATTGGCCTGAGGGAACAGCAGGCAGCAGCCGGTGGGCGTAACAGGTGTGCAGGTGGATGCGGCAGCGACAGCGCGCGTCGGTGTGGCGACGCCGACCACCGCTGGCCGCCCACACACACACATACACACACAGCAACCCCTGCGCTGCCTGCCTGTGTGGAAAGCACGTGCACAAAGGCATTGCAGGCGTGGACCAGCAGCTCTTGGGCGTCGCCCGCGATGCGCATGTCCCCAGGCACCAGCGCCTTGGCCGCCTTCTGCAGGCCGCTGCGCGGGAGGCCCAGGTCGTCCATCGCAGCTGCTGCGCGGCACAGGAGGGGGAAGCTGACCTGTTTGAGGGGGAGGCTGACCTGTTTGAGAGCGAAGTGGGCGGCGGCAGTGCAGGCGGCGGCGGCGGCGGCGGGATGAACAGAAGGGACCGGCGGGGCGCAACGCGCGCATGAATGCGCTCAAACGGCATCCAGAGCACGGCATCGGGGCGTGAGGGCCTGCCAAACGCCGGCAGAGGCTGTCGTGATCGTTATCGCGCTCAAAGGCTGTTGCACACACTGCCAGCAATTTCCAGTCGCTCGAGAGAACGTTTAGGTGCTTGTGGGACGCTCTCGATGGCTGTCGACAAGCCAGCGCTGCCTCTCCGTTGGGCGGGCGGGAACCGAAGCTCGGACCGAGAAAATGGTAGCTGTGTGCTGGCCACTGTATGTTGGCCGCTTCAGCCCGCGTGACCGAAACTCTGTGTCGCCGCTGCCGCTGCCCACGCTGCGTACCGACCTCCATGCACTTCTGCTCTGGAGCCTTGCCTGAGCCGATTATGAGTTACAGCACCAGATTTGGTTGCACACAGCAGTACGTAGGCCAGCAGGTCACAAGCATCAATCCGTGTCGCGTCAGGAGCCAGCAGCAGCCTTGCCCACCCGAGAGGAGCCCCGCTTGCCCTTGTTCGACGCCGTGGAAGCTGTGGACGCCGACGAAGCCGTGCGCAGCAGCCCGCCTGCCCGCGAGCGCACGCCTGGCAGCGCCGAGCTGCGCCGGCTGGCGTCAGCGCTCAGCTCCTCTCCCGCCGCCGCCTCTGGGCTGTCGGCGCGTTTCGGCAGCTGGACGCCGGCACGTGCGCGCTCCGCAGCGGCCGTGGCCAGCGCCGTCCACGCGCTACGCAGGTCCTCCAGCGCCGCCAGCTCAGCTGCCAGCGCCGCCCCGTTGGGCGGCACCACAAAGCTCCACCGGCAGCGGCACCGCTCCTCCAGCTCCTCGAGGGCGGCTGCGGCGCCCGGCGCCGCTGCTTCTGCTGCCGCGATGGCGGCGTGAATGCGGCCCACGTCTGCCTCCTCCTGGGCCTCGCGCTGCACACCCGCCAGCAGCGTTGCGGCCTGTATCCACACAGGGTCGGCAGCGGCAGGAGGTGAAGGACCATGTCAGGGCTCGCAGGGCATGCCCGCAAGGGGGTGGAGGGCAGGCAGGCTCACAAGAGGCTACGTGCACACAAGAGGCTCGAGGTGGTGGGCAGGCATCAGAATGGGCCCACCGGTGCACTTCCCTCATTACAACCACATCCCGAGGCAGTCATGCAGGCAGCCCAGCGCAAATCCCCCCCCCCCCCCCGCCCCCAGGCCTTGCCTGGTGGCGCAGCGCCTCCCGCTGCGGCGCCTCTGCTTCCGCCAGCGCCTCGCCGATGCCCCGCACCCAGGCTTGCGCCTCGGTACGCACCGCGGACGCCAGCTGCGTGCAGCTGCGCGGAAAATAAGGCAATGGAAAAGAGGGGGACAGGCGAGGGGTTGCTGCCACACGGTGTTGCAATAATGCCGACCAGCGTTGCACGCGGCAGCGCTGCGCCTTGAAGGTTCGGGCGTTAGAGAGTGATGAGGGCACCCCCTCACGCTCCCCACCCCGCCCTGAGTTGTGCTCACCGCACACGAATGAAGTGCACGTCGTGGTCGGCGCCTGCCGCCCACGCGTCCTCCCCCAGTCGGTGGTACTGCGCAATGCGCTCCTCTGCTGCCGCCACGTTGGGCTTGCGCGCCCTGGTGTGGACAGCAGGGGGAGGGCGGAGCAAGGAAGAAGAAAGGAAGGGCAGAAGGTGAACAGGGGCTGGAAGCGCCGGCAAATCAGGCCACAGGCACAGGTTCCTGCCAGGCAGGCAATCCCAGCCCTGCCCCCCTTTCTTCCACACGCTTCCCTCTGCCCACCCACCTGAGCTTGGCCAGCGCTGCCGCGCGGTCGGTGCGCCACAGCGCGCCAAACACGCGCCACCGCTCGGCGACGCGGCCCACGCCCGCTGTGGCGCGCTGCACCTGCAGAGCGAGGGGCCAGGGCGGGGGGGGGGAGGCATCAGGGAGGGTCGGCGAGAACCAGGCAGGCAGGGCACCGCGCGCTGCATGCCACTTGGCCACCCCGCCTGCCCTCGCCCACCCACCTCGTGCTGCGCCGCCAGCATGGCGCGGATGACGGCCGGGCTCTGGCTGACGTCGGCAAAGAAGGAGAAGGTGAAGGGCTCAGCATCCTCGCCGTAAATATACCTGCAGGGGAGGCACAACCGTTTGGGGTCAAGTATGGGGGTGAGCGGCAGCAGGCTCCACCCGTTTGGCATGTGGAGGGTCAGCCGCTGCACCACCCCACCCACTGTACCCGCTGTCCACATCACCCCCTGGCCCACACCCCTCGCACGACTCACTGCTCGGGCGCCTCCAGGCAGGTGGCGTCCATCCAGCGGGTGAAGGGGCGCGCGCTCTCCACCAGGTTGCGCATCAGGCGTCCCAGCTGGCGGCCCACCTCGGTGGCAGACGGGGCAGCCACCACCTCGGGTGCCATGAGTTGCAGCGCGACCTGGGGCGGGGGCGGTGGATAAGAAGGTGATTGACAGGAGGATGACAGTGGGGGGCTGAGGTGGCGAAAGGTGCGGGCGGGACTGCAGGTGCTGCTCAGCAAGCAGCGGTGTCCCCCCAGCCCACTGCACCGCTTGAAGTCGCAGGCGCGCACCCGGAACAGCGGCAGCTTGGGCGCCGTGCCCACCGACTCTGCATCGTCGCCCTCCCTGGGCACGCCGCCGTGCACGCGGCACGCCTGCATGCGCTCTGTGAGCGCCTGTAGGGCGGACACCACCATAGAGCACACGGCGCTGAACAGGCGGCGCTCCCAGTAGGCGTAGTAGCTGCAGAGCACAGGAATTCATGCTGAGCAGTTAGGCAACCAGCTCCAGTGGCGGCACAAGGCTGGCTGCTTCACCGCAGTTCCTAGCATGCTGGCAGGTGCTGGCGCCCCAGAAGCTGCCTCTCCTGGCTGCCTGCGCACCCACCATCCCCGCACCCAGCCCCGTAACGCACCCAGCCAGGCGCGGCGTCTTGCCGGTAGCGCTGCCAGCCACCAGCTCCTCCACCTTGATGAGCAGGGGGCCGACGGTGCGGTACCGCCCCGCCAGGCCCTCAACCACCTGTGTGGAGGGAACGGGGAGGGAGGGTGAGAGTTGGGGAGGATAGTGGGCGGTGAGCAGGGGGGGACGACGGTCGGGAAGTGGTACCATCAGGTTTGGGATTGGGGAGGAGTTGATGAATCGGACTGGTCGGTAGCAGCAAGAGCCAGCAATGAAGCATGTGGCCGGCTGGCAGCGAAGGCTCTACTGCCCCCCACATGCCAGCCCACCTGCTGCCGGTGCTGCTCAAAGTCCTCGTAAAACTCCTGCAGCGTGGGCACATCGGGGGCTGCTGCCGCCGCTCCAGCACCCTCTGCAGGCTCCGCGGCAGCAGCGCCAGCTGTTCCTGCCGCTGGCTGCTCGGCGGGAGCAAGCGCTTCCTCGCCGGCGGGCGCTTCCGCCATCTGCTGCTGCTCTGCACTACTGGCGGCAGGCGCAGCTGTTCGCGCTGCACTCCCTGCTGCAGCGCCGCTGCCGCCGCTGCCGCTGCCGGGAGGCGGCGCATCGGGCGGCACCAGGCGTGCGCGGCTGATGTGGTACAGCACCTTTTCAATCAGCCCTGTGTTCTTCTGCACCTGCGCCACCAGCGCATTGAACTGGTCCACCGCCTGCGGGGGTGGGGTGTGGGGTGGGGTGGGGTGGGGTGGGTGTGTGTGTTTGTGGTGGGTGGGGTGGGGTGTGTGGGGGGTGGGGAGGGGAGGGGGAGGCAGTACGGGGTCAGGCGGAAAGCAGACAAGCAGGGCAGGCTGCTGCACGGCTCGCCGTGTGCTGCTGGGGCACCGCTGCCCAGCATGAGCCCCCAGCCTGTCCTGCCCCACCGTGCGCCGCACCTTGTTCACCCCCGCCACAAAGTCGGGTATGGTGAGGGAGCTCCAGTTGATGCGGGTGAGCCCAGGCTCCAGCACAGCCTCCAGCGCCGCCAGCTGCTCAGACAGCAGGGCACGCTCGGCGCTGCGCAGGGGCGCCGACGCGGCGGCGTGCCGCTCCAGCATGCCGCCCAGCTCCTGAAAGTGCTCCCTGGGGAGACGAAGGGGCACCAGAGACGGGGCAGAAGATGGGAGAAGCTCAGCAATTCTGGCAGGACGCAGCCACCTCCGAAGGGCAAGGCATGGCTTCCCTTCAAATCGTGCACACCATGCTCGGCATGCCTCTCCCCTTGGCCATCCAGCCCCCCCCCCCCCCCCACCCCCCACCCCCCCCACCCCCCCCCACACACACACCTGAGCTGCCCCTCTTGCAGCGCCAGGTTGACAGCCAGCGGCGGCACCGCCAGCCCCAGCTGGTCCAAGTACTTGGCCTCACGCATCATCAGCAGCAGGCCAGAAGGGAAGTTGATCGCAAGGCGGCCCGGTGGGCCACCGCCGCCGCTGCTGCTGACGCCAGCGCCAGTGCCGGCGCCGGGGCTGCCAGGGCCACCAGCCTTGAGCGGTGGCCCCGGCGTGCCGACGGCTGCGCCTGCGGCAGCATCGCTGGTGCTGGTGACGGTGCCAGAGGCATCCGATGACACACGAGCCAGCAGTGGCTGCTGCACGCCAGCTGTGACTGCGGCATCAACGGTGCCGCACCAGGCCGCAAACCGCGTTTTTTCGTAGCGCAGCATGTCCTTGGACAGATCTGACAGGGGCGCACAAAGCAGGCATGGGGGGACATCTGCAGTCAGAGAGCCACCAAGCCAGCCACTGCGTGAATGCAGGCCCTCGGCGGCAAAACCGTTGGCTCCTCTCCCTCCCCCCATCGCATCCCTCGAACCCACCTGTCAGCGCTGCTGCTGCACGCTTGCCCGGCTCCAGGCTCTCCAGCTCAGCATTCAGCGCCTGCAGCGGGGACAGGCGTGCAGCTGGGTACCCTGAGGCGTGCATGCCCGAGGAACGAGGCAGGCATGCAAGGCAGCACATGTGAGTAGCACCACTGGTGCGTTGATGATCCATCCGCCAGCCCTCACACATACGCACCTGCAGGCGCAGCCACGTGCGGCGCAGGCGTGCCAGCAGGCCGCGGCTCCAGCGGATGGAACCCGCCAGCGGAGGCTGGTTGCGCGTCACAGGCGGCGCCTCCCTCCCCTCCTCAAACAACCGTCGCACAGAGGCGATCTGACAGTGGTGCATGGGAAGGTTCGTGGTTTTTGGGAGGACTTGTCCAGCGCGGCAGCAGCCGTGTGCAGCACTGCCCATGACACCTCAAGCCGCTGCCAGCCTGCCTGCCCAGCCTGCCATTCTTCCTCTCCTTGATCTCTGCATTCCGCCCCAGGTCCAGGCATTCTCTGCCCCACTCCCATGCGCCCCACCTCGTTGATAAAGTGCTCCAGCACAGCCACCAGCTTGTCAGCCATCTGCTGCCGCATAGCGCCCTGGGCCTGCAAATCCAACATGCAACGCGCGGTGGGATGGAGAGGCGAGCATGCAGCCAGCAGCGGCAGCGGCGGGCTAGCACTTCACCCTCTGGGCAAGCCCGCAGGCGCACCCCGGGCGCCGCCTCCTGCTCCGCACCGCACCTGAATCCTCTGGAAGGAGTGCAGCAGCTGCGCAGCCGCGTCCACGGAGCGCAGCTTGCGGAAGCAGGTGTCCACCAGGTCCCGGATGGACAGCATGACGTCGTCGGCGTCTCGTGCAAAGCGCGCGCGCACAGCGTGCCAGTCGCCGGCGCGCGCGCGGTCAAAGGGGCTGAACTCAACCTGCTCCACCGGCTCCACCATGGCCTGTGCAGGCAGGAAGACGCGCAACATGGTGTGCAGAAGGGCGGGAGGCATGGCAGAGCACGGCTAGAGGCGCCCTTCGGGGGCACAGGCTCGAGCGAACACCGCTGCCAGCCACCAGCATCTCCCCTTTCAGATCTTTCTGACGACATGCGTGTGTACTCAGCGCCACGCTCCCCTCCCCCATGGCCGCTCACCGACACCATGACCGTCACTTCCTCGATCACGGTGGCGTCGCCAGTCACCGCCTTGAGCTCTGGCCCCAGGAACTGGTGGAAGTCGTCCACAGCCTCCAGCATGCCGCCCAGCTCGGCGCACACCTGATAAGCAGGGGGAGCGGAGGGAGGGCACATGGGGGAGGCATACAGGACGCAGGGATGGAGACAGTGAGGATGGGAGCCTCCAGCATGCCGCCCAGCTGGGCGCAGACCTACGCAAGGGAGCGTGGGGCACAGGGAGGGAGGCAGTGAGGCAGAAGGGGAGCTCGCAGCATGCTGACCAGCTTTGGGCAACGGGCCAATGGGGCAAGGTCTCCATACTCTGCAGACTTCATGCTCAGGTAGCAGCAACTGGTGCTGGTTCCATCTGAGAACCGACAATATCTCCAATCCCGGCCCACCCTATCAAGCACCCACCCCTGCAATGTGGTTGGTCCGCTCAAACAGCAGCGACTTGCTGAACTCCCAGCGCGCATGGTGGCCCGACGCCTGCGTGCAGCGCGAACCCAAGGAATTTTCAGGGCAGGAAGAGCGGTGCAGGCGAAACAGCAGCACCCTGAAAGCACGCAGGAAAACCAGCGCGGCATGTGGTTGTGATCCCACACCCCTCTGAGTGTCCATTGCATCGCGCACGACTGGCTGCCAACATGCAGGCACAAACAAGGGTTGCCACTTGCCTCGATGCGCTCACGGTTGGCCAGGTAGTGCGCCTGCCAGCCGCGCGCGATTGCCTCGCATGTGCGCACCAGCGCGAGGGACTCTGCGGCAGGCGCACGGAACAGGGCGCCGATGTCCACAGCGCCGTCCAGGCGGTCCTGTCAAAGGACAAGAGAGTAAGTAGTGATTGAAGCACGACGGCTTGTAGCGGGAGATCAGCGGCCTGCCAACAGCGGTGCCCGCTGGTGGCACACGTGGCCCCTCCCCCTCTGGGGCACTCTGGCTCCGCAGCCGGGCCCCCGGCTAGCATCCCCCCCCCGCGCCCCCCCCCTCTCCCCCCCGCACCTGCAACCCCTGCGCGATGCGCTCCAGCAGGTTGCTCATGTGCACGTCATCCCCAAAGTAGCGGGAGATAACCCAGATCTGCGGCAGAGGGTGTGGTGAACGTGCGACACAGAGAAGCAGTGAGACTCGGAACAGGCTGCAGCATCGCCACGCGGGGCCGGGGAGGTGGGCAGGCACCGTCCGCTGCAGCTCCTCCTGCCCCTGCTGCCTGCACCCCTGCTGCCCCTGCTGCCGCTACCCCTCCCATGCGACCACCTCTCTCACCATGCGCAGTGCGTTGAGCAGGGGCTGCACCGCGTCCGCCACCGCGGCCAGCGGCCCGCTGTGGATGGCCCTGAAGTGACGCTCCAGGGTGCCCAGGAAGCGGGCATTGTCGCGCGCCTCGAGCGACAGCCGCGTCAGCTCGCTGATCTGGACGCGGAAGGTGCCCACCAGAGCGCCGTCAGCGCTGCCGCGCTCCACCACAGCCTGCACAGCGCACACAGCGGGCGCTCCAAACTGCTCCAGCAGGTGGCCCAGCGCCTCTGCGCGTGCCACCCAAAACTCCAGCTCCGGCAGTGGGCCGCGGCCTGCAGGCTGCGCCGCGTCCTCCCGCGCCACCGCCTTGGTCGCCAGCAGCACCCACTTCTCCATGCACCGCTCGCACGCCGCTACCGCCTGCTCATTGGCCGCCGCTGCCGCAACATCGTTCAAGTCGACTCCATCCGGCAGCTGCACCTGCACCTCGCTGCGGAGGTGGCGCGCCGCCGCGGCCGCCTGCTTCGAAAAGCGGCGCGTCGCCGCCAGCAGCTCACCTGCTGGGCCGCCGCCGCCCGCGTGCTGGGCGGCGCTGCGGGCGGTGCTGGGGGGAGAGGCAGCGGCGGCACGCGATGTGGGTGCAGCACCGCTGCGGGCGGTGTTGGCGGCGGTCGCCGCGCCGGCGCGGCTGCTCAGCGTGCCGCTGCCCTCTCCGCTTCGCGGCTGCTGCGCTGCCAGCCAGGGCGCAACCACCAGGTCGAGCAGCTGGTGCAGGGCGGGCAGGCAGGGCCCACCAGGCAGCAGCGTGGCTGCCACCGCGGCTGCAAGCGCCTCGCCTTCCAGCGCTCCGCCGCCGTCACCAACACTGCGCGACAGGTAGACCGCCGGTGCCCTGGCCAGCTCTGGCGGCAGCGCCGCAGGGTCATGCACGCTGACAGCCGGCATAACGCACGGCTGTGGGGGTGCGTCGGGGGGCGCACTGTCGCTCAGCGACGGCGGCAGCTGCGACGGCGGCGCCTGCGCGGCAGCGGTCGGCTGCACATCTGTTGGTTGTGCTGCTGACAGAGTCGCTGCTGCAGGAGGTGGTGGCTCCTGGTCTGATGCCGCTGCTGCTTCTGCTGCCGCCGCTGCTGGCCCCTGCGACGGCTGCACCGACACGACCGGTGCATCTGCTGCAGCTGGCGCTGGATCGGCCGGCGCAGCACCCTGTGGTCCTACTGCTGGCGGCGAGGCAGCCTGCTGAGTGGCGGGCGTTGAAGCACACACCAGCACGCCCTGCAGCGCTGCATGGACGCAGCAAGGGAGACAAACACGGGGGGAGTGGTGGGTGCTTGGAGCAGGGAGTGGAAGGGCGGCGGCGGCGGCGGCGGCGGCGACGGGCCGTGGCACGCACTTCCTGCGGCCAGCGCCTCCAGCAATCTGCAGTTGGTCAAATCCTCCGCGTTGACCTGCAGCCCCAGCAGGGCTGAGGCTCGCCCCAGCAGGCAGTCAACCGAGCTGCCAGGCATTGCGCGGGACCTGGAACGGCCCGAGGGGATACAGAACAGTGGAATGGCCCGTTGTCAGAGACGCAATTTGGCAGCGCGATGTTCCTCGCTGCTGGGCGTGCCGAGGGGCTCCTCCGCTCCTCGGCCCGGTGTTGGGGCTTGGTGATTTGCCAATAGCTCGGTACGCGCCACGTGTTACGTTATCACATTTACCTCCCTGCTTCTCGCCAGAGCGAGCTCACTACCTCACTTGGAGTGTTGCCGGCAGCCTGCCGCGTCGCCCCAGCGTTCTCAGGCACCCACGTGCAGCCGCGGTGCCCGCTGAGAGGGTACCTGAGAGGGCACCGAGCATCCAGGCGCGGGCGCGCGCCGCCGGTGGCGGCGGCAGCGGCGCCGCAGGACGGGTGGCCAGCGTGGGCCCTTCTCATTGCAGAGCAGCAGGCCCATGAGCAGGCCGATGCGACGCCAGGCGGCTGGGGCAGCGAGGAGTATAGTGACATTGCGAGGAGGCTGTATCGAGCGTTTGCAGCAAGTATGGCAGCGAACGGTATCACAGCAGAAACAGAAATCTATCAGAGAGGGCTGGAGACACTCGACCGTATCATCGCTGGCCCGCCGCCCGCCGCGCTCTCCTCCCTGGCTGCTGCACGGCCGCCAGCAGGGGCGGGCACGGCACCGGCAGTGGCCGATGCACGCCTAGCCGCAGCAGAGGCGGCCGCAGCGGCCACAGTCTCTTTTGCCAGCAAGGCCGCCGGGCACGAGGCAGCCGCCGAGGCGGCCGAGGCGGCAGCGGCCAGCCAGCCGGCGACGGCACCGTCGGTGGCAGGCAAGGAGTGGGTGCGAGCAGCGGCGGCGTGGGCCAGCACGTGCGAGGCCCTAGAGGCGGCACGGCAAGCCAGCCCAGAAGCGGCGGCGGTGCGCGAGGCAGAGGTGGCGGTGCAAGCGGCGCGGCGGCTCAAGCACCAGCGGCGGGGCCTGCGCGAGTGACGGTGTGCACTGGCGATGCTGAAGCCGCGCTGCTGCGGCTCGCGTGCTGGCACCAGTGGTGGCGGCATGCGTCCCAAGGTGCCACTGCTTGACACTAGATTCTGCAACCGTGCAGCGCCAGCGCGCTCACTGCCCTTGCTGCCTCGGCACGGCCAGCCAGCATCCGTTAACCAACCTGTTGAGCCGTACACATGTTCTGTCTGTACTCTATTTACAACAGCTAGTGCCCTGCCATTTGCTTATTCCTCTGCACACATCCCACCCCGTCTCCGTTCCTGCTCCCCACCCGCATTGCTCCGCTCTGCCACGCGGCACAGCCCCTGCGCTCTGCAAGCAGTGGCCTTGAGTCAGCCTGGCCTCTGTGACGCAGGTCTGGCAGCGTGGGTGTGGGAAAGAAGCAGCTGGTCCGGGTCAGCAAGCGTTCCCTGTAGGCTCTCAACGGCACTAGACCACCGCGCCTTTTACCGCGCCTTTTTATATGGAACATAGTGTAGACCGCCTTCAGCGCAGCCTGGCGTGCGCTGCCTGAGCATGGGAGCAAGGAGAGTGCGGGCAGTCGCCACACCTAAGGGGCGCAAACATCTCTCTAGAGAGCACATGTGAGTCGGCACCGCCGCCCACTGCGGTCGTGCTGGGCGCTCGACCTGCAACCCGTCGCGTATGTTGCCGATCTCTATATCTTGTATAGACGCACAGGCGCTCACAAACGACAGTTCAGGCTCGGGAGGCTCGGCGATCGATCGACTCCAGAGAAGAACTCCCAATGGGCGACGTGCTGGAGGCAGCGGCGGCCGCTGCCAAGGCGCGAGAATATGCTACGGCGTTGGATCTGTACTCGCAGGTGACGCGCGCGCACATGCCGCTGCGAAAGCTCTGGAGCGGAGGTTGCACGAGGTGTTCGACACCTCGCCATGGACTGCCGATCGTTCCTGCCGCCAGCCCTGCGGTCACCACTTGCTCCGCCGCCGCCGACCGCCGCCGCGCCGCCACCGCCGCACGCCACCCTGCCCAACTGCAGGCCATTGAGTCCGACCCCGCTTCTGCTGCTGCGCTGGCGGCACGCGCCTCAGTGCACAACAAGATGAACAACCACATGGAGGCGGCAGCGGACGCCAGCCGAGCAGCGGAGCTCGACGACGGCTTGGCGGCGGCGCACAAGGAGAAGGGGTGCGTACCTTCGAGCACCAGCTGCCGCTTGACGGTTGTTTCAGGGTGCTGGACGATGCCGCACGCGGACAGAACTTGTTGCAGAGAGGAATCGTTTGGCGTGCGCCTCCCCCAGCCTGAGCCGGCGGGCTGGCTGCGCTCTCCCTGCTGCCCACCGTGCACCTGCTGTCGACTTGCCTGTCCCTCCCGCAGCCTGGCCTGCTATCACTTGGAGGAGTTTGAAAGCGCCATGGATGCGTTCGAGGCAGCAGCCGCGCTTGAGCCGGGCAAGGGCATCCACCGCCAGTGGATCAACATGTGCAAAGTGCAGCTGGGAGGTGAGGCATGGCGTGGCACCCACCGCCCTCACTGGTCCATGGCTGTGCTGCCTGCGTGCCCCGCCACCCATTGCATGCGCAGCAAGGACAGCGGGGGGATGCGGTGGGGGCGAAGGTAAGCGCTGCCGCCCAGCGGATCTACATGTGCGACATGCAGCTGGGTGGTGGGTTGGGCAGCTGCAGCAGCAGATGCAGGGTGGATGGAGGGCGAACGGCGGCAGGGGCCCTGTTGGCATGGATGCACGCTGGGACCCCCAGCAGGACCACAGCACCACAGCACCACCCTCCACTGCCCTCCCTCCCTTCCCTTGCACAGAGGAGCTGCCGCCGCCGCCAACCCGCAGCTACGAGCCGCCTGCGCCAGCAGCGGCGCCGGCCAGCGACGCCGCACTCCCTGGCAGCAGCAGCGGCGGCGGCGCCGACGGCAAGGGAGGCATCTCTCTGTCTGGAGAGCAGCTGCAGGCCTTCCTGCGTGCCGCGCAGTCGGGGCAGCTGCCGGCTGCGCTGGGCGGCGCCGGTGCAGGGGCGCCGCCGGCAGAGGAGGAGGTGGGCAGCGACAAGCCGACGCACGCCACCGCAGACGATCCTGAGTTTTCCAAGTATTGGAAGGCTCCCATCACGGGTGGGTGCCACCTTGAACCTGCCAGTTGTCGGGAAGGCGGCCGGCAGCGCCGAGTCATGTGGGCTGGGCGGAGGCTGTACGGCGAAGCATTGCAGCAGAACGTCAGAAGCTCGGAGTGTTGCCTGCCTGCCCGCCAGCCCAGTGGCCTGCCTGCCGCTGCCCGGCTGCGCGCGCACCCATGCTTTTGCTGCTGCCCCTCCCTCTGCAGCCGCGGTGGCAGCCGGTTTGCCTGACAAGCCGGCGGGAGTCAAGTACAGGCACCAGTGGTTCCAGAGCCCCGACCTCGTCGAGGTAGGGGGAGCAGGGGAGAAGATGTGGAGACGCTGCCGTTGCCCCATCCCCTGCTCCTACCGCTGCAAGCATCGCCCTGGCTGTCGCTCCTTCCTTCCTGCCCTGCGTCAGCCCAAGTCGCCGTGGCCACTGCTTGCACTCCTTTGCTGCGCTTCCCCGTTCTTCGTCGGCCGCTGCTGCCCCCCCCGCAACGCCAGGCCGACGTCCTTGCTCAGGAGGGGCTTGTTGCAAGTAGGAGCAGCTATGGCGCTCAAGAGCCATGGCTCAACACACACGTTCTTACCAGCGGCTCGCGCCCCTCTCCCCTACCTGCCAGGTGGACGTGCTTGCCAAGGGGCTGAAGAAGGAGCAGGTGGGGGTGACCGTCGAGGCGAGGCGCCTGCGAGTGGCAACCATCAGCGCCGAGGGTGAGAGATGGTCAGACACATTGGGTGGGGGTGTGGGTGGGTGGACCATGCAGGGCTCCGGGTTGCTGGAGGGCAGAGGAGCGCCCCCTGGAGGCGTATTTGCGGCGCCCGCAGTAAGCCCCGCACCCTGCTGCTGCCTGCTCCCCCCTCCCGGTCTGTCTGTGGACGGCGAGGGGTGCTTCGGCCTTCGCCCCACCAGCCTCCCTCACCCCACGCCGGTTGTGATTCCTTCCTTCTTTCTCTCCTTCCCTGCCTGCCCGCAGGCCAAGAGGACTACTGCCTCGACCTGCAGCTGCACGCACCTGTTGATCCAGAGCGCAGCCGCTTCGAGGTGCTGGGCACAAAGATAGAGATCAAGCTGCAGAAGGCAGAGGGCGGGCGGCAGTGGCCAGGCCTGGAGGCGAGCAGCAGCGCAGCGGCGGCGGCCGCCGCACCTGCAGTCACCGCACCCGCCGCGGCGGCGGCGCCTGCGGCAGCAGAGGCTACGGCAGCAGAGGCTGCGCCCAAGGGTCCCACGCCCGTCTACCCCTATGCCGGGTGCGACCGCCGCTGCTGTGCCGCTATTGCAGTGTCGCTGCCCGCTGCTGCTGCTGTCGCCGGTGCTGCCGCTGCTCCCGCTGCTGCTGCCGCCGCTGGGACTGCGCCGCCTGGCCTGCAAGCAGGCAGCCTCGCCTTCGGGGAAGAAGGCGCTGCGCTGACTTCGTTTGACCTGCCCTTTTGCAGCAAGAAGGTGGATTGGGACAAGGTTGCAGAGGAGGTAGAGAAGGAGGAGAAGGAGGAGAAGCCAGAGGGAGACCAGGCGAGTGGGCGCTTGGCTGGTGGCGCCGCCACCGCCGCCGCCCGCCGCTGGAGGTGCCGCCGCCGCTTCCCCCTGCTCTGCGCCACAGGCATGTGCCTGCCGGCCCTCCTCCCTGCGTCGCGCTATTGAGTGTGCAACCGGTGCCTGCTTCCACTCTGAGGCCATTGCTCTGCATGTGCGCCAGGCGCTGATGAAGCCCTTAGCGAGCTGTACGGGGCGGCGGTGTCCCGACTCGCTGCAAATAGCCACCAACCTGTTGTTTTCCGATCAACTCCCAACCCATCCCCACAGGCGCTGATGAAGTTCTTCCGCGAGCTGTACGAGGGCGGCGACGAGGACACGCGGCGCGCCATGGTCAAGTCGATGCAGGAGTCAGGTGGGCGGGGGTGCCCTGCCAAGGCACGTGTTTGCCTGCCCGCCTGCCTGCCGGCGCGTCTCAGCGCCCCCTTGCCTACCACCCTCCTCCCCTTGCCAGGCGGCACCGCGCTCAGCATGAACTGGACCGACGTGGGAAAGAAGGACTACAGCAAGACAGGTGCGGGCGTTTGGGACACGTGGCCACCAGCAGCAGCAGCGGCATCCGTCGCCCCGCCCTGGCCTGAATCGCTTGGTTTGCAGATTGCTACATGGCACTTCACTCTTTTTCTTGTTTCCTTGTGTGCAGACAAGGGTGATGAAGAGAACGAGGACTGGGGGCGGCGCCGCCGCTGAGCCGCTGGCAGCTACATGTTGGCCAGAGCAAACGTGTGCACAGCGCTCTGCATGCCCGCCTCGCCAACCCTGCTGCCACTATGTATGTGCTGGTGCCCGCTGGGCTTGTTCTCTTAGTCGCATTCATTTCATGAAAGTTGTTCACAGCGGTTTGTGTGTGATGCACGAGAGGGCATCGATAGATGAAAGGGTGACGGACAGGAGGGTCAGCCAGGCGCTACCGGAGGCGCCGCCGGCGCCAGCTGTCCGCCCTCCAGCAGGCCGCACTGCTGCCCTCCCAGCAGCGGCTGCAACAGGCTGCTGCCCGGGCTGTGCTCCCTGCCCATCGGGTCGCTGCCTCTGCAGGCCACGTCCAGGCTGCCGCCGCCGTCGAGACTGAGGGCAGGGGCGGGGCGGCGTGGGTCGAGCGTGCGTGCTGCCGCCTTGGCTGCCTCTTTATTAAAGTCAAACCGCAGGGCGATGATCGTCATAAGGGTGCCCTGGCAGGTGTTGATGATGACCAAGCCCCACCACAAGCCGTGCACGCCCAGGCCGCGCCTGCACGCAGCGACAAGAGGGGCGGGGGCAGCACGAATCGGCGTTCTGCGCGCTGGACAGCACACCATGTAGCTTCTGCGCACCAGATGCAAGCACAGCACCAGGCGTGCACGTCGTGCCATGCCATGCCATGCTATGCACGACACGCCATGCCAGGCGTGCAGCCCCCACCCCCGCAGGCCTCACCAGAAGGCCAGGTAGGCTGCCATGGGCACCCCCAGCAGCCAGTAGCTGCACAGGTTGGTGATGGCACCCGTCTCCTGCCGCCCAGCGCCGCGCAGCAGCCCTTGCAGCGTGGCGTTCAAGCCGTCGCCGGGCAGCGACAGAGCGAAGATGGGCAGCAGGGAGGCGGTGAGGGCGACGGCGTCGGGGGCATCTGTACCGAGGTGTGAGATGGGCGCAGGGGCGGCGCAGGTGTTGGGAGGCTGTGGTCGGAGCGGCGCCGCGCATCGCAAGCCTTGGTCGGCTCTCGCCCATGCGCAGCTGCCGCCCCCAGCTGCCGGCCTGCCCTTGCCTCCCCCTGCTCGTGCACCCCCGCACGCGCCACAGCACACCTCCCCCCCTCACCTGTGAAAACGTAGGCCCAGGAGTGCCGCAAGGCGACGATGCCGCACGCTGCAGCCAGCTCGACGCAGGTGGTGATGGCGGCGGCGGTCCAAGCGGAGCGGCGGGCGGTGCGGGGGTGGCCTGCCCCCAGGCTGTTGCCGACGCGGGTGGAGCAGCCGAGGGAGAAGCCGGTGACCACCATCCAGACCAGGCCTGCAGCGGGGGGAGGGGTGGCAAGCGGGGGGGGGGGGGTGACGAGCCAACGGGATGGAGGGAGGGAGGGTGTGGGCTCCGCCTGGCTGGCTGGTCGAACGCAAAGTGCTGACGGTTCACATGCCCGAACTTTGGGAGCGGGCACGCTACCGCCACCCACAGCGCCCCCCCCCCCCCCCTGCGCCCACCCACCCGAAGTGTTGATGCAGATGCCCATCACTGCCACCGCGACATCCGGCTCCGGCAGCCAGCCGCTCATCAAAATCTGTGTGAGGTCCAGTAAGGGGGTGGCAGGGGCGGGGGGGGGGGGGCATCGGTGCGCTGGGCAGTGAGCGGCGGGTAGTCGGTCAGCCGGGCTGCTGGGCGGATAGTCAGTCAGCCTCAGGATTGAACATCAAGAATGGCGGCAGGAACCCCACCCCACCCCACCCACCACACATTCAAACATCCACCACTCCGAGCATATCATTGCCACCGAGGGGAGGGCAAACCTGGGGGAGCGGGGGAGAAGGAAAGGTGCCAGCTCACGCACAAAGCGAGGGGCGCACACCCTCTGCCCTCTGTGCGGCGAGCGCTTGGAGGAAGGGCCAACCCGCAGGAAGGGCCAACCCACAGCCCCGAACCGGGACTCCCTCCCCCAGGCCGGGGCACCGTAGGTAGGCCCGCCAGCCGCGCAGCGCGTCGCGGCTCCAGCCGTGCCAGGTGGCGTGCGGCAGGCCGCGCAGCACCGCGCCGTCCCGGAAGGCTATGTAGGCCCCCAGCAGCAGGGCCATGGTCACCTGCGGGAAGGTGGGAGGGGCTGAGCCAAGTGTTCAGTTGGGCGCGCACGGATGAATAACTGGCTTGGACACCCTACCCCCCTTCAGGCCTGCCACGTCCCGCGCATGCCACAATGACAACGCCGCCCGCCGCCAGGGGGGCTTGCCACCAGCCAGGACCAGCAGTGCCGCCGGTGGTCGGCAAGCACGGCGTGCGCCTCAAACTGTGCGTGTGAGGCACGCCCGCCCACCTGCGTTGCATCCACCGCGACGGCGGCGCCCGCCAAGCGCAAGTCCAGGTAGAAGATGAAGAGCCACGAGTAGAGAGGGGCCAGGGCCAGGCCCACCAGCGTGACTGCCGTCTGCGAACGAGGGGCCGGGGGGAAGGCGGGGACGGTGGGCGGAGGAAGGGAGGGAGAGGGGAGGGAGGCGGCAGTGCAGGGGAGGGCGGCAAGGCGCGGGGGACAGGGGTGCATGGAGGGCAGCACGATGTGGGGTCCCTTGTGGGCCTGCTCTCGCCGGAAAACAGTCCCAGACACGGCGGCGGGCGTGCTTTTCCAAGCACCACGCAGGGACCCTTCAGCCTCTGGTTCCCGCCGGCATCAAGAGGCCCACGCATGGCGAGCGCCCAGGCGCACCCTCCCACCTGTGGGTGCACCACGCCCTGTGCCAGCAGGTAGCGCTTGCTTGCCTCGTACACGCTCTGCCCAAACATGGCCGGGATGCACAGCCGAAGGTAGAGCGCGGCGGAGCGGCTCAGCAGGGGGTCTTGCCTGCAGGCGATTGGGCAGCATCCGTTGCTGGGGTAGTCGCACACGCCCTGCCTGGAGAACCTTGCTGCTGCCGCCGCTCTACGCTGCACCCCGGCCCGCCCTGCTCCACACCCTCCTGCCTGGCACCCACAGCGAGGCCGCCCACGAGCCTCCCGTCACCCTGCCGGCACACACCTGAGCAGCAGCAGCAGGGGCTCCGCCTGCGTCCAGGCAAGCGCCATCACCGCAGTGACGAGCGTGGTCAACAACAGTGCACGCTGGTAGACGATGCCCACCAGCCGGAAGTTTCGGGCGCCGTAGGCCTGCCTGTTCAAAGGGGACGTCCCGGGAGCGGCGGGCGGGTTGTGCTGGTGGTGCCTGCGAGACATGGTTGCTTGCGTGCGCGCGATGAACTGGCTGGAGGTCTCTGGTCCAACCCCTACTACAGCTTGCACTGTGCCAGTCGGCTTCTACAGGTTGTCAACCTGTCACAAGAGGCCCGCAAACCCAACCTTTAGCTTGGTACCACGAGCTCCAGAGCTTGGGACCCCGAGCATGTGACCCCGCCCCGCGCCCCCCGCCCCGCCCGCCGGTGCTCGCACCCGCAGAACGTTTCCATCGCGGCGGTGAAGCCCATCAGCACCGAAAGGCCTGCAGGGCGCCAGCGAGAAGGTAAGCCGACGTGCCCAGAGCCACACGCAAAGCGCCGTGCAGTCACTGGCGCTAGCTCGGCGAATTGCAGCGCAAACGAAACAAACAGACCTGTCACATTGAAAAGCACAGCACAGCACAGCACAGCACAGCACAGCACAGCACAGCACAGCACAGCACAGCACAGCACAGCACAGCACAGCACAGCACCTGTGACGTTGAAGATGGAAGTGCCCAGCACAGCCGAGCTCAGCTCAAACTGGCCCAGCCGGCCGGTGACGCTGCGTTTGAGTGGGGGGGAGGCGGAGAGTTTGGATGCAGCAAGGGGTCAGTGCAGATGCACGCGTGCCCGCCCCGCACGTACTGCACCATGCCCGCACACAGCTTGGCACAGCACCCCCGCCGCCGGCACCCTCCACCGCTGCACGCCCCTGCGCGCAGTGCCAGCCGAGGGGGTCACCCCACCCACTCACCCCAGTGGGATTAGCCCAATGCAAAATCCTGCCAAGTTTGTCAGGCTCATGGGCAATGCCAGGCGGGAGAGGCTGCGGGGAGAAGGGGGCAGGGGGGGAGGAGGGACGGCGAGGGTTGTGGCGCAGGCCTGGCCCCGACACGCTGCTGGGCCACCCAAGATTAGGCAGCCACACAGCCGCACCCCCCCCCCCACACACACACGCATGTCCTGTGCAGTGCGCTCACTTGCGTGCCTCGAGGCGTATCGCCGCCCACCCGCTGCCTGCTTCTGCCGCCGCCGCTGCCGCTTCGCATGCGAGCCAATCGAGGCCATGGCTCAGCCGCGGGCTGAGCCCGTGCACGCTGACGGCGCGTCCACACAGCACGGCTATGGGGCTCGCCAGGCTGCCCTCATCAAAGTTCTCCAACCAAGGGGAGCCTTGCGGCTGTAGCTCTCCTGCTGTGTCCCCTGCTGCCTGCTGCGCAGCGCCGGCGGCACCGGCGCCCCGCACGCCGCCACGTGCAAGCGCCGCTGGCGACCCTCCCGTGCGCAAGGACGGCAGCCCCGCTCCCCACACGTCCGCCATCCCGCCTCAGCGCGGGCAGGCGCTGCCTGGCAAGCACACGGAGCGCCGACCCGACGGCAGCAATTTTGGCACAGCCGTGGAGCCTCCTGCACGTCTGGTGCCAACGTACTTTAGCTATGCTAGATCAACACAAAACCAGAGACCATGCAGATGCCCTCAGAGAGCAAGCTTTGGACGCCGAATGCAGAACAAAACAAGCTTGCTGCGGCGCCTGTGAGCATGCATGTGCTACTTTGAGCATTCCATTGCTTGTTTTTTGCTCTTGATCGTCAACAGAGGCAGCACAGGGTGTTATGGCGCCTCGCAGCGCTCGCAAGAAGGCGGCGCCCAAGCGGGCATCGGGTGGCGCAGAGAGCGATGCCGTGGACGTCGTGGAAGCCCTGGCCACTCGTCTGGCGCAGCTGGGCGCCCAAATATGGCGGGTGCGCACATGCCAGCGGCTTCATGCGTGCTTTGTCGCAGCGTGCCGCTTCTGGACCTGCCCGACATGTAGCAACATGAAGGGGCCTGCAGCAACAGCGCGGAATGAGGCGATGCCTCCCTTGCCTGTCCGCTTGCCGCCGCCGCCGCCGCCGCCACCGGCGTCGCCGCCGCGGCCTGCTGCTCACCCGCCGTCGCTCGCACGCTTCTCTTCGATGTTTGCAGTTGCAAGAGCTGGAATCTGCACTGGAGCAGGCTGCAGGTGCACTAGAGGATGAAGCACTGCGTGCACACATCCAATCCAACCTCGGGAGCTGCGCTCAGGCGCTGCATGAGCGGCTGCTCAGCCTGCAGGCGGATGCGGAGCAGCAGCAGCAGCAGCAGCAGGAGGCAGCTGAGCCGGCGGAGCAGCAGCAGCGAGCGGGCAAACGGGCGCCAAAGCGAGGAAAGCAGGTCGCCGGGCCCGGAGCAGAAGCGCCCGCAGAGGTGGCGGCGCCAGAGGAGCCGCCGCTCCCCCACCTGGCCACTTCCGCTGGCTATGGCGCACTGGCGGCAGCAGAGGCGGCAGGCCAGCCTGACGCGCGCTTCTCGCCTGCGGCCCTGCTGCTGGCGCGCCGCCTGCCGGCGCCAGAGCTGGTGCTCGCGCACGTGCGCCGCCTGCTGCCAGACCTTCCGCCGGCGACGGTGGCTGGCGGTGGTACCGATGGCGCCGGCGGCGAGCCCGTGACGCAGGCTCAGGCCGCGGCGGCGCTGCAGGCGGCGCATGCGGCGGTGGGGCTGTGCAGCGCGCTGGCGTGCGAGGCCCAGGGCCCTGTGCATGCGCTGCGCGTGTTTGCTCCTGCGGTCAGCCAGCTAGCAGACGCGGCACAGCAGTTGGAGGCGTGGCGCGGCAGTGCAGGTGCAGCCACCGCTGCAGCGGCAGCTGCTGCTGCGCTGCAGGAGCTTGCGCAGTTGGCTGGGCGTGCGCTGGCCAGCATGGCTGCGGCGCTGCGGCAGCAGCGGCTGGCGCCCGGCGGCGCTCTGCGCGCCGCCTGCGGCTTTTGGCGTACCAGCCCGCAGCAGCCGGCGCCCGCAGCGGCGGCGGGAGCAGCGTGCGCGGCCAGCGCCGACATTTGCTCCCTGCTCACCTCGCTGCGCCTCCGCAGCAGCAGCGGCGTCAGTGGCAAGCTGCGTCAGCAAGTCGAGGCGCTTGCCGCGGCGGCGGCCGCAGACTTGAGGCAGCTGGCACCCTATGCAGGCAGCGGTCAGCTTGCAGAGCTCGCCAGCCTGGTGAGTTGGTGCTGCGCACAGGGGTGTCCCTGGGATTTGTGGTTTTCAACATAAACTTGTGTTGCAGCGTGTGTGCACGAGCCGTCTTTCCGTGCCTGTATGGCTGCCAACAACCAGCCGTGCACCCTCCCGCCCTCCCCCGCCCCGCCTGCACTGCAGCCACTGGAGGAAGCCTGCAGCGGCAGCGACGCGGCCCGCCGCTTCCTCGTCCTGTACAGCGGCGCCGCCAAGCAGGGTGGGTGGGGCGGCGTGCGCGGCAGCGCTGCCGTGGCACTGCATGTAGCCACCCAACGCATGTTGCTGCAGGCAGCACCTCCGCCGCCCGCCCTGTCGCTGCGAGCTGCCTGTGTCACTGGGGGAAGGGAGGGGGGGGAGGGGGGGGGTCCCTGCCAGCCCTCCTCATTGCTCACGCTCGGCCTCCTCGCACCCCCCCCCCTGGCACCTGCCTCCCCCTCTTCAGAAATCAGCGGGGAGCGGGATTACCTGACTCGCCTGGCAGCCACGCGCACCGCTGCCGCTGCGGCAAAGCACCTCGGGGAGGAGGCCCTGGCTGCCGCCGTCACTGCCGAGGGTGAGCAGGCAGCGCCCGTGGGGGCGGGGGGGGGGGGGGGGGCGCGCGCGCGCGTGCGGCGGCGGCGGCGGCGGCGCACACGGCTGCCCTGCTGGCGCCGCTCCTGTCCTGTCCCCTCCTGACCGAACGAGAGCAGGCACGCCAACATGTGGTCTCCAGCCACCAACCCTGCCTACCAACCCTGCCTGCCAACCCTGCCTGCCAACCAGCCTGCCTGCCAACCTACGTGCCCCGCTGCCCGCAGCTTGCGGCCTGCCCGCCAGCCAGGCTTTTGTGGGGTGGCTGGAGGACCAGCCCCCCAGCAGCATCGTTGCGGCGGCGCTGGACGCGTCACGCCGCGGCCTGGACTCCCTCAGGTGGGGTGGTGGGGTGGTGGGGTGGTGGGGTGGTTGGGTAGTGGTAGATGGACAGGTGTTTGTTGCATAGCCGGCAAAGGGTGCGGGCAAGCGGCCACCCGGTTGGCACGCAGCTCACTGCAAGGCTGCCACACCTGCACGCAACCCCACGCCAACATCACCACGCTCCACCCGCCCCCTCTGTCCCCCCTGCAGCCACCACCTGGTGCAGGAGTGCGGCGAGCGTGCGCTGGCGGCGCTTCTGGCGGCCATGCAGCGCAGCGGCGAGGGCGGCGCCGGCGCGGAGGCGGGCGGCGAAGCAGGGGAAGGCGCGCTGGACGACCTCCTCTTCTTCGCTGACAAGGAGGGGGATGGGCCGGCGTTCGGCAGGTGGGTGGGGCGCGCGGGGCGGAGGCACGCCTTGCCTGCCGTGCTCTGCTCCCTCTCGTGCCTCGTGCCTAGCCCTGCCCGCTTGTGAGGCTGCCGGCGTTGGTTCATCGACCGTCGTATCCCCCCTTTGCACACGCAGAGACTGGGGCATGGAGTTGGATGACTCCGAAGAGGAGGACGAGTACATGGAGGCGGCGGACGAGGAGGAGAGCGAGAAGGACGACACGGGGGGGCGGCGCGGACGGCGCGGGCGGCTGGCCTTGGAGGGGCTTCCCGGCGGCCGCCGGCACTCGACTGCGCTGGATGGCGAAGACTGAGGCGGTGCGGCGCCCGCTGGGTTGCCTCTGTGCTCCTGTTGAATGCACTGGGATGCTGCAGTGCTGTCGGGCTGCCTGCCCGATGCTCTGTGCTTGCTGCTTTGTCTTATCAATCCCCCCACCAACCCGTAAGAACCTGCATACGGTGTCTCCACACAAAACACTAGAGGTGCACCTAAAGGAGCAGACGCGCACACATACAGCAGCAGCGCTACAGAGCCCTGCCTCCTCCCCCCGCGATGCCCCTCTCTGCGTGCCTTTTGGAGGCAGCAGGCTGTGCGCAGTTTACATGGGGGCACCCGCTGCAGGCGCAGCGTGAGCAGCCAGGTAAGCAAGCAACTCCAGCGTTGGGGGCGCGCTAGCATGCAGCGCCGCGGGCAGAGCAGCGAGAGACGCACAAAGCGCCTCAGCAACGCTCGTCGTTGCAGCGGCCGGCAGCTAGGCGCAGGCGGAACAGGGCCGGCGGGCCGTGTCAGGCCAAGCGCTGCTCAGCGGAGCGAGGCGCTTAGTCGAACAGATCGAAGCCCATGTCCTGTGGGGAGAAGGGAAGAAGAGAAACATGTTGATGATCTACTTCCACGTCTAGGAGATCTTGTCGCGCACACGTCCGCTGCCCTTCCCCTGCCCCACCCAAGCAGCGGGTCGCCGCGCCCACAACGCAAGTGCACTTTCCTCTCGACTGCAAAGCCCCACTGTAACAGTGCTCCACTCCGCGGTCCCCGGGCCACCCACAACGCCCTTCACCCACCTCCTCCTCCTCCTCCTCCTCCACGGTGGCGGCGGCGGCGGCGGCGGCGGGCGCGGCACCGCCGGCGGCGGGCGCGGCGGCCGCAAAGGCAGAGGGGTCGGCCAGGTAGGCCTTGACCTGTGGCACCGATCGAGGGGGGAGGGGGGGGCAGGAGGGGAGCGCGTCACGCAGCTGGAACGCGAGGGAAGGCAGGGCGCAATACGGGGCAGGGACCCCCCATGGGAGCGTCCCACCTTGCCCCATGCAGGCGAAGTAACTGCGGTACCATGGGCGCACCTTCTCGGCCAGGGGGAAGGTGTAGTCGGTCTCCACGGCGACCGCCAGCACGTTCTTGTAGCCGTTGACCAGGGAGTGGGGCACCGAGGCAATGGTGGGGAAGTCCAGGGCCAGGCACGCGGCCGCCACGTTGCGCAGGCCTGCGCAGCAGCACGAAAAGGGGGGAAGGGAGGGCGAGGCGCGGGGGGAGGGTCGGCGGGGGTGCGGGCGACGATAAACGCACCCCTTGCACGCTGTCCTCTGCTTCGCGAGCTGCTCGTGGCATGCCCTACCCGCCGCAGCGCAGCACAGCACGCACCGGCGGTGATGTAGCCGCCCAGGTCGTCATCGGTGATGTCCAGCACCTGTGGCGGGGTGGGATGGGGTGGAGGCACAGCAGGTGTAAAGCGAATGTTGCGCAGGACAGGCATCGTCAGCGTCGAGGAGTTGTTGAGAAGCAATGCAGACGGAATGGGCGGTGGAGGGCACCGCTGCCGCCGCCTCGCGCCGCTGGGCCCCCGCCCAGCCAAACTGACGCTCGAGCACACAACGCAGCGCACTCGCTAAACCATGCAGCATGCAGCAGCAGCGACCACAGCATACCCAGCATAGCGTTGCCCGGCCCAGCGCGCACCTTGGGGTCGTACAGGCTGCCGGCGTCGAACACCTGCTGGATGACCAGGCCGTAGCTGAAGGGCTTGATGCCCAGCTTGGACAGCAGGGTGGCCTCAGAGGCGCCCACCTGAGGGAGGGGGCGCGGGGAGGGACGGAGGGACTCAGCAGGAGCGCCGCGTGCAGCAGGCAGCCTCCGCCAGCAGCGCAGGCGCTTCTCGCAACGGCGCGACGCCGCCTGCACCGGCACCCCCCACCCCCACGCGCTACGCGGCGCCCACCTTGTCGCCGGTCTTGATCAGGTGGACGTCGGCGGTGATCTCCACGGAGCCCTTGTTAATCTTGGTGGGGATGTTCAGCACCTGAGCAGAGGCAGAGCCGAGCGGCCAGAGAGCGGGGGGTTAGCGGTGGCGGTGATGTGAAACGCGGAGCGCGGTGCACGCAGCTCAGCATAATACAGTTGCAGGCAGGCAAAGCACAGCCGCAGCGCTGGCGGGCGGTGACAGGCTGGCACGCATGCGTGCAAGCGGGCGGGCGGGCGGGCGCTGCTGCTGACTGAGCAGCGGGCGGGCGGGCGGGCGGGCGCTGCTGACAATCCACAAGCAGGCGGGCATTGCTGACGATCCGCAAGTGGGCGGGCGGTGGAGCCGGCGGGCCAGCGGGCCCACCTGGAAGAAGCTGGTCTGCGAGGGGTCCATGCCGGTGTTGCCGGCGGGGATGGTGACGTCGTTGGGGGCCACCAGGCCCACGCGCGCGGGGGCGCCCACCTTGAACTCGTTGATCTGCTTGCGGACCTGCAAGCACACGCATAGAGGGAGGGAAACAAGAGGGGACGCAGCGTCAGACGACCTGCTTGCGGACCTGCGGGCACACGCACAGGGGTAAACAGCACGCACGGAGACAGCGTCGAATACTGATGTATCGAGCTGTAGAGGCGCCGGTGCGCGTGCGCGACGCGGCGGGCGGCATGCATGGCAGCCCGCCGGCCAGCCGGCCTGCCAGCAGCACCGCCTCACGCTCTGCCGGCCCTGTGCTGCCTGCTGTGCTGCTCGACGCACGCTCCGTGCTAGCGCAGTGGCGCGTCACTTGTGCCAGCCAGGGCCTGCCCTGCAGCAGCAGCTGCAGCATGCCTCCCATCACTGCTGCACGCCCGTCACAACTTCTGCTGCATCGCCGGCACAGCGCCACGCCGCCTGGTCCTCTCTACCCGCAGCAAGACGTCCGTGGCCGCTGCTGAGGCGGCGCAAGGCCGTCCTGCTGCTGCTCCGCCTGCACTGCCAGCGTGCCTCCTCGGCCTTGCTGCGCGTCCTCTGCGGCGCCCCTCCGCAGAGCGCCGCCTGGACCCCTCGTCCTGCCAATCTCCCGTCCTGCCAGCTGTCTCCCCCTCAGCTCGCAACACACCCTGAGCTTGCAGCCCCCCAGCACCCAGCACCCAGCCCCACCCCCCAGCGCCCCCCTCACCTCGTTGAGGTCGCCCTTGGTGAAGATGAGGCCCACGTTGCCGACCATGTAGTCCAGCAGCTGCAGCCACTGGTCGTTGCCGGTGCGCTCGCAGTACAGGCGGATGGAGCGGCGCATCATGGTGTTCTTGCCCATCAGGATCTTGGAGTGCTCGCGGATGGCCTGAGGCAGGGGCAACGGAAAAATGGGGGAGGGAGGGGGGGCGTCGGCCGGCGGCGGCGGCGGCAGCGGCGGCGGGGAACTCGCGCAGGCTCCAGCAGCGCCTGCCAGCGCGCAGACCCGGCCCATCCTGCCCCCGTGCCCACTCACGGCACGGATGTCCATGAACTGCTTAGAGCCGACGTTGTCGGCGTGCACCAGGAAGGCGCGGTCATAGGTGTCCATGAACTCGCACAGCTTGACGTCATACTGCGGGGGAGGGGTTGGCGAGCAGGGCGGAGGCGGCTCAGCGGTCGCGGGGCTCCCTGCGGCGCGCCGTCGGGCATGCCATGCAGCGCGGGCGCCTCCCACGGCCACATCGCGCCAGCAGAGCTGCACCACAGCTGCAGCACAGCCGCTGACCTTCTCCTTCTTCTCCAGCGCGCGTGCGGACGGCATTTTGGGAGAGGTTGCTCAAAGCAGGACCAAACCGGGTAGGCAACCGGCAGGATATTTAACCCGCTTGTGAAGAGGACGATTGTGGGAGGGAGGGGGGCTTTGGAGGCGCCGGCAAGCGTGCTGCGTGCTGCCCACCAGGCGGCCTCAAATTGCAGTCCTGGGCGGCTGGAGTGGTCTCCGCAGCATGCACAAGCTCGTTCTGAGCGAGCGCAATCGTCAGGGTCGCCCCAGGCTGTCCAAAAGTGTGCAGCACGACCGTCGTCCGGCGGCCGCCGTCGCCGTGCCGCTCGCTTGCTGCTCTCCACCCCGGCACTCACTGCTCCACCGCACTCCACCACCACCAGCTCGCTGATGTAGGCCGACGTCACAAGAGCAGCAAGGCATGCACATTTCGCATGCACAGCCGATGATACAAACAAAAACTGCAGCAGCCGCCGCCGCAGACGCCGAGCCGCATCAGATCTTTTCTTTGAGCAGGTGGCTGGCATCTGGCAGCTGCTTGGCAAGCTCCGGCAGCACCGCGTCGCGCTTGCGCCTGCGGCAAGGGCAAGACACGCGTCGATGCGTCAGGCAGGCAGCACAGCACCAAACCGATGCTGGACGAGCAGTGCCCACCGACGTGGCCAGGATGCCTCGCGCGTCCCAACATGTGCCGGCCGCTCTGCCCGCTCCCTCCCCATCCCCCCACCCTCTCGACCGCCCTGCCCACCTGAGCGTGTCGAAGATGCGCAGCATGAGGCCACGCCGCTTGCGACCGCTAGGCGCCGCCGCCGCAGGCCGCCCGCTGGGGGTGCGCTGTAGCAAGCTGCCGCTGCTGCCGCTGCTGGCCACAGAGTAGGGATAACCGCCCGCCTGCAGCACGTGATGGGGCAGAATGGAGGGCTGCTGGGTTGCTGGGGCCGCCAAGGGGACGTCTCACCATTGTGTCGGCCACTGGCCGGCACAGAGGCAAGGGGCAGCGACTGGTCTGCAACAGCACCGCGTCCCCCCGCCACCGCTGCTGCACCTCGCTCACCCCCGGCAGCACCGCGTTGTCGCCGCTCATGCCCAGGAAGAATGCAAAGGGCACCAGCCAGGTGGTGAGCAGCAGGAAGGCCGCAATGTACTCCACTGCAGCGACAGGGAGGGCGAGCGGGAAGGCATGGGCAGGGAGGGGGCGTGGAGAGGCGGGCCAGAGCCTGCAGGCGGCGGCGGCACCCAGCAGCGGCGGCAGCAGGGCAGCAGCTGCGGCAGCACCCAACAGCAGCGCCCAGCAGTAGCAGTGGCAGCAGCGCAGCAGCAGCAGCGCCAGCGGCCGCCAGTGCCCACGTGCCCCTGACCAAGCCCCCACCACGCACTTGTGTAGTACGTCCCCATGAAGTGCCTAATCCACAGCCCGGTGCTGGCCAGCCAGAGTGCAACGCTGGTGATGCCGGCCGTCGACCCCAGTTGCACGTAGGGGAAAGGCTTGAGCAGGCAGAGGTACGAGGCGTGCGCGGCCAGCCCCGTGCCCAGGCACAGCAGCGGCAGCCGGTCCCACAGCAGCACCAGGTGCAGCAGCAGCTCGGCCTGCGGGCGGGGGAAGCAGGGTGGGCAGGGGGGGGGGGCGGCGAGCAGCGGACACATGCCGCGGCAGCGACTGCACAACAGTTCCATTATGCTGTGGCTACCACTGACGCATTCGTGACGCAATTGCACAGAAGCTTCTGTGCAATGAGTGCCACGGAAAGCAGTGCGGCCACCGCATGGCAACCCCCATGACCGCAACGCACCTTGATGGTGTGTCCGATGATGCGTTTGGCTGTGATCACATACTCTTCACACAGCTCCGCCAGGTAGTACAGGCCGCAGGCTGCGACGGGGAGACGAGCCGGGTCGGGCAGGGCAGCGAGGGGCGGCGGCGGCGGCGGCAGCGGCGGCGGCGGCACTCGACAAGCGCCTGCATGCCCAGACAGCTCTCCAACGTCCTCGGCGCACCAATGCTGAGCGACAGGAAGACTATTACAAGGTAGAAGCCAGCATACACGCTGAGGAGCGACACCGGGTGCTCCCACACCATCTTGGGCGGGCGAGGCGGCGTCCAGAGAGTCTTCACAAGTGCCCGGAGCTACCAGATCAAAAGCTCGCTTCACAGAGCTCTGCTCACGGCAGCCAAGATCATCAAAGGGCTGGGGGAGGGCCAATCGTTGGGTGCGTGCCCGGTAAAGCGAGACAGAGGGCCAGGGTGCGCAAGATTGCTGCCAGGGCGAGGATACATGCACTCGCGGCCAGTGCGGGAGTCCCAAAGCTTGGAACTTCCACCCCGCCTGGCGCTCTCCCTGCCGATCCATCGGTCACCCTGTTCAATCACATCAACCTGCAGGTCATCCCAGTTGCTCTGAGATATTCACAGGCCCTGCAGCGGCAGCCGCCGCCTGCAGTCATGTGGCGCCGTCCCCAGCAGGCGTCTCCTGATGTTGCGCAGGCCCCTGCTTGTCCCACATACTTTCCTGAGGTGTGAGGCAGCGCCAGAGCGCCCCCCCGCGAGGGTTGGTTGCACGCTGCCGCAACCGCCGCCGCCGCCGCCGCCTCTTTGGCCCTTCACCCTGCTCACTCCGCTTTGCACGTTCCTTTTGTGCACCTGCTGCAGCTATGGACGTCGTTCGTGCACGCCTTTGTGGACGTGCTGCATGCCGGCGGTCCCGCAGCCCCTCGCCCGGCGCACGCCGCCCCGCACGCGCCGGCGCCGCCGCCAGAGCCGCCGCTGGTGCTGCCCGCCGTGCCGCGCCTGGTGGCGATAGGGGACTTGCATGGCGACTTAGCCAAGGCGCGGCGTGCCTTCCGGCTGGCTGGTCTCGTGGACGAACAGGACAATTGGGCGGGGGGCACCACCACCGCGGTGCAGGTGGGCGGCAGCGGGGTTGCCAGGGGCCGCGCTGCTGCAGGATCACGAGGGAAGCGGGACTGCCTGTTTGCACCCCTCCTTTTGCTCAGCATCCCTTTGTCACCGTGCCTGCCCGCTCGCCAGGTGGGCGACGTGCTGGACCGAGGGGATCACGAGCTGGCGCTGCTGTACTGGCTGGAGCGGCTGCGCCGTCAGGTGTGTGTGTGCGCCTAAGGCGCAGCACATGCACAAGTGCTGTGTCGCAAAGCCGGCGTGGGATTCGGTGCAGCAGGCTGCAGGTTGCTCCCTGTGGGCACTACCCGGGATTGCCCGCAAGCAGGGGTTGTTCCGCTCCCCTAAACGCAGGCGGCAGCCGCGGGCGGCGCGCTGCACGTGCTAAACGGCAACCACGAGACGATGAACGTGGCCTCGCAGTTTAGATACGCCACCCGCGGCGCCATGCACAGGTGGGTAGCGAGGAGAAGGGGGAGGTTGCAGGCGCGGGGGGCTGGGCTGCACGCGGGCGCACCAGCAAAGCAGAAGAGCTCGGCAGGCGGTACCACTGCAAGCGCTCCTAACCACACCACTGCGCGCTCTGATTCGCCCCGTTGCCCGCTGCCCTTCCAAACACCGCTGCGCAGCTTCCGGCAGTGGCTGCACGGCCACACGCTGGAGGCCGCGCTTCAGGCGCAGTGCGGCTGCGCAGCCAGCGCGACGCAGCTGCGCTCGCTGCTGCGCATGCAGCGCGAGCACGCGGGCGGCCAGCCCGTGCCGGGGGGCGCCGGCCTCCACCACACCCACCCGGAGCACCCGGCGGCGGTGGCGCGCACCACGGCGCTGCGGCCAGGGGGAGAGGTCACGCGGCGCTTTCTAGCACCCAACCCGGTGGTACTGCAGGTAGGCAGTGGAGGGGCAGCTGCCGTTCGGTGCGTTGCTGGCTCGACCGCAGCCACGCTGGCCTTTCCAGCGTGCCACAACTGCCGCCGCTGGCCTGCCACCTCTTCCCGTTGCTCAACCCTCGCTCCTTGCTCACCTTTCCTGCCTTGCCCCCTCAATGCCGCTGCTCTGACCCCCCCCCCCCCCCCCCCCCCTCCCCCCCCCGACCTGGCGCCAGGTTGGCAGCACCCTGTTTGCGCACGGCGGCGTGCTGCGGCAGCATGTTGACTACGGCCTCGCCCGCATCAACAAAGAGACGCAGGTGCAGAGGCTGGTTTGACAGTGAGCAGCGCCCGTCCCCCTTGCCCCACTCAAAGCCCCCCCCCCCCCCCCCCTTGTGCTGGCCGCTTTATCCACCTCTTGCGTGTGGTGTGTGCTGCCTGCCAACTACTTATGTTGCCAGCCTGCCACGCCACCCGACCCTGCTGCTTCCCCTGCCTGCCAACCGCGCGGCCTGGCCACAAATCCGCCCCCTGCCCGGGCAGGAGTGGATGCTGCACGGCAGCGCCGACGCCAAGCCCCGCTTCCTGTCGGGCCGCAACGCTGTGGTCTGGTCGCGCCACTACAGCGCGCACGACGGCGGCCGCTGCGACTGCGAGCAGCTGCAGGAGGTGCTGCAGCGGCTGCCTGGGGCGGAGCGCATGGTGAGAGCGCTGTGGTTGGGGGGCGCAGCGCGGAGGGCGGGCGGAAGGGCGCGGACAGAGGGCAGGACACGGCGAGTGCGTGCAGCCTGGTGGAGAGGTGCAGCGCGTGCCACGGCGGGACGCTGTTGCCCCATATCCCCATGCCTGCCTGCCAGCCCACCCGCCGACTCAACACATGGGTCCCCCACACACACTCAGGTGGTGGGCCACACCATTCAGGAGGACGGCATCTCCAGCGCCTGCGGCGGGCGCGTGCTGCGCATTGATGTGGGGCTGTCCAGGGGGTGCGGCGACGGCGACCCTCAGGTGCCCCCCTGGGTCCCTTGTGTGTTGTCGAGGGGTGGCGCCGCCTGTTGGGAGGGCTGGGGTGAGCAGCGGCACGCTGCCTGCTGCCTGCTGCCGCCCAGCTCGCCATGGTGTGTGGGGCGCTGGGCCCGCCCGCCCGCCCTTCGCCTGCTGTGTGTGCCTTCACCCAGTCCTGCTGTGGCTCATGTGCAGCCCAGCTCCTCACCTGCCCCTGCCACCTGCCACCTGCCACCTGCCACCTGCCACCTGCCACCTGCCCCTACCCTCAACCTCTCCTAATCCTGTATGTTGTCTCTCAAACCTCCCTCATCCGGTCCCCCAACTGTGCCCTTCTCAACGCTTGTGTGTAGGTGCTAGAAATCGTGAACGACAAGGTGGTGCGGCGGCTCAGCGAGGTGGCGCAAGAGAACGCGGCACCAGCAGAGGCCGCGTTCACATCCGGCGGCAAGGGTGCTGCGCCGGCGGCGGCCGTGGACCCGCCGCCTGCAGCACCAGCCGCCGCGGCGGCGGCGGCGGCGGCTACGCGGCCGGGCGCACCGCTGATGAGCCGGCAGCCCACTCCCAGCTGAGCGAGCCCACCCTTGTTCCCAGCACTGGCATTGTTTGTACTCCCTCCTATCTCTCGCCTCCGAATCCTCTTGCCCTCAACTCTGCCCCTCACGCATTTCGTTCGCCATATACTACTTTCCGGCATTCCGGCGAGGTTTGTTTAATCCTCTCTTGCCGCCCCGCTGGGTGTGCTTGGCTCGCTGCCCACTGTGCGAGTCGCCTTGGCACACGTGCCTTAGCCACTTGTGTTGGTCTCAACGGGTGCATACGATGCACAGGGTAGACACAGCTGTCTGCCTGCCTGCCTGCCATGCCTCCTGCCTGATGCCGCGCCGCCCGTGCCTGCCATCTGGCCAGCCGGCTGGCGGTGCCTCAGTCGTGTGCGTGTGAGGTGACAGCAGCTGTCGGTGTTCGTTCTCATGAGGGGGTGCCCGGTCAACCAAGTGCGTTAATTGGGAAGGGGACAGGGGTGGTTGCAGGGGGGGGGGGCGACAGGCGTAAGACATGCGCGGAGGGATGGACAGCAGGGGGGGGGATAGGATTGAGGGTGGCAAGGACCTGAGTTGACTGTGAGGCAGCGAACAAAGATGACTGTGAGGCGACGAGAAGGGGTCGGCAAGGGGGGGGGGGGGGTCCTAATCGTTGGGACTGTGCGCTTGCTATGACGGCCAGATCAAAAGGGGGCCCTGGTGCAGGGCACGGTGTAGGGGCTACAGGGGTGGAGGAGGCGTGACCAGCGTGCATGAGCAACGAATGAAACTGGAAGGAAAAAAGCGGCGGGAGCCCGGAGGGAGGTAGTGCAGGGGGGGGGGGGCATATAAATAGGCAGGGGAGGGGGAGGTAGTGCATATGTGCATATACATAGGCAGGGCGGCGGGCCCGGGTCGTGCATCCCAGCATAAGTAGGGGGTTGGGGTCGGTGGGGGGTTCGTCCTGGCATCAAGTGTTTCAACGGTCAAGCGGTGTTCCCAAGGAGGGTAGGTGGGTGGGGCGTGTCGTGCACACGTCAACTGCCCTAAGCAAAGGGTGAACTGTGTGCGGTTCTGTTTGTATGTATGGGTGGAAAAGGGGAGGCCTTAGTCTAGTCTAAGAAGGGTCTGCCTGACGGCGGAAGCGTTTCTGGAGCAACAACAGCCAGCGCCTCCGTCAATGGGCGGAGACACCAGCGTAAGGTTGCAGCGGCGCACGTGGTGCTGCCCCCCCGAGGGGCGTTGGCCACCAACGACGACAGCGGCTGCGGGGCGGGGTGCCAATCAGGCGCCGGGCGCGCCACGCGCCACCGCCGCAACTGCCGCCGCCGCTGCCGTCGCAAAGTCGGCGCATGTGGCGCTGCCAGCTGTGTCCAGGTGCGGCGGCAGCAGCTGCGCCGTCGGGGTGGCCAGCGCCGGCGCCGCCGGCGAGCGCGGCGGCAGGTGGCCCGCCGCGCAGGCAAGCATGAAAGCGGAGGTGGCTGGCAGCGCGGAGAGCATGGAGCGGATGCAGTCCCGCATTACGTTGGGCCTGCAGAGCGGGGGTGAGGGAGTTGGGGAGGGGAGGCAGGTGTCGGCGGGACGGATGCGAGGAGCCGCCAAGGCAGCTGCACGGGCCTGCCCTGGTGCAGTACCCCTGGCTGGTAAGTGACCGATCCCTGCAGCTGGCCCGCCCGCGGCCCTCCTCATCCCTCACTCACCCCAACTCCTTGCCGTCTGCCGTCTGCAGCGCATGCAGATCTGCGGGCACAAAGGCGTCGATGAAACGCTGCACCTGCTCGCCTTCCACCTGCAAAGCCGCGAGCCGGCGCTGCACTGGCTGGGGCTGCCGCTCCACACCCTCCTCATTGGAGGCCGCTGCCTCTGCTGCACAGCGCTGCTTCTTGCGCTCGTAACGCTGAACGGGGGTCACCGCCGGCGGGTGGTGCGCGTCCTCCTGGGCCTGGCTCTGGTGCTGCTTCTGCTTCAGCTCCTCTCCTGGAGCGCCAGCGGTCGCGGCGGCGGGTGGGCGACGGCGCTTCGACGACGTGCCGCCCTGCAACGCGCCACCAGCGTGTGCTGCCCACTCCTTGCTGCGGGGGAGGATAGCGGAGACGAGGTGAAGCGCAAACGGTGGACCAGTCCAAACGCCGCCAACGCGTGTTAGCCGCCGGCGCTTGCTGCCAGTGCTTTGCAGCACATGCTGCAGCGTGCAAAAGGGCTCGAGCTCACCGAGCCGCTTCAGTCCAAAGGCCGTGGTCCCACGCGCCGTCGTTGCGGACGGACGCTGTGAGTGAAGACATCATAGCGAGGGATGAGGTGCAATTGAGGAGCTCGACGGGTCGGGGGGTGCAACTACCCCTTTGTGCCACATGGCGGCGGAAAGGCACATGTGGCCACATGGCATCAGCTCGCGCGTCGCCGCCTCTGCCCCCTCGCTTCCCTCAGCATTCCAACCCCTTGTGACTGTACCAAACAGAGCAGTAGAGTGCCGCAGGAGACTTGATGTCCCCAAAGATACAGGTGGCAGCAGGCAAGAGGGCCCCCCGTGGGCGGGCCGCTGCGGAGGCAGCTTCAGTTGCGACCGTAGTAGAGCATTGCCGCAGGGGCCGCTTGCAGATTTTGAAAACATCAGTGGCAGAGGTATGCGGCGTCAGAGGTATGCCGCCGCACGGGCAGCAACAGCCTCTGCCCACACGGTTCCTCCACGCCCTGCCACCACCCAAAGGAGCGCAAGGGGATGATGCCGAGCCGCGCCTCAGGCCTGCCGCGCCTGCTGGATGGCCCTCTCCAAAGGCTGCACCACCTGCCTGCAGGCGGAGCACGGCAAGCGGGGCACAGGCGGCCATCTCAGACGGTTGCCCACAAGCAGCACATACGCCGCAACACAGCGGGCCTTTCAGCGGCCCACCCACCTTTCCCACCAGCTGCTCTCCCAACGACCCAGCCCCAGCCCACTGGACTGCCTCCCTGGCAGCCCGGCCCACCATGGACGCTCAGCTGCAGGCAGCCCAGGAACACGCCCGCTTGCCGCCACTGCAGGCCCCCAGTTGCAGCCGCTGCCGGCCCCCTGCAGCCTGGCAGTTGCTCACCGGTCATAAAGCCACACCTGAAGCTGCATCAACCACTGCAGATTTGGTGGGTGGGTGGGTGGGTGGGTGGGGGTGGGGGGGCGCTCCCTTGCAGGCCACCCTGCACGCCACATCAGAATACCAAGCGCCGTCGCCGCTGAAGCCGCTGCTGCATCCCCCCCCCCCCACCCCCACCCCCCCACCCCCACCCACCACCACCCCACCCACCACCACACACACACACACGGCGGCACCTGAACGAAGAAGGGCATGCGGACGCGAGTCATCCAGGCTGTGCGCTGCTCTGGCGTCATGGGGCGCAGGTAGTTGCCTGGGCGGTGGGGCGGGTGGATGGTGGTGTTGCAACCTTTCGTGGCCGGGGGTCGTCTTGATCACTTGGCACCCTGTGCACCCACCCCCGCACTTGCCTCACCTGCCCAGCCAACTGGGACCAAGACAAGTAACTTTCAGTCTTAGACGCAGTTTTCCTGAATCACTTCCCTGGGCCTCACCCACGTCCCGAAGGTCTGCATGCCAATACATAATCTGTCTTCCCCCACTCTCATTTCCCTGGCTCAGCCACGGCCCTCACCCATGTCGCGCAGGTTGTACGCTTTGGCAATCATCTTGGCTGTAGGCGTGACCTCCTCCGGCGCAAAGTGCTGCCGGATCAGGGGCAGCGTCTCCTGCAGCACAGGGGGCCCATACAGGGTGCAGCATGCACGACGAGGGCCGGGCGGGCAGGCAGGCGGGCAGGCAGGCTGCAGAGTTGGCGCCGCCCCACTGGCGCTTCCCCCCCGGCTCACCGCCTCCTCCTCTCGGTAGTGCGCCTCACACAGGGACTTAAAGCGCCGGAAGCTGGCCTGCGGCAGAGCGACGAACGCGGACAAAAGAAGTGAGTGCGTGAACCATGTGCAGGTGCGCACCATGTGCAGGTGTAAGTCAGTCAGTCAGGTGCGTGAACCGTTCATGCGCAGCAGCGCCCGCCCGGCTGGCACAGCCGGGAGCGGCGCGAGGGATGCTTCGCGCTCCAGCCCCACCCACCCGCCGCACCCACCGCACCCACCCACCCGCCGCACCCACCGCACCCACCCACCCGCAGCGCCTCCAGCTTGGCGGCAGCAGCGGGCGTGCCGGCGGCGCCCCCTGCCGCCTTAAACCCACGCCCGCACTCCTGGGCCAGGGGTGGGTGGGTGGGTGGGTGGGCAGCTGCCTGATTTGTGAGCTCTTT
This sequence comes from Micractinium conductrix, assembly GCA_002245815.2. Classification (NCBI taxonomy): domain Eukaryota; kingdom Viridiplantae; phylum Chlorophyta; class Trebouxiophyceae; order Chlorellales; family Chlorellaceae; genus Micractinium; species Micractinium conductrix. Next base: position 110,153 of record LHPF02000014.1, on the reverse strand, counting down.
GTAGCGCGCAGGGTCCCAGGGAGCCTGCCGGGTGCGGCTCTGCCCTGCCCTGCAGGCATCACGGTCGTCGAATGATTGACACAACCTTCAGATAGATATGCCATGCACTGGCCACGGCGGTCGGTCGGATAACTACCTGCATCAGGCCCACAATGCTCTGGTGGTCCGCGCTCTGCTTGTCGGGCACGGCAAAGCGCGTGCGCAGCAGCGGGAAGTAGAGCTCTGTGCGCCGGAGGGTGTGTGTGGTGGGTGGGTGGGTGGGTGGGGGGCGCGCGCGAGCGTCGGGCTGCCGGGAGTGCTTGCCTTGGTTTGGCAGCAGCTGCAAGGCAGCCAGGGGGAATCCTGTTGCACCACCTCCCCCACCACCTCTACCCCACATCCTGGGGGGCAGGGGCTCACCCTCCTCGGTGTCATGATGCACAGTCAGCATGTGGGCATGGTACTGCCAGGCAGCACGCGCCACCGCCAGCTGCTCCGCGCTGGGTGGCCGGCCTGCAGCGGCGGCTACCTGCACGCAGGGTTGGGGGTCGCTGATTAGCTTAACCCACCGCCAAGTGGGTAAAACAAAAGGGCATTCTGTCTATTGGCGCCCCAGCGCGGCGCCCCTCCCTCGCTGCCGTCTCGCTCGCCCGGGTCAGCTGCGGCGCGTGCTCCTAAACCCCACCTGCAGTGCGTCCACCAGCCGCTCAAGGTCCGACAGGTCCAGGCGCAGGGCGTCGTGCGACAGCACCCAGCCTGCGGGCGGGGCCGACCAGTGGGAGTGGCACGGTTTGGCCGCATGCTGCTGCTGCGGCGGCGGCGGCGCCTGCCTTCGGGGCGTTGACCGGTTGCTTCAGCCCGAAAGACATGCTAGAGCAGGCTGTCGTGCTTTAAAACTCCTCAAGAGTTGTGTTTACATGGCACGGATGGTTGGCAGGCCGTTTGCAACAAAACGCCCATCGGCAAGTCGAGCCACGTGCGCTGCCACAACCGCCCCAACGAGCCGCACCGTCTTGCTCTGCTGGCACCTTCCATTCGGCGGCGTGGCTTGCAGCGGCCATGCTGTACACCTCAGCCTGCAGATTGAGACGGTCATGGCGTGTGGAAATAGGGCAAACGCTGGTGGCAGCAAGAGGTGGCAGTGGGCGGCGGCAGAGACGGCAGGGCGGCACTGAGCTGTGCAGCGGCGGCGACGAACCCTTAGCGCTGCGGGGCGGCGTGGCAGAAGCGGAAGCTTCAGATGCTCCCTTCCGCAACTCGCAGATGCGGCTGCGAGGCTGGCCAGGCCGGAACACAGGTGGTGCGAAAGAGGGTGCGGCAAATGGCCAAGCGACAGCGCTAGCGGCATGAAGTGGGGTCATAAAGATCAATATGGGTGACGAGAGGCGCAAGCGATCAGCTACAGCATGAAGTCAGGACGGGTTTGGCCTGCTTGGACGGCGCCCACGCTGCACCACGCTGTCGCGAGGTCTCCTTGCGTCAGACTTGCCAGGATACCCATGCAGACTCGGCTTGTGACAGACAAGCACACGTGCTCCAAGTTGCACAGGGCTGAGCAATGCGAAGGCGGGCGAACCACCCAATGACACTCGGTGACGGCGGGGCCCCATCCCGGGATGGGCCGTGCAGCGCACTGGCTGGTGTGCTGCAGCCTGCAGCCCAGCAAAATGAACGTGCATTCACCCATTCCCTGCATATGATACAAATGCACCCCGATACGCGTTTGGACAGCTTGCAAGTGGTTTTTAGCTACAAAAGCGGCAGCACAGTGCACCGCCTTGCCTGCACATTCCGTCGCCGGCCTGTGGTCGTGCGGTGGCGCGGTACAGTACCGTGCCTCTTACAAAAATAACACTTGTCAGATACTGCCACGCATCGGAACACTGCTCGCAAGCCCAGGCGCGCCCGCCTTGCAGCCCAACGAACCTGCTGCGCGTGCTGCCCGCAAGCGCGTCCCGCCGCGGCCTCGTTGCGCCTTGCAAGCGCCTGTTCTGCCCTTGCGCTAAACTGGTAGCATCTGCAAGCCCGAACCCGCAGCCATGGGCGTCCCGTGGCACCGCCAGGAGGAGCGCAAGCGCAAGGAGTGGGTGGTCTACCTAGCCGCGGGCGTGGTGCTGCTAATTGTCGCCGGAGCCATCACGCTGGGCGTGGTGCTGGGCGGCAAGAAGGGCAGCGACTCTGGCGAGGCGGCGGCGCAGGCATCTGGGATGGCGCTCACCCCAACTCCCACCCCCGTGCCGGCTTCGCCCCCTCCCGCGCCCGTGCCCTCGCCATCACCTGCACCCGTGCCGTCGCCGTCACCCGCGCCCGTGGTTCCCAGCCCCACCCCAGCGCCCGCCGTCGCCACCCCAGCGCCAGTCCCGGCCCCCGTCGTTTCGAGTCCCGCGCCCGTCGTCCCCGCCCCCACCCCCGACATCGTCGTTGCCTCGCCGCCGCCGGCTGCGACGCCTACGTTGTCTCCCTCGCCCAAGCCCTCTACCTCGACCGGCTCTACGTACGACGCCAGCATGACAGCAGTGGGCATCACCGGTGCCCCAGAGGGCCGCACTTCAGAGTGTGAGTTCAGGGGACGGCGGGGGCGGGGGCGGCTTCAGGGAGGGGGAGGGGAAGGGGGCAGGCAGCGGCCAGTCTGAGGTGCGCTGCATGCGAGACCTCCAAGCAACACCCTCTTTCATCCATCTGCCCGAAACGCACGCACCAATCCACCTGCCCACATTGCGCTCGTTCCCCCGCCTTTGCAGCCTTCAAGCTGCTTTGGGACCCGGCAGCACAGGGCAAGGCCGGCACCTGCGACTTCAACACCGGAAAGGAGTTCAAGTGCAAAGGTGGGGCACGACAGAAGGACGGGGGGGTTCAAGGTGGCGCAGCGCTCCGCCGGGTGTGCAGTGCACCTGCTTGTCAGGCTGCGGTGCACGCTCAGCTTCCCCACCTACCCACCCGCCCATTCACCCACCCACCCACCCTCAAACCGCTTCCTCCTCCCTCCTCCCTCCTCCCTCTCCTCCCTCTCCTCCCTCTCCTCCCTCCACCAAACAGACGACATGGACATTGGCGCGACCACTCAGACCCCCATCGAGGAGCTCAACATTTTGTGGGACGCGACGCAGATGGAGACGTGCGGGTTCACCGACGTCGGCACCATCATCAACGGGGTGAGCGCAGCGCCCGCCCGCCCTCCTCCCCCGCCTTGCTGAGGCAAGCAACTCCGTCCCCGTCCCGAATGCTCGTTGCTGCCTGCAGAGGGGAGCGTCCTCACCCTCCCTCCCTGCCAGCCCGACCCAACCCAACTTCAAGCAACCGCTCCTCCCCCCCTTGTACAACCATTCCAGCTGGTCAAGTGGGCGTACAAGGAGAAGTGCGGCGTCGATTACTACACCGTCAACCGCGCATGCGTGGGCAAGACGGACGGATGTGAGTTTGGGTGGGCGCCGCGGGGAGTGGTGGGTGTCCAGGGGGACGACGGGGCGTGCTGTGCCTGGCCGGCGAGGGGGGCGTGCTGTGCCTGGCCGGCGATGGGCAGGCTGGCTGGCCCTGACTGGATCGTGCCAGACTCACATGCAACAATCGATCAATTACATATCTTTTCGAAATCCTAAGGGAGCCAGCAGGAGTCTTGGTTGTAGGCAGGCAGGCAGGCATTGCTGAGTCCCACCATCGCCCTGCCTCTCGATCCCCTCCTCCCCTGTGCAGCCTGGCGCATGCGCGTCATGCTGTGGCCTGTCGCCGGCGGAGACGCGGAGACGTGCGTGCCGCTGTGCATCAAGATGCGCGGCCAGCAGGGGCAGGTGACGGACTATGGCCGCACTGCAGGCTGCTGAGCAGCTGGCGAGGGCCACGACCTGCCACTGCTGAGCTGGATGCCAGCTGTGCTGAGCGGTTGAACGCCACTGCCAAGGCCCCTGCCGAGGCCCCTGCAACCAGCCGCAGCGCCCAGCAACAGCCGCTGTGATATTTGTACACCAACCCCGATGCGACTCCTCTTCCTGCCTCTCCCTCCTACCCTTTGCCATCCACCTCCCTTTGGCCCAGCACACGACCTGCTTTCATACTACCCCCTCGCTTGCCTCCTTCACGCCTTCCCTTGGCTACTGCCAGCCTTCCTCGCTGCTCCCCGCTGCCTACCAGATCACCACGACCCTCTGCACTGCTCTCGCTGTACGCCCCCCCTTGCGCATCCCTTTGTGACCGCACCGCACCGCAACATCACACTTCACCCCTCGTTGCCTCACTTTTCATACCAAGCAGGGGAGCCCTTGACTAACAAAGTGCTGCTCTACCCCGCATGCGTCCCTCCTGCACCCCCTCTGCTGCACCCCGCTCTTACTGCCTGCCCGCCTTTACCAGCCCTGCATGCCCTGCATGATGTAATCCTAACCCAACTTTGCGAGGAAGCCGGAGCAGTGGCCCCACCAGGGGGGGGGGCCCAGCCGCCCGAAGTCGAGTGTCGCCTGCACGCCATGCAGGGCCTACCTTTCCTGTGTTGTGTTGCATCCTCCGCATCCTCCTTGCAAGACCGCGCTGTCTGTCGCTCGGCTGCGGCGCGGACCTGCAATACTACATAGTCTGCACAGTTGATCCAACAATCACAGGCCCATGTTACAAAGGACCAGTGTGTGCATGTGAACATTGCAAGCACTGAGGCAGATGCCTGACGCCTGTTCATGCTGGCGAAACCCCACAGCGTTCAGCAGCGGCAGCCAGGCGCAGTAGTGGCGAGCCACCCGTTGCTGCGGCACACACAGCGACAGCTACTGCAGCGCCCCACCAGCTGCGTCGGCGTCAACGGTGCCGCCGCTCAGGCCTGCGGCGGCGAGCTGCCTGGCACCTGCGTCGCGCCCGGTGCCTGTGACGCCTCTGGCTCTGCCTCCTCCTCTTCCTCCTCGCCGCCGGCGCCGCTGGGCGCCGTCGAGCCAGAGCGCTTGGCTGCAGGGGCAGAGTGTGGGGGCAGTCAGCATACGGAAAGCAGATCGAGGAGCAGCCGGGCTCTTTAGATCCAGTGTCGCAGCTGCGCGCTCACCACGCTTTGTTCGCACCGCCTGCAGAACACGCCGCAACGCAGTCCGCTGCCTCCAGCACAACAACGCAGCTGTTGCAGTTGGCAGGCAGCAGCGGCAGCAGCGACAGCTGGCAAGGGCCCTCACCGCCGCGCTTCGCCCGTGGCACCTCCGTCAGCCCCGGCAGGCCCCTCAGCACAAACATGCCCTTGCCAATGGGCATGACGTGGGGCTTGTTCACGCAGCGGAACAGGCCGCTGCATGTGTGGGTGTGTGGGGCAGGGGGAGGGAGGCGCGGGCAGCACAGTTGGACAAAGGGCTCGAAGCGTCGCGGCAGCCGCTGCAGCGGGGGCGGCGGGGGGGCCTGCTGATGCGGCGGGCCATGCGGCTGATGCCAGGGGCAAGGGCTGCGCAGCTGATTGGCTGGGGTGGCCCCCTTGCTCACGCTTTGACGGTCTGAGAGGTGGGGTCCCATGTGGCCCACCCCAGCTTGGCCGCCAGCTGCGCTGCGTCCGCGCTCTTGGTGCCCTCCTTTCCGACGTGCATCAGCACCTGTAGTGCAGCGAGGACGGCAGAGGCAGGGAGCTGCTTTCGAAACTTCCAGAGCGACGGTGACTCTAGGGATCCGTGGAAGCATGCCTAGCATGCCTAGCATGCCTAGCAGCCAGTTCCACAAGTAACCTGTGAAACGAGACCAAACCCCTGCCACCCACCCACCCAGCCACCGGCCCACCCACCTTTGCGTAAATATACTGGTACACAGATGCTTTGTAGGCGCTATCCAGAATGGCCTGCAGCTCGGCCGCGCTCTGCGGGGCGCCGCTGGCCTGCGCCCGCGCCACGCTCTCAGCATCCGACGCGCGCGCTGCTCCGGTGAGGTCGGCAAAGGTCGGGTCGCGGGGCAGGCCTGCTGCTGGCGGCGCCGCCTGCCCCGCCTGCTGCGACGGCGGCGCCGCAGCCGCCGCTGCTTCCGCCACAGCTGCATCCACCTCATGTGCTGCCGCTGCCGCGACGGCTGGCGCTGCTGGCGGCGCCGTCGGCGAAGAAGTAGCCGCTTTGTCGGGAGTGGCGAGCTTCTGCTGCGCCTGCGCCACTGCCAGTGCTGCAAACGCCTCTGCCGCAGACAGCGTGCTGGGCTGCGCTGGCGCAGGCGGTTGCACCGCCTGCTGCTGCTGCTGCTGCTGTGGCGCTGCAGGCTGCTGCTGCTGCTGTGCAGGAGCAGCGGGCGCTGCGGCGGCTGCCGCCGCCGCAGCAGCTCCCATGGCAGCAGCAATGGCTGCCACGCCCATGGGCTGAGCTGCTTGAGCAGGCGCAGCCTCGCCTGCCGCCGGCGCTGCCGCTGCTGGCACTGTCGCTTCTGCCGGCGCTGCTGCTCCTGCCGGCGGCGGCGGTGCCGCTGTCTGCCCAGAGGCGGCAGCGGCGGCAGCGGCGGCTCGCTTCTCCTTGGTCTTGCCGGCATTGTAGATGTGCGCAATGCCGGCCTGGTCTGCAGTGGGAGAGGCCCAAGGGCAGCGGTCGACTGTCCTGAACGGCCGGCTGGGGGGGTGTGAGGGGCGCAGCAAACCACAGAGGCCCAAGAGCGGCGGCAGCCGGTGCTAGACTGTCCATGCAGCAGAGCCTGGCCTTGTCCTAGCGGCACACTGCAGCAGCCACCCCCTGCCTCACTCACCAATGGAGCCAGGCGGGAACCAGTTCCACACCTCCTGCTGCAGCAGCTTGCCCTGCGCGCTGGTCAGCTTGTTGTCCTGGCGGCAACAGGCAGGGTACGTGGATGAGTGGTCGGGTTAGTGAAAGGATGGGCGCTGGCCAGCTTGTCGTCCTGGCAGCACAGGCAGGGGGGAGGGTGGGCGGGTGACTTGCACAGGCAGGGTGGGTGACGCAACAGGCGGGGAGGTCAGAGGGGTGGGCAGGCGGGCGGGCGGTGTGGGGGGTGTGGGCCGCGCAGGCGTGCCCTCCGCCGCACCGCTGCCGCAGACAGCTACCAGCACATGCGCCAACGCATCCCACAGATGCGGACTGCGTCCTGCGCAGAGCCAGGAAGTCCCTTTGGGAAGGGGAGGGGAGGGGTGGGTGGGGGCACGCTGCGCACACGACGGACTCACCCCCAGGCGCTGCTTGAGGAAGCGGAACACCTGCTGCTGCACCCCCCTGTCGATCTGCCGCCACAGCTGCGGCTTGGCCGCCGCCGCCTGCGTGGCGCCGCCGCCCGCTGCTTCCCCATCCTGGCAGGCAGGGTGTAGGAGGAAGGGCGAAGCAAGGGGCATGAGGGCCCCGGCTCAACGTATGCAGGCAAGCTCTTGTGCCTGGCGCCGCAAGGCGGAGCAAGCGATACGGATCCAAGCCACGTGCTTTGTGCTGCTTTGACGGGAGGCCTTGCTGTTGCTGTGCCACCGCTGCTGCTGCCCCTGCTGCGCCGGCACCCAGCGCACCTGAGTCGGCGGCGAGGTGCTGCCGCGCTGCTTTGGTGCCACAAAATCGTCATCAGAGGTCACTGCGTTCAGAGTGACCGACAGAGTCGATCAAAACGTCTCATTGAAAGGTGGGAACCACTCCGACAGACCATATTGGTGTCATGCCGAACGCAGTCGGGCCGCCCTCGACTCCCCTGCCCTCCCCTCAGGCCAGTCACCTGGTGCCACCTTTACTTTCTCTGCAATTGACCGCCGCAGCTGCTCTTCGGAGACGGGCTGCTGGGGCATTTCCTTGGCAGCTGCTCCTGCTGCTGTCGCCTGCTTCTTCTCTGCCTGGGGCTGCACGCCAGGGAGACGAGAGGGGACAAGAGCCGGTTATGCGACGTCACGCAGCACTCGCCAAGGGGAAGCCAGCCACCGTGCGCATGCGTCCTTGGCCGCGGCCGCTGCCAAATGCGCGCGCCAAAGGTCACACTCCACGGTGGCAGCGGTGGGAGAGGCGGGAAGGATCAGAGGCCGCCACAAGTGCCAATAGAAAAGGCAGCACAGCACCCACCTTGTTGGCGTTGCGCAGCAGGTTGTTGAGGGTCATGCGCGACGCCCAGGGCTCCAGGAACGCAAACAGCTGGGTGATGAGGGGGGTCTGGGCGCTCTGCACACAGAAAAGAAACAAGACGGGACGAGACGGTGTTGCTGGTGATGAGGGGGGCGGATGATGAGGGGTGCCAACGTTCCGCAGCATGTGTGGGGCACTTGTTGCAGGTGGTGGGGTGAAGGGATTGCCAGGGAACAGCTGCTGCTGCCGCTATTTATTGCAAAGGCAGCGAGGGGTGCTGTGCAGCGAAGCTTACGTGCCCGTACTGGTCCACTTGCGACTGGTACAGCTGCGCAAACTGCAGCAGCGCGTCCTTGATCTCCTTTGGCAGCGACCGCCGCTGCCGCTGCTTGCCCTCGTCGCCGCCGTCGGCACCGCTCTCGGCGGGGGCCGCGGGCGCCGGCGCCGGCGGCGGCATGCGCTGCGCGAGGGTTTTCAGGAACCCGATGGCCTCCTCCACCTCGCGGGGCATCTCGTAGGGCACTGCGAGGGAGGCGGGGGGGGGGGGGGGGGGGGGGGCAGCAGCAGGGACCGTCAGCGCCAGCGGTGGAAGCGCCAGCGTGTGTCGGTCGGATGGGTCGGTGTGACACAGGCGGGTGTTTCAAGAAGCTACGCATGCATGCAGCAGGCAGGCTTGGCAGCACCTGATTGTGCGCTTCACATCTGTCTGTCCAACCACGGCAAAGCATCGACACAATGCCCTCGCCCGCCCACCCTCACCCTTCTTCTTGGCGGAGGGAGGGGCCAGCTGCCCGCTGGCGCCGCCCGCCACCTGCGACCCCGACGGCAGCGGCGGGCTGCCCAGAGCCGACGGCGCCTCCGCTGCCGCACCCGCCGCACCGGCAGGCGGCACCGCCACCATGGGCGGCAGAGTGCCGCTGGCTGCCTGCGCTGCGCCCGCCATGCGTGCCAGCTCAGCGATGGACAGCCTGGCGTCGGCGGGCACAGCAGGGCGCTGCGCTGGAGCTGCCGCGTCGGCGGCGCCGACGGCGGCGCCCGAGGCCTCACCGCCGCCTGGTGAAGCAGGGGTGGGCGACGCATGGAAGCAACGTCGAGGGGTGGGTGGAGACGGTGCAGGAGCGTGCAGCAGGGACAACAAGTTCTCCCTTCCGCCACCGCCCTGATGAGGGAGGGCAGCGCTGTCCCGGCTCTAAAAAACAAACCACCTGCTGCTTTCTTCTTCTTCTTAGCAGCGGGCTTGTCGCCGGGCTCGCCGCCCTCACCGCCAGACTCTGCAGCCTTGCGCTTCTTCTTCTCTCCCCCGCCGGCCCTGGCCTCCTGTGATGGCAACACCAGTCGAGATGGGCGAGGGGTGTCAGAAGGGTGGCGGCAAGCAGGCAGGCATGCGGGCAGGCTGGTGTTGCAGGCTGCTGTTGCAATCTTCCTTCTCGCAACTGCCGGCAACAGAGCGCTGCTGCTCACAACCCCCCTGCACCCCTCTCCCTGCACCCCTCTCCCCCGGCCGCCGCCCCCGCCTCTCGCCTTGGCCGCCGGCGCGCCGCCGTCGCCGCGCTCGTCGCTCTCCGCCTCCTCTGCCGCCTTGCGCTTGCCGCCTTGCCCACGTTTTTTCTCTTTCTCCAGCTCTTCGAATCCAGGCATAATCTCGTCTGTCTTCTCAATCTCCCCCTGCAAGCGAGGGGGGCGAGGAAAACAACGGACCGCCGGGTGACGACAAATGAGGCAAGGGGCAGAGGGGCGGCGCGGGCAGGCGGGCGGGATCCAGGGGTGCTTGGGCACACACATCCCAGGGGCAGCCCGGTGAGACCTCTGCTGGCTCCGCGCCGACAACCTGCAAGCAATCAATCTGTTGTTTGAACCATGTGAACATTGATGGGTGCACAAACTGCAATCAAACAATGATTGGTTGGTTGGTTGATTCATTGATCGCACCTTGGTAATGAAGAAGCCGGCGTGCTTGGGCTTGCGCTTGTCGTGGTGCAGCAGCTCGAAGAACTCTGGAGAGGGGGAGGAGGGGCGGCCAGGGAGCAGGCCGGCATCAGCCGCGGCGGCGGCAGTCGGCAGCAGGAAGCCGTGCCAGCTGCAGCAGCTGCTGCAGCAGCGGAAATGCAGTTGGTGCCGGCTGCGGCCGTAAGAGCCACACCCTCTGCTGCGTGTGGGCGCACCTTCGTCGTCAATGAAGTCGTCTTTGTAATCATAAATGTCCTCACGCGACCCCTTCTTGGGCCCCGCCTTGCCGCCGGCCTCCGCGTCCGACTTGCCGCCGCCCTCCCTGCCGCTCTCCTTGCCGCCGTCGCCCTCGCCGTCCTGCGCGGGGAGAGGGAGACGAGTCGTCATCCATTTGTGGCCCCCCCCTCGCGGCTGCCGACCCAGAGGCGGGCGTGCTGTGGCCGTGCTATGGCAGCAGCGCAGGCTACTGTGCAGTGCAAACACCCGGCTGCTGCGTGCTCTGGTCTTGTTGTGCGCGGTCTTCATAGCCGCCTTCAACCGCCCGTAACATGCGGACCTACAACCCCCCCTTCCTCCTCGAGGGTCCCACACCTCTCCCTCCTCTTCGTCGTCGCTGCCGCCGCTCTCGCTGCCCTCTTCCTCCCGCTCCTCCACATCCGATTCCTCTGACAGCTCTGCTCCCACCTGTGCGGATGAGGCAGCAGGGACCGGGGAGCAGAGGGCAGGGGGTGAGCAGGATAGATGGCAGGTGGAGGGTCAGGGGAGGACGCAAGGGGGAGGGGACAGTGGGAGGGGACGCGCCATCCCCCCTCGTCCCGCTCCTCCGAAACCAGGTGCATCTGGCAGTTCGGCTCCCTCACCCGCTGAAGGACAGGAATGCAATGCAAGGGGCTGCCAGCGTGGCAAGGCAGGCGAGTGTGCAATGCAGTTTTCCTTGGGAGCACCTGAGCCCATACCACCAGCTCTGCTCCCACCCACAGCCGCCGCGTGCAGCCGCCTGTCCACATCACCCCACAACTCACGCAGTAGGTGGCCTCTAGCTTGGCCAGCATCTTGGTCCAGCTGTTCTCCTGCCGCCCGCTGCGCGCCGCCTGAGTGGGGGACCGGAGCAGCAGCGCAGGCAATTCGCACGGTCGCACACACAGGCGAGCACGATGCAGGCAGGAGGCGGTGCTGCGTCGTTGGGTCCCTTGCTGACCGCGACAGGCAGCAGGGCGCGCACGCTGGCCAACCGCGGCGTCAGCAACAGCCTGGACTCTGGCGGCGGTGAGCGCAACCGCAGCGGTGCCGACCGCACCCGCAGCAGCAGAGGGTCGTCGCCATTGCCGTTCTCCGCCGCTGCAGCTGTTGCCTTGTTCGGCTTCTGCACGCCTCGCTCCTTGCACAGCTGCGCAGCGGGGCAGCGTATTCAAAGCTTCGTTGCCACGCGGTGCTGATGTCGGCAGCGGCAGGCGGCGGCGCACCGCCTCTGGCAATAGCACTGCCCACAGCCGCCCGCCCTCGCCCGCACCTGCTTCCAGTCCACCTCCTTGTTGGCAGCGGCCGTCAGGTCGACAAAGACCTTCCTGTCGGGCCCGAGGTGCTCGCGCGCCCACTCGGCCTGCTCTTTCTGATCGAGCTGCACCGCTTGTGGCGCCTCCTCTGGCACAGCTGCGATCGCGCCTTCCCGCTCGTGCGTGGGCGACACTATGAGTTGCGCCACGATTCGTTTTCGCGGTTTCGGTTCTCCCATCGTGCCGGCCTCCGTCTGGCGAAGCCCGGGCAGGGGTGGGGATGCCCAGGAGTCGGTTGGGATTGCAGGCGCGCACTTGCCAACCCCGACGTTTGCATTGCAGCGGAGCAGCGTGCGCTCAGCACGCCGGTCTCCGCCGTCCTTGGTCATTATCGAGCCCCTGTGTTGCTCCACCTGGTTCCTTGAACGGTCGTGGCCATATCAAGTATGTAGTCAAGCAGCTTGGGGTGTTGCAGAGCGACAGCAGCCGTGCCCCTTGTGTATTGGCTTCAGATGTGTGATACAGAGGCGCGTTGTGATTGCAACCGCTGCGTTGTGATTGCAACCGATGCATTTTTACAGAGTTGTTCCTCGCCGCTGCAGGCCCTGGCGGCCCCCCCCCTGTTCCAGCTGCACGGCCGCGCATCCGTCGCTGCCCACTTGACCATCCTGGCTGAGTACAATCGGGAGCAGGCACCGTGACTTTGCTCTGCCCGGCGACTACGCACGGTATAGTTTACAGATCAGATGGGCATTCTACAGCTGGGGCGAAACGAAGGGGTGTACCAGAGCTGAAGGGGGGGCAGGAGGGTTGGGTGGCGGAACAAGGGGCCCCACGGCATGGGCCGCAGGCGGCCAGGCAGAGCGGCAGCCTGACGCGCGCTCTGGCTGCCACGCCCCAAACATTGCAACACGGAAAAACTGTGGGGGCGGGGGCGGCGGCAGCGGCGCGCGCTGCCACCATAGCAAGGGGGCCATTGCGATGACAGCACACATAGGTAGGGAGGCGCAGCGCGTGCAGCGCTGCAGCACAGGGCCGTTTGTTTGGGCCGGCAGGCCGGCCGGCGGTGCTAGCTGGCGGGCGCCGCCTCGCCGCCGCGCCCCGCCGAGGGCGCCTTGCCGTTGACCCGCAGCAGCAGCTCCTTGATCTGCTGCCCCGTCAGCGTCTCCTTGTCAATAAGCTCCTGCGGGGCGAGGGCAGGGCGGGGGGGGGAGCAGTGGTCAGCAGCATGTGGTTGACTGGCGGCGGTGCAGGCACTGCCGGCTCGCTGCCCAACGCGAACAGGTAACTGCGCAGCGGCAGGCGCTGGCTGGGCCGCAGCTCGTCAGCCCCCAAGCCTGGATTGACGCTGCACCGCACACCTGCGCCAGTGCGTGCAGCTCCTTTTCGTGCTGGCGCAGCACGTGCTTGGCACGCGCGTAGGCGGCGCTCAGCAGCGTCTTGACCTCCTCCTCGACCAAAGCGCGCGTCTCGCTGGACAGGCTGCGCCCATCGTCCTCGTAATTGATGGAGATCTGCAGGCAGGCAGGCCACGGGCGGCGAGGGGCGGGGGGTCCCAAGCGACGGTGACAACACAGGCAGCGGCAGACAGCGGGCAGAACTGCACGGGGAGCGGTGCCGGGCGGCGGGGCGAGCATGTGCGGAGCGCTGGCAACAGGCCCCTGTCGTGCACTGGGCCCCCCGCCTCGTGTGCTGTGCCACCCCCGCCTCTCCCTGCCTGCGTCCGTTGCCGCGCCCACCTCGCCCACCTGCCCCACGCGATCGCTCATGCCATAACGCGTCACCATCGCCCGCGCCAGCCGCGTGGCCTGCTCAAGGTCGCTGCTGGCGCCGGTGGTCACGTCTCGCTCGCCTGCAGCCGGCGGGGGAGGGGGCAGTACACAAGTGGAGAGGTAGTGCAGGCGCAAGGACAGCGGGCGATGCGCGATGCTTCCAGGCATGCACGTCCCTAGGATGCAGGGCTGCGGCGCCCAACCGTGCCCACCTGCCCGCCCCCACCAGCCACCCCCCCCACCGCGCACCCACCGAAAATGATTTCCTCTGCCACGCGGCCGCCCATGCACACATCCAGCTTTGCCAGCAGCTGGCGCCGCGACACGCTCGTCTCGTCGTCCGTCTCTGGCAGCTGCATCACCATGCCCAGTGCCATGCCTGCAGCCAGCACAGGCAAGCGAGGGGAGTGAGGGGATCAGTGGTACGCTTCAACACAGTGAAGAGAAGCAGGCGTCCCGCAGCCGTGCCAGCGCCATGCCTGGAAATAGACACGACGGCTGCGCATCACGGCAGAGACTCGACTGGGGGCCAGCACAAGCCCGCGCCGCGCCGCCTTCTCCACGCCTGCTCCCCCCCCGCACTCCTGCTGCTGCGCCGCCCTCACCGCGCGGCACCACGGTTGCCTTGTGCACCGGGTGGGCTCCGTCGGTGTACAGCGCAACCAAAGCGTGGCCCCCCTCGTGGTAGGCGGTCAACCGTCGGTTCTTCTCGCTGATCACGGCTGCAGCGGGCGGGCGGGCGGGCGGGCGCAGGAGGGGCAGCAGGTGTGACAGGGGAGGCGGAGGCAAGAAAGGGCACCCCAGGGCCCCCCGCCGGCGCACGCCCCAGGCCTGCCGACGGGCGGATGCACCTGCGGCACGCCGCCGCCGCCGCGTGGCGAAGCACCCCTCTTCTGCTCGCAGAGGTGCCCAACCAGCCCAACCAACCCACCTGACTTGCGCTCCGCCCCCATGATGATGCGATCCTTAGCGTACTCCAGGTCGGCCATGCCCACGGCCTCCGAGCCGTCGCGCGCCGCCTTGAGCGCCGCCACGTTGACCAGGTTGGCCAGGTCGGCGCCGCTGAAGCCGGGGCAGCCCTTGGCGATGACCTGGGGCAGGCGGGGCAGGGGCGGAGCAGCGCACAGGAACCGTCGGTGAACTGTGAGGCGCTGTGCACGCCGGCCGGGCGTGCGGTACGTGCACGCAGGTGCAGGCGGCCCCTGCAAACGCGCTCGCCGCCCGCTGCCGCCACCCATGCCGGGCACCGGTTGTGCACCTTGAGGTCGACGTCGGGCGCCCTCGGAATCTTCTCAAAGTGCACCTCCAGGATCTGCCGCCGCCCCTCGACGTCGGGGTTGGGCACCACCTGTTGCAGCGCACAGGAACGCAGATGGGCGCAGTGGTGAGCAGGGCGGCAACGCACGAGCAGCTGGCGGCATGCTGGAGCAAGCTTCGCCGCGCACGCGTGCAGGTCTCTGCGCCCTGTGGCAGCCCACAGCTGGAGCAAACCCACCCCGGCAGCGGCAGCCCACGACCCCTGCACGCTGCGCCCCCGCTGCGGAACACTCACCACGTGGCGGTCAAAGCGGCCCGGCCGCACCAGAGCCTTGTCCAGGCTCTCTGGGAAGTTGGTGGCGGCGATGACGATCACGCCTGCGGGCGGGCGGGGAGGGGGAAGCAGGGGACACGTTGGTGCAGGCAGACGACAGGCGGCAGCACACAAGCGGTGCCCAGCCTGCACGCACATGGTTGCCCCCAGGCAGGCAGGCCGGCGGGCAGGCAGGTAAGCAGGCAGGCAGACAGGCAGGGAGGGAGGGAGGGAGGGAGGGAGGGAGGCGCGCAGACGGGTACGCAAGCAGCCGGCCTCGAGGCCCCCCCCCCCCCCCCCCCGACCCACCCTCTGAGGGCTTGAACCCGTCCAGCTCCACCAGCAGCTGGTTCAGCGTCATCTTCATGTACTGCTGGTCCTTGGGGTTGCGGCTGCCGCCTGCGCAAGAGGGGCAGCAGGTGAGGGGAGAGTGGTGGGAGGTGGGCTGGCGGGGAGAGGGCGGCGGGGTGAGGGCGGCGGGGCGAGGGCGGCTGCGGCAGCGATGGCATGCCAGGAGCAGCAGGGGCAGCGACGGCGGCGGCGGCATGCAGTGATGGCAGCCGCGTTTGATTCTGATTAGCAGCGGCAGCCCGACATGCGCCTGCAGAACGCCCGCTTCCCCGGCAGCAGTCTAACGCACCGATGGCATCGATCTCGTCAATGAAGATGATGCAGGGGGAGTTCTTTTTGGCTGCCGCAAACAGGTCGCGCACGCGCCGCGCGCCCACGCCCACAAACATCTCCTCGAACTCAGAGCCTGCAGCGTTTGGAGGGAGAGTTGCCGAGGGCGGGGACGAGGAGGCGCCGTGTGTGTTTAGTCGGAGGACCAAATACTGGCCCACCCTCGCCATCACTGCTGCAGCTGGTGTTGGCACCAACACCAGGCGCACGCTGCAGGCCGGCAGGGCGATGTCGCCAGCACGGCACAGCCAGCACAACAGGCGGGCACTGATGCGCGCTGCCGACGCACCGCTGGTGTAGAAGAAGGGGACGCCGGCCTCGCCGGCGATCGCGCGGGCCAGCATCGTCTTGCCGGTGCCTGGCGGCCCCACCAGCAGCACGCCCTTGGGCAGCTTCCCCCCCAGCGAGGTGAACTTCCGGGGGTCCCGTAGGTACTGCACAATCTCCTCCAGCTCAGCCTGTCGAAGGTGCGAGGAAGGTGCAAGGCGGTGCGGAATGAGCAGCTGCATGTGCTGGGGCGCAGAGCAGGCTCTGTGCCCCGCCAGGGCCCTGCATCCAGCCCCTAGCAGTGGGTGGGGGGGGCTGGCGGTAAACAAACGCCCTGGCGCTGCGCCCATCCTGCAATGCAACAAACACCACCCCACCTTTGCCTCGTCCACCCCCTTGACATCCGCAAACTTGGTGGTCGTCTCGCTCTGCGGCCGCAGGTCAGGGTTGTTGAGGATGCCGCGGCCGCCGCCGCTGCAAAGGGCAAGACAGGGTTGGCAAGGTCAGGGTTGTTGGGGCGACCGCTGCCATGCAACGCAGGCCGAGAGGCAGCGTGACGACGTGCCTCGCACGTCGGCGCGGCCGCTGACACCTCTTCACCCCCCTCTATGCCAACGGGCACGCTTTCACACACCTGAGCCCCCGTTCCTCCACCATGGCCCCCAGCCCGGCGATGAACAAAAAAGCCAGGCCCAGCATGCGCACGCTGCGCCACAGCTGGCTCCAAAACGTGGGCTCCGCCTGCCGCGCAGCAGGGAGCAGGGGGCGTGCGGGTCGCAAAGCAGCAAGACAGCACAGCAACAGCAGCAGGGGTAGGCAGGCTGCTCAAGAGGGCGGGCATGCCGGCATTGACCGCCTGCAGCCAGAGCGCTCCGCTGCCAGCCTGCCCGCCTGCTACACTTCCGGCGCTGCCCCACGGCAGCAGGGCCAGCGGAATGTAATCAACACCCGCGACGCTCCCTTTCACACCACCCACACCCGCAGCAACCCTCCATCATTAATTTGGATGCATTTGACTGCATCTGCATTTGAACCACTCCAGGGCCCCGCCCACCCCTCACACCTGCATCATGAAGATGGGGTTGCGCGCCGAGCCCAGCTGCGCGCCCGCCGCCGCCGCCGCGCCGCTGCCCTCAGCAGCCGCCAGGCCAGCAAACCCGAAGGGCGCGCCGCCGCCGGCCTGCCGCAGCGCTGCGCCCTCTGCCGCCACGCCGCGCGCCGCGAAGCTGGGGGCCGCTGCTGCTGCGGGGCCAGGCGCGAGGGCGGCCTGGTACGACTGCGCGCCGCGGCACAGCGTCTGCATGAGCGCCGTTCCATTCAGTTTGTCCGCCTTCGCCAGCGCCCTGACATACTGCCCAAACACCTCCTCCGTGTGCGCGAGCCGCTCCGCCTCAAATAGCTGGATGACCGTCTCGTGCTGCCCGGCACGGTTCAGCTCGCGCAGGTACTGCGCCTGCGTCGCCGGGAGCGGGGGAGACGCAAGCAGGGGATGGCTGGGCGTCTGGGATGGCAGCAGCAGGCAGCACCGCCGCCGCCGCCGCCGTGAGCCCAGCCTCGCGCGTGGGGTCGCGTGGCTCGCCAAGCAGTGGACCCAGCACCCTTACCGCCTCCTCTGCAGGTTTACCTGGGCCTGGGGGTCGGCAGGGACCTCTCCTGCCTGCTGCCAAAACCTGCGACGCAGCACGCCGATCTGCCGGCCCTGCCCCGCCCCTCCATTCAACATCTGGCGAGCACTGGCCACAAAGGCCTGCACAGGAGAAGCAAGCGGGCGTTGGAGGGGGACACGAGCAAGGCGACAGTCTCCCGCCCAGAACCCAGCCCTCCCTGCCCCGGCCCGCTGTGCTCACCCGCCCCAGCAGCCGCCCCTGCTGCTGCTGGGCAGCGGCCATGGCGCGTGACGGTGCTTGCTCGCTTTTGGGCGTGCCTCGATCGGGCTTTCGCGGAGTGGGGAGCCAGCGGCCTTGACTCCACAACGATACCGACGTGGGATGACTGGTGGAGGGGCGTTTGGGAAAGAGCACTCCTCGAATTGGCCACAGGTTGTCCAGCTGGCAGAGAGGACATGGGGAAGCTTCCTGTCGGGCTCATACCGCTGCTGCTTGCTCACACCACCTACGGCAGTTGTCGCAAGGCGGCAGAAAGGGCCTCCGTGCACCCAGCGTGAGCGCCGCCACAAGCATGCGCTGCTGCAGCCGCCTTGGGGCTCGTCTATGGTCCAGCCGGCGCCAAGCATGCAGGAAGAAACCATATGCATGTGCTAGCAGCCCGCCAGGCAGCGTGCTCGACTGCCGCCGCCACTCCGCCGCCTGCTGCCTGCCGCCTGCTGCCCCACCGCCCACCTGCGTATCACCACTTCCACTGCCCCTGCTGTGTGCAGGCCGCGTAACAGCGCCCCGGCAGCTGGACCCACAGTTGCGGCGCAGCAGATCACAGCAGCACGATGGTGAAGAAGAAGTTCATCGACAAGAAGAGCGCCACCACATTCAGCCTGGTGTACCGGTCGACAGAGGATTCTGATGATCGAGCAGAGCGGGTGCTGGTGGATGCACAGAAGGGCGTGGGCGTGGGACGCCCCGATGCAGAGGTCGCGGCACGCGCCGCCGATGCCGCCGCTGCCGCCGGGCGCAGGTGCGCTGGGCAGGGAGGGAGGGCCGCAGCGTGCGGTAAACGAGGTGGGGCAGCGGCGGTGACGATGCTGCTGCCTGCCTGCCTGCCTGCCGCCGCCGCCGCTGCCGCTGCTGCTGCTGCTGCTGCAGCTGCAGCCCATAATGCGGTCCTACCTTCAAGGCGCGCTGCACTCGCTTCCCCTGTGCCCCATCTACCCCCTCCGCCTGTGCAGGTACCCGCCCGGCCACCCCCTGGCCTGGCTGCAGGAGGAGCAGGCGTCTGCGCCCATGTCAGAGGAGCGCCGGCGGGAGCTGATCGAGCTGGGGTTCCCAGGTGAGGCGGGGGCCCGCGCCAGCAGCAGCAGCGGCAGGCAGAGGGATTGTAGCGACCAACAACCACGTCGTGCCTGTGCGGCCGCTGCCGCTGCTGCCACCTCCGCACCTCCTTTGCTTCCCGCCGCATCCAACACCGCCCCCCCGCACCTCCCCCGTGCATATTTCCAGACGACGGATATGATTACTTGAAGCACACGCGTGTGCTGGGGCGCGGCGTCGCCAGCTTGGAGGGCATGCCTGCAGCAGCGGCGATAGTAGCGGCGGCGGCGGCGGCGGCGGCAGCCGAAGCCGAAGCCGCTGCTCCAGGGCCCTCTTTCTTCGTGCCCGCGCCCGAGTTCCAGGTGCGAGAGGGGGCAGCGCCATGCATTGCGGTACCGCTTGCGCTGTGGCACGCTGCAGCAGCATGCACGTGCGCTCTGCCGCTAGGCGCTGTGGCGTGGGGCGTGCAGCTCAGCTTTTTCTGTGTTGTGCTGGTGCTGTGCAGGCCCCCGAGGAGGATGTGCAAGTCATCGATGCCAGCGGACTGACGGTCATGACTGAAGCGGAGGAGGAGGGCGACGCGGCGGTCATGGCAGGCGGCGTCACCGCGTTTTCACGCCAACGCGAGCGCGTGCGCGCGGCAGGTGCGCCGGGGCGCGCCTGTCTGCTGCTGCTGCTGCATTCGCTGCTGCTGGGGGCAGGCGGGGGTTGTGGCGCTGATAGGCCCTGGTTTCCGGCAGGTGCAGCGCAGCGCAGCCTGCCGTGCCACTGGCGCGCGCCCGCCCGCCCGCCCGCCGCGCGCGCGCCCCCCCCCCCTCCCCCCCCCCTCCCCCCCCCCTCCCCCCCCTCCCCCCCCCTCCCCCCCCCCCCCGCCCATGCTACCCCGCCTTGCGCTGTTCAAATGCCCTCTTGCAGAGAAGCGGGAGCTTGCTGAGCTGGAGGCGGCGATGGCGGCGCTGGAGGAGGACGAAGACTTTGGTGACGCAGAGGGCGAGGGCGACCTGGAGGACGTTTTTGTGTTGGCCGCCACCGAGCAGGGACCTGAAGCAAGCGCGGCAGCAGAGGATGAGGAGGGGGGAGGCGAGAGCGACGAGGAGGTGGGTGGGCGGACGAGGGCAGGGGGTGGGTGCACAGCAGGCAGGGCGAGGGCGGGGGTGGGAGCCAAACAGCAGCCTGCAGCAGCATGCGCACGCCACGCCCGCGCCGGCCCCCAGCGCAACCCAGGCAAAAAGCAGAGGCCAGCGATCACCACATGAGGTGGCCTCTCGTCCAGCCCTGGCAGAACAGTCTGCGGTGACAAAAGTGGGCGCGGTGACCAACCCCCTGATCTGTCGCTCAATCCACGCCGCCACACCTCCCCCTCGGTCACTCCACACACGACCCACCTGCACCTGCATCTGCATCTGCATGGGGGTGGCGCGGGCGGTGCAACAGCCAGGCGACTGGGTGCACGCGCTGCACAGGCGCATCGAAATCGTTCAAGTCGTTCAAATCCACTCTTCATTCATTAGAACCATTAGAACCATAAGTCTAACTGTGCAGGCCTCTTTTAGACATCGCTGCATTCCACCCCGGTTTCTCCCCTTGCCCTCCACCAGTTTTCGGTGGTGGAGAGCGAAGAGGAGGGGGAGGAGGGCAGCAGTTACGGCGGGTCGGGCGGCGACGCCGGCGGCAGCCACGCGCCCGGCTCCCGCGCCGGCAAGACGCCCGCCCGCCCCGGCAGCATTGCCTCCACCTACTGGCGGGAGGAGCGGCACGACCGCAAGAACCTGCTGACGGTGATCGACGAAAAGTGAGGGGGGCGGGTGTGGCAGTTGTGGGGGAGGGAGGGGAGATGACCGCCAGTATGAAGCCGAGGGGGAAGGGCATGTGGCAGCGGGCGGCGCTTGTGGTGCACGCGGCGGCACCCCCCACCGGGGGGGAACAACAACAACACTCACCACCGCGCTTGCTTGCTTTGCTTGCTTGCTTTGTGCCTGTGGTGCAGGTTTGAGCACCTGCCGCCACCCCAAATGACCGTTGCTCTGAATTCTTGCCTGTGCAGGTTTGAGCACCTGGCGCTGGAGTACGACGAGGAAGACATTGGGGACTTGGAGGAGCAGGGGCAGGACATACGCGGGTTTGCTGACGTGGCAGGTGGGTGGGTGGGTGGGTGAGTGAGAAAGTGATGGGTGGATTGGGGGGAGGAGTATACGGCGCGTGCTGGGTAGGCTGGGGTCGGGCAGCGGGCAGCCGCAGGCCGCACGGGGCAGGCGCTTGCTTGCAGCGCAGGCCTGCGGCGGTCTGCGGTCCCCATCCCCTTGCCAGCAGCGCTGCCAGCCAGCCAGGCGCTTCACCCTCCTCCCTTCTTTATCTTCTTATGCTGCCCCCTCGTGCCTGCAGAGTTTGACAACTTGCTGGACGAGTTTTTGGAGTCGCACGGCCAGAGCCAAACGCACCACGAGGTGGGGTCGGGGCCCGTGCAGGCCAGGCGTGGCTGGCAGCTGCAGCGTGCGTGCAGGGCTCGTCAACCCCTCGGTTGCCCCCTCCCTCCTCCCCTCGTGCTCGTGGCAGCGCCCCCAGTGCCACATTGCGCATGATCCTGCGCTCTGCACTGCGTCGCACCCACATCTGCCTGAGCGGCAATCCACCGCAGGGCAACGTGCCCTACGCCGCCCCCCGCATCAGCCAAGTGGGCAAGCAGATGGAGCTGTTTGGGTTTGACGACGACGACGCAGACATCGCCATCAAGCGGGTGAGCTGCAGGGGGACTACAGCTCTGCCCTGGGAATGCATTGCCAAGGAGGGTGTGCTCAGGAGGAGCAGCGGGTGCCGTGCCAGCAGCAGCCGTCGCAACTGCTGCCTGGCATACAAAGAGAGGTGGCTTACACAGAGGAGCGCAGAGCGCATGCTTGCCTGGTTCTTTGCCTTCACCACCCACTTCGCCCTCCAACACTGCGCAGGCGCACGAGGCGCTGCGGCGCGCCGAGGAGGAGGCGGCGGCAGCAGAGGCCGCGGCGGCAGAGGCGGGCGACGAGCGCCGCGAGCGGCTGCCGAGGCCGGTTGCGCCGGAGCGGGAGCGCTGGGACTGCGAGTCGGTGCTGAGGTGAGGGTGATGTGTGTTGCTGTGCCTGTGTGTGCAGTGTGGTGCGCTCAGTGGTGTGTGCAGCGGGGTGGACGAAGTATGGGTGTGGGAAGCAGCTCTGGCGCTGGTGTGGCACCAGCGGTTGGCGCCTGTTTGCTGCAGGCCTCTGCACCTCTCCTCTGCCTTCGCCTTGCGTGCCGAGCCACGCACGCCTCTAACGTTGCACGGCCCCTCCCACCTGAATGCAGCCTGCGGTCAAACCTGGACAACCATCCTGGCAGCATCTCGGAGCCGCGCTATGCGCCGCGGCGGCCGCGCGCGGCGTCGGCGGCAGGCGGCGACGCGGGTGCTGGCGCCGGCCTCATCCGCCTGGACCCGCGGACCGGCATCCCCCTGGGGGTGCTGCCCCGCCGCGGCGCGGGCGCGGCGCCGGAGCAGCAGGGTGCGGCAGCGGCGGACAGCGGCAGCGACCAGGACGAAGGCGAGGCGGCGGCGGCGCGCGCGTCCGGCGTGCCAGAGCGGCGCAAGGGCGAGAGCGCGGAGGAGAAGAAGGCGCGCAAGGCAGCGGTGAAGGAGGCCAAGCGCGGCGCGCGGGAGCAGAAGAAGGAGCTCAAGAGCTTGTACAAGGAGGCGACGGTGGCGGCGCAGCGCCGCGTCGCCACCGCGCAACCGCAGGCCCGCCTCAAGCTGCCGTCCTGAGCTGTGCAGCTTTGCTTGTACTTGTGTACGCATCTGCGTTACATCACAGTGTGCTGCCCTGCTGGCACGCCACTATGCAATCAAGTGCTGGTCGCATGCTGTGAACGGGGCGGCACGACACAGTTGCTGCACTACGTGTGGTTGCGCAAGCGGCAGCGGCATGCCGCGGCAGCGGCGCCCAGCTTTTGAAGGTGGACGGCCCCGGCCTTCCTGTTCTATTTGGCGACTCCTAAACCGCAAGCAACCTCTCAGCGCTCTCGCCCGGTACTTCACAGCACGGGCAGGATGAGGAAGTTCGCCTTTGCGATCCTTCTGGCCGCGCTTTTGTCAGCGCATGCAGTCAGGGGCAGCGAGGAAGCGGTCGAGGCAGAGGCAGAGGACGCAGACTCGGACAACGTCGAGCGCACTCACTACTGGCGAGTCTGGCTGGGTCTGCCCTGTCACGCAGAGTTGCATGCGGTTGGTTTGGACGGGGTGCGCAGCGAGGCAGCGATGCCAGGTGCACCTGCCGCCACCGCCGCCGCCCTGACGGAGCGCACCTGACCGCGCGCCCCCACCTGCTGCTCCTTTCAGGTGGAACGACGTGACCGCCGAGTCGCAGTGGGAGTGAGTTATCAGGCCGCGAGTGTAGTGGCATGCTGCGCTGCTGGCTGGCTTGGTCGGCTGCTTCACATGCTGCCGTGCTGCAGCACCCGCCCCCCGCCGGGCGTGCCGCAGCACCCACCTCTCGACATGCCGCCTGCCCGCCTGTCTGTCGGCTTGCAGGGAGCCGCACTACGAGTATACTGACCCAGAGACCGGAAAGGTTTACTACGTGCACCCAGAAACCAAGCTTGTTGCTCAACATCGCCTGGCCCACCCACATTGCAGGCACCCCCACCCCGTTGCAGGCAGCACGGCCGCAGCACCCGCAAACCCCTGCATCGGCATAGCTGAAGTCTGGGTGCTGCTGCTCCTGCTGCCGCCGTGGCGATCACCCCCACCAACCTCACCCCGTCAACCTGTAAACAGGCTCTCAGGTTGGCAGGCAGGCAGGCACTCAGGTAGGCAGGCAGGCACTGCCGGCATGACATTGGGAGGTTGGCCGGACCAGCCCCACTGCCTCCTCTGAGGCAGCGGGCCGCCCCGCGGGCAGCCTTGCGGGCGCGTTGCTGGGTGTTGCTCACCAGGCGGCCGCAACGCCTGCCCCCTGTGCATTGAAACCTGGCGACACGCGCAGCAGGGCGCACAAGCAACTGTGATTCGGTTTCAGTGAACCTTCGTGTGCTGCGTCGCCTGCTGAGCCACGTGATTTAGATCTGTGGCGCCTTGACCTGCAGCACCGCCCACCTGCGCTGATTCATGCGCCCATGCTGCCCCCCTTGCGCACCTGACACCGTGACTGTTCGCAAGCCTCTGCTCTGCTATTTCCGTAAGAACTGATGCAACTGCACAAAGGTGCCAGGGCGTGCAGCGGATGCGCAGCGCAGCATAGGCAGGTGGTCCAGCGGAGCGGGTTCGCACGACAGCTTGCCAGCGCTGCAGCAGGCCGCAGCACTCAATCCTACAGCGCCCCAGACGGCATTGCAGGCTCGCCCGGGCCCGGGCCAGCTGGCATCAGGGTGGGTGCACACGTGGCGGCGGGGTTTAACAGGGCGTGGCGGCAGAAGGCAGCCAGTGGCAGGATCAACGGCCGTGATGGCCATGGTGGCGGCAGGTCAGCGCCTGAGGAACAAGCAGTGGCCAGCATTGGCAGCGGAACGTTCCGAGGGGCTGGCAGCAAGGCAAGCGGCACGCTGCGCAAACAGCGGCGGCAGCAGGGCAGGCCAGGCGCTGCTTGTTCTCCCAGCCTGTAACGCTGGCTACCTCATGAACACACAAACGAACAGGTGTTGCAAGGACACGTCAGCCACGCACGGCAGCACTGCTGGTCAGTGGTGGGGGCGGGGTGAGTACCAGTGGTACCATAAGGGGCCAGGGTGCCTTTGGTTCTGCGGCACAGACCAATCAATGAACAAGCTAGGACATACGGCAAGAAGGCGGGATAGATAGCGCTCGCAGCTGCCGTCGGGAGACGGTCGGACACCCTGCCGCCGCTCCATCACAAGCAGCAGCTCGCCGATGGGGCTGGAAAGCGCGCTGCCCGATGCTGCTGGCAGCCAGGGAGGCAGCTGCTCCTCCCCTTGTCCGTGGCCCTCACTCCGGGGAGGCGTCGTCGCCGCTGATGGCCTTGCCGGCCGGATCGTCCTCGGTGCCGGTCAGCACGGCGGCGGGCGCGGCGGCGCTGCCCAGGTGGGGATGGCGCCGCGCCATCGCGCTCTCGTACAGCTTCACAATCAGGATCCACAGCAGCACGGCACCGATGGAGATGGCCAGGAGGATCCAGAGGCGTGCAGGGGAGTGTGTGTGTGTGTGTGGGGGGGGGGGGGGGGGGGGGGGGGGGAGGGGGGGGCAAGGGGGTGAGGGGCATGGGTGGCGGGTGGAAGCAGTCAGCACCAGCACCTGCACGCGGGTGCTGGCTGTCCCCTCCCTCCCTCCCTCCCTCCCTCCCTCCCTCCCTCCCTCCCTCCCTCCCTCCCTCCCTCCCTCCCTCCCTCCCTCCCTCCCTCCCTCCCTCCCTCCCTCCCTCCCTCCCTCCCTCCCTCCCTCCCACCACCGCGCACCTGACACCTGCTTCAGCGTCACCTTGGCCGAGTACAGCTTGCCGCACGCGCTCTACGGCGGCGTCACGTACTGGTTCAACAGCTGCTCGTCCTCCCCGGAATCTTCCAGCGCCACCAGGGCCTCGTTGTACTTGGTGAGGAGGGAAGAGTCGTTGAAGCCGGAGGGGAAGGCCTGCGGGGGGATGCGGGCGGGTGTGGTCGGTCATCGGGGTGGGGGTGGACGGCGGCGAGTCTGCAAGGTCACAGAGGAGGGAGGGAGGGAGGAAGGGAGGAAGGGTGGACCACCGCGCAGTAGAGGGGCTGGGGGCCAAGGCAGCAGGTGCGGCATGCCGATAGGCTTGCTGCCATAACACTTGTCTACACTGCCCCGCACCCCCCCACCACCCCCCACCACCACACCGCCCCAGCTTCGCACCACCGCGGTGTCGACGAAGTCAAAAGGGTCCCCCACCGCCGCCACCTCGCAGTCGATAGCGCTCACGTAATCCATGAGGCCGGCGTCCAGCACCAGCGCTGCGTGGGTGAGCGGGTGAGTCGGCGAGTGTGGGGGGTTGCACGTCTGCTCGGCATGAACCTGTGCTGCTGATACGAAGAGCGGGGTGTAAACTTACAGCAGCAACCCAACACATGCGCTGCACGACAAGGGCGGGGGGAAGGTCCCTGGCGGTGAGGGGTGCTAGCGCTAGAGGGCGCTGGGATCATGGGCATTAGGGGTTCTTGAGGAGGGCACCCAGCGGGACACATGGGGCAGCCACGAGGGCGGGACCGCGTCGGGGCGCACACAAGGCAGCCGCACAGCTGCAGGCGTCCGCGCAATCCTGCCAAAGCGTGCTCCACCCCTACACCCGCCACCCCCAGCACCAGCCCCCGCGCGCACCCTTGACCTGCCCCGACTTGAGCGCCTGCAGCATGGCCTCCTCATCCGCGGCTGTGTCCCACGCATAGCCCACTGCCCCCACGCCGCGCGCCTTGAGCTTGTCCTGTGGTGCAGGGGTGGGCGGGCGGGTGGGGAGGGCGAGTGTTGCTTTGGCGATGGCAGTACTGGCACTGCACGGCCACGCCTAATGCCATCCCAAGCGCCGCCTCCGCCACCATCCCCGGCGCAGATGGCTCAGCTGCCGTGCCCCGCCGTCACGCCCTGCTGCCATCCCAGCCACAGACTTCCTTGCCACACCCCAGTGCCATCACCCCTCGATCCAACCCTCGCTGCGGCAACCTTGCCACCATGGCCAACCCCTGCTGCCCCAGGTCCTCGCCGCCGCCCGCGCGCGCGCGCGCCCGCCCCCCCCCCCCCCCCCCCGCCCCTGCCACCCCAGCCTCACCACGTAATCTGTCCAGGTGCCGGTGGCCACGCCCGGCAGGCTCTCAATGCCACTAATGCCTCCAGTGGAGAGCTGCGGGCAGGCAGGCGGGCAGGCGCAGTCGTCAGGATTGCAGAGGCAGCCAACACAGCAGCAACAGGCCCCCCCCCCCCCCCCGGGCAAGGTGCCAACATACAGCGCGCGCCTCCCCCTCACCTGCAGAACCGTGAGGTTGGCTGCCGTGTTACCCAGGTACAGAGTGAAGAGGCTGTGGGGTGGGGTGTAGGGGATGGGCACAGGCTGCGCGTCAAGGCGGGCAGCGCATGCTCGGGTGGTGCGCAGCCGTGCATTGCCTTGCCCACCAGCCACATGCCCCCGCCCCGTCACCACTCACATCAGCATGAGCAAGCCAAAGGCGGTCTGGATGGTGTTGCCCGCAACGGTGAAGGAGGTGAGGTCTCGATTCATCATGGGGCGTGATATCACCTGCGCGTGGTGTGGCAGGACAGATTTGCAACATCGGAGGGGGAGCGGCACCCAAGCGCACTGACCGCTGTGGCTGCCGCAAGTGCACCGGCCTCGGCCTCCCCTACCTAGCCTCTTGCCATCTCCTGCCCCCCTGTGCCACACACACAGCCCGCAAAATGTGAACCCTCGCCCCTTCCCCCCCCTCCACACACACACACGCCACCGCCGCCGCCTCCCGCTCCCTTGGCCGCCCACCTCAAAGATGTAGCGCTGGAACTGGTGGTCCCGCGCCAGCTTGGCGTCGTCGGCCGCCTCAGCGGGGGTGGGCACGCAGAGGGGGTCGCGCGCAAACGCCTCCATGGAATAGCGGTAGTAAAGGTTGTCGATGCCCCACACAATCAGCGCGACTGCAGGGGGCGCGAGCGGGGTGGGCACGCAGAGGGGGTCGCGCGCAAACGCCTCCATGGAATAGCGGTAGTAAAGGTTTTCGATGCCCCACACAATCAGCGCGACTGCAGGGGGCGCGAGCGGGGTGGGCGGGGGGTGGTGGGCGGCCGCGGGCGACGGGCGCGGCAGCTTGAACGCGGTCACGTGTTGCGGTTCTAGACCGGATGTTGCCCTCGCCCACCGCTGGATGCCCGTACCCGTCCCCGTCCCCCAGCCTGGGCACTCACTCGCTGCGCAGGTGCCCAGAGCCGCCACCCACAGCTGCCAGGTGAAGGCATCCTGCAACGCAAGGGCGGGGTGGGGCGGCGGCAGCTGTGAGAGTTGGCCGTCGGCTGCCTGGGCGAGGCGCCACGCCAGGTGCCAGACGGCGCTGCAGGTTGGCCCAGCCGGCCGGCAGTGCGCCGACCAGAGGACATGGGTGCACAGCCAGCCAGACCCCAGATCCAGAGTTCAGATCCCCGCCCAAAACTGGGGACTCACCCAGAAGGCCCAGATGTTGCTGGTCTGCTGGCCGGTCTTGACCAGCACTCTGAGGCCGTTCCTGGCGGCCGGCAAGGGGGTGGAGGGCGGGCATGGGGGCAGGTCGGTCCACCATCTGCAGGCGCAGCGCCCGGCCGCCTGCAGCTGCAGGCAGGCAGGCAGGCAGGCAGGCAGGCAGGCAGGCAGGCAGGCAGGTAGGCAGGCAGGCAGGCAGGCAGGCAGGCAGGCACTGGCAGGCACTGGCAGGCACTGGCAGGTAGGCCGGCGCGCATGCCAGGGCAGGCACTGGCAGGCTTCTGCCCCCCTCCTGCTGCCGCTCTCAGAAGGACGCACTGGAAGGTGGGGCGGGTGAACACAATGCCGCTGGCCAGGTTTTCATGCTCCACCTCCACACCTGCAGGCAGGCAGGGGGGACGGAGAGGCACCGCGTGCGGGGGATGTCGGCCAGCGCTGCAAACAGCGGGTGCCTCCCGCAAGAGGGGGCTCGGCGGCTCGGCGGCGCCGCCGGTGGGTGCGCTCGTCGTGCACACGGCCGGTGCCTGCCCGGCGAGTCTGCCAGCGGCCCTGCCCGCGGCGCCCCCTAGCGCACCCGCCACGGCGACGTCGCAGCGCCCGTCCCCGCTCTTCAGGCTGGCCACCATGTCATCCCACTCGATGCAGCTCCACTGCAGCATGTCGGGTTCCCACCGCAGGATGCGGGCGACCTTGCGGAACAGCTCGATTTCGTACTGCATGGACGGGGGGGGTGGGGGGGTGGGGTGGGGGTGGGTGGGGTGGAGTGGGGTGGTGGAGAAGGGGTGGTGGAGAAGGGGCATCGGGAGGGTGCTGAGTGGAGGGCGTTGCGTGGGAGCTGTACCCGGGGCAGCTGCCGGCGGGGGGGTGCACATGTGCTTGCAGGCGTAAGATACCACCAGTCGGCGACGGTGGCCGCCGGCGAGGCAGCCGTACGACGCGCGCACACACAGTGGGGTGTGTGGGCGCGCAGCGGGCTCACCCCTGAGTACGCGTCAGGGTCACGATCCACGCAATACCACTGCAGCAGAGGGGCGGAGCAGTTGCGCTCCCGCGGGACGCGTCGGCCGCCGGCAGCGGCGCGCGGCGGAGCGGCACGCGCTTGCAACTGCGCCCCCCGCGCAGCGCTGTGCCGCAGCAGGCCGCTTCGCGTTGCGTTTGCTTCTCCTGCCCGTATCCACCCCTGAATCCACCGCCCCTGGCCCAATCCCGCACGCTCACTTGGCGTGAACTCGGAAGTGCTGCAGGGGGGCAGGGGGGCAGGGAGGCCCCGGGGGGGGGGACCGGGGCGGCAAGGGTGGCATGGGCGACGCGCGGAGCAGGAGGTGCAGGCTGTTCGGCACGCCGCGCCTCCTAGCTGGTGAGGGGTCCATGTCACTACTGGTCCCTTGCGAGCCGATGCAGCAGGGCAGAGACCCCCCCCTCCTAAATACATATAGTCAGCTGGGTACGGTACCCAGCTGCCGGCACGGGTGTGGGTCCACACCTGACCCAAGGACGCCGCGTGCTCTCTCAAGTGTACCGGAGGCTGCACGCCCACCCTGCTGCCCATGTGCACCAGAACACACCAGATTTTGATGCGGGACGCGTTGTTGGGCCAGTTTGGGATGGCTGGCGAGCCGGGCGGCACAGCGGCAGGGGCCTCCACGGGCGCCAGGGCCTGCGCCCACGCGCTGGAAGCACTCATCAGGCATAGTAATGCGAGCACGAGGTGCGTGCGAGGCGGCATAGCGGCGCAAGCGGTCGCTTGGGGACGTGCAGCTTATTTGCGGGCACTGCAGGAGCCCTTGCGGGGTGTGTGCGCAGGCAGTAATGCAGCAAGGACAAACTGCACGCTATGGTGCCGGTTCGATCACGTGCCGCCGGTGGTCGTCCTGGGCTAGAAAGGGCGTGTGCCTGTTCCTGTCGCGCAAACATCATCCGCCTTAGCTGTTCGGCTACAGCAGTATCCCTCGCGTGCATGAACAACAGGTGGAGACCAGCGATGGCGAGCGCACTCGCTGCCGCCCTCCTCATCGCCGCCTCCGTGCTGTTGCAGCCTGCGGCGGCCCTGGGCGACAACGGGACTGTCATTAATGTCTGTGAGTGCCTCGAGGAATGCAGGGGACAGGCGTATGGGAGAAACCTGCGGGCACCTGCGCCGGGGGGCGGTGTGCCGTGAGGTGCGCCGTCACCGCGCGGTCGGGCACGCACGCGTAGAGTACAGTGCTGCATTCACATCACGCCTGCCCCTTCCCGTTCACATCGCGCAGGCACAAGCGAGGCGACGCCCAGTGAGTAGCGCAGCCGCTGTGCGCGCCCGCAAACGCGTCGCACTCGCTTGCCTCCCGGACAAGTCCGGACGGCCGTCGCAGCAGCTGCCCGCCCGCCCGCCTGCCCGCCCGCCCATGGGGAAGATGCACGTGCCCGTGGCTGTGCATGCATGCCCCCCCCCTTCCCCCCCCCCTTCCCCCCCCCCCACACCCCACCCCCCCACCCACATACCCCCCACCCACTCCACCCGTTGCCAGATGTGTACTGCCTGGGCCGCGAGCCCCAGGACTATGGCGGCTACGAGATTGAGCTGTTCCGAGCGGTGGCGGCGGAGCTGGGCTGGCAGGAGAGCCAGCTGCGCTGGCGCTGCCTGGAGTGGGAGGAGATGCTGGGACACCTGCGCGACGCCGACGGCGTGTGCGACATTGCTGCGGCGGGTGCGCGGCGCGGCGAAGGGAGGCGGCGGGGAGGTTGCCGCGCCGGCCCGCCGACGGTTGTCGGTACAGTTGTGGAGCGCCTGCCCCTCCGCCCACTCCAGTGCTTCCCCCGTCCGCGCAGGCATCGACATCACCTTTGCCAGCGTTGTGGAGGGCCTGGTGTTCACCTGGCCCACCGCCCGGTGCGCAGGCAGGCCCGCGTGCTGGCCGCGCCACCGCCCTGCCATGCTGTGCAATGCAGCCCGCTGTGGGGGAGGGGGGGCCTGCCGCGCGTCGCCGCCTCCTGTGCCGCACCGCGTGCGCCCTCACCTGCTGCCGTGCCACCTGCCCTCCGCCCTGCCCTCCGCCCCGTCCTGCCCTGCAGCAACGGGCTGGCCATTCTGACCATCCCGGAAGAGGCTCCCACATACGGTAAACCCAGCTGCTGGGATGGGAAGCGTGCCGCTATAGCCCATTATAAGGGGGCATGCCGCTAAGTAGCCCGAGGGGCCTGGTACCAGGCACACTGGCTGTGGTCACCACGCTTGGCACTCCAGTTGGCCAGCTCATGGACATGGCTCAGTCCCCCCCCCCCTGGCAGGCATGTTTTCCTTCTTCAACGCTTTCGAGTGGCAGGTCTGGGTTGTGGCCTGCGCCACAATGGTCATAGGTGGGTGGTGCACAGGGGCGCTGAGCGCGGCGGGGGTGGGGGCAGTAGGCGAGGGTTGTGAGGCGACCACGGGTGCCTGTCCCTCCGCCTGCCAGGTTGGCTGGACGCAGGCGCGGCAGGTAGCTGGCTGCACGGGTCCTCCCGCCCCATGCGGCCCCCCTGCCCCCCTATCTCGCGCTTTCGAGGGGAAATCCCCTCACTCCTTTACCCCCCCCCCCCACCCCCCCCACCCCCACCCCCACCCCACCACACACACCAACCCCACCACACACACACACACACACACGCACGCACGCACGCACGCACGCACGCACGCACGCACGCACGCACGCACGCACGCACGCACGCACGCACGCACGCACGCACGCACGCACGCACGCACGCACGCACGCACGCACGCACGCACGCACGCACGCACGCACGCACGCCCCCCCACCCCACCACCACCACCACCACCACCCACCCACCCACCCACCCCTTCAGTCCCCTTCATTGTCTACGCCATCGACTGCCTGGCTTACGGCGGCCGCTGGCCCAAGGGCAACTGGCCCAAGGGCGTGGGGGAGGATGATGTTAAGGTGCGCACGGCTGGGGAGGGAGGGCTGGGTGGGTGGTGGGGGTGGGGCATACAAGCACGTGCATGCCTAGGCGCTGGGCACCGGGGGGCGGCACCGCCGGCGGCACCGCGGCATTCCGACATCCCCGCCATCCTGCCCCACCCCTCCACACACCGCCCCCCTGTTCCCCAGTTTTCAAAGTACTTTTGGGAGGCCATTGCGCGGCCCTTTTGGATGCGTAACCAAGAGGCCATTTCTTGGGCAGGCAACATCGTGCGTGGGTGGCTGGGCGGGGCTTGGAGGGTAGGCGACGGGCGGCACTGCCTGGCGGCAGGCATGCAGAGGCGGGGAGTCAGCATTGGGAAGGCATTGCTGCCCTTGGCCGGCCCTGACGGAAGCTGCGCCTGCATGCGTGCTCCCCCTGCCCTCCCCTGCAGGTGGTCACAGTGTATGCCTTCCTCATTGTGATCCTGTTTGCTCTCTACATCGGTGCGTTGCGGCGGCAGCAGCAGCGTCTCGGCAGCGGAGAGGGCTGTGTGTGTGTGTGTGTGCGTGCGTGCGTGCGTGCGTGCGTGCGTGCGTGCGTGCGTGCGTGCGTGCGTGCGTGCGTGCGTGCGTCCTGCGTGCGTGCGCGTGTGTGTGTGTGTGGGGTGTGGGGGGGGGGGGGGGGGGGCGGGCGGCGGCGGCGCAATTGGGAGGCAGAGTGGCCGGTGGTGGGGGTAGGGGAGGGGGGCGGGCTGGGTGTACGCATGTGTGGCCGCAGGGCTGATGCCTTACCCTGCGCATGCCGGCCCACCCCCCGCGCCAAGCCTGCCTGCCCACCCCTCGTGGCCCTGCAGGTGCTGGACGCCTCGCTCGAAGTCCGACTGCGGCCTGGTTGTGTCGGGCAGCACGTTTGAGACCTACCAGCAGGCCACGGTGCGGGCGGGCGGGGGGGGGCACCGGCCGCGCAGTGCTGCAGGTAGTGTTTCTCCCGACAGGGAAACGTGTTGCTGTAAGTTACTGGCGAGCCACCGGCTATCACAGGCGGCTCCGCCACCCAAGCCCGCTGCGCCGCACCTGGCGCCCCTCCCCTGCCCTTCCCTGCCCCCCAGGCTTTCCCCTCCGACTTCAACGACACCGAGCTGCTGAACGCCTACAATGCCGCTCTCGTCAACCTCACGGCGTCGGGTGTGGTGTCGGAATTCAGGCTTCAACGATGGTGCCCGCCGAGGCGCCCGAGTGCCCCTCCAACGAGCCCTCCTCCGCCATCACCTTCCACCAGGCGAGAAGAGGTGCTGCTGCGGCAGCCTGTACAGATCGCATGCGTGCCCGGCGGGGGAAGGAGCACAGCTGCTCAGCATGCAGGGGGTGAGGCGCCATGCCGAGGGGCGGTGCATGCATGGCGAGTCGCCGCCGCCGCCGCGCTCCCGCCAGCCTCACTGCGCTGCCCGTGCCTCGTTACCATGTGTGCAGGTGGCTGGCCTGTGGATCCTGCAGGCCGGCGCGGTGGGCGTTGGCCTCGTCCTGGTCCTGCTGCACATCTTCCATGTCCGCTTCACGCGCCCCGTGCTGGGCCAGACCTTGACCAAGGCGCGCTGCGTGGTGTCAGGCGCGCCCTCCGGCAAGCCCATGGCGCCCGCGGCGTGAGGGCCTCCGCAGCGTGCAGCCGTTCCCCGAGACCCCCCCCCCCCCACACACACACACACCCACCCCACCCCCACCCCACCCCCCCCCACACACCCCACACACACACACACACACACACACACACACACACACACACACACACACACACACACACACACACACACACACACACACACACACACACACACACACACACACACACACACACACACACACACACACACACACACACACACACACCACACACACACACACACACACACACACACACACACACACACACACACACACACACACACACACACACACACACACACACACACACACACACACACACACACACACACCACACACACACACACACACACACACACACACACACACACACACACACACACACACACACACACACACACACACACACACACACACACACACACACACACACACACACACACACACACACACACACACACACACACACACACACACACACAGCAGCAGCAGCAGCACTGTACTGTGTTTACTGTACTGTGTTACACCTGTTTGTATTCTGAAAATGAAACACAGGGCCCGGCACGGCTGAGACCAGGGAAGAAGGGGGGAAGGGAGGGGAGAAGCCGCTGCCGAAAAAGGGGAAGAGAGTGCAAAAGGGATGCATGTAACATAGGAAAAAGCAAGGGCATCTGCATGGGGGGGACTGACGCTTGGAACAGTGCGCGCACCGGCGAGAGTAGGAGCCCAAAGTGGGGAGTCCTTACCCAAGCAAGGAGGCGGTTCCCCAGGCCATTGTCCCCCCCTTAGCCCTTAGCGCACGCCGGCGCAAGCCCCCATCATGCACGGGGGCCGCTTGGAACGGGGGGACAGGGAAACGGAAGGGAAAGGGATTTGGGTGGAGGGGGGAACCCCGGGTGGGGTTAGGTGGTGGGCAGTCTCGCTGCTCGCCGCCCGGTGCGGCGGCACGCGCGTGTGAAGGCTGCGAGCGCAAGCGCCCGTATGCGTGCCGCTCCGCCGGCCTCGCCCGCCATTGCGCTGTCCTCCTCTCTGGGAAACTCGCATCCCAGCAGAGTGGCAAGCCGGTTAGGCTGCGCAACGTGGCTGCCGGTCTCAGGCGGTAGTGGGGGCTGCCCTGCAGGGAAGATGTCGGGGAACCAGATGGGGCGTAGGTGAGCGTACAACGCGCACTCAAACACAATGTGATCTGCATCCTCGGCCCGTCCGCCTAGCCCTGCAGCTGCGCAATGCATACAATAGCGCTGGTCGCGAGGGCGCCGGGCAGGACCCAGTAGCCGCTCCCGCTCCTCAGCGCCCCAGTGTACACCGCTGCGCAGCTCTGCCAGGCCAAGGCGCCGGTGTCGCTCTCGTACCTCGACCAGGTAGGGGGCCATACCATACCCCGCTACCTCCAGGCACTCTGGGCGCACGCAGTCGAAGTAGTGTTGCAGGCGGCTGGCGCCGCGCCGCTGCACCGCCGTCTGCAGGTGCTGCAGGTAGTGCTGCAGTGCTGCCTCCTGCACCGCCTCTGGCTGCAGTGGCTGCCGCTGCTGCAGGTCTGCCGCGATGCCGGCCTCTGCCAGCGCACTCTGCAGCTGTGCTGCCCAAGGCATCTGCGCAATGCCGTGGGGGCCGCGGTGGCGTGAGGGGGTGTGCTCTGCTGCCAGTTGCAGGCTGGCGTCGAGCACCTGCCGCATCAGGCTGCCCTCTGGCGCTGCCACAAGGCTGTTCCAGAACCGCGCTGTGCGCGCCAACCAATGGGCGTGCAGGGGGGGCTCCCCCGTCTCTGCCAGCACGGTGTCTCTGGGCGCGCGCTGCGGCAGGCCGAGCAGGCAACACAGTGTGCGGTAGTGCTGCTGCTCTGCCGCCGACAGGCCGCTGCCGCCGCCTGCGACTCCGGCCTGGGTGCCGAGGCGCCGCACAGCCGCGAGGGCCAGGCCAGGGGACCACACTGCGGCACCATAGGAGAGGGTGGAGTCGACCATCTGTCGGTAGAGGGAGAGCAGGAGGCGGGCGGCCTCCAGGCCCAACGCTGTGCAGCGGCCCTCAAAAGAAGCGGCTGCAAAGCGGGCCACCCGCGCCCCCCCCTCCGCCGCAGCCTCCCCTACGGGTTGGGTGCAGTGGAATACGATGCCCAGGTACTTGAACGCTGCCACGCCGGCAACGGGTGCACCGTCGAAGGTGTGGCGCGCTCGCCGCACGCGCTGCATCGCCGTCTGCTCGTCCGCTGCGCCCGACAGCAACATGACCTTCGTCTTCACCACGTTGACCGTGAGGCTGCGCTCGGCGCAATACTGCTCCAGGAGCCGGAGCTGTTGCTGCAAGCCGTTTGCTGTGGTGGCGAGGAGGGCCATGTCATCTGCGTACAGCAGCGGGGGCACTGGCTGCCCTGCTAGCTGTGGCAGCGCAAGAGGCATGCCTGCTGCTGCTGCCGAGAGCACGCGTTCCTCCCAGTCTGCAATGTAGAGGCTGAATAGCGTGGGGCTGAGGGGGCAGCCTTGCTTCAGGCCCTGCGTGGCGCTGAAGACGCGGCCCTCAAGGCCGGGGGCTGTCACCGACATGGGCACGTCGGCGTAGAGCGCTCGTACTGCCCGCAGCCACTG
This sequence comes from Micractinium conductrix, assembly GCA_002245815.2. NCBI lineage: Eukaryota > Viridiplantae > Chlorophyta > Trebouxiophyceae > Chlorellales > Chlorellaceae > Micractinium > Micractinium conductrix. The sequence continues at coordinate 74,327 of LHPF02000014.1, read as the reverse complement.
GCCGCCGTAGCCCATGCTCTCGAGGCGCTGCCAGAGCTGCGCCCGCGGTACGCGATCGTAGGCCTGTTTGAAGTCAACAAAACAGGCCCTCAGCTGGCTGCCGCCGCGCTGCCGCCGCCGCCGCGTGTGCCGCCGCTGTGGCTGCTCACTGCTGGTGCTGCTGCCGCCGCACTGCTGCTGCTGCCGGTGGCACTCGATGACCGTGCGCAAGGCCAGGGCAGCCTGCTCGGTGCTGCGCTGCCGGCGGAAGCCGCACTGGCCCTCTGCGTGCAGGCCTGCCGCCTCTGCGTGAGCCGTCACGCGGCGCTCAAGCCCAGCTGCGAACAGCTTGGCCAGCAAGGCGCCGACCGCTATGCCCCGCAGGTCGCTGGGCTGAGTGGGGCTGCTCGTCTTCGCCACCAGCGCGATGGCGCTGTGGGCGTCGCTGCGCAGGCGTCCGATGCGCTGCCAAGCGTTGAACTCCGCCGCTGCCAGCGGGGCGAGCTGCGCGCACGCCTGCTTCAGCAGCCAGGGCGCGAGGGGGCCGAAGACTGCCTTGCGCTGCGCCGTCCGCCGCGCCAGGCTGGCGACCTCCTCTGCTGTGAAGGCTGCCTCCATGGCGTCGCGCAGTCGGGCCAGCTGTGCCAGCGTGGTGGGCGGGGGTTGGGAGGGTGAGGGGGGGGCGGTGGGCGTCCGGTCCAGCTCAGGGTGCGCCGCCGTTGCCGCTGCCACCAACGGTGCTGCGTGCGCAGGCAAGTGCGCGGCTGCTGCCGTCTCCTCTGCATCTCCTGCCTCCGCTCCCCTTCCACTGGGACCCGGACTCCCCTCTGGGCGTCCGGGGAGGGCCTCCATCGGGGGAGATCGTCCCTGGATCGGCTCCCCCGCTCTCGCAGCCAGTGCCTCTGGTCGCTCATCCTCATGATCAAACAGCGACTCAGGCAGGGTGGCTGCGAGGTGATGGGGGTGGGTGGTGGGCGGAGGGGGCACCTGGTGAGTGGGGGGCTCCGGCGGTGGTGCCGCCAAAGCCGCCTGCAGGTCTGCCTGTGTTGCCTGCTGCGCCGCTGCCAGTGCCGCGCCTGCCTCCGCCACCGACCCCTCTCCTGCGGTGCTGCGCCTGCCCCTCCGCCTGCGGCTGTACTTCCCTCAGGGATGACGCCGCGGTGGGAGGTGCTAACAGCGCCACAAAGTGTGCCAAGACTGCGTCTGGCTCACGCAGCACAAAATCTGGCACGCCGCCCTGCGGGCCGCGGTAGGTCTGGTGAAAACCTGCCGCGTCGTGCTGCTCCAAAAGCTGCCGCTCCAGCTGCGTGCCACGCACGCTGCGAGCTGCCCGCTCGGCACGCTGTGTGGCTCGCTGCAGCGCTCTGCGCGCTGTCACATGCTCTGCTGCGCCGCGGTGCTGCCGCCGCGCCTGCCGCAGCGCCGCGCGCAGCTCGCGCAGTCTGAACTGCCGTGCTGCCCAGTGCGGTAGGCCCACCGCACTGCTGCCGCCCCGCTTCGCGCTGCCGAGGGGGCGGATGCCAGCCCCTTGGCAGGCGCCAGCGATGAGGATGCAGCGCTGGTGGGCGACTGCGTCCGCTACTGCCGGCGTGTCGGCGCGCTGCGCCGCCTCTGCCAGCGCCTCGATGGCTGGCCACGCCCACTGGAGCTCAGCCGCCGCCGCCTCCACGCGTGCGGGGGCCGGGCAGCGGGGGAAGCGCAGGAAGCATGGGTCAAGGCCCAGGGTGGTGGCTGCAGGTGGGCTGCCGCTCGCGGCCTCTATGCGCATCACCAGGCCGATATGGTCCGCCACCGCCAACTCCTCCGACACCAGCAGCTCACGCACCTGGGCTAGGTAGGCGGTGGGGACTACAAAATAGTTAACCACCGAGCTGGCTGTGCCGCGCGTGCCAAAACTGGTGGCTGCGCCGCTGCTGTCGCCCGCCGCGCGACCGTTGGCGATGCAGGCGCCGAGGTCGGCGCAAAACTGCAGCAGTAGCATGCCTCGCCGGTCGCATTTGCTGTCCGTGCTGCACCGTGGTGTGCCGGCCTCCTCTGCCAGCCAGTCTGGCACTGTTGCAGTATGGGCATTGAGGTCCCCGGTGAGGACCGGGACCATGTCGCTCTCGACTGCCGCCACCCACTCTGCTGCCCGCCGCGCATACCAATCGGCATCCTCCTCTGCTGCCGCCCGGCCTGGGGCTGGGGGGCGATGGTAGCACACCGCAAGCGCTAGGGTGCGGCCGCCTGCCAGGGCGTCCGGCAGCCGCAGCCACAGAACGCCGTCCTCTGGCACGCTACGCCACTGCTCCGCTGCCAGCCGCTGCCTGACTAGGGCTTCCACCCCGCCGCCGCTGCCCTGAGACGCCGGCCGTGCTGCCTGGAGGGCGCGCCAGCCGTCAGGGAGAGGCAGCGGGTTGCCAGCCATCAGCAGCGCTGGCCAGCCATCCTGTGCAGCGCTGGCCAGCCATCCTGTGCATGCGACAGTGCAGCACAGCCCGGCGTTGCTGCCCTTTCCTGCAAGGCCGTGCAGCCTCCTATAATGTCTATGCGCCTCCTGCAATATCGATGTCCACTCTTGCGCGCACGCACAACTGTTTCCTTTGTCCGCGTTGCAGCCACACGAAAGCATGCGCCCACCTGCATTGCGCAATGCGTTTCGTTTTCTCTCCGGTGCAAGCTCCAACAGTAACACACCGGTGCAACTCGTGTAAGCCTCGTCTGACGGATGCAAGGGAGCGGGCGCTGCCATCAACAGGCCTTCCTGACCTTCAAATGCTGCTGGCCATGGCCGCGCTGCTGCCAGCAGCATGGCACTGTGGGCAGGTCGGCAGGGGAGGAAGGGGGTGTCCCGTCGCTGTGAAGGGCATGGCCGTGCCGTGCAATAAATATCACCCCATACATCTGACAGCGCCGCGCTCGCAGCTGCGCAATGATGAGTGAGCTGTGCAAGCAGGGTGGGTGCACCGGCTGGCGCCAGCAGTGCCAGGCCCCCCCCCCCCCCCCCCGCCCGCCCCCGCCCCCCCGCCCCCCCGCCGCCGCCGCCCGCCCGCCCCCCCCGCCCCCCCCCCCCCGCGCCGCCCCCCGCGCCCCCCCCCCACCCACCCCCACCCACCCACCCCCACCCCCCACCCCCCCGCCGCTTGATCGGCAGCGTCATCGGTTGTTCGCTACGACTCCCTGCAATCGGCTGGGAGATAATTCTGCCTGTGACCCCTCCAGATGGTGCTTGCAGGGAGGAAGGGAGGTAACATCAGGCGCGGGCATGGGAGGCGGCGCCGCTGCTGCGGGCGCTGTGACGTGGCGCTCGGCAATCAGGCGGGTTGATTCTCCACCGCCCGCATCCTGCGCCACAAACCGCACAAGACACCCTTCACTCGCTCACAACCACATTCACAGCCATGGTGGGCGTTTTGCAGAGCAACGGCGAGCTGTATCGTTTGCCGAGCAAGCCACAGAAGTACACGCCAGGCGGCGATGGCGGGACTGGGCTGAGCCATGTGTGCCTTGAGCGCCTGGCATATGTGCCCACGCTCCCAGAAGTTCTGCGCGGTGCGGTGGGCGGAGAGGGTTGTTTCTCTGAGATGGTGCCCTGCAAGCGCCCGCCCCCCGGCTCATACCATGCGGGGCAGCCTGATGCAGTGGGTGGTGGCAGAGAAGTCGGCCGATCGCAGCTTGTTGGAGCCAGCAATTGCGCCGCTTTGCGGAGGGCTGCATCAGGCGCGCCGCTCGCTCACAAGCTGGCGGAAGCACCTTAAACGTGACGCCGGCGTGCAGATGCGCGCGGGGGCTGCATGCTGGCAGCAGTCGCCTGTCTCGGAATAAAACTCCGAAACCAGCTTGAGGACGCTTGCCAGCGCCTAGCCCTGTCGTGGGCAGTCATCCGAGCACCTGGCGCGCCGAGCAGCGCCGGGTGAAGCGGGTGCAACTGCTGCCGTCTTATCTTGGGTGCCGCCTGACGGCGCTTCCGCGGCGCTACCTCTGCCTCCCTTCCACAACCACCCGCCCCGAACCCCCAACCCACCCTGCCCCAGCTTCATGGTGTGCTGTACAACACCTCTGCCTCAATGCCAAACCGGTCCCGAACACCACCACTACCACCACCACCCATCCCCCCACCACCACCACCCCCCCACCCCCTCGCAGGCCGCCACGAAATTGTCGAGGGGGACCGGCGCGAGTGCGTGGGCGGCCACGACATCATCTGCGGCCTCTTCCCCCACCTCTCCAACACCCACAACGGCCACGCGCCGCTGCGCATGGTCCAGGTGGTCTCCGCCGCCGCCACCCCCAACAACGGCTCCGCTGCGGAGCGCCCGCTGCGCCTCGGCGTGGTGCTCTCCGGCGGCCAGGCACCGGGTGCGGGCCTGCACCTGCTGCAGCGTGGGCGCCTGCACTTGTTCGTGCCCTGCGCGCCGAGCGGCCTTGTGCTGGGTGCAACTACGCATGGCTCGCACAGCTGCTGACAGCCGGCTCTCTCCCCTCCTCCAACCCTCCCCCCGCAGGCGGTCACAACGTCATCATCGGCCTGCACGACTACCTGCAGCGCTGGCACCCGGGGTCCACCCTGGTGGGCTTCCTCAACGGGCCACGCGGCGTGATGCAGAACAACTACAAGCTGCTGCAGGCGGACGAGCTGGTGAGAGGGGCTCGTTGTTTTGTGGCACAGTTGGTTGATGTTTCTGACCGGAGGGCAGTGGGCGGCCGCCGCGGGGTCGCATGCACGTGGGCAGCAGCCCATGCGGCAGTGCAAGCAAGGACATTTTTCTTTTAAAAAAAAAGGACAAAGGGAAATATAAGCCAGTTCCAGCTGGTGGCGGCGGGTGACCTGGCGCGTGGATGCACCGTACGGTTGGCGGGGGGAGGCTGGCAGACGAGGGTGCAGCAGCTGCTGTGCCCAGCGGTGTGCAGCTGCGTGTGAGCATCCACCGCCTGCCTTCTTTAACCCACACCCCTCCACCCTTCCGCACGCAACAGGACGGCTACCGCAACCAGGGCGGCTTCCACATGATTGGCAGCGGGCGCGACGCCATCGCAAAGCCCGACCAGCTGGCGGCGGCGGCAAAGGTGCGACGCGCTGCACTGCCCACGCTGTGCGCACGGCTGCTCTGGTTCGGTCACGCGTGCCTGTCGTGCATGCTCTGTGTGGCCAGCTGGCAGCGGCCGTGCGCTGCCTGCACGGGCACAGATGCCGGCACCGATGCCCCACGCCCTGCTACAACAGCTGGCGGCAACGGGGACACTGCTGGGCTTGCGGAGCAGCGCATGCCTCCTGTCCGCGCTGCTGCTGCCTGCAAGGGCGTGCGTGCGACACGCGGCGTCGTGCCCACCGCCACCACTGCGTCCACCCCTCAGACCTGCATGGAGCACGACCTGGACGGGCTGGTGGTCATCGGCGGCGACGACTCTAACACCAACTCTGCCACGATGGCAGGTGCGTGCGTGCGCTTGTTGTGGTGTGCGTGCGTGCGTGCGTGCGTGCGTGCGTGCGTGCATGCGTGCGTGCGTGCGCGTGTGCGCGTGCGCGTGCGCGCAGCAGCAACCTCCCTGCCCCCCGCCGGAAAGGGTCCGTCGTTGTGCCGCCCACACTCCTCGCCATGCCCGGCAGTGGGGGTGGGTGGGGGGCTTGCTGTGCAGGAGCGCAGGGCGGGAGGTCCGGGCGGTAGGGTCACAAGCACGCGGGACGGGAACGGCGGGCACCCCTTGCGCTACGCCAGCCGTGTGAACCTCCTGTCCCTCCCACCCTGTCCCTCCCACCCACCCACGCCTTGGTTTGCACACACATCGGCGGTCCCGCTAGTGCGTGCTGCCAGCACAGCTTGTTGCCAGCACAGCACTCCTTTTTCACTCCACCCCGCTGCCCCCCTTCGTCGACCGGACGCAGAGCACTTTCTGAAGAACGGCGTCAAGACGACGGTGGTGGGCGTACCCAAAACCATTGACGGTGTGCAGCCCGGGGGGCTGGGCATCTGGCAGGGCACGGGCCACCGGCATGCCTGGCAACAGCGCGTGTCCGCCGCACCCTGTGCCTCTGTGCTCGCTGCCGCAGCCCTCCTGCTCGGTTCGGTCACCTGTGACCCACCTGCACCTGTCGCACCCTGCCTGCAGGCGACCTGAAGAACGCTGACGTGCCCACCAGCTTCGGCTTCGACACCGCCTGCAAGGTGCGCCGCAGCCGCAGCGACGGCACAGCGCGCAGGAGGGTTGGGGATGCAGCGCATGTGCAGGGCCGTCTCCGCCCCGGCTGGACCGCCTGCCCTCGGGCAAAGCGTGCCAGGCACCTGGCTGCCTTGCCTGCGCACAACCCCAGCGCCTGCTGCCTGTGATCCTCGGGTACTGATTGGCTGAGCTGCCCCGCTGCCCTGCCAGGTGTACTCGGAGATGATCGGCAACATCATGATTGATGCCATGTCCGCCAAGAAGTACTACCACTTCATCAGGTGGGCCTGGGGTGGGTTGGGGCCTCCCCGTGAACATTCCTGGTTGCGTCCAGCCGTTGCTCACGTTTGAGGCAGCCTTTGCGATGTCCGCCGCCCACCGCACCCTCCGCCCCCCCCCCCCCTCCCCCCCCCCCCCCGTGCGTCCGTGCAGGCTGATGGGGCGTGCAGCCTCCCACGTGACGCTGGAGTGCGCGCTGCAGACGCACCCCCAGCTGGCGGTGATCTGCGAGGAGGTGGCCGCCCACCGCTGGGGCCTCAAGGACGTGGTCCGCCAGGCAAGCCGGGGCGGGGCGGGGGGCTGCAGGGGAGGGGGGGGGGGGGGGCAACGCAGGCTGGTGCAGCATCGCGCCGCCGCCGCAGCAGCGTGCCAGAGCAGGACAGGCGACGTGCGGGGCCGGGCGCCGCCCCCCATGCCCCCCCTCATGCCCAATCCTGCCCCCCTGTCCATCCCTCCTCTCGACGACGCAGGTGGCCGACATGGTCGCGCAGCGCGCCGAGCTGGGCAAGAACTTTGGCGTGGTGCTGGTGCCCGAGGGCCTGGTGGAGTTCATGCACGACGTGTCCGCCCTGATCGTCGGTGGGTGGGTGCAGTACCATGCGCAGTACCACTACACCCTGCCGGGGCTGGTGGTTGTTGCGGCTGCGGCGCTGCAGCCTGGCCGGTGCAGCTCTTGCGTCGGCGCACACCCGCCCGCCCTGCACCGCCTCCCGCCCTCGCCGCCATGCCTCCACCAGCGCCTCACCCTGCACCTCATGCTCCCCTCGACCCTGGCTGTACTGCTTTTGGCAGAGCTCAACGAGATCATGGCCATGGGCGTCAACGCCAACGACCAGCTGGACGTGACGGCGCACCTGACGGCAGAGTCGGCAGACGTGAGCGGGGGCGGGGGCGGAGGGGCGGACCTCCGATTGCTGCCAGGCCTGGGTCCTTGGGGCACTTGCAGTCAGCCAGGCGCACAGCGACAGCCAGCGCTGTTGCCCGTAGCAGGCAGGGAGGAAGTCTTACGCAGCAACCCCCCCCTACGCCACCACTCCCCCTGCTCTCTGCTGCAGCTCTTCAACAACCTGCCGCCCGGCATCCGATCCGAGCTGCTGGAGGAGCGGGACCCCCACGGCAACGTGCAGGTGCGTGCTGGCGGGCGGACTTGCGCGTGCGGCACGCTGACAGCAGCGGACCCACCATGCAGCGCAGCGCAGCAGCAGCCTGCGGCTGCGGCCCTGCCGTCACTGCAAGCCCCACACATACGCCGCTGCCCCTGCCCCCCACACACCACCACCACCAGCATGTGTCCCACATCCAGACCAAGAAGCTGGCTGCAGTCTCCCTGCCAGCTACTGACATGCACCCCTGCCCCATGCACGCACGCTGCGCATCCGCAGGTGTCCCACATCCAGACTGAGAAGCTGCTGATCAAGCTGGTGGGGATGGAGCTGATGCGGCGCAAGGCGCAGGGCACCTTCCGCGGCAAGTTCTCCGCGCTCAGCCACTTCTTCGGGTGAGCGACGTGGGAGCTGCGGGGTGGGAGGGCGGGACGCGCGGCCGGGCAGGGGCGGAGGGTGAGCAGGGAGGCGGAGCGACGACGTCGAGCGAGGAGCAGGCAGGGCTGGGTGCCGGGGGCTGCTGCGAGCGCCGACCCCCAGGGTGCTGCGCTGCGTTGCGCAGGCAGGCGGTAACGCTCCGTCGCGTGCCTCCTCCCCCCTTCCTTCCCCCCCCAGCTACGAGGGCCGCTGCTCCCTGCCCTCCAACTTTGACGCCACCTACTGCAACGCGCTGGGCCAGACGGCGGGCTGCCTGGTGGCGGCGGGCCAGACGGGGCTCATGGCCACAGTGTCGAGTGAGCGGGGATGGGGCTTGCAAGCAGGGGGCATGCGGCAGCGGCGGCGTGCGCGTGCAGGCGGAATTGGGAGGTCCGGCACGCAAGAGCAACACAGCTGTGATGCTGTGTTCTGCCTGCCCGCCCACCAAGTCTGTGCGCCCTGTCTAGTCGTATTCTGCCGTCAGACCTGGATCAGCCCGCCGAACAAGTGGCTTCAACTCGTGATTGATTGACTGATTGATTGGTTGATCGGCCGCCTCCCTTATGCAGACCTGGACCAGCCCGCCAACAAGTGGTCCGTGGGCGGCACCCCCCTGCTGTCGATGATGCACCTGGAGCGGCGCTCGGGGCGGTGCGTGCAGGTTTTTGTGTGTGTTGGGGGGGCTGGCAGCTGCGCGTCCGCTCACATCCCATGCCCTGACCTTGACTGACGCTGCAGCGCACCGCTGTCTCCTTGCCAAAGCTTGCCGCCTCACCGCCTGGCTCCAGCGCCGCCTGCCTCTCGCGCCGCCCGCCCTCGCGACACGAACTGGCTTTGTCCCTTTGCTTTGTCCCTTTGCTTTCCTGCTGCAGCGACAAGCCTGTGATCAAGAAGGCGCTGGTTGAGATCCACGGCCCCGCCATGACCTCCTACACCTCCATGCGCGCCATCTGGGCCATCCAGGACTGGTGCCGCTCCCCGGGGCCCATCCAGGTGTGTGTGGCGGCGTAGTGTGCGTGGGTGGTGGTGGGGTGCTGGGCCCCGCCTGCTTGCCGCGGTCTCGTCCCCGCTTGCCCTCCCACATCCCACCACGCACCCCATCTCACCCCCGCCCCCACCTCGCACACCCCTATCTTCCAGTTCAAGGGCCACACCAGCGACATGGCCAACATCAGCCTGGCCCTGGAAGTGAACGAGGGCCACCCCTGCCTGGTCAACGAGCCCACCGACAAAGACAACTGAGGCGGCACAGCACGACGCGCACAGCCGCCCGCCGGCACCTGCTGCTGGTAGTGCGAGCCGGCGGTGTCGGCGACGGCGCCGCTGGCAGGCACCCAGGTGGTTGCCGGCGCCGTCGCGTTGCAGCGCCGCCCCCGCACGGCTTGCCCACACGCCCGCCCGCCGCACTCTACAGGCTCAGGGAAGAACCCCATGCATGCATGACGTATTTTCACGTGTACACTGCAACACAACGCACTCACGCAACGTTTTCCAAGCCCTTATATATCCCACCACGCTTCCACGCCCCCCACCCCACCCCCCCTGTCTCACCGGCCGTTTTCGTGCCTGCCGCGCCCCAACCCAACCCCCGAGCGCCCCCCAACCACAGCGTGGACGCGGCAGGCGGGCCCCCCGCGCTTATCTCCCCTAGGAAGGTTTTGGACCCCTCTGCTCTTCCCTGGTTTTCCTCCTGTAGCCGTTTCTGGAAGATGCACATGATGATTTCAGCCGCCCAACCAACCACCCAAACGAACGATCGGTCCTGCCCCTCCTCTGCCACTGATGCACACGCTTTTTGCGCAGCGTGCCCCCTCCCGGCCCCTGAGCTCCCTTCTCCGTCCCTTGCTTGCTTTCTCCCATGCCCCTTCCCCCCCCCACCCCACCCCCACCCCCCGTCCCTTGCCGTATGTGCCCTTGCCGCCCGCCCCGACCCTTCCCCGCCCTCCCTTGGTATGCTTGTCATCCCCGCCCCCCCCTGTGTTTCATGCAGATTCCCATGCTAGCATGTGTGCCACACCCGGCGCACCGTTGCCCTGCCCTTGTCCAACTTGCTTGCCTGCCTGCCGCCCGTCTGTCTGCGGCAAGCCACCATCTAGCGTGCCCCCCATCACGTGTGATGCCAGCGATGAGGGGGCCGGTCTCAAGCAGGCGAGCAGGTGCACTGCGAGAGGAAACACCTCTGCAAGAGCAACGCCACATGCCTGTGCATGGCAGAGCATCTCAGGTGTTGGAGGTGCGCCACACAGATGGCGGCGCCAGCTCATGCAGTGCTCGCCCCCCGCCGCCGGCCTGCTGGCGCGCCGCCTGCTGCCTGCCGAGCAGCAGCGCCCGTGCACTGCTGCGCTCTGCACGGACCGTGCGCAGCAGGGGCGGTCCCGGTGCGCTGCCGACCCCCATCGTGTGGCGCCTCCTGCTGCTGAGCACAGCAAACTGGAAAGCAACTGCCTGCCTGCTTCTGGCCTGCCGCCGTGCGCTAGCTTGTGCTGTTTTGCCATCGGTCGATTTGCTTTCTGCTGGCGGTCGACGATGTGCCTTTGCATCTTGATGGCCCCGGTTCAGCCCTGTCCCGCCCCGGCCCGTCGCTCCACTAACTATGCTGTACGCACATGCGTGCATGCAATTTGCCAACAGCTGCAGCCCTGCGAGCCTTCAAACCTGCTTGCATTGCGGCTTTATGTACCAGGCCGCGGTAACCTACCCCTTGCACGATGAGCGCCCCATGCGCCCGAAATGCGGCCGCCCGATGGCAGACGGCGAGGAGGGTGTGGCCTGTTTTCGATGCTCTTTCGCTCCCTCCGACATGTATTATTCAAAACAATGTCTTCAGTCGACACCATGGTGAAGCCTGCGGCGGCTGTTGCAGGGCCTGCGCCCAGCACGCCCACGGCTGCCGGCGCCCGTGAGCCAGCCTCTCCGCGCCTTGTGGATGACCGCCCGCCCGCCTCGGCGATCTCTCCGCTTTCCGCGCAACGCCTGAACTACATCCCCGCACTTCCCGAGGTGCTAAAAGGTGTGGCGACACTGGCGTTTTTCTTCGGCTGCCTTTTCGCGCCTCCTGCACGCTGCAGCGTCCTGGTGGATACCAAAGAAGGCGGTGATATCGGCGATGGAGTCCCGCAGCAACGGTTTCGTCGGCGGCGCCACCCGTCCACGCTCGCACCGCCGCCACCACCCGCCCGCCGCAACCGCAGCCGCCTGCCCCTCCGCCCAGCCCGTCGCTCCCCCTCCCCGCTGCCAGGCGCCCACAGTGTGACCGAGGGCGAGGAGCGCGAGTGCGTGGGCAACCATGATGAGATCTGTGGCCTCTTCCCTCGGCTGAGCTGCAACTGCGAGCGCCCGCTGCGCATGGTGAACCTGACGGCGGCGCCGGCGGCAGGTGGGGTGTTGAGCCGTCGCAGACCTGTGGCAAGGCAAACAGGCCCTTTCCACGGCGCAGCACACCTTTCTTTCGTACCTCACATCCATCACCTGTCAGGCGCATTGATGTCGAGTGACCTCCCTCGTGCCCGCAGGCCCAGACGGCCCCCACGCCGCGCACCCGCTGCGCATCGGGGTGGTCCTCAGCGGCGGCCAGGCCTCTGGTGAGAACGTGACGGTCCAGGGGCAGCTAGTGGGTGCTGGAGGCGAGCGGGCAGTGGGCCTGTGTGCTTGCATGCTGCTCGTGTCTCCCCTGCCAGCCGCTGGCTTGTGCGTGCCTGCAGTGGCCCCTCGGCTGCTACCAGCAGCCCAGCAGTAGCTCAGCGCACTTTCTCCCGAATCCTCCTCCCCTCCTCTTCCCCTCCTCCAACCCTCCCCCCCGCAGGCGGTCACAACGTCATCATCGGCCTGCACGACTACCTGCAGCGCTGGCACCCGGGGTCCACCCTGGTGGGCTTCCTCAACGGGCCACGCGGCGTGATGCAGAACAACTACAAGGAGCTGTCGGCGGCGGAGCTGGTGAGGTTGCGAAAGTTGTTGCATTGCTGCACAGTTGCACAGTTGCACAGTTGTCCACTACGGCCAGCGCGCCACATCCACCTGCTGCATGAGACCTGCAATGCAGCGCAGCTCTGCCTGCGCCGCTTGCACCCCCCTCTCCTCCAACCATGAATGGAACCCTCCTGCGATGAGCTGCGCAGGACGGCTACCGCAACCAGGGCGGCTTCCACATGATTGGGAGCGGGCGCGACAAGATTGAGAAGCCTGAGCAGCTGGCGGCTGCAGAGAAGGTGCGACAGGTTGTATGTGCTGCCACTCTGTGCAGGTGCCTGCTTTGATGCCTGCACAGGTGCCTGTGCACGCCCTGCTTGATCAGCTGGCGGCGGCGGCAAAGGTGCGCTCACGGGCAGGGGAGACGGCAAGACGGTTCCGTCTTGCAAGCGGTCTTGTCTTTGCAAGCGGCGGCCAACCAGCAGCCATGCATACAACTTGCACCCTGCTTGCTGCCAGACGTACTGCTGCTGCTGCGCGCCGCTGCCCCTGCGCCACGTGCCGTCTTGGCCGCTTGTGTCCCCTGCGGCGCCGTCAACCCCTCCCTGAATGGTCAGTCACGACATGCATGCTGTGATTGCAGGCCTGCACAGAGCTGCACCTGGATGGACTGGTGGTGATCGGCGGCGACGACTCAAACACCAACGCCGCGGTGCTTGCTGAGCACTTTTTGGCGCGCGGCGTGAGCACACGCGTGGTTGGCGCTCCCAAGACCATCGACGGTGGGTGGGCAGTGCCGATGACGGTGTTCGTGGCTGGTGGCAGGCGTGCAGCGCTAGCGAGGCGATATGCGTGGTGGCTGGGGTGACGCGTTGCAGACAGCGCAGGCGAGGCGACCAGCTGCTGGCTTTGTCTGCCGCGCGCTGTGCATCCTCTTTGCCCGACTGCATGTTCATCTGTATCCACCTGTGCCTGTCGCACCCTGCCCTGCAGGCGACCTGAAGAATGCAGACGTGCCCATCAGCTTTGGCTTTGACACCGCCTGCAAAGTGTACAGGTCATAGTTGGGCAGGCCAGAATGGGGAAGGCAAGGGAATGCGATGGTCCGACTGGAGGCCAACCAACATAGCAACTAGTTGGTGCAAGCTTGCAGCATGCTGCGTGTTCATGCTGCATCCACCTTCCACACCTGCCCGCCCAACCCGCTCACCTCCCCGCATGCCCACCCAACCCGTCCACCCACCCTGCAGCGAGGTGGTCGGCAACATCATGATTGATGCCATGTCTGCTAAGAAGTACTACCATTTCATCAGGTGGGTTTGGGGTGTGTGCTACCCTGTGCCTCTTGAGTGCACATGTGCGTGGTGCGCGGCTGCATGTGTGCGTGCGTGCACACTGAAGTGGCGCTTGGCCGCGCGTGTGCGCGCGCGTGCACATGTGGCTGCGTTCCCGCACCCGTTGCGGCTCGTCATGTCGCAGGCCTCGCCCCCTCCACCCCCTCCACCCCCTCACCCTAGAGGTCTGCTTCATTCGCCCCCCGGCACCTGCAGGCTGATGGGGCGTGCCGCCTCTCACATCACGCTGGAGTGCGCGCTGCAGACGCACCCCCAGCTGGCCCTCGTCAGCGAGGAAGTCGAGGCAAACCAGTGGGGGCTGAAGGACGTGGTTCGCCAGGCAAGCCGGGGCGGGGCGGGGGAGGCAAGGGGGAGGCGGGGCGGCGCAGCTGCTTGCTGCTGCTTGCCATGTGCGGAAGGTCCAGTGCGGCTGGGCCGCCGGCAGGTGTGCTGGGCGGGCGCCCACTGGCGATGCATTCCCTCCCCACCAACCGTGACGCAGCTGGCTGACATGGTGGCTCAGCGTGCAGAGCATGGCAAGAACTATGGCGTGGTGCTCATTCCTGAGGGTGGGTGGGTGGGTGGGTGGGTGGGTGGGTGGGTGGGTGGGTGGGTGGGTGGAAAGGTGGGTGGGTGAGAGGGTAGGGCGGCAATGCAAGCTCTGCAGCTGCAGCACGGCTGGCTGGGCCCACTCACCGTGAAGCAGGTGCTGCAACGCAACCTTAAGTCACATGGTTTGAAGCGGACTTCAGAACGAAGCCTCAACACACCCACCAGCCGACCCACCCCTGCCCCTGCCCCCTGCTTGCTGCTGAAGGTCTCGTGGAGCATGTGCACGACATGTCGGCCCTGATTGCGGGTGGGTGCCGTGGTGTGTTGCAGGGGGACGTTGGCTGGCTGGGGGCCGGGGTGCAGCGTGGGATGTGGCAGGGAGTCTCCGGGAAGGTCCTCCTCCACTCGCAGCTCCTCCTCCACTCGCGGCTCAACTGCGTCCGACGAGAGCCTCCTGCCACCCACCCACCCGTGCCCACAATGCTTCGCCAACATGTTCCGCTGTTGCAGTGGCCCACCGACGGTCACAAGTCTCAAGCCGTCCCCTTTGCTGCCTGCGTGTTTACCCCAAAAAGTGTACCTTCCGTGACTGCTGGCTGGTGTGGACGCCGTCTCACCCTCTGCTCCCTCCCCTGTTCCCCCACAACTACCCTCCACTTCAATGCTCTGCAACGCTCTGCTCCGAGCGCAGAGCTGAACGAACTGCTGGCGCATGGCGCTGTTCACGCCCACGACCAGGCGGAGGTGGCAGCAAACCTTACCCCCGAGTCTGCAGAGGCAAGCCAGGGGCAGGGGCAGGGGCGGGGCAGGGCGGCACGGGGCTGGGGTGGGGTGCAGCGAGTCGGGGCAGGCAGGTCCGGAGGGAATGAAGGTTTGATGCGAAACCCGCGTCGTCGGTCGGTCGGGCTGGCACACTGACACCTGCCAGCAGCGCGTGCCCTCCCCCCTCTCGTGCGCTCTGCATGTGCCTTGCCTGCCACCCTTCTCGTGAGATTGCTTGCCTCTCCGCCCTGCGCGCGCCTTGCCCACCGGCATGCAAGAACCCTTGCTGCCCCGGTCCTGCCGTGTGGGTGCCTCCACAGGTCTTCTACCACCTGCCAGCCGCCATCCGCTCCACGCTGCTGGAGGAGCGAGACCCGCACGGCAATGTGCAGGTGTGGGGTCGACGCCACACCATTTTGCATGCCAGGGCCAGACTATCGCACACGTGGATCGATCCGGGCGTGCATAAGGGTGCCTGTGGTCAGGTTGTTGCATGGGGCAGGCATCTCAAGGCGCAGCTCTCTCTAGGGTACTGTAGTTGCTGTGCCTTGTGCTGTGCGGCGGGCTGGCGGCTGCCCGATGACGGCCCCTGCAACCTCTGCACGCCCCCTGCGCTCCTCTGCACACGGGCGCTGCCCGCAGGTGGCACACATCGAGACGAAGCTGCTGACCAGAATGGACCGCTGTCCCCCTGCCAGATCCTCACTGCATACACCTCTGCCCCCTGCACCCTCCCACACTGCCCTCTGCATTCCCCCACAACGTGCACAGGTGGCCCACATCGAGACTGAGTGGCTGCTCATCAAGATGGTGGCTGCTGAGATGGCGCGGCGCAAGGCGCGGGGCCAGTTTGGCGGCAAGTTTGCGGCGCTGAGCCACTACTTTGGGTGAGCGGGGGTGGTGAGCGGGCAGACGTTGGCCTGGCGGGGTGGACGCCACGTACCGTGTGCGATTGCCAGGCGCGCTGCGATGCAACGCACGTTCGTAGGCGTGGGGGCGGGGGGGGGGGGGGTACTTTGGGTGAGCTGGGTGGGGGGCAGGTGCACCTGGTGTGGAGTGGGTGGGTGCCATGCAACGCGTAAAGCTGCAATGTGCGCTGCGTACACAATGAACATGCGTGCTCCGTGGAACTGCCTACCTCCCCTGTCATACCCCAACTCATGGGCCGTCTCCTCCGCCTCCCCCACACCCCCACACCCCACACCCCTCCTTCTCTCCCCGTGCAGCTACGAGGGCCGCTGCTCCCTGCCCTCCAACTTCGACGCCACCTACTGCAACGCGCTGGGCCAGGCGGCGGGCTGCCTGGTGGCGGCGGGGCAGACCGGCCTGATGGCCACCGTGTCGAGTGAGCGGGGCACTCCAGCTTTGCGCATTATGCATCCAAGCGCGGCAGGGGCACTCAGTCCGCTGCACACCAATGTGCATGCATGGAGCCTGCCGGTTGGCGACCCATTGCTTGGCCACCCAGCAGCGCTGCTGAGCATGCAGCCCACCCCTGCCCCCTGTGACACCTCCTCTTCTATGCCACCCGCAGACCTGCACTGCCCCGTGGCGGAGTGGTCCGTGGGCGGCACCCCCCTGCTGTCAATGATGCACCTGGAGCGGCGCTCGGGGCGGTGCGTGCATGGCTGGCGGGGCTGGCGGGGCTGGCAGGGCCACCAGGTCCATGCCTCCTCCGCTCACCCCCCTGCTGAGCTCCCTGCCGCCCTTCCCCTCTCTTGTGTCTTGTGCAGCGCAAAGCCCGTCATCAAGAATGCACTGCCAGGACTCCACAGTGCACTCCTGCAGCCTGTCTGCGTGCCTCCCCTCTGCTCCATCATCCAAGCCCTCCCCTTCCCCCCTGCGCCCTGCTGCAGCGACAAGCCCGTCATCAAAAAGGCGCTGGTGGAGCTGGATGGTGCTCCCATGCAGGCGAGGCGGCGGTGGCGGGGCAGCAGCAGCAGCACCGCCAGCAGCGCCGACAGCGGCAGGGCAGCAGGAGCAGCAGCCCCAGCTGTGGGCCCTACTCTTGCGCAGAACTTCCAGCACACAGTGGGCATACAATTTCACTTGGCATCCTGCCACACGCACTCCCGGCAGGCCTACACCTCCAGGCGCGCCGAGTGGGCTGCCGGCGACTGCTTCCGCTCCCCGGGGCCCATCCAGGTGCGTGTGGCGGGGTGTGCGTGGGGTGGAGCCCAGCAATGGCCTGACGTGGTGTGCAGGGGCTCCCCTGCAAGGCTTTGACAGCAATGAACGTCACGCGTGCAGCCTCTTTCCCTGCCTGTGCCTGTCCAAGCCTCACCTGCTCGCAATGTTTGTGGAGAGTCGGGCCTGGCGGCTTCGGCCACGCTGCCGTTGGCACTCGAGGCAGTCTGCTGCACGTGCAGAGGAGACGGTCACCTTGCTAGCCCGCTGTGCCCGCCCCCTCCCGCGCCCCCGCAGTTTGCTGGGCGCTGCGCTGACCTGGCGTCTGCCACGCTGTCCCTGGAGCTCAACGGGGGGCGCACCATCCTGCTCACTGGGGAGCACGACGCCTGAAGCTGCCGCCTGGGAGCGCGACACCTGAAGCAGCAAGCAGCGGAGAGCAGCGGGGAGCAGAGGGGGTGGCGGCGCTGCAGCGGCGGCGGCGGCAGCATGACAGCAGATGATGCCGCACCGGCGGCAGAGGCGGCGAGGAGCAGCTGCAGTGGAGCGAGCAAAGCTGCACTTGGATGCGCATGCGCACACACTCTTTTGCCACGCCACAGAGGTGGCAGCCTGCACAGAACCACCACTTCATTATGCCTTGCCTTGTTGCTTTATGTCCTCTTGACGTGTGAAGCCTGCGACGGAACGGCAGAGGGGGCCGGCGGCGGCACTGAGAAGCTTTTCACGGCTCCTCGCCACGGTCGTCCGGCATTAAATTCAGTTTTCAAAGGGACCGTCCGCAGCGAGATGCCACCGGCGTTACAAGTGCAAGCCGACACAAGGGCCGCGGGCCGCGGCCTCCCCGCCCCCAAGTCCCTTCCCCTCCTGTGATTCCTCCCTTTTTTGCCCAGTTCAGCTTTACCACAACTCAGTTGTGGGCAAGGCTGTTTGCGATCGACGGAGCAGGCAGCTGTTCCGAAGCGGCTCAGGCTGCGGATCCATGCATGAGGCAGTGCGTGGCTGCGCATGCCGCTTGGGTGGGCAAAACCATATGTCACACTGCTCGAGCGTGGCCTTGCAGGGAACTGGGTACACAAGAGGGAGGCGGCTGGAAGGGTGCAACAGGCGATTGGGGACAGTTGCAACCGCAAGCACGCAAGGGAATGGGGAGTACGGTACACAGGGCAGTGTCCTGCACTACAAACTGGGCTACAGAGATTGCGTAATACCATTGCAAAGGGGACGCCCAATTGGGGACGCGTACCAATCATAAAAGGAAGACGAGGCATGTAAAGTCAAAATGGCATGTATGGAAGCATGGCCAGCCAGCCAGGGGCTTTGGCCACAAACGCTGTCGCACGCGGCGTGAGCGCCGGCCACGTCTCAGTTGCAAAACGAGCCGCCTGCCGAGTGCTCGCCGCGCATGAGATCGATCACAGCGCGCCGCCCCGAGTAGCCCAGTGTGGCCAGAGCGCCAGCGCCGACGCACCCCGCCAGCAGCACCACCAGCACGCTGGCCCGCCCGCTGCGCCGCACCGCCCGACCGATGAGGAAGGTCCCCGCCGCCGCCGACACAAGGCAGGCGCAGCCAAACAGCGCTGCATATGGCAGGTTGAGGCGGCCGGCGGCGGCAAAGGAGATGACGGCGGAGGACGCGGAGAAGAGGACTAGCAGCGCAGAGGTTGCGGAGGCGGCCTGCGGGTGAGCGCCCAGCTCCAGCAGCAGTGGCGCGATGATCTGCGGGGGGGGGGGGGGGCAGTGAGAAGCGAGCTGCGCCACCCACGGCTGCTGTGTGCTGCAGCGCCAGGGCAGCGCCAGGGCAGCTCAGGCTCGGCCACTGCACACGCACCATGCCACCGCCGATGCCGAGGGTGCCGGCCAGCGTGCCGCCAGCCAGGCAGACGCCCGACGCACCCGCCAGCTGGCGGCCCGTCCAGCTGGGCAGAGCAAGCGCAGCAGGGCGGTGCGGCGTGCCCTGATGGGCGGATGCAGCAGGGCTAGAAGCAGCGCCGGTGCTGCTGGCTGCGGGGTTGGCAGCACTGTCAGGGCCAGCCCCCTGCAGGATGGGCTGTTGCTCTCCGCTGTGCTGCCGCGCAAGCGATGGGTTGCTCCTGCGTGCGGCCTGCAGGCAGGCACGAACGAGGTTCCGGGTGCGGTTGGGCAGGCAGGCTGGCAGGCAGGCAGCCGGGCATCACAACACCCCACTGCTCCCTGCCATCCAGGGGCGCCCGCGCTGCTGCTCCCTGGCGCTTGCCTGCCTGCTGAAGAACGCAGTCAGGCTGAGGGCCAGCGCTGCCTGGCAAGCAAACAGCAGGCCAAACTGCCAGCTGCAGCGCGAGAAGCTTTCCTTGCCCAGCTGCAGCCCGCAGAAGGCCAGCCAGAGCAGCGCCAGCTGGCCCAGCTGGGCCCGGGGCAGGCGTGGCGGCGGCGGCGGTGCGGCCTGCACAGCGGAGTGCGATGCGCAAGATTGGAGGCGGTTGGTGGGCTGCTGGCACGCGAGGCGAGCTGCACGTACGCACACCGCTGATTGGATCTGCTACACCTCCTGCCACCTCACCTCTGCTGCAAGCGAGCCACCGCAGCTGCCATCCAGCCCACTGCAGCCCTCCAGCTGCCGGCAACCAGGCACTTCAGAGCGCCTCCAGCACGGGTGCAGCCGGGGGTCGCCAGCGCTGATCGAGTGGCGGCGGTGGGACACTGCATGTGCCCAGCGCGGCCGCCCTGCCCTGCCCGCTTGGCTTGTGGGGGAGCTGCGGGCTGAGCCAGGGTCCAGCATGCCATCCGAAACTCCCGGCGAGGAGAACCAGCGTGACAGCACCCCGCCGGCAACCGCGTCCAGGCCGCCGGCCTCCCCCTCGTCGCTGCTGCAGCTGACGTCGTCATCGCTGCTGCTGCTGCCGCCCGTACCATCGCTGCTGCTGCTGCCGGCAAGCTCGGCTGGCACGGGCGTGTCGTGTCTGCCAGGCGAGGCCGGGACGTGGCGTGGGGTCAGCTCCAGGCTGCTCCCCGCCTCCTGCTGGTGGTGGTGCTGCTGCTTGGCATGCTGCCGCGGTGAGCCCTCCTCTGGTACTGCTTCCAGCCGCAGGCCCAGCCGCACGGCCGACTGCGACTGCTGTGGCAACTCTGCTGCTGGGGGGTGACCGCCCACTGTAGCGCGCCGCTGCGGCTGGCGGCCCGGCGGCTCATGCCGCTGCACGCCGCTGACGCTCACGGTAGCATCGCTCGCCGCTGCTGCAATGTGCCAGTCAATGCTGCTGCTGCCGCCGTGTGGTGCAGCCGCCTGCTGCTTCTTGAGCTGCAGCGGCCCGCTGCTTGGGGAGCGCGGCTGCTGGCTTTTTTGCTGCTCCTGCACCTGCTCTTGCACCTGCTCCTGCGCCTGCTGCTCCTGTTGCTGCTCCCCCTGCTGCTGGTCAGCGGCAGCTGCTTCCCGGCGACACTGCGCCTGCCGCTCGGCGTGCCGCATGCGCAGCCCGGTGCGCAGCGTGCGGTACGTGAGGAAGGCGAGCAGCGGGATGAGCAGGAAGGTGATGAGCCTGCGGGAGGGGCGAGGGCAGCGGGCGAGGGTGAGGTGAGGGGGGCTATGTTTAGACATGCCAGGCTGCCTGCAGGAAGGGGCACAGGAACAGCCAGCCCTGTTGACGGCATTGTGCGCCGGAAGGCATCTCCTGTCCTGCACGGTCTGTCGCAACCACAGAGGAGTGGGCACTGGGTGTTGCGTGGCCAACCGGGTGCACTCCCACAGCAAACAGCCCGCATGCGCCCTGTGGCATGCCGCTCCCAACAGCCCGCCAAACCCCGCAAGCCCGGCCTCCCCACCACTCTCCCCGCT
This sequence comes from Micractinium conductrix, assembly GCA_002245815.2. Taxonomy (NCBI): domain Eukaryota; kingdom Viridiplantae; phylum Chlorophyta; class Trebouxiophyceae; order Chlorellales; family Chlorellaceae; genus Micractinium; species Micractinium conductrix. The sequence continues at coordinate 53,916 of LHPF02000014.1, read as the reverse complement.
CCGCCTGCCCACCAGTTGGGGAGCGCAATGTTGAGCAGCACGCCCGCCGCCACGCCCGTGAGCAGGGGAGGCGCCAGCGCCAGCGCCAGCCCGGCGTCCACCAAGGGGGCAGCGGGTGCTTGGGGGTGGCGCCGGCCCAGGCTGTAGGCCACAGAGCCTGGAGGAGGGAGAGGGGGTGTGGTTGGGTGCAGGAGAGGGCCGGCGCGCTCGAGGCTGCCCTGGCAACGGCGGGATGGTGGGCTGCGACGGCTGTGCCGCAGGGACCTTGGCCCTGCATGCCACCTTGCTGCTGCAGTGGCTGCTCTCGCCCACCACGTCCGCACGCCTCACCCAGTGCTCCGCCGGTGATGACAGCCTGGCTGAGGGCAGTGGCTCCCTTGATGGGCAAGCCCAGCAGTGCGTTAAACAGCGGCACAAACAGGGCTCCGCCGCCCACGCCCGCAGCGTTTGACAGCGCCGACACCTGGGTAGGAGGTGGGCAGACAGGCAGGGAGGCGATAAGGTGGGAGGAGGATGCAGCACCGCCGGTGCGGAAGCATGGGCAGTGCGAAGGGGCCGCAGCAGAGAGGGCAAAGGCGGGAAGCAGCGAGGCGCGGGCGCAAGGCAGCGGGGCGGGAGTGGCACGCGCGGCAGCGCCCTCGCAGCGCATCCAGGCTCACCGCCATGGAGAGCACCAGTGTCGCCGCGGTGACAGGCGTAAACTGAAATGGCTGCTCAGACTGCTGCAGGGTCTCGCTGTCCAGCAGCAATCGAGTGGGCAGGTCGAGGGCGCCGGCGCCGGCGGGAAGCGGCCGCGCTGAAGCCACCAACGCACTGGCCGTCAGCACCAGCGCTATCGACACCAGCTGGCCTTGCAGCTCCTTGTCGAGCCGGGGCATAGCGCGGCCCTGGAGCGCGCGGGTTGGGAGGTCAAGACGTCCCCAAGGGCATTCCTCACAGCGTTCCTGCGCGCCCCGAAATGCGTGAGCAGTCGGGCAGGACGTTGGTGAGCGAGAGAAGGGCTGAGCGTCGTGTCTTTGGAGGTGGGCACATGTTACATGGGAGCTCGGCATGCGCTGCCATCGCCCCGGATGCAATCAGGCCGCCCTGGGCACCAGCTGAACAATCCACGTTTACCTTGAGCACTGGTGGCAGCGCCTGGAAGCGGTCGAACGCTTCTGCCACAAAAGATGTCGCAGGTGAGCGCAGCTCGACACCAAAGCGACACAAGCTTGTCGAGAGGAGGTCGCCAGAGCCGCCGCAGCATTTCCCGCGCCTGTCACCGCCGCCGCCGCCTGCCGCCGCCCCTGCCGCCCCTGCCGCCGCCCGCCTCCCATCGCCGGCCGGCGCTCCCTTGTGCAGGCCAGGGCCTCGCTGTGGGTCCTGGAGGCGCGGCGGATGCAGGAGGAGGACCGGCCGGCCGCAGCGCAAAAGCTCAAGTGGTGGCTGGCCGGCGAGGGGAGCTACACGCTGGGCCGGCCAGGCGTGCCCGGCTGCGACCTGCCCATCCCCGACGACAAGAGCATCAGCCGGAAGCACGCAGAGCTCATGGTGCTGCCTGCCAGCGATGGAGAGCCTCACGTGCTGCTCAACGGTGCGCCGCCGCCGCAGCCGCCACCACCGCCGCCGCCGCCGCCTGCTCGCCGCCGCCTTGCACCCACCACCCCTTATCACCTTCCCCCCATCCTTGCTGCGTGCAGACCACAGCAAGTATGGCACCCACGTGGCAGCGGCGGTCTCCTCGCAGCCGGCCAATAGCAGCTTGGTGCCGGAGTGGGGGCCCGCGCTGGGCAAGGCCACGCCGGCGACGCGTGTCGCGCCGGGGTCCCTCATCCTCTTTGGCTGCAAGTCGCCCTTCCGCCTGCGCCTGGAGGTGGGCAGCGCCGCAGCGAGTGTTTCACACAAGGTCCAGCACTTGTGGGGCGCGCCGCGCCGCGGTTGAGGAGCTCAGCAGCGCCCACTTCCCTGCGCAGCACCTCCGCCGCGCCGAGCGGCACCCGCGACGCCGCACCCACTTGCGCTCCCCGCACCCCTGCTGCCACCTCCCCCCGTGTCCCAACAGGACTGGGTGCTGTTTCTGAGCCCAGCGCAGCGAGACGCAGCAGGCGCAGCGGCAGCGGAGCGGCTGGAGGCCGCCGCCGCCGCCGTGGGGCTGCCGCTGACGGGTGCGTGCTGGGCAGCCTTGGCGGCGGGGCCTGCTCCCTGCCTGCTTGAGCCGCCGGTGCCGGCCTGCCGCTGCATCAGTGCCACTGCTGCTCAGCAGGACACCTGCCATGCTCGTGGCGGTCCCATGCTGTGCAGACGAGCTGCCAGACCACCCAGGCACTCGTGTGTTGGCCGCCGGCGGAGGGCCGCTGCGCGTGGACGGCACGCTGCTGCTGGCGCTGCTGCGCGGCTACCCTGTGGTGGCGGCCAGCTGGTAAGCCCCGACGGCCCTGCCTGGCAGGCCTGGCTGTGTACAGCAATCCCTGTGCAGCAGGTGTTCTCTTTTTCAACAAAGTGGTAGACTCTGAGACGGCCCCTGCTCACCCTGCTCCCCCACCTAGTGCCCCCCCCCATCTCCCGCAGGCTGCTGGAGTGGCGGCAGCAGCGCGCGTGGCACAACGCTCGGCCGCAGGAGGCGGCGCACCCCGTGCAGCTGCAGTATGCCGACGCAGGCGGACGGCTCAAGGGGCTGCCAGGCCCCGCGGCGGCGCTCGCCGCTGCGCAGGGCCACGCGCTCGCAGGCCGCACGCTGCTGTGGCTGCCCGCGGCGCGCGGCGATGCGGCCTTGCAGGAGGCGGCGTGCCTGCTGGGGGCAGAAGGCAAGGACGTGGCAGCGTCGGGGCGCGCAGTGGCGGCAGCGAAGGACGCGGGTGCGGTACTGGTGCGGGGCGGCGCTGATGACGCTGTGCCCGCAGCTTATAGGAAGCTGCCATGGAGCACGCCGCAGTTGCTGCTGGTGAGGCGGCGGGTGGCCTGCAGGGGACGAGGCACTGCGCTGGCGGGCGGTGTGAGAACTTAATTGCACTGCTGCCTTGCCTGCCTGCCTGCCACCCGGCCGGTCGGCCTGCTTGTTTGCAGGTGCAGGGGCCTGCTCTGTGCACACCTGCATGTGTCGCTGCAGCTCGTGCATCCCGGTGCCCTCCCTGCCCCTTGGTCCCAGGCCGGCATTCTGGAGGGAGACGTGGAGAGTGCGGTGCAGCAGCCTGCAGGCGAGCCGGACGCCACGCTCACCCCCGCCAAGGGCCGCGGCAAAAAGGGCGGCGCAGGCTCCGCCACAGGCAGCGGCAGGGCGCGCGGCAGGGTGCGCGGCAGGGCAGCTCCTGCAGCGGCGGCAGGGGGCGAGCACGAGGCGGGCGGCAGCGAGACGGATGTGTCAGAGTCCGAGCTGGAGCGGGTGCGCGACACGCAGCGCCACCTGGCGCTTGACCAGCGCTCGCCGGCGCCGGAGGTGGCAGCGCAGCAGCAGCAGCAGCAGCAGCAGCAGCAGCAGCGCGATGGGCTCGAAGATGGCGGGGAGGCGGCAGCAGCAGAGGCGGCGGCGGTGGCGTCAGCATTCGAAGACGACGAGCTGCCCAAGCGTCGTGGCCGGCAGGCGCCGCCTGCCGAGGCGCAGCCAGAGGCAGGGGCCAGCCAGGCGACGCCTGGCGGCAGGAAGCGGCGCCAGGCAGAGCCGGAGCAGCAGCACCACGCAGAAGAGGCGGCGGGAGCAGCGGAGCCCACACCTGCAAAGCGCGCAAGGCAGGGCGAGGCGACCGTGGCGCCGGCGTCGGCAGCGCGCCCGCAGCAGACGCTCTCTGCCGCCGACGGCTGGCACGGCAAGTCGCAGCTCAAGCCGCAGGCCACGCCTGCAGACAGAGCCCCCACAGCAGCGGCGCCGCCTGCAGCAGTCCAGCCTGCTGCTGCCTCCAAGGCGGCGCCGTCGACAGCTGGCCGGCCAAAGGGCCGCCGCGGCCGCGCCAGCGCCGCAGCTCCCGAAGAGGAGGAGGCGGCAGCGGCAACAGCAGCAGCGGATGGCGCAGCGGCGGCGGCAGACGGGACGGCGGCAGGGGTTCAGCACGACGATGAGGGGGACCTTGTGGAGGAGGAGGACGGCACACTGGTGGCATACCTCCCGCTTGTGGTGCCCCACGCTGCTGAACCCGCAGACCTCCGGCGCGGCGCCGGCAATGTGGCGGGCGGCGGCGGCGGCGGGTCTAACTTCAAGGCCTTCAGGAAGGGCGGCGGCGGCGGCGCGGCGGCGGTAGCACCCCCGCAGCGCGCCGTCGTGACGGTGTCGTTTGCGCCTGTGGAGGGGGATGCGCCCGACGCAGAAGCCTTCCTCAAGTGCGCCCCCCAGGGGTGTCTCTGTGGGGTGCCAGGGGCGCCAGTTGGGTGGCTGTGAAGGGTGCTCATGGTTGCTTGCCTGTGGGAGGTGAATGCGAGCACATCGGCCTGCCCGCTGCACGCCCCCCGCTTCCACAGCGCATCCCCCGCCGCGCCGCTGCAGGGCGGAGGCGGAGCGGCGGCGGCGCGCCAAGGCGGCCGACGACCTGTTCTCGGCCAACGTCAAGGCGCGCAAGGCTGCGCAGCTGCCAGACCCAGATGGCGACACGCCGCCAAAACGTGCGCCAGCTGTGCGGGTGTTGTACGCATGTGGTTGGCGTGTACGCTTTTGCAGTTCAGGGGGCGGGAGGGCTGCCCGTGACATCAATTGCGCCCTGGGCGGGAAGGCCAACGGGGCGGCGGCACGCCGCCAAGGCTTGCAGGCCCCGTGTATGGGGTGATTACTTGTTGTGCTTGCCTGTTAAAGCGGGCAGATGCGCCCGACCAGACAGATGCACGCCGCATGGTTGGAAGGGGTGCGCATGGGGGCAGGGCAGTGCTGGAGCACACGCGGTAGGCGGCAGACAAGAGCAACGAAGTCCCTCTTTGCTGATGGATTGATCTGCCTTCCGTGACGATCCGCAGTTTCTAGCTTTGCTCAACTAATCTCCTTGGCTTGTTCCCCGCGCAGGCAAGGCCGCCGCCGGGCGTGGGCGCGGCGGCAAGAAGGCAGCAGCGCCAGCAGGCGTGCAGAGCCTGCTCAACTTTATGCCAGTGGGCAGCCGCGGGCGTGGGCGAGGGTGCAGCAAGGCCTGATGAGAGCGTGGAGCGGCGGTGCCTTCAGGCGTGAGCGGCGGCGACGGCGGCGGCGGCGGCGGCGGCGGCGGCAGCAAGCTGGCACGCGGCCCCGCGGCGCTTTCTCTGCATGCATGGCTTGCCTCAAAGGTCCCCTGTGAAGAGCGCCATCGCACCGCGCAGCATGCATCGAAAGATGCAGGCAGTGCCAGGTGTAGGTGGCCGTGCCCTGGGGGAATGGTGTAGGTGGCCCTGGTGCAGTGCGAGGCAGGCCCATGCATCTCTGGGTCTGTCGACGAACAACCCAAGACCGGTTGTCGCTGCAGCCTGTTCCTATCGCGGCATAGCGCTGACAGTGGCTTCCCTTCAGCAGCGCCCACGGCTGCGACCCCTTGGAACACACCCAGGGCTTCAGGAGCAGCAGCAGCGGCTCAATATGGTTTTTTTGGACAATATCAACGCGAAGGTTGCGGATAGCGTGAGTTGGGAACGAGCGTGCGCGCACTGGGTGGCAGGATGGGGGCCCTCAGCCTCAAGCTCGGGGTTCGTACCTGGTCGCGGCGCGGCGCCGTTCCGACAGCGTATGCGCCGTTGCCCCTGGTTCCCGCCGCAAGTGTGCGGCGGCGGTGCTGCGCCTTTTCAACGAGGCTTGACCGCTGACCAGCAGCCAAAGGCCCTTTGCCCCACAACTTTGGCGGCAGCAGGAAAACCTGGTGTTCGGCGCTGTTTGTGCGCCCGCACACTTTTCGAGCAACAGTACTGTGGGCCGCAGCCGCACGCAATCACACCGATTCGACTGATTCACAAGGATACACCTTGGCGTTTGCGCTCCCTAAATCTGCCTTCTCTCTCCTGACGCTGCCGCTCCGTCTACACCACAGGCCGCAGGCCCCCGCGGACACCACCATTCATCTTGGCCCCCCCCCCCCCACACACACACATCTTAGCCACCGCCCCTGGCCTGCACCCCTCTGCCCCGCGCCGCCGCCCACTGCCCCGCCCCCTCCTCCACCGCTCCCCCCGCAGGCCGTGGGGCGCTTCTTCATGGTGAAGGACCGGCAGACGACCTTCACGCAGGAGATGCGCGGCGGTCTGGTCACCTTCCTCACGGTGCGTGCGCCTTCGGGCCCATCCAGAGCAGGAGTAGGCTCTAGACAGAGCAGCGGCGCGTGGTGCGGCGCCCGACCGAAGCGCCTGCCCGCTGGCTGCTGTTCGCACCTGTGTTCTGCGCTGCTGCGCGTCGCCAGCATCCTTGCCTCCTCGACGCAAGCAAGCATGGCGACCCCCACTGGCGCGGCGCACGCACCACGCCGCCACCACACTCTTCCCCCTCCATCCAAACCCCGCGCCCTGTTGAAAACCTGCTCCCCCCCCCCGCCGCCGCCGCCCCCCCCCCGCCCCCGCCCCGCCCCCACCCCCACCCCCACCCCCACCCCACCCCCCGCCCCCGGCCCCCCCCCACCCCCACCCCCACCCCCCGCCCCCGGCCCCCCCACCCCCACCCCCCGCCCCCGGCCCCCCCCACCCCCACCCACCCACCCACCCACCTACCCCACACACACATCCCATCCCATTCCACATCTCACCCCGCAGGTGGCGTACATCCTGGCCGTGAACGCGAATATCGTCACTGACACGGGAGGCATGTGCGTGGTGGACGGGCAGTGCCTCAAGCGCGTGCCCCCCAACTTACAAGACGCCACCTGCCAGGAGTGCATCACCCGCCTGCGCGCCTCCCTCATCTCCGCCACCGCCGGTGCGTGTGCCTGCCGCGAGGCGTTTGACTGGTTGCTCGCGAGCGTGGCACGCTCGTCGTGCGTTGTTGGACCTGGGCCAGTCGGCGCGCTTTGTGACGAGACCAGGCCCACCCCGGGTTCATGTCCTGTGCTGGGGCGCGTTCGGCGCACGCGCGGGGCAGTGCCGGGGCGGCAGGCGGTTGGGGCGGGGGCGGGGGCAGCAGCGGGCCTGTGCCTGCAGGCGTGCGGTGCCGCGCGGGACGCAGCATCACAATCACGTTCCAACGCTGTTTCCTCGCCCCGCCTGCCGCCCGCAGCCGCCTGCGTCATCTCCCACTTCCTGATGGGCATGCTGGGCAACCTGCCGCTGGCCATCTGCCCCGCCATGGGCCTCAACGCCTACTTCACGTGAGCCTAGTCCATCCATCCATCTGCAATTTCTCCATGTTCGTGTCCTGATACAAAACCAGCCAGCGGGCCGGACGGACACGCGTAATTGCTCTCACTTGTCGGGTCAGATGAGCCGCTTTGCGCGGGCAGCGGGCGTAGGGGGCCCTGCGGCGCGCGCCGCAGCCGCAAGGGCGCGCGAGGCAGTGGCACGAGCGCGTGACACGTGCGCGCACGCCGGCGTTCAGCCCTGAAGCAAGCTCCCTGCGCCCCTGCGTGCATGTTCCCCCCTCTGTGCCTGCAGGTACACTGTGGTGGGTTCCATGGGCACCGGCCATGTGAACTTCAACGAAGCCCTGGCCGCAGTGTTTATTGAAGGTCCGTGCGGTGTCCGTTGACGTTTTGCTGCTGCTGGTGCTGCTGCTGCTGCTGCTGCCGCCCCTGGCTGCTGTGCCGCAGCTGCGGTTGCGGCTGCGTCGCGTGCGCCGTTTCGCGTCGGCCCCGGGTGTCCCATCGCCCCCACGCGCACGTGCGCCGGCATGCTCGCGCATCACGCACGCACACGTGGCCCTTTCTGACACAACCTGCAGGCTTCATTTTCGTGATCGTCACCCTGGCGGGCGTGCGCAGCAAGCTTGTTGAGCTGATTCCCCGCTCCGTCATGCTGGCCACCAGCGCCGGCATTGGCCTATTCCTGGCGCACATTGGGATGCAGGCGAGCGGGGCGGGGAGGGGGCTGGTTGGGCAGGGCAGTGCAGGTGTGCAGCACCGCAGAAGAAGCGGGGACGCGACGGCGGTTTCTCGTGGTGCAGCTGCAGCGCGCACCTCCCGCAACCCCGTTCCCTCGTCACCCTACCCCACCCCACCCCGATCCTCCACCCCCTGACGTCCCCGCCGCATCACCCCCCTGCTGCTGCTCCTGCAGTCCTCTCAGGGCCTGGGTGTGACCACCTACAACTCTGCCACGCTGGTGACGCTGGGAGGCTGCGCCCCTCAGTACCGCACACCCCAGGTGCGCTGGGCTGGCCAGGCGGGAGGTGCCTGCGAGTGCCGTGGGAGGTGCTGGCAAGCGCTACGGAGGTGCTGGCGAGGGGGGGGTGCCGCCCGGCAGCGGCCCACAGCCGCCAGTGCTCAGCCTGCTCCCTTGCTCTCAAGGGAGTGCTGGCATACAGAGGGGGCACGGAGCGGGCGGCTTGACCTGGCTTGCGTCAGCCGCCCGGGGCAGCAGTGCCGCGGCCTGCGCCACCGTGCCTGCTGCCCGCCGCCCGCCCGGTTTGCCCTTCCTCACGCGTGTCCCCTTCGTGTGTGTGTGTGCCTGTGTGTGTGTGTGCGCAGTTCACCATCAGCCCGGCCGACATTTTCACCCCCAACCCACCCATCTGCGCTTACGACCCCGTCAACAACACCACCTCCGCCAACGGCTCCTTCTTTGTGCCTTCTGGTGCGTCGGACGTGCCCAAGCTGTGCCCAAGTTGTGCCCAAGCTTCAGCGATCTGCCTAGATTGCATTGCTTTGCATGATTCCCTGCCCACGCACACGAGCACGCACACATTTGTGCACTCACAAGCACGCATGCACCCCACGTACCCCGCACACAAGCGTCGCCCTCCCGTCGCCGCCCCCCCCCCCCCCCCCCCGCAGGCGCCTATGCCTGCTCGTCCGCCGGCGTCATGCGCTCGCCCACCATGTGGCTCGGCATTGCGGGCGGCATCATGGTCAGTCTGGGACGCCTGCCACGCGTGCCGGCGGTGGAACCACCACGCGCCGCCTGCGCTGGGGCTGGGCAAGCCTGCCGCCTGCTGCTGCCGCCGGGCGCGCGGCTCCTGGGAAGGACCGCTGGGACCTGCCAGAGGGTCGGATGGCACTGGCACTGGAGCGCCTGCCTCGCCGCGCCCGTCACCGCTGCCCGCCCCGGCCCGCCCTCCCCGCTGCAGATGTGCGTGCTCATGGCCAAGCAGGTCAGGGGCGCCCTCGTGGTGGGCATCCTCTTTGTGACCTTCATTTCTTGGTGGGTGGGTGCGGGGGTGTGGTGGGGCGGGGCGGTGGTGGTGGGGGGTACACATGTCGGGGGCTTGTCGTTCCATTCGTTGCAGCACGACCTGCGCTGCTGGAGTTGATGCCGGGCCTCCTCATGCGGCCCCACCTTGCCCACTCTCGTTCTGCGTGTGACCCTCCCTCTCCACCCCCACCCCCGCACCCGCACCCACCTGCAGGATCCCCTCCGACGGCAACTCTGCGCGCTACATCCAGAAGCCCTACGGCTGCACCCCCTTCAACACCATCGAAGGCACCGACGGCGAGACCTGCTTCTACACAGCCGAGATGCGCCGCTGGGACTACTTCAAACAGGCGCGTGCGGTCGGATGTGCGCAGCGTGTGGCCGGTGGCAGCGGGTCAACGCCTTGCCGCCGCCCTGCGCTGCCGCCTGCTGCTGCTGCTTACAGCCGCCGCCGCCAACACGCCGATGCCGCCGCCGCCGATGCCGCTGCAGGTGGTGGCTGTCCCCGACACGAGCGCCACCGCCGGCCAGTTTGACTTTTCGGGCTTCAAGAACGGCCAGCTGTGGGTGGCGCTCATCACCTTCCTCTGTGAGTGTGTGTGTGCGTGCATACCGCCCGCCTCTTCCCTTGTGTGTGCGCACCTCGCCTTCCTCCGGGAAGTGGCAGCAGCGGCAGCGACGGCAGGGCACGGGCCCCGAGTTGAGGGAGGTGTCGCCGAGGGGAGGGCGCTGCCGGCAGGTGCGCCGCCCGCTGCGCGCTCGCCACACGCGTGCTCGCGCCGCGGTCCCTCACCGCTCCCCTCTGCCTCTCCCCACGCAGACGTGGACTTCCTTGATGCCACCGGTACCTTCTACTCCATGGTGAGCGCGCGCGTGCCCCTTGCATCACGTCCCCTTGCGCCCGCTGATGCCCGCCGCTGATGCAGCGAGCCCGCTGCTTGGTCTGCGCCGTGCTGTGCTTTGCCCGCGCTCACGACCCCCCCCCCCCCCAAAGCCGTTGAACCACTGTGCCCCCTGCCGCGCTGCCCCTGCTCGATCGCACAACCGACCCCACCGACAACGGAAGACGGCTCCCGACTGGTCTCCTGCTCGATCCCCTCATCCGCACGCAGGCCAACTTCCTGAACAACTACATCCCCAACTTTGTGGACCAAAAGAAGAAGCGCTTCCCCCGCCAGACCACCGCCTTCCTGGTCGACGGCGCCTCCATCTCAAGTGAGCACAAACACAAGTGCCTCAGTAATTAGTCGATCGATCGGTCAATCAGTGGATCAGTTTCACTAGCAGAGCGAGAGAATTAAGACGGCAGCAGCGGCAGCGCCTCAGCAGTGGCAAGGTGGTGGCGACGGCGGCGGCAGCAGCAGCGCTCCCTGTGTCGCTTGCCTGCACGCCCTCCCTCCCCATTTTCCCTGCTCCGACCGCCCTCCCGGCACACGCGCTGCCCTTTGCCTTTGCAGTCGGCGCGTGCCTGGGCACCCCTCCCCTCACCGCCTTCGTGGAGTCTGCCTCAGGCATCAAGGAGGGAGCGCGCACCGGGCTCGCTGCCCTCATGGTGCGCTGGACGGCTGGGTTGGATCGTGGTGGCTGTTTTTTGGTGGTGGAGTCGAGGGCCGGCTGCCTGCCCCGCTTGCCGCCGCTCAACCATGCCGCCCCCGCCCCACTCTGGTCCCCCCCCCCACACCCACCCACCCACCCACCACCACACACAGGTCGGCTTCTGCTTCTTCATCTCCCTCTTCTTCTCCCCCCTGCTGGCCACCGTGCCGCCCTACGCCACCGGCCCCGCCCTGATCCTGGTGGGGGCGCTGATGATGATCAACGTGAGTCGGAACACACACGCACCACACCGTCCTGCTGCTGCGCCCTCTGCCGCCGCCGCCGCCGCTGCTGCCGCCGCTGCTGCTGCTGCTGCTGTGCTTCTCCTGCTGTGCTGTTCCTGGTGCGGAGGGGCAGGGCGATTGTGGTCGTCTCCTGGCCACACCACAACGCGTGTCGCCCACGCACGCGCGGCCGCGCCGCCGGCCCCGAAAACGCCCCCTCTGCTGCACCCCCCGGTCACCGCCTCCCCCCCACAGATCTTGAAGATTCGGTGGGACCTGGTCGGCGAGGCGGTGCCGGCGTTCCTGACCATGATTACGATGCCCCTCACCGTACGTGCGTGCGTGTGCGTGCGTGTGTGTGTCTGCCGCGCTGCGGATGGGACCAGCAGGATCAGGTGCAGCAGCGGCGGCGGCGGCGGCGACGGCAGCGCAGGCAGCGGCATCAGCAGAGCCGCCGTGGCAGCCGCGGCGGCGGCAGTGCAGGTGCAGCACCTGAGGTCACACTGCTGTCGGTCTGCCTCCACGTCCCTTGCGCAGTACTCTGTGGCGTACGGCTTCATTGCAGGGATTTTCGGATATGTCTTGATCAACTGGTGAGCCGGCTGCGTGGAGGGCCTCCTGTGCGGCGCCCCACGCATGCGCATCAGCGTGAGCGTGAGCTGCCGCCATCCACCCACCCATCCACGCACCCACCCCTCCCTCCTGCTGCAGGTCCCTCTTTGCCATCAACTATGTCGAGGCCAAGTTCTTCCCCGGTGCCAAGAACGACCCCACCCTGACCCACGCCGCCACCTGGCGCATCGTCTGCCAGGTGGGCGCCCCGCTGTCGCCGCTGCCGCTGCCTCTGTCGTGCAGCTGCTGTCGCTGCTGCTGCCGCTGCCGCTGCTGCTGCTGCATCTCGCTGTTGTGTTGCGGTGCAGAGACAGCGTTGCCGCTGCACGGTCTGTGCAAGGGGGATCCCGCGTTTCGCTGCCGCCGCGGCCGAACGACAAGGCACCACCACGCACCCATCCACCCCTCTCCTTCAGACCACCTTCCACTTGGGTGAGCCCGATGACGAGGAGGGCAGCGGCTCGGAGAAGCACAAGGACGTGTCGGTGCACGACATGCCCGCGGAGCCCGCCCCCGAGGCCGCCGCCAAGGTGTGAGGCGTCGAAGACGCGCGCGCGCGCGCTGCGCGCGCTGCACGATGTGTTCTGCGCCCAGCCGGCGGCCCCTGAGGCCAGGCCGGGGCCGCCCCAACAGCGGCCGGGCCCCGCGGCCCCGCCAGTGACCGCCGACAGCCCTGGAGCGAGCGCTGCGCATTTGATCAAGCGAGCGATCCCTCGCGCTGCATCCCATCAGGCGCCTCCACTGTGCGCTGCGCCCTCGCACCAGCCAGCCAGCCAGCCAGCCCAACAATCCGGCGGCACCGCAAAACCCCCAAACTCAAGACGCACCACAGCGCCGCCCTTGCTCGCCGCTCCTCCTATCTTTCTTTTCCTAGACGCCCTGCCGCCCTCTTGTCCGCATGCCCCGGCGTGCCGCGGCAGCGCGCCGCTCCCCTGCACCTCCCAAGAGGACGGGGGGGATGGCGGCTGCCGCGGTCGCTGCCGGCAATCTTGCCATCGACCAACTTGCGACCCTTCCCTTGCTGCCCCACCCGGAGCCGGGCCCGCCGTACTTTGTACACCCACCAGCCTCCGCTCGACTTGACTTGCCACCCCTGGTGCTCAGGCCCTGGCTCAAGCCTCCACTGTTGTATGTACCGCCTACGTCCGTGCCTGCCCCACCGCTACTCCTGCACTACGTACGTTTCGCCTCCCTCCCCCTTCGCGCTATGTACGTACACCTTCCTCCCCCCTCCCGCCTCTTCCCTCGTGCATGCCGGCTGGGCTGCCGCGCTGCAATTCCCTGCCATTCTTTCACCACCACGCCACGCCTCCCACCCCGTGTCTGTAAGCAATACGGTGCGACAGGCCGGGGAGGCGCAGTCACAATGGGTGTCCCGACTGCACGGGTGGCCGGCACCTCGCGGCGGCGCTGGCGGGGCAGCTGCTGCATCCCGTGGCAACCTCCTGCCCCACAATCCGCGTGCACCGTGACGGACAGCATGGCCCGGCCTCAGGGGGACTTGCTGCCAGTGCATGCGTCGTGATGTAGATATGTGTGTGCGAGCCTGCTCGAATGGCAAAGCTTGCGAATGGGGTACCACGCCCGCCGTATCCCCCTCCCCCCTCCCCTGACGCCCCGCGCAGACCCTGCGTGCGTGAACAGCACGCCTGGGCAGCGTGTGCTGACGGGTGCCTCTTCGCTGGGCGTCTACCCCGCACCCTGCGCCTGCGCCTCCTCAACGCTGGCTACCATTGCCAAGTGCCAGACATTTCAGTACACCGGAAGGAAGCAGGTGAAGTGGGGTTGTGCATGCAGGTGAAGGTGTGTGTGCATGCAGGTGAAGTGCGGTTGTGCATGCAGGTGAAGGTGTGTGTGCGGGCAGGTGAGGGATGACGGGTGCGGGCAGGCTGGTGAACCATCCAACCCCTCCCAACGTTCGCAGTGGAACACGTGCCTGGATGGCCTGTGCCTGCGGCGAGCCAGGGATGGCTGCCAGAAGCTGCCAAATGCGTTGTTCCGGCAAGGGCGATTTCCTGCTTCTGGCAGGCCTTCTGGCAGGCTTCTCCACCAAACGTCGGGCATCCAGGCGCTCTCTAAACGTCCTTCTGGCCATTTCATAACCACCCTTGAGCTTACAAAAGCCTTTTGGACCGCCCCGAGCCCGCCCCGAGCCCCTCCGTCCCAAGGGCGCGCCGCTCTCCGTTTACAGCTCTCTGTTGACCATCGCAAGCGTTTCTAAGTTGATCAAGGGCCGCACAGTTGCGGGTGGCGAGCGGCAGGCCTTCTTCTGGCTGGGGCCAGTCCTCCGAGCGGAGTGGCGGTCGGCGAGCAGCAGGCGGCAGGCGGCTTGCTGCCCACTATGCTTGGGCTGCCTGTGCAGTGGCCCACCCACCCAGCCTCACTGAGGGGGAGTGCAGGGTGGTGTTGGGGCAGTCTGTGCGCGTGCGCGGTGCGCCGCGCAGGCGGTAGGGGGCCTGACGCTGCCGGGGGGTCGGCGGCAGCGGCGCCAGCAGGGGACCCTGCAGTTGCAATGCTCCCAGCTATGCCTGGGCGGCCTGTGCAGTGGCCCACCCACCCAGCCTCACTGAGGGGGAGTGCAGGGTAGTAGTAGGGCAGTCTGCGTGCGTGAGCGCTGCGCAGCGCAGGCGGTAGGGGGCCTGACGCTGCCGGGGGGTCGGCGGCAGCGGCGCCAGCAGGGGACCCTGCAGTTGCAATGCTCCCAGCTATGCCTGGGATGCTTGTGGAGTGGACCAGCCATCCTGACTCACTGATGAGGAGTGCAGGGTGGTGTTGGGGCATTCTGCGCGCATGCGCGGTGCACTGCGCAGGCAGTACGGGGTCCCAAGCTGGCCATGTGAGGGCACCACACCTCCCACCCCTCTACCCAACACTTGGAATCACCACCAAAGCCTTGCCACTCCCTGCCCCCACCCTCAAAGGCAATCCCAAGCTTGCACACACGTGTACACGGGTATGTGAGCGTTGGTAAGGAGTGGGGAGGGGCACACCGACGTGCGCGCACCCTCGGTGGCACCCCTCCCGCCCACCCCACCGCCCACCCCTCTACCCAACACTTGGAATCACCACCAAAGCCTTGCCACTCCCTGCCCCCACCCCCACAGGCAATCCCACGCTTGCACACACGTGTACACGGGTATGTGAGCGTTGGTAAAGAGTGGGGAGGGGCACACCGACGTGCGCGCACCCTCGACGGCACCCCCTCCCGCCCACCCCACCGCCCACCCCTCTACCCAACACTTGGAATCACCACCAAAGCCTTGCCACTCCCTGCCCCCACCCTCAAAGGCAATCCCAAGCTTGCACACACGTGTACACGGGTATGTGAGCGTTGGTAAGGAGTGGGGAGGGGCACACCGACGTGCGCGCACCCTCGGTGGCACCCCCTCCCGCCCACCCCACCGCCCACCCCTCTACCCAACACTTGGAATCACCACCAAAGCCTTGCCACTCCCTGCCCCCACCCCCAAAGGCAATCCCACGCTTGCACACACGTGTACACGGGTATGTGAGCGTTGGTAAGGAGTGGGGAGGGGCACACCGACGTGCGCGCACCCTCGGTGGCACCCCCTCCCGCCCACCC
The DNA here is from genome assembly GCA_002245815.2 of Micractinium conductrix. NCBI lineage: Eukaryota > Viridiplantae > Chlorophyta > Trebouxiophyceae > Chlorellales > Chlorellaceae > Micractinium > Micractinium conductrix. The sequence continues at coordinate 38,718 of LHPF02000014.1, read as the reverse complement.
CACCGCCCACCCCTCTACCCAACACTTGGAATCACCACCAAAGCCTTGCCACTCCCTGCCCCCACCCCCAAAGGCAATCCCACGCTTTCACACACGTGTACACGGGTATGTGAGCGTTGGTAAAGAGTGGGGAGGGGCACACCGACGTGCGCGCACCCTCGGTGGCACCCCCTCCCGCTCACCCCACCGCCCACCCCTCTACCCAACACTTGGAATCACCACCAAAGCCTTGCCACTCCCTGCCCCCACCCCCAAAGGCAATCCCACGCTTGCACACACGTGTACACGGGTATGTGAGCGTTGGTAAGGAGTGGGGAGGGGCACACCGACGTGCGCGCACCCTCGGTGGCACCCCCTCCCGCCCACCCCACCGCCCACCCCTCTACCCAACACTTGGAATCACCACCAAAGCCTTGCCACTCCCTGCCCCCACCCTCAAAGGCAATCCCAAGCTTGCACACACGTGTACACGGGTATGTGAGCGTTGGTAAGGAGTGGGGAGGGGCACACCGACGTGCGCGCACCCTCGGTGGCACCCCCTCCCGCCCACCCCACCGCCCACCCCTCTACCCAACACTTGGAATCACCACCAAAGCCTTGCCACTCCCTGCCCCCACCCCCAAAGGCAATCCCACGCTTTCACACACGTGTACACGGGTATGTGAGCGTTGGTAAAGAGTGGGGAGGGGCACACCGACGTGCGCGCACCCTCGGTGGCACCCCCTCCCGCTCACCCCACCGCCCACCCCTCTACCCAACACTTGGAATCACCACCAAAGCCTTGCCACTCCCTGCCCCCACCCCCAAAGGCAATCCCACGCTTGCACACACGTGTACACGGGTATGTGAGCGTTGGTAAGGAGTGGGGAGGGGCACACCGACGTGCGCGCACCCTCGGTGGCACCCCCTCCCGCCCACCCCACCTCCCACCCCTCTACCCAACACTTGGAATCACCACCAAAGCCTTGCCACTCCCTGCCCCCACCCTCAAAGGCAATCCCAAGCTTGCACACACGTGTACACGGGTATGTGAGCGTTGGTAAGGAGTGGGGAGGGGCACACCGACGTGCGCGCACCCTCGGTGGCACCCCCTCCCGCTCACCCCACCGCCCACCCCTCTACCCAACACTTGGAATCACCACCAAAGCCTTGCCACTCCCTGCCCCCACCCCCACAGGCAATCCCAACGCTTTCACACACGTGTACACGGGTATGTGAGCGTTGGTAAAGAGTGGGGAGGGGCACACCGACGTGCGCGCACCCTCGACGGCACCCCCTCCCGCCCACCCCACCGCCCACCCCTCTACCCAACACTTGGAATCACCACCAAAGCCTTGCCACTCCCTGCCCCCACCCCCAAAGGCAATCCCACGCTTGCACACACGTGTACACGGGTATGTGAGCGTTGGTAAGGAGTGGGGAGGGGCACACCGACGTGCGCGCACCCTCGGTGGCACCCCCTCCCGCCCACCCCACCTCCCACCCCTCTACCCAACACTTGGAATCACCACCAAAGCCTTGCCACTCCCTGCCCCACCCTCAAAGGCAATCCCAAGCTTGCACACACGTGTACACGGGTATGTGAGCGTTGGTAAGGAGTGGGGAGGGGCACACCGACGTGCGCGCACCCTCGGTGGCACCCCCTCCCGCCCACCCCACCGCCCACCCCTCTACCCAACACTTGGAATCACCACCAAAGCCTTGCCACTCCCTGCCCCACCCCCAAAGGCAATCCCACGCTTGCACACACGTGTACACGGGTATGTGAGCGTTGGTAAGGAGTGGGGAGGGGCACACCGACGTGCGCGCACCCTCGGTGGCACCCCCTCCCGCCCACCCCACCTCCCACCCCTCTACCCAACACTTGGAATCACCACCAAAGCCTTGCCACTCCCTGCCCCCACCCTCAAAGGCAATCCCAAGCTTGCACACACGTGTACACGGGTATGTGAGCGTTGGTAAAGAGTGGGGAGGGGCACACCGACGTGCGCGCACCCTCGGTGGCACCCCCTCCCGCCCACCCCACCGCCCACCCCTCTACCCAACACTTGGAATCACCACCAAAGCCTTGCCACTCCCTGCCCCCACCCTCAAAGGCAATCCCAAGCTTGCACACACGTGTACACGGTATGTGAGCGTTGGTAAAGAGTGGGAGGGGCACACCGACGTGCGGCCCCTCGGTGGCACCCCCCCCCCCACCGCCACCCCTACCCACTTGGAATCACCACCAAAAGCCTTGCCACTCCCCTGCCCCCACCCCCACAGGCAATCCCACGCTTCACACACGTGTACACGGGTATGTTAGCGTTGGTAAAGAGTGGGGAGGGGCACACCGACGTGCGCGCACCCTCGACGGCACCCCTCCCGCCCACCCCACCGCCCACCCCTCTACCCAACACTTGGAATCACCACCAAAGCCTTGCCACTCCCTGCCCCCACCCTCAAAGGCAATCCCAAGCTTGCACACACGTGTACACGGGTATGTGATGTTGGTAAGGAGTGGGGAGGGCACACCGACGTGCGCGCACCCTCGGTGGCACCCCCTCCCGCCCACCCCACCGCCCACCCCTCTACCCAACACTTGGAATCACCACCAAAGCCTTGCCACTCCCTGCCCCCACCCCCACAGGCAATCCCACGCTTTCACACACGTGTACACGGGTATGTGAGCGTTGGTAAAGAGTGGGGAGGGGCACACCGACGTGCGCGCACCCTCGGTGGCACCCCCTCCCGCCCACCCCACCGCCCACCCCTCTACCCAACACTTGGAATCACCACCAAAGCCTTGCCACTCCCTGCCCCCACCCTCAAAGGCAATCCCAAGCTTGCACACACGTGTACACGGGTATGTGAGCGTTGGTAAAGAGTGGGGAGGGGCACACCGACGTGCGCGCACCCTCGGTGGCACCCCCTCCCGCCCACCCCACCGCCCACCCCTCTACCCAACACTTGGAATCACCACCAAAGCCTTGCCACTCCCTTCCCCCACCCTCAAAGGCAATCCCAAGCTTGCACACACGTGTACACGGGTATATGAGCGTTGGTAGAGTGGGGAGGGCACACCGACGTGCGCGCACCCTCGGTGGCACCCCCTCCCGCCCACCCCACCTCCCACCCCTCTACCCAACACTTGGAATCACCACCAAAGCCTTGCCACTCCCTGCCCCCACCCTCAAGGCAATCCCAAGCTTGCACACACGTGTACACGGGTATGTGAGCGTTGGTAAGGAGTGGGGAGGGGCACACCGACGTGCGCGCACCCTCGGTGGCACCCCCTCCGCTCACCCCACCCCCACCCCTCACCCAACACTTGGAATCACCACCAAAGCCTTGCCACTCCCTGCCCCACCCCCACAGGCAATCCCACCTTTCACACACGGTACACGGGTATGTGAGCGTTGGTAAGAGTGGGGAGGGGCACACCGACGTGCGCGCACCCTCGGTGGCACCCCCTCCCGCCCCCCCACGCCCACCCCTCTACCCAACACTTGGAATCACCACCAAAGCCTTGCCACTCCCTGCCCCCACCCTCAAAGGCAATCCCAAGCTTGCACACACGTGTACACGGGTATGTGAAGCGTTGGTAAAGAGTGGGGAGGGGCACACCGACGTGCGCGCACCCTCGGTGGCACCCCCTCCCGCCCACCCCACCGCCCACCCCTCTACCCAACACTCACCCAAACACTCCCTGGAATCACACCCAAACACTTTGCCCACTCACTGCCCCACCCCACCCCCAAAGGCAATCCCACGCTTTCACACACGTGTACACGGGTATGTGAGCGTTGGTAAAGAGTGGGGAGGGGCAGACGTGCAAGCGTGGCTTCACACACGTGTACACGGGTATGTGAGCGTTGGTAAGGAGTGGGGAGGGGCACACCGACGTGCGCGCACCCTCGGTGGCACCCCTCCCGCCCCCCCACCGCCCACCCCTCTACCCAACACTTGGAATCACCACCAAAGCCTTGCCACTCCCTGGCCATCGTGTACACCCACACCGAGCAAGCGCTTGGAATCACCAAACACTCCCTGCCCCCACCCCAAAGGCAATCACACACGTGTACACGGGTATGTGAGCGTTGGTAAGAGTGGGGAGGGGCACACCGACGTGCGCGCACCCTCGGTGGCACCCCTCCCGCCCACCCCACCGCCCACCCCTCTACCCAACACTTGGGGCCAGAGGGCCACACACGTGTACACCTTGCGCGCACCCTCGGTGGCACCCCCTCCCGCCCACCCCACCGCCCACCCCTCTACCCAACACTTGGAATGACGCTTGCACACACGTGTACACGGGTATGTGAGCGTTGGTAAAGAGTGGGGAGGGGCACACCGACGTGCGCGCACCCTCGGTGGCACCCCCTCCCGCCCACCCCACCGCCCACCCCTCTACCCAACACTTGGAATCATTTGCACACACGTGTACACGGGTATGTGAGCTTGCCAGGCACCCCCTCCCGCCCACCCCACCGCCCACCCCTCTACCCAACACTTGGAACCCCACCCCAAAGGCGCTTGCACACACGTGTACACGGGTATGTGAGCGTTGGTGTGAGCGGTGGCACCCCTCCCGCCCACCCCACCGCCCACCCCTCTAACACTTGGATGGGGACGCTTGCACACACGTGTACACGGGTATGTGAGCGGAGTGGGGAGGGGGACGTGCGCGCACACCCCCTCCCGCCCACCCCACCGCCCACCCCTCTCTTGCAAACACTCCCTGGCAATCCCATCACACACGTGTACACGGGTATGTGAGCCACAAGCAGGCACCCACCGCCCACCCCTCTACCCAACACTTGGAATCACCACCAAAGCCTTGCCACTCCCTGCCCCCACCCCCAAAGGCAATCCCACGCTTTCACACACGTGTACACGGGTATGTGAGCGTTGGTAAGGAGTAAACCCCCTCCCGCCCACCCCACCGCCCACCCCTCTACCCAACACTTGGAATCACCACCAAAGCCTTGCCACTCCCTGAGGCAATCCCAGCCACACACGTGTACACGGGTATGTGAGCGTTGGTAAGAGTGGGCACACCGACGTGCGCGCACCCTCGGTGGCACCCCCTCCCGCCCACCCCACCGCCCACCCTCTACCCAACACTTGGAATCACCACCAAGCCTTGCCACTCCCTCAATGGCACACACGTGTACACCTGAGCACCCTCTCCCTCCCGCCCACCCACCGCCCACCCTCTACCCAACAGACACTCCCTGGACGCTTCACACACGTGTACACGGGTATGTGAGCGTTGGTAAGAGTGGGGAGGGGCACACCGACGTGCGCGCACCCTCGGTGGCACCCCCTCCCGCCCACCCCACCGCCCACCCTCTACCCAACACTCACCACCAACACTGGAATCACACCCACAAAGGCAATCCCTGCCCCCACCCCAAAGGCAATCCCACGCTTTCACACACGTGTACACGGGTATGTGAGCGTTGGTAAGGAGTGGGGAGGGGGACGGGCGCACACCGACCGCCCACCCCTCTACCCAACACTTGGAGCCGCCACCCTCGGCGGCACACCCCCTCTCCCCACCCCACCGCCCACCCTCTACCCAACACTCACCCAACACTTGGAATCACACACGTGTACACGGGTATGTGAGCCAAACGTGCGCGCACCCTCTGGCACCCCCTCCCGCCCACCCACCGCCCACTCTGCCCCCACCCCCAAAGGCAATCCACGCCAACACACGTGTACACGGGTATGTGCAATCCCACGCTTTCACACACGTGTACACGGGTATGTGAGGAGTGGGGAGGGGCACACCGACGTGCGCGTGGGTGGCACCCCCTCCCGCCCCCCACCGCCCACCCTCTACCCAACACTTGGAATCACCACCAAAGCCTTGCCACTCCCTGCAATCCCACGCCACACACGTGTACACAGCTTGCGCAATTTCACACACGTGTACACGGGTATGTGAGCTGACGTGCGCGCACCCTCGGTGGGGAGGGGGACTTGGACACCCCCAAGGCGCACACACGTGTACACGGGTATGTGAGCCACACCGACGTGCGCGCACCCTCGGCCCCCCCCACCGCCACCCCTCTACCCAACACTTGGAATCACCACCAAAGCCTTGCCACCCCCCCCAAAGGCAATCCCACACACACGTGTACACAAGGAGTGAGCACACCGACCGTGGCAAAGCCTTGCCACTCCCTGCCAAAGGCAATTTCACACACGTGTACACCCCGACGTAAGGCTAAGCTTGGTGTACACGCCACACGACACACCGACGGGCATGCCACCCTGAGCACACACGTGTACACCTAAACCCCACCGCCCACCCCTCTACCCAACACTTGGGGTGGCACGTGTACACCTGAGCCACCCCACCGCCCACCCTCTACCCAAACTTGGAGTGGGGAGCTTGCACACACGTGTACACGGGTATGTGAGCGTTGGTAAGGAGTGACGTGCGCGCACCCTCTCCCGCCCACCCCACCGCCCACCCCTCTAACACTTGGAATCACCACCAAAGCCTTGCCACCCCAGGAATCTTTGCACACACGTGTACACGGGTATGTGAGCGTTGGTAAGGAGTGTGCGCGCAGTGGCCCACCGCCCCCCTCTACCCAACACTTGGAATCACCACCAAAGCCTTGCCACTCCCTGCAATTTCACACACGTGTACACGGGTATGTGAGCTGTGCGCGCACGGTGGCACCCCTCCCGCGCCCACCCCTCTACCCAACACTTGGAATCACCACCAGCCTTGCCACTCCCTGGCGCTTTCACACACGTGTACCCTCCGACGTGCGCGCACCCTCGGTGGCACCCCTCCCGCCCACCCCACCGCCCACCCCTCTCTCACCCAAACACTTGGCAATCCCACGCTTCACACACGTGTACACGGGTATGTGAGCCAAAGCCTTGCCCTGCCCCACCCCCAAAGGGCACACGTGTACACGGGTATGTGAGCGTTGGTAAGGAGTCCGACAGGGCGCCCACCCCTCTACCCAACACTTGGAATCACCACCAAAGCCTTGCCACTCCCTGAGCACACACGTGTACACGGGTATGTGAGCGTTGGTAAGGAGTGGCACACCGACACACCGCCCACGCCCACCCCTCTACCCAACACTTGGAATCACCAAATGTCAATCACCACCAGCACACACGTGTACACGGGTATGTGAGCGTTGGTAAGAGTGGGGAGGGGCACACCGACGTGCGCGCACCCTCCACCCCACCGCCCACCCCTCTACCCACACTTGGCAAAATCCCACGCTTTCACACACGTGTACACCGTGAGCACCCCCCCCCCCCCCACCGCCCACCCCTCTACCCAACACTTGGAATCACCACCAAAGCCTTGCCACTCCAAAGGCTGCCACCACAGCCCCCGAAACCCCCTCCCGCCCACCCCACCGCAATCCCAACACTTTGCACACACGTGTACACGGGTATGTGAGCCAAAGCCTTGCCACTCCCTGCCCCCACCCCCAAAGGCAATCCTTTGCACACACGTGTACACGGGTATGTGAGCGTTGGTAAGGAGTGGGGCACACCGCGTGGACACCCTGGGGCACCCTTGCGCACCACCGCCCACACTACCCAACACTTGGAATGGCCCCCCAAAAGGCTGGTTGCACGTGTACACAGCTCAGACGTTGGGGGTGGCCCCTTGCCACCCCACCGCCCACCCCTCTACCCAACACTTGGAATCACCACCAAAGTGGGCACACCCCCCCCAAAGGCGACGCTTTCACACCGTGTAGGTGCGCGTTTGCACCACCTAAGGACCGCCCACTCTACCCAACACTTGGGGGCACAGCCGACCACTGCGCCCCCACTCGCAATCCCTGCGCACACACGTGTACACGGGTATGTGAGCCACGAAGGCGAATGCACCCTTGGCACCCCCTCCCGCCCACCCCACCGCCCACCCCTCTACCCAACACTTGGCAAACATGTTTCACACACGTGTACACCCCAAGCAAGGTGCACACCCTTGCACACACGTGTACACGGGTATGTGAGCGTTGGTAAGGAGTGGGCGAGGCACCCACCGCCCACTCGACGTGGCACCCTCGAGCACCCCCTCCCGCCCACCCCACCGCCCACCCTCTACCCAACACTTGGAATCACCACCAAACACTTGGGTCACACCCACAAACCGGTGCCCCCACCCCCAAAGGCAAATCACACACGTGTACACGGGTATGTGAGCGTTGGTAAGGAGTGGGGAGGGGCACACGCACGTGCGCGGGTCGGTGGCCACCCCCCGCGCACACCGCCCACCGCCCACCCTCTACCCAACACTTGGAATCACCACCAAACACCCTGGTGCTTGCACACACGTGTACACGGGTATGTGAGCTCCAAACCGCGCCACCCCTCTACCCAACACTTGGAATCACCACCAAAGCCTTGCCACTCCCTGCCCCCACCCCAAAGGCAATCCCACGCTTTCACACACGTGTACACGGGTATGTGAGCGTTGGTAAGGAGTGTAGGCACCCCACCGCCCACCCCTCTACCCAACACTTGGCAAACACTTGAATCACCGCCACCGACAAGGGGAATCCCCACCTTCTCACACACGTGTACACGGGTATGTGAGCGTTGGTAAGGAGTCACCACCAGCGCCTTGCCACCCCTGCCCCCAAAGGGCACACACGTGTACACGGGTATGTGAGCCACAGACAGCACACACCGGGCAAAGCCTTGCCACTCCCTGGAGCACACACGTGTACACGGGTATGTGAGCTGGGGAGGGGCACACCGACGTGCGCGCACCCTCGGTGGCACCCGCCCACCCCTCTACCCAACACTTGGAATCACCACCAAAGCCTTGCCACCCAATCCCAGCTTGCACACACGTGTACACGGGTATGTGAGCGTTGGTAAGGAGTGGGGAGGGGCACACCGACGTGCGCGCACCCTCGGTTCCCGCCCACCCCACCGCCCACCCCTCTCACGAGCCACCCCCACCCCAAAGGCAATCCCACGCTTTCACACACGTGTACACGGGTATGTGAGCGTTGGTAAGGAGTGGGGAGGGGCACACGACGTGCGCGGGCGGTGGCACACGTGTACCCCCGACGTGCGCGCACCTCGTGGCACCCCCTCCCGCCCACCCCACCGCCCACCCTCTACCCAACACTTGGAGCCTTGCCATTCCCACCACACACGTGTACACGGGTATGTGAGCTTGCCACTCCCTGCCCACTACCCAACAGGATGTGGCACACACGTGTACACGGGTATGTGAGCGAGTGAGCACACCGCCCACCGTGGCAAACACTCCCTGGCACACCCCCACGCACCACCCCACCGCCCACCCCTCTACCCAACACTTGGAATGGCAATCCCACGCCACACACGTGTACACGGGTATGTGAGCTGAGCACAGGTGGCCCCCAAAGGGCCACGCCACCACGCACACACCGGGATGTGCCACCCCCAAAGGCAATCCCACGCACACACGTGTACACGGGTATGTGAGCCACACCGACGTGCGCGCACCCTCGGTGGCACCCCTCCCGCCCACCCACCGCCCACCCCTCTACCCAACACTTGGGGCCACCCCACCCCCAAGGCAATCCCACGCCACACACGTGTACACCTCGACGTGCGCGCACCCTCGGTGGCACCCCTCCCGCCCACCCCACCGCCCACCCCTCTACCCAACACTTGGAGCCCCACCTGCCCACCCAAAGGCTCCCACGCTCACACACGTGTACACGGGTATGTGAGCGTTGGTAAGGAGTCGACGCACCAACCCCACCGCCCACCCCTCTACCCAACACTTGGAACCCTGCCCCACCCCCAAAGGCATTTCACACACGTGTACACGGGTATGTGAGCGTTGGTTCACACACGTGCGCCCACCCCACCGCCCACCCCTCTACCCAACACTTGGAATATGTGGCACACCACCTCACCACACGTGCGCGCTACCCAACACTGGTGGCACACGTGTACCCTCGTGCGCGCACCCTCCACCCCACCGCCCACCCTCTACCCAACACTTGGACACTCCCTTCCCACGCGCACACACGTGTACACAGCCACACCGACGTGCGCGCACCCTGGCACCCCCTCCCGCCCACCCCACCGCCCACCCCTCTACCCAACACTTGGAATCACCACCAAAGCCTTGCCACTCCCTGCCCCCACCCCCAAGGCAATCCCATCACACACGTGTACACGGGTATGTGAGCGTTGGTTGGGGAGGGGCACACGTGCGCGCACCCTCGGTGGCACCCCCTACCCCACCGGGTATGTGACGCGTGTACACGGGTAAGGAGTGTGGCGAGCGCACCGCCCACCCCTCTACCCAACACTTGGGTGCGCACACCCCTCCGACGTGCGCGCACACCCCTCCCGCCCACCCCACCGCCCACCCTCTACCCAACACTTGGAATCACCACCAAAGCCTTGCCACTCCCTGCCCCACCCCCAAAGGCAATCCCACGCTTGCACACACGTGTACACGGGTATGTGAGCGTTGGTAGTGGGGAGGGGCACACCGACGTGCGCGCACCCTCGGTGGCACCCCTCCCGCCCCCCACCGCCCACCCTCTACCCAACACTTGGAATCACCACCAAAGCCTTGCCACTCCCCCCCACCCCCAAAGGCAATCCCACGCTTTCACACACGTGTACACGGGTATGTGAGCGTTGGTAAGGAGTGGGGAGGGGCACACCGACAGGTACACCGGGAATCACCACCAAAGCCTTGTGCAATCCCACGCTTTCACACACGTGTACACGGGTATGTGAGCGTTGGGAGTGGGGACGTGGGCACACCCCTCCCGCCCACCCCACCGTGCGCGCACCCTCGGTGGCACACCCCTCCCGCCCACCCCCACCGCCCACCCCTCTACCCAACACTTGGAATCAATCCCACGCCACACACGTGCCTTGCCACTCCCTGCCCCACCCCCAAAGGCAATGCGCTTCACACACGTGTACACGGGTATGTGAGCGTTGGTAAGGAGTGGGGAGGGGCACACCGACGTGCGCGCACCCTCGGTGGCACCCCCTCCCGCCCACCCCACCGCCCACCCCTCTACCCAACACTTGGAATCACCACCAAAGCCTTGCCACTGGGCACACCCCAAACCCCACCGCCCTCTACCCAACACTTGGAATTCCCACCACACACGTGTACACGGGTATGTGAGCGTTGGTAAGAGTTGCGCGCACCCTCCCTCCCGCCCACCCCACTCTACCCAACACTTGGAACTCCCTCCAAAGGCGCTTGCACACACGTGTACACGGGTATGTGAGCGTTGGTAAGGAGTGGGGAGGGGCACACCGACGTGCGCGCACCCTCGGCACCCCTCCCGCCCACCCCACCGCCCACCCCTCTACCCAACACTTGGAATCACCACCAAAGCCTTGCCACTCCCTGCCCACCCCCAAAGGCAATCCCACGCCACACACGTGTACACGGGTATGTGAGCGTTGGTAAGGAGTCGACGTGCGCGCACCCTCCAACCCCACCGCACTTGGCCAAAGCCTTCCCTGCCCCACCCCCAAAGGCAATCCCACGCTTGCACACACGTGTACACGGGTATGTGAGCGTTGGTAAGGAGTGGGGAGGGGCACACCGACGTGCGCGCACCCTCGGTGGCACCCCCTCCCGCCCACCCCACCGCCCACCCCTCTACCCAACACTTGGAATCACCACCAAAGCGCCACTCCCTCGGTGCCACACACCCCTCCCGCCCAACCGCCCACCCCTCCACCCCAACACTTGGAATCACACACCCCAGCCTTGGGAATGCCCCACCCCCAAAGGCAATCCCACGCTTGCACACACGTGTACACGGGTATGTGAGCGTTGGTAAGGAGTGGGGAGGGGCACACCGACCGTGCGCGCACCCTCGGTGGCACACCCCTCCCGCCCACCCCACCGCCCACCCCTCTACCCAACACTTGGAATCACCACCAAAGCCTTGCCACGTCCCTGCCGCCCACTCCCCAAAGGCAATCCCAACGCTTTCACACACGTGTACACGGGTATGTGAGCGTTGGTAAGAAGGGGCAGTGGGGAGGGGCTACCCAACACTTGGACGTGCGCGCGTGTACACCTCGGTGCGCACACCCCTCACCGCCCACCCCTCCCCAACACTTGGACCCACTCTACCCACACACATCACCACCAAACCGCCTTGCCACTCCCTGCCCCCACCCCCAAAGGCAATCCCACGCTTTCACACACGTGTACACGGGTATGTGAGCCAGGAGTGGGGGGGGCACAACAGGCAATCCCACGCTTTCACACACGTGTACACGGGTATGTGAGCACCCGTGCGCGCACCCTGGCACCCCCTCCCGCCCACCCCACCGCCCACCCCTCTACCCAACACTTGGAATCACCACCAAAGCCTTGCCACTCCCTCCAAAGGCAATCCCACGCTTTCACACACGTGTACACGGGTATGTGAGCGTTGGTAAGGAGTCGAAACCCCCTCCCGCCCACCCACCGCCCACCCCTCTACCCAACACTTGGAATCACCCAAAGCCTTGCCACTCCCTGGCAATCCCATGCACCCTCCCACCCCCAAAGGCAATCCCACGCTTTCACACACGTGTACACGGGTATGTGAGCGTTGGTAAGGAGTGGGGAGGGGCACACCGAAGCACCCCCTCCCGCCCACCCCACCGCCCACCCCTCTACCCAACACTTGGACACTTGGCAATCCCACGCTTTCACACACGTGTACACGGGTATGTGAGCCAACGACGTGCGCGCACCCTCGGCACACCCCTCCCGCCCACCCACCGCCCACCCCTCTACCCAACACTTGGAATCACCACCGCCTTGCCACCCCACCCCCAAAGGCCCACACACACGTGTACACGGGTATGTGAGCCCAACGTGCGCGCACCCTCGGTGGCACCCCCCCGCCCACCCCACCGCCCACCCTCTACCCAACACTTGGAATCACCACCAAGCCTTGCCACTCCCTGAGGCAATCCCACGCTTTCACACACGTGTACACGGGTATGTGAGCGTTGGTAAGGAGTGGGGAGGGGCACACCGACGTGCGCGCACCCTCGGTGGCACCCCCTCCCGCCCACCCCACCGCCCACCCCTCTACCCAACACTTGGAATCACCACCAAAGCCTTGCCACTCCCTGCCCCCACCCCCAAGGCAATGCACACACGTGTACACGGGTATGTGAGCGTTGGTAAGAGTGGGGAGGGGCACACCGACGTGCGCGCACCCTCGGTGGCACCCCCTCCCGCCCACCCCACCGCCCACCCCTCTACCCAACACTTGGAGCCACCCCACCCCCAATCCCACGCTTTCACACACGTGTACACGGGTATGTGAGCCACACGACGTGCGCGCACCCTCGGGCTTCACACACGTGTACACGGGTATGTGAGCGTTGGTAAGAGTGGGGAGGGGCACAGACGTGCGCGCACCCTCGGTGGCACCCCCTCCCGCCCACCCACCGCCCACCCTCTACCCAACACTTGGAATCACCACCAAAGCCTTGCCACTCCCTGCCCCACCCCCACAGGGCCACACACGTGTACACGGGTATGTGAGCGTTGGTAAGAGTGGGGAGGGGCACACGACGTGCGCGCACCCTCGTGGCACCCCCTCCCGCCCACCCCACCGCCCACCCCTCTACCCAACACTTGGAATCACCACCAAAGCCTTGCCACTCCCTGCCCCCCCCCAAAGGCAATCCCACGCTTGCACACACGTGTACACGGGTATGTGAGCGTTGGTAAGGAGTGGGAGGGGCACACCGACGTGCGCGCACCCTCGGTGGCACCCCCTCCCGCCCCCCCCCGCCCACCCCTCTACCCAACACTTGGAATCACCACCAAAGCCTTGCCACTCCCTGCCCCACCCCCAAAGGCAATCCCACGCTTTCACACACGTGTACACGGGTATGTGAGCGTTGGTAAGGAGTGGGGAGGGGCACACCGACGTGCGCGCACCCTCGGTGGCACCCCCTCCCGCCCACCCCACCGCCCACCCCTCTACCCAACACTTGGAATCACCACCAAAGCCTTGCCACTCCCTGCCCCCACCCCCAAAGGCAAATCACACACGTGTACACGGGTATGTGAGCCACAAACACCGGGAATATGTGGCACACGTGTACACGGGTATGTGAGCGTTGGGAGTGGGGAGGGGCACACCGACGTGCGCGCACCCTCGGTGGCACCCCACCGCCCACCCCTCTACCCAACACTTGGAATCACCACCAAAGCCTTGCCACTCCCTGCCCCCACCCCCAAAGGCAATCCCACGCTTTCACACACGTGTACACGGGTATGTGAGCGTTGGTAAGGAGTGGGGAGGGGCACACCGACGTGCGCGCACCCTCGGTGGCACCCCCTCCCCCCACCCCACCGCCCACCCCTCTACCCAACACTTGGAATCACCACCAAAGCCTTGCCACTCCCTGCCCCCACCCCCAAAGGCAATCCCACGCTTTCACACACGTGTACACGGGTATGTGAGCGTTGGTAAGGAGTGGGAGGGGGGACGTGCGCGCACCCTCGGTGGCACCCCCTCCCGCCCACCCCACCGCCCACCCCTCTACCCAACACTTGGAATCACCAAAGCCTTGCCACTCCCTCAAAGGCAATCCCACGCCACACACGTGTACACGGGTATGTGAGCTCGTGCGCGCACCCCACCGCCCACCCCTCTACCCAACACTTGGAATCACCACCAAAGCCACTTGCAATTTGCACACACGTGTACACGGGTATGTGAGCGTTGGTAAGAGTGGGGAGGGGCACACCGACGTGCGCGCACCCTCGGTGGCACCCCCTCCCGGCCCACCCTCTACCCAACACTTGGAATCACCACCAAAGCCTTGCCACTCCCTTTTCACACACGTGTACACGGGTATGTGAGCGTTGGTAAGAGTGGGGACGCACACCCCACCGCCCACCCCTCTACCCAACACTTGGAATCACCACCAAAGCCTTGCCACCCTGCCCCCCCCCAAAGGCAATCCCACGCTTGCACACACGTGTACACCTCGCCGCACCCCCACCCCACCGTTGGAATCACCACCAAAGCCTTGCCACTCCCTGCCCCACCCCCAAAGGCAATCCCATCACACACGTGTACACGGGTATGTGAGCCACACGACGTGCGCGCACCCTCGGTGGCACCCCCTCCCGCCCACCCCACCGCCCACCCCTCTACCCAACACTTGGAATCACCACCAAAGCCTTGCCACTCCCTGCCCCCCCCCAAAGGCAATCCCACGCTTTCACACACGTGTACACGGGTATGTGAGCGTTGGTAAGAGTGGGGAGGGGCAGACGACGTGCGCGCACCCTCGGTGGCACCCCCTCCCGCCCACCCCACCGCCCACCCCTCTACCCAACACTTGGAATCACCACCAAAGCCTTGCCACTCCCTGCCCCACCCCCAAGGCAATCCCACGCACACACGTGTACACGGGTATGTGAGCGTTGGTAAGGAGTGGGAGGGGCACACCGACGTGCGCGCACCCTCGGTGGCACCCCACCGCCCACCCCTCTACCCAACACTTGGAATCACCACCAAAGCCTTGCCACTCCCTGCCCCCACCCCCAAGGCAATCCCAAGCTTGCACACACGTGTACACGGGTATGTGAGCGTTGGTAAGGAGTGACGTGCGCGCACCCTCGGTTGCCCACCCCTCTACCCAACACTTGGAATCACCACCAAGCCTTGCCACTCCCTGCCCCACCCCCAAGGCAATCCACAGCCACACGTGCGCGCACCTCGTGTACCCCACCGGGTATGTGAGGCGTTGTGTACAGGATGTGGGGAGGGGCACACCGACGTGCGCGCACCCTCGGTGGCACCCCTCCCGCCCACCCCACCGCCCACCCCTCTACCCAACACTTGGAATCACCAAACACTCCCTGCCCCCACCGCCCACACACACGTGTACACGGGTATGTGAGCCACAACGTGCGCGCACCCTCGGTGGCACCCCTCCCGCGCCCACCCCTCTACCCAACACTTGGAATCACCCAAAGCCTTGCCACTCCCTGCCCCCACCCCAAAGGCAATCCCACGCTTTCACACACGTGTACACCCACACGAGCGCAGGCCCACCCCTCTACCCAACACTTGGAGCTTCCCACGCACACACGTGTACACGGGTATGTGAGCGTTGGTAAGGAGTGGGGAGGGGCACACGACGTGCGCGCACCCTCGGTGGCACCCCCTCCCGCCCACCCCACCGCCCACCCCTCTACCCAACACTTGGAATCACCACCAAAGCCTTGCCACTCCCTGGCAATCCCAGCTTGCACACACGTGTACACGGGTATGTGAGCGTTGGTAAGGAGTGACGTGCGCGCACCCTCGGTGGCACCCCCTCCGCCCACCCCACCGCCCACTCTTGGAGCCCCACTCCCTGGCAATCCCACGCTTTCACACACGTGTACACGGGTATGTGATGTGACGTGCGCGCACCCTCGGTGGCACCCCCTCCCGCCCACCCACCGCCCACCCCTCTAACACTTGGAGCCTTGCCACCAAAGGCAATCCCACGCTTGCACACACGTGCCTGACGTGCGCGCACCCTCGGTGGCACCCCCTCCCGCGCCCACCCCTCTACCCAACACTTGGAGTGGCACCCCCCCAAACCGCCGCTTGGAATCAAAACTCCCTGGCTTTCACACACGTGTACACGGGTATGTGAGCGTTGGTGAGTACGTGCGCGCACCCTCCACCGCCCACCGCCCACCCTCTACCCAACACTTGGAATCACCACCAAAGCCTTGCCACTCCCTGCCCCCACCCCCAAGGGGCACACCGACGTGCGCGCACCCTCGGTGGCACCCCCTCCCGCCCACCCCACCGCCCACCCCTCTACCCAACACTTGGAATCACCACCAAAGCCTTGCCACTCCCTTCCCACGCTTCACACACGTGTACACGGGTATGTGAGCGTTGGGGAGTGACGTGCGCGCACCCTCGGTGGCACCCCCTCCCGCCCACCCCACCGCCCACCCCTCTACCCAACACTTGGAATCACCACCAAAGCCTTGCCACTCCCTGCCCCCACCCCCAAGGAGCACCACGCAGGGGCACACCGACACGGTGGTCCCGCCCACCCCACCGCCCACCCCTCTACCCAACACTTGGAATCACCACCAAAGCCTTGCCACTCCCTGCAATCCCACGCTTTCACACACGTGTACACGGGTATGTGAGCGTTGGTAAGAGTGGGGAGGGGCACACCGACGTGCGCGCACCCTCGTGGCACCCCCTCCCGCCCACCCCACCGCCCACCCCTCTACCCAACACTTGGAATCACCACCAAAGCCTTGCCACTCCCTGCCCCCACCCCCAGGCAATCCCACGCTTCACACACGTGTACACGGGTATGTGAGCGTTGGTAAGGAGTGGGGAGGGGCACACCGACGTGCGCGCACCCTCGGTGGCACCCCCTCCGCCCACCCCACCGCCCACCCTCTACCCAACACTTGGAATCACCACCAAAGCCTTGCCACTCCCTGCCCCACCCCCAAAGGCAATCCCACGCTTTCACACACGTGTACACGGGTATGTGAGCGTTGGTAAGGAGTGGGGAGGGGGACGTGCGCGCACCCTTCCCGCCCACCCCACCGCCCACCCTCTACCCAACACTTGGAATGCCTTGCCACTCCCTGCCCCCACCCCCAAGGCAATCCCACGCTTGCACACACGTGTACACGGGTATGTGAGCGTTGGTAAGGAGTGGGGAGGGGCACACCGACGTGCGCGCACCCTCGGTGGCACCGCCCACCCCACCGCCCACCCTCTACCCAACACTTGGAATCACCACCAAAGCCTTGCCACTCCCTCAATCCCAAGCCACACACGTGTACACGGGTATGTGAGCTCGACGTGCGCGCACCCTCCACCCCTCCCGCCCACCCACCGCCCACCCCTCTACCCAACACTTGGAATCACCACCAAAGCCTTGCCACTCCCTGCCCCCACCCCAGGCAATCCCACGCTTCACACACGTGTACACCTGACGTGCGCGCACCCTCGGTGGCACCCCCTCCCGCCCACCCCACCGCCCACCCTCTACCCAACACTTGGAATCACCACCAAAGCCTTGCCACTCCCTGCCCCACCCCCAAAGGCAATCCCACGCTTCACACACGTGTACACGGGTATGTGAGCGTTGGTAAGGAGTGGGGAGGGGCACCGACGTGCGCGCACCCTCGGTGGCACCCCCTCCCGCCCACCCCACCGCCCACCCCTCTACCCAACACTTGGAATCACCACCAAAGCCTTGCCACTCCCTGCAAGGCAATCCCACGCCACACACGTGTACACCTCGACGTGCGCGCACCCTCGGTGGCACCCCTCCCGCCCACCCCACCGCCCACCCCTCTACCCAACACTTGGAATCACCACCAAAGCCTTGCCACTCCCTGCCCCCACCCCCAAAGGCAATCCCACGCTTTCACACACGTGTACACGGGTATGTGAGCCACAAGCAGGCACCCCTCCCGCCCACCCCACCGCAACACTTGGAATCACCACCAAAGCCTTGCCACTCCCTGCCCCACCCCCAAAGGCAATCCCACGCTTTCACACACGTGTACACGGGTATGTGAGCGTTGGTAAAGAGTCGACGTGCGCGCAGGCACCCTCCCGCCCACCCCACCGCCCACCCCTCTACCCAACACTTGGAATCACCACCAAAGCCTTGCCACTCCCTGCCCCCACCCCAAAGGCAATGCCACACACGTGTACACGGGTATGTGAGCGTTGGTAAGGAGTGGGAGGGGCACACCGACGTGCGCGCACCCTCGGTGGCACCCCCTCCCGCACCCCACCGCCCACCCCTCTACCCAACACTTGGAATCACCACCAAAGCCTTGCCACTCCCTGCCCCCACCCCCAAGGCAATCCCACGCTTTCACACACGTGTACACGGGTATGTGAGCGTTGGTTCACCGACGTGCGCGCACCCTCGGTGGCACCCCCTCCCGCCCACCCCACCGCCCACCCCTCTACCCAACACTTGGAATCACCACCAAAGCCTTGCCACTCCCTGCCCCCACCCCCAAGCAATTTCACACACGTGTACACGGGTATGTGAGCGTTGGTGTGGGAGGGGCACACCGACGTGCGCGCACCCTCGGTGGCACCCCCTCCCGCCCACCCCACCGCCCACCCCTCTACCCAACACTTGGAATCACCACCAAAGCCTTGCCACTCCCTGCCCCCACCCCCAAGGCAATCCCACGCTTCACACACGTGTACACGCGCGGTTCACACACGACGTGCGCGCACCCTGCACCCCCTCCCGCCCACCCCACCGCCCACCCCTCTACCCAACACTTGGAATCACCACCAAAGCCTTGTGAGCACGCACACACGTGTACACGGGTATGTGAGCGTTGGTAAGGAGTGGGGAGGGGCACACCGACGTGCGCGCACCCTCGGTGGCACCCCCTCCCGCCCACCCCACCGCCCACCCCTCTACCCAACACTTGGAATCACCACCAAAGCCTTGCCACTCCCTGCCCCCACCCCCAAAGGCAATCCCACGCTTCACACACGTGTACACGGGTATGTGAGCGTTGGTAAGGAGTGGGGAGGGGCACACCGACGTGCGCGCACCCTCGGTGGCACCCCCTCCCGCCCACCCCACCGCCCACCCCTCTACCCAACACTTGGAATCACCACCAAAGCCTTGCCACTCCCTGCCCCCACCCCCAAAGGCAATCCCACGCTTCACACACGTGTACACGGGTATGTGAGCGTTGGTAAGGAGTGGGGAGGGGCACACCGACGTGCGCGCACCCTCGGTGGCACCCCCTCCCGCCCACCCCACCGCCCACCCCTCTACCCAACACTTGGAATCACCACCAAAGCCTTGCCACTCCCTGCCCCCACCCCCAAAGGCAATCCCACGCTTGCACACACGTGTACACGGGTATGTGAGCGTTGGTAAGAGTGGGGAGGGCACACGACGTGCGCGCACCCTCGGTGGCACCCCCTCCCGCCCACCCCACCGCCCACCCCTCTACCCAACACTTGGAATCACCACCAAAGCCTTGCCACTCCCTGCCCCCACCCCCAAAGGCAATCCCACGCTTTGCACACACGTGTACACGGGTATGTGAGCGTTGGTAAGAGTGGGGAGGGGCACACCGACGTGCGCGCACCCTCGGTGGCACCCCCTCCCGCCCACCCACCGCCCACCCCTCTACCCAACACTTGGAATCACCACCAAAGCCTTGCCACTCCCTGCCCCCACCCCCAAAGGCAATCCCACGCTTCACACACGTGTACACGGGTATGTGAGCGTTGGTAAGGAGTGGGGAGGGGCACACCGACGTGCGCGCACCCTCGGTGGCGCGTGGGGCCACCCCTCTCACACGACGTGCGACCGCCCACCCCTCTACCCAACACTTGGAATCACCACAAAGCCTTGCCACTCCCTGCCCCCACCCCCAAAGGCAATCCCACGCTTCACACACGTGTACACGGGTATGTGAGCGTTGGTAAGGAGTGGGGAGGGGCACACCGACGTGCGCGCACCCTCGGTGGCACCCCCTCCCGCCCACCCCACCGCCCACCCTCTACCCAACACTTGGAATCACCACCAAAGCCTTGCCACTCCCTGCCCCCACCCCCAAAGGCAATCCCACGCTTTCACACACGTGTACACGGGTATGTGAGCGTTGGTAAGGAGTGGGAGGGGCACACCGACGTGCGCGCACCCTCGGTGGCACCCCCTCCCGCCCACCCCACCGCCCACCCCTCTACCCAACACTTGGAATCACCACCAAAGCCTTGCCACTCCCTGCCCCACCCCAAAGGCAATCCCACGCTTGCACACACGTGTACACGGGTATGTGAGCGTTGGTAAGAGTGGGGAGGGGCACACGACGTGCGCGCACCCTCGGTGGCACCCCCTCCCGCCCACCCCACCGCCCACCCCTCTACCCAACACTTGGAATCACCACCAAAGCCTTGCCACTCCCTGCCCCCACCCCCAAAGGCAATCCCAAGCTTCACACACGTGTACACGGGTATGTGAGCGTTGGTAAGGAGTGGGGAGGGGCACACCGACGTGCGCGCACCCTCGTGGCACCGCCCACCCCACCGCCCACCCTCTACCCAACACTTGGAATCACCACCAAAGCCTTGCCACCCTGCCCCACCCCCAAAGGCAATCCCAACACACACGTGTACACGGGTATGTGAGCGTTGGTAAGAGTGGGGAGGGCACACCGACGTGCGCGCACCCTCGTGGCACCCCCTCCCGCCCACCCCACCGCCCACCCCTCTACCCAACACTTGGAATCACCACAAAGCCTTGCCACTCCCTGCCCCCACCCCAAGGCAATCCCACGCTTGCACACACGTGTACACGGGTATGTGAGCGTTGGTAAGGAGTGGGGAGGGGCACACCGACGTGCGCGCACCCTCGGTGGCACCCCCTCCCGCCCACCCCACCGCCCACCCCTCTACCCAACACTTGGAATCACCACCAAAGCCTTGCCACTCCCTGCCCCCACCCCCAAAGGCAATCCCACGCTTTCACACACGTGTACACGGGTATGTGAGCGTTGGTAAGAGTGGGGAGGGGCAGACGACGTGCGCGCACCCTCGGTGGCACCCCCTCCCGCCCACCCCACCGCCCACCCCTCTACCCAACACTTGGAATCACCACCAAAGCCTTGCCACTCCCTGCCCCCACCCCCAAAGGCAATCCCACGCTTGCACACACGTGTACACGGGTATGTGAGCGTTGGTAAGGAGTGGGAGGGGCACACCGACGTGCGCGCACCCTCGGTGGCACCCCTCCCGCCCCCCCCCACCGCCCACCCCTCTACCCAACACTTGGAATCACCACCAAAGCCTTGCCACTCCCTGCCCCCACCCCCAAGGCAATCCCACGCTTTCACACACGTGTACACGGGTATGTGAGCGTTGGTAAGGAGTGGGGAGGGGCACACGACGTGCGCGCACCCTCGGTGGCACCCCTCCCGCCCACCCCACCGCCCACCCCTCTACCCAACACTTGGAATCACCACCAAAGCCTTGCCACTCCCTGCCCCACCCCCAAGGCAATCCCACGCTTTCACGTGTACACGGGTATGTGAGCGTTGGTGTGGGGAGGGGCACACGACACCCTCGTGGCACCCCCTCCCGCCCACCCCACCGCCCACCCCTCTACCCAACACTTGGAATCACCACCAAAGCCTTGCCACTCCCTGCAATCCCACGCTTTCACACACGTTACACGGGTATGTGAGCGTTGGTAAAGAGTGGGGAGGGGCACACCGACGTGCGCGCACCCTCGGTGGCACCCCCTCCCGCCCACCCCACCGCCCACCCCTCTACCCAACACTTGGAATCACCACCAAAGCCTTGCCACTCCCTGCCCCCACCCCCAAAGGCAATCCCACGCTTCACACACGTGTACACGGGTGAGCGTTGGTGTGGGGAGGGGCACACCGACGTGCGCGTGGCACCCCCTCCCGCCCACCCCACCGTACCCAAACTTGGAGTGGGGAGGGGCACACCGACGTGCGCGCACCCTCGGTGGCACCCCCTCCCGCCCACCCCACCGCCCACCCCTCTACCCAACACTTGGAATCACCACCAAAGCCTTGCCACCCCTGCCCCACCCCCAAGGCAAATCCCAAAGCTTCACACACGTGTACACGGGTATGTGAGCGTTGGTAAGGAGTGGGGAGGGGCACACCGACGTGCGCGCACCCTCGGTGGCACCCCCTCCCGCCCACCCCACCGCCCACCCCTCTACCCAACACTTGGAATCACCACCAAAGCCTTGCCACTCCCTGCCCCCACCCCAAAGGCAATCCCAAGCTTGCACACACGTGTACACGGGTATGTGAGCGTTGGTAAGGAGTGGGGAGGGGCACACCGACGTGCGCGCACCCTCGGTGGCACCCCCTCCCGCCCACCCCACCGCCCACCCCTCTACCCAACACTTGGAATCACCACCAAAGCCTTGCCACTCCCTGCCCCACCCCCAAAGGCAATCCCAAGCTTGCACACACGTGTACACGGGTATGTGAGCGTTGGTAAGGAGTGGGAGGGGCACACCGACGTGCGCGCACCCTCGGTGGCACCCCCTCCCGCCCACCCCACCGCCCACCCCTCTACCCAACACTTGGAATCACCACCAAAGCCTTGCCACTCCCTCCCCACCCCAAAGGCAATCCCACGCTTTCACACACGTGTACACGGGTATGTGAGCGTTGGTGAGTGGGGAGGGGCACACGACGTGCGCGCACCCTCGGTGGCACCCCCTCCCGCCCACCCCACCGCCCACCCCTCTACCCAACACTTGGAATCACCACCAAAGCCTTGCCACTCCCTGCCCCCACCCCCAAAGGCAATCCCAACACACACGTGTACACGGGTATGTGAGCGTTGGTAAGGAGTGGGGAGGGGCACACCGACGTGCGCGCACCCTCGGTGGCACCCCTCCCGCCCACCCCACCGCCCACCCCTCTACCCAACACTTGGAATCACCACCAAAGCCTTGCCACTCCCTGCCCCACCCCCAAAGGCAATCCCACGCTTTCACACACGTGTACACGGGTATGTGAGCGTTGGTAAGGAGTGGGGAGGGGCACACCGACGTGCGCGCACCCTCGGGCACCCCCTCCCGCCCACCCCACCGCCCACCCCTCTACCCAACACTTGGAATCACCACCAAAGCCTTGCCACTCCCTGCCCCCACCCCCAAAGGCAATCCCAAGCTTGCACACACGTGTACACGGGTATGTGAGCGTTGGTAAAGAGTGGGGAGGGGCAGACGACGTGCGCGCACCCTCGGTGGCACCCCCTCCCGCCCACCCCCGCCCACCCCTCTACCCAACACTTGGAATCACCACCAAAGCCTTGCCACTCCCTGCCCCCACCCCCAAAGGCAATCCCACGCTTTCACACACGTGTACACGGGTATGTGAGCGTTGGTAAGGAGTGGGGAGGGCACCGACGTGCGCGCACCCTCGGTGGCACCCCTCCCGCCCACCCCACCGCCCACCCCTCTACCCAACACTTGGAATCACCACCAAAGCCTTGCCACTCCCTGCCCCCACCCCCAAAGGCAATCCCACGCTTTCACACACGTGTACACGGGTATGTGAGCGTTGGTAAAGAGTGGGAGGGGCACGACGTGCGCGCACCCTCGGTGGCACCCCCTCCCGCCCACCCCACCGCCCACCCCTCTACCCAACACTTGGAATCACCACCAAAGCCTTGCCACTCCCTGCCCCCACCCCCAAAGGCAATCCCACGCTTCACACACGTGTACACGGGTATGTGAGCGTTGGTAAGGAGTGGGAGGGGCACACGACGTGCGCGCACCCTCGGTGGCACCCCTCCCGCCCACCCACCGCCCACCCCTCTACCCAACACTTGGAATCACCACCAAAGCCTTGCCACTCCCTGCCCCACCCCCAAAGGCAATCCCACGCTTGCACACACGTGTACACGGGTATGTGAGCGTTGGTAAGAGTGGGGAGGGGCAGACGACGTGCGCGCACCCTCGGCACCCCCTCCCGCCCACCCCACCGCCCACCCCTCTACCCAACACTTGGAATCACCACCAAAGCCTTGCCACTCCCTGCCCCCACCCCCAAAGGCAATCCCACGCTTTCACACACGTGTACACGGGTATGTGAGCGTTGGTAAGGAGTGGGAGGGGCACACCGACGTGCGCGCACCCTCGGTGGCACCCCTCCCGCCCACCCCACCGCCCACCCCTCTACCCAACACTTGGAATCACCACAAAGCCTTGCCACTCCCTGCCCCACCCCAAGGCAATCCCACGCTTGCACACACGTGTACACGGGTATGTGAGCGTTGGTAAGGAGTGGGAGGGGCACACCGACGTGCGCGCACCCTCGGTGGCACCCCTCCCGCCCCCCCACCGCCCACCCCTCTACCCAACACTTGGAATCACCACCAAAGCCTTGCCACTCCCTGCCCCCACCCCAAGGCAATCCCACGCTTTCACACACGTGTACACGGGTATGTGAGCGTTGGTAAGGAGTGGGGAGGGGCACACCGACGTGCGCGCACCCTCGGTGGCACCCCCTCCCGCCCACCCCACCGCCCACCCCTCTACCCAACACTTGGAATCACCACCAAAGCCTTGCCACTCCCTGCCCCCACCCCCAAGGCAATCCCACGCTTGCACACACGTGTACACGGGTATGTGAGCGTTGGTAAGGAGTGGGAGGGGCCGACGTGCGCGCACCCTCGGGCACCCCCTCCCGCCCACCCCACCGCCCACCCTCTACCCAACACTTGGAATCACCACCAAAGCCTTGCCACTCCCTGCCCCCACCCCCAAAGGCAATCCCACGCTTTCACACACGTGTACACGGGTATGTGAGCGTTGGTAGAGTGGGGAGGGGCACACGACGTGCGCGCACCCTCGCACCCCCTCCCGCCACCCCACCGCCCACCCCTCTACCCAACACTTGGAATCACCACCAAAGCCTTGCCACTCCCTGCCCCCACCCCCAAAGGCAATCCCACGCTTGCACACACGTGTACACGGGTATGTGAGCGTTGGTAAGGAGTGGGGAGGGGCACACCGACGTGCGCGCACCCTCGGTGGCACCCCCTCCCGCCCACCCCACCGCCCACCCCTCGTGTACACGGGTATGTGAGCGTTGGTAGGAGTGGGGAGGGGCACACCGACGTGCGCGCACCCTCGGCGGCACCCCCTCCCGCCCCCCCCACCGCCCACCCCTCTACCCCAACACTTGGAATCACCACAAAGCCTTGCCACTCCCTGCCCCCCACCCCAAAGGCAATCCCACGCTTGCACACACGTGTACACGGGTATGTGAGCGTTGGTAAGGAGTGGGGAGGGGCACACCGACGTGCGCGCACCCTCGGTGGCACCCCCTCCCGCCCACCCACCGCCACCCCTCTACCCAACACTTGGAATCACCACCAAAGCCTTGCACTCCCTGCCCCCACCCCCAAAGGCAATCCCACGCTTCACACACGTGTACACGGGTATGTGAGCTCGACGTGCGCGCACCCTCGTGGCACCCCTCCCGCCCACCCCACCGCCCACCCCTCTACCCAACACTTGGAATCACCACCAAAGCCTTGCCACTCCCTGCCCCACCCCCAAAGGCAATCCCACGCTTCACACACGTGTACACGGGTATGTGAGCGTTGGTAAGGAGTGGGGAGGGGCACACCGACGTGCGCGCACCCTCGGTGGCACCCCCTCCCGCCCACCCACCGCCCACCCCTCTACCCAACACTTGGAATCACCACCAAAGCCTTGCCACTCCCTGCCCCACCCCCAAGGCAATCCCACGCTTTCACACACGTGTACACGGGTATGTGAGCGTTGGTAAGGAGTGGGGAGGGGCACACGACGTGCGCGCACCCTCGGTGGCACCCCCTCCCGCCCACCCCACCGCCCACCCTCTACCCAACACTTGGAATCACCACCAAAGCCTTGCCACTCCCTGCCCCCACCCCAAAGGCAATCCCACGCTTTCACACACGTGTACACGGGTATGTGAGCGTTGGTAAGGAGTGGGGAGGGGCACACCGACGTGCGCGCACCCTCGGTGGCACCCCCTCCCGCCCACCCACCGCCCACCCCTCTACCCAACACTTGGAATCACCACCAAAGCCTTGCCACTCCCTGCCCCCACCCCCAAAGGCAATCCCACGCTTTCACACACGTGTACACGGGTATGTGAGCGTTGGTAAGGAGTGGGGAGGGGCACACGACGTGCGCGCACCCTCGGTGGCACCCCCTCCCGCCCCCCACCGCCCACCCCTCTACCCAACACTTGGAATCACCACCAAAGCCTTGCCACTCCCTGCCCCCACCCCCAAAGGCAATCCCACGCTTGCACACACGTGTACACGGGTATGTGAGCGTTGGTAAGGAGTGGGGAGGGGCACACCGACGTGCGCGCACCCTCGTGGCACCCCCTCCCGCCCACCCACCGCCCACCCCTCTACCCAACACTTGGAATCACCACCAAAGCCTTGCCACTCCCTGCCCCCCCCCAAAGGCAATCCCACGCTTCACACACGTGTACACGGGTATGTGAGCGTTGGTAAGGAGTGGGGAGGGGCAGACTGACGTGCGCGCACCCTCGGTGGCACCCCCTCCCGCCCACCCCACCGCCCACCCCTCTACCCAACACTTGGAATCACCACCAAAGCCTTGCCACTCCCTGCCCCCCCCAAAGGCAATCCCAACACACACGTGTACACGGGTATGTGAGCGTTGGTAAGGAGTGGGGAGGGGCACACCGACGTGCGCGCACCCTCGGTGGCACCCCTCCCGCCACCCCACCGCCCACCCCTCTACCCAACACTTGGAATCACCACAAAGCCTTGCCACTCCCTGCCCCCCCCAAAGGCAATCCCACGCTTTCACACACGTGTACACGGGTATGTGAGCGTTGGTAAGGAGTGGGGAGGGGCAGACGACGTGCGCGCACCCTCGGTGGCACCCCCTCCCGCCCACCCCACCGCCCACCCCTCTACCCAACACTTGGAATCACCACCAAAGCCTTGCCACTCCCTGCCCCACCCCCACAGGCAATCCCACGCTTGCACACACGTGTACACGGGTATGTGAGCGTTGGTAGAGGGGCAGACTGACGTGCGCGCAACCCCCTCCCGCCCACCCCACCGCCCACCCCTCTACCCAACACTTGGAATCACCACCAAAGCCTTGCCACTCCCTGCCCCACCCCCAAGGCAATCCCACGCTTCACACACGTGTACACGGGTATGTGAGCGTTGGTAAGGAGTGGGGAGGGGCACACCGACGTGCGCGCACCCTCGGTGGCACCCCTCCCGCCCACCCACCGCCCACCCCTCTACCCAACACTTGGAATCACCAAAGCCTTGCCACTCCCTGCCCCCACCCCCAAGGCAATCCCACGCTTTCACACACGTGTACACGGGTATGTGAGCGTTGGTAAGGAGTGGGAGGGGCAGACGACGTGCGCGCACCCTCGGTGGCACCCCTCCCGCCCACCCCACCGCCCACCCCTCTACCCAACACTTGGAATCACCACAAAGCCTTGCCACTCCCTGCCCCCACCCCCAAGGCAATCCCACGCTTGCACACACGTGTACACGGGTATGTGAGCGTTGGTAAGGAGTGGGGAGGGGCACACCGACGTGCGCGCACCCTCGGCACCCCCCGCCCACCCCACCGCCCACCCCTCTACCCAACACTTGGAATCACCACCAAAGCCTTGCCACTCCCTGCCCCCACCCCCCAAGGCAATCCCACGCTTCACACACGTGTACACGGGTATGTGAGCGTTGGTAAGGAGTGGGGAGGGGCACACGACGTGCGCGCACCCTCGGTGGCACCCCCCCCCCCCCCCCCCCGCCCACCCTCTACCCAACACTTGGAATCACCACCAAAGCCTTGCCACTCCCTGACCCCCCCCCAAAGGCAATCCCACGCTTGCACACACGTGTACACGGGTATGTGAGCGTTGGTAAGGAGTGGGGAGGGGCACACCGACGTGCGCGCACCCTCGGGGCACCCCCTCCCGCCCACCCCACCGCCCACCCTCTACCCAACACTTGGAATCACCACCAAAGCCTTGCCACTCCCTGCCCCCACCCCAAAGGCAATCCCACGCTTTCACACACGTGTACACGGGTATGTGAGCGTTGGTAAAGAGTGGGAGGGGCAGACGACGTGCGCGCACCCTCGGTGGCACCCCCTCCCGCCCACCCCACCGCCCACCCCTCTACCCAACACTTGGAATCACCACCAAAGCCTTGCCACTCCCTGCCCCCACCCCCAAAGGCAATCCCACGCTTTCACACACGTGTACACGGGTATGTGAGCGTTGGTAAGGAGTGGGGAGGGGCACACCGACGTGCGCGCACCCTCGGTGGCACCCCCTCCCGCCCCCCCCCACCGCCCACCCCTCTACCCAACACTTGGAATCACCACCAAAGCCTTGCCACTCCCTGCCCCCCCCCAAAGGCAATCCCACGCTTGCACACACGTGTACACGGGTATGTGAGCGTTGGTAAGGAGTGGGGAGGGGCACACGACGTGCGCGCACCCTCGGCACCCCCTCCCGCCCCCCCCACCGCCCACCCCTCTACCCAACACTTGGAATCACCACCAAAGCCTTGCCACTCCCTGCCCCCACCCCAAAGGCAATCCCACGCTTTCACACACGTGTACACGGGTATGTGAGCGTTGGTAAGGAGTGGGGAGGGGCACACCGACGTGCGCGCACCCTCGGGCACCCCCTCCCGCCCACCCCACCGCCCACCCCTCTACCCAACACTTGGAATCACCACCAAAGCCTTGCCACTCCCTGCCCCCACCCCCAAAGGCAATCCCACGCTTGCACACACGTGTACACGGGTATGTGAGCGTTGTAAGGAGTGGGGAGGGCACACGACGTGCGCGCACCCTTGGCACCCCCTCCCGCCCCCCCCCACCGCCCACCCCTCTACCCAACACTTGGAATCACCACCAAAGCCTTGCCACTCCCTGACCCCACCCCCAAAGGCAATCCCACGCTTTCACACACGTGTACACGGGTATGTGAGCGTTGGTAAGAGTGGGAGGGGCACACCGACGTGCGCGCACCCTCGGTGGCACCCCCTCCGCCCCACCGCCCACCCCTCTACCCAACACTTGGAATCACCAAAGCCTTGCCACTCCCTGCCCCCCCCCAAAGGCAATCCCACGCTTGCACACACGTGTACACGGGTATGTGAGCGTTGGTAAGGAGTGGGGAGGGGCACACCGACGTGCGCGCACCCTCGGTGGCACCCCCTCCCGCCCACCCCACCGCCCACCCCTCTACCCAACACTTGGAATCACCACCAAAGCCTTGCCACTCCTGCCCCCACCCCCAAAGGCAATCCCACGCTTTCACACACGTGTACACGGGTATGTGAGCGTTGGTAAAGAGTGGGGAGGGGCAGACGACGTGCGCGCACCCTCACCCCCTCCCGCCCACCCACCGCCCACCCCTCTACCCAACACTTGGAATCACCACCAAAGCCTTGCCACTCCCTGCCCCACCCCCAAAGGCAATCCCACGCTTCACACACGTGTACACGGGTATGTGAGCGTTGGTAAGGAGTGGGGAGGGGCACACGACGTGCGCGCACCCTCGGTGGCACCCCCTCCCGCCCCCCACCGCCCACCCCTCTACCCAACACTTGGAATCACCACCAAAGCCTTGCCACTCCCTGCCCCCACCCCCAAAGGCAATCCCACGCTTTCACACACGTGTACACGGGTATGTGAGCGTTGGTAAAGAGTGGGGAGGGGCAGACGACGTGCGCGCACCCTCGGGGCACCCCCTCCCGCCCACCCCACCGCCCACCCCTCTACCCAACACTTGGAATCACCACCAAAGCCTTGCCACTCCCTGCCCCCACCCCCAAAGGCAATCCCAAGCTTGCACACACGTGTACACGGGTATGTGAGCGTTGGTAAGGAGTGGGGAGGGGCACACCGACGTGCGCGCACCCTCGGCGGCACCCCCTCCCGCCCACCCCACCGCCCACCCCTCTACCCAACACTTGGAATCACCACCAAAGCCTTGCCACTCCCTGACCCCACCCCCAAAGGCAATCCCACGCTTGCACACACGTGTACACGGGTATGTGAGCGTTGGTAAGAGTGGGGAGGGGCACACGACGTGCGCGCACCCTCGGTGGCACCCCCTCCCGCCCACCCCACCGCCCACCCCTCTACCCAACACTTGGAATCACCACCAAAGCCTTGCCACTCCCTGCCCCCACCCCCAAAGGCAATCCCACGCTTTCACACACGTGTACACGGGTATGTGAGCGTTGGTAAGGAGTGGGGAGGGGCACAGACGTGCGCGCACCCTCGGCACCCCCTCCCGCCCACCCCACCGCCCACCCCTCTACCCAACACTTGGAATCACCACCAAAGCCTTGCCACTCCCTGCCCCCACCCCAAAGGCAATCCCACGCTTCACACACGTGTACACGGGTATGTGAGCGTTGGTAAGGAGTGGGGAGGGGCACACCGACGTGCGCGCACCCTCGGTGGCACCCCTCCCGCCCCCCCACCGCCCACCCCTCTACCCAACACTTGGAATCACCACCAAAGCCTTGCCACTCCCTGCCCCACCCCCAAAGGCAATCCCACGCTTTCACACACGTGTACACGGGTATGTGAGCGTTGGTAAGGAGTGGGGAGGGGCACACCGACGTGCGCGCACCCTGGCACCACCGCCCACCCCTCTACCCAACACTTGGAATCACCACCAAAGCCTTGCCACTCCCTGCCCCACCCCCAAAGGCAATCCCACGCTTGCACACACGTGTACACGGGTATGTGAGCGTTGGTAAGGAGTGGGAGGGGCACACGACGTGCGCGCACCCTCGGTGGCACCCCCTCCCGCCCACCGCCCACCCCTCTACCCAACACTTGGAATCACCACCAAAGCCTTGCCACTCCCTGACCCCACCCCAAAGGCAATCCCACGCTTTCACACACGTGTACACGGGTATGTGAGCGTTGGTAAGGAGTGGGGGGGGCACACCGACGTGCGCGCACCCTCGGTGGCACCCCCTCCCGCCCACCCCACCGCCCACCCCTCTACCCAACACTTGGAATCACCAAAGCCTTGCCACTCCCTGCCCCCACCCCCAAAGGCAATCCCACGCTTCACACACGTGTACACGGGTATGTGAGCGTTGGTAAGGTGGGGAGGGGCACACCGACGTGCGCGCACCCTCGGTGGCACCCCCTCCCGCCCACCCCACCGCCCACCCCTCTACCCAACACTTGGAATCACCACCAAAGCCTTGCCACTCCCTGCCCCCACCCCCAAGGCAATCCCACGCTTTCACACACGTGTACACGGGTATGTGAGCGTTGGTAAGAGTGGGAGGGGCAGACTGACGTGCGCGCACCCTCGGTGGCACCCCCTCCCGCCCCCCCCACCGCCCACCCCTCTACCCAACACTTGGAATCACCACCAAAGCCTTGCCACTCCCTGCCCCCACCCCCAAAGGCAATCCCACGCTTTCACACACGTGTACACGGGTATGTGAGCGTTGGTAAGGAGTGGGGAGGGGCACACCGACGTGCGCGCACCCTCGGTGGCACCCCCTCCCGCCCACCCCACCGCCCACCCCTCTACCCAACACTTGGAATCACCACCAAAGCCTTGCCACTCCCTGCCCCCCCCCCAAAGGCAATCCCACGCTTTCACACACGTGTACACGGGTATGTGAGCGTTGGTAAGAGTGGGGAGGGGCCACGACGTGCGCGCACCCTCGGTGGCACCCCCTCCCCACCCCACCGCCCACCCCTCTACCCAACACTTGGAATCACCACCAAAGCCTTGCCACTCCCTGCCCCACCCCCAAAGGCAATCCCACGCTTTCACACACGTGTACACGGGTATGTGAGCGTTGGTAAGGAGTGGGGAGGGGCACACCGACGTGCGCGCACCCTCGGTGGCACCCCCTCCCGCCCACCCCACCGCCCACCCCTCTACCCAACACTTGGAATCACCACCAAAGCCTTGCCACTCCCTGCCCCCACCCCCACAGGCAATCCCACGCTTTCACACACGTGTACACGGGTATGTGAGCGTTGGTAAAGAGTGGGGAGGGGCAGACGACGTGCGCGCACCCTCGGTGGCACCCCCTCCCGCCCCCCCCACCGCCCACCCTCTACCCAACACTTGGAATCACCACCAAAGCCTTGCCACTCCCTGCCCCCACCCCCAAAGGCAATCCCACGCTTTCACACACGTGTACACGGGTATGTGAGCGTTGGTAAGGAGTGGGAGGGGCACACCGACGTGCGCGCACCCTCGGTGGCACCCCCTCCCGCCCACCCACCGCCCACCCCTCTACCCAACACTTGGAATCACCACCAAAGCCTTGCCACTCCCTGCCCCACCCCCAAAGGCAATCCCACGCTTGCACACACGTGTACACGGGTATGTGAGCGTTGGTAAGGAGTGGGGAGGGGCACACCGACGTGCGCGCACCCTCGGTGGCACCCCTCCCGCCCACCCCACCGCCCACCCCTCTACCCAACACTTGGAATCACCACCAAAGCCTTGCCACTCCCTGCCCCCACCCCCAAAGGCAATCCCACGCTTTCACACACGTGTACACGGGTATGTGAGCGTTGGTAAGGAGTGGGGAGGGGCACGACGTGCGCGCACCCTCGGTGGCCCCTCCCGCCCACCCCACCGCCCACCCCTCTACCCAACACTTGGAATCACCACAAAGCCTTGCCACTCCCTGCCCCCACCCCCAAGGCAATCCCACGCTTGCACACACGTGTACACGGGTATGTGAGCGTTGGTAAGGAGTGGGGAGGGGCACCGACGTGCGCGCACCCTCGGTGGCACCCCCTCCCGCCCACCCCACCGCCCACCCCTCTACCCAACACTTGGAATCACCACCAAAGCCTTGCCACTCCCTGCCCCACCCCCAAAGGCAATCCCACGCTTCACACACGTGTACACGGGTATGTGAGCGTTGGTAAAGAGTGGGGAGGGCACACGACGTGCGCGCACCCTCGGTGGCACCCCCTCCCGCCCACCCCACCGCCCACCCCTCTACCCAACACTTGGAATCACCACCAAAGCCTTGCCACTCCCTGCCCCCACCCCAAAGGCAATTGCACACACGTGTACACGGGTATGTGAGCGTTGGTAAGGAGTGGGGAGGGGCACACCGACGTGCGCGCACCCTCGGTGGCACCCCCTCCCGCCCACCCACCGCCCACCCCTCTACCCAACACTTGGAATCACCACCAAAGCCTTGCCACTCCCTGCCCCCACCCCCAAAGGCAATCCCACGCTTTCACACACGTGTACACGGGTATGTGAGCGTTGGTAAAGAGTGGGGAGGGGCAGACGACGTGCGCGCACCCTCGGTGGCACCCCTCCCGCCCACCCCACCGCCCACCCCTCTACCCAACACTTGGAATCACCACCAAAGCCTTGCCACTCCCTGCCCCCACCCCCAAGGCAATCCCACGCTTGCACACACGTGTACACGGGTATGTGAGCGTTGGTAAGGAGTGGGGAGGGGCACACCGACGTGCGCGCACCCTCGGTGGCACCCCTCCCGCCCACCCCACCGCCCACCCCTCTACCCAACACTTGGAATCACCACCAAAGCCTTGCCACTCCCTGCCCCCACCCCCCACAGGCAATCCCACGCTTTCACACACGTGTACACGGGTATGTGAGCGTTGGTAAGGAGTGGGGAGGGGCAGACTGACGTGCGCGCACCCTCGGTGGCACCCCCTCCCGCCCACCCCACCGCCCACCCCTCTACCCAACACTTGGAATCACCACCAAAGCCTTGCCACTCCCTGCCCCCACCCCCAAAGGCAATCCCACGCTTTCACACACGTGTACACGGGTATGTGAGCGTTGGTAAGGAGTGGGGAGGGGCAGACGACGTGCGCGCACCCTCGGTGGCACCCCCTCCCGCCCACCCCACCGCCCACCCCTCTACCCAACACTTGGAATCACCACAAAGCCTTGCCACTCCCTGCCCCACCCCCAAAGCAATCCCACGCTTTCACACACGTGTACACGGGTATGTGAGCGTTGGTAAAGAGTGGGGAGGGGCAGACTGACGTGCGCGCACCCTCGGTGGCACCCCCTCCCGCCCCCCCACCGCCCACCCCTCTACCCAACACTTGGAATCACCACCAAAGCCTTGCCACTCCCTGCCCCCACCCCCAAAGGCAATCCCACGCTTTCACACACGTGTACACGGGTATGTGAGCGTTGGTAAGGAGTGGGGGGGGCACACCGACGTGCGCGCACCCTCGGTGGCACCCCCTCCCGCCCACCCACCGCCCACCCCTCTACCCAACACTTGGAATCACCACCAAAGCCTTGCCACTCCCTGCCCCCACCCCCAAGGCAATCCCAAGCTTGCACACACGTGTACACGGGTATGTGAGCGTTGGTAAAGAGTGGGGAGGGGCACACCGACGTGCGCGCACCCTCGGTGGCACCCCCCCCGCCCACCCCACCGCCCACCCCTCTACCCAACACTTGGAATCACCACCAAAGCCTTGCCACTCCCTGCCCCCACCCCCAAGGCAATCCCACGCTTTCACACACGTGTACACGGGTATGTGAGCGTTGGTAAAAGAGTGGGGAGGGGCACTGACGTGCGCGCACCCTCGGTGGCACCCCCTCCCGCCCACCCCACCGCCCACCCCTCTACCCAACACTTGGAATCACCACCAAAGCCTTGCCACTCCCTGCCCCCACCCCCAAGGCAATCCCACGCTTGCACACACGTGTACACGGGTATGTGAGCGTTGGTAAGGAGTGGGGAGGGGCACACCGACGTGCGCGCACCCTCGTGGCACCCCCTCCCGCCCACCCACCGCCCACCCCTCTACCCAACACTTGGAATCACCACCAAAGCCTTGCCACTCCCTGCCCCCACCCCCAAGGCAATCCCACGCCACACACGTGTACACGGGTATGTGAGCTGGGGAGGGGCACGACGTGCGCGCACCCTCGGTGGCACCCCTCCCGCCCACCCACCGCCCACCCCTCTACCCAACACTTGGAATCACCACCAAAGCCTTGCCACTCCCTGCCCCCACCCCCAAGGCAATCCCACGCCACACACGTGTACACGGGTATGTGAGCGTTGGTAAAGAGTGGGGAGGGGCACACGACGTGCGCGCACCCTCGGTGGCACCCCCTCCCGCCCCCCCACCGCCCACCCCTCTACCCAACACTTGGAATCACCACCAAAGCCTTGCCACTCCCTGCCCCCACCCCCAAGGCAATCCCACGCTTTCACACACGTGTACACGGGTATGTGAGCAGTGGGGAGGGGCACACGACGTGCGCGCACCCTCGGTGGCACCCCCTCCCGCCCACCCCACCGCCCACCCCTCTACCCAACACTTGGAATCACCACCAAAGCCTTGCCACTCCCTGCCCACCCCCAAGGCAATCCCACGCTTTCACACACGTGTACACGGGTATGTGAGCGTTGGTAAGGAGTGGGGAGGGGCCGACGTGCGCGCACCCTGGCACCCCCTCCCACCGCCCACCCCTCTACCCAACACTTGGAATCACCACAAGCCTTGCCACTCCCTGCCCCACCCCCCAAAGGCAATCCCACGCTT
This sequence comes from Micractinium conductrix, assembly GCA_002245815.2. Taxonomy (NCBI): domain Eukaryota; kingdom Viridiplantae; phylum Chlorophyta; class Trebouxiophyceae; order Chlorellales; family Chlorellaceae; genus Micractinium; species Micractinium conductrix. The sequence continues at coordinate 2,574 of LHPF02000014.1, read as the reverse complement.
TCACACACGTGTACACGGGTATGTGAGCGTTGGTGAGTGGGGAGGGGCACACGACGTGCGCGCACCCTCGGCACCCCCTCCCGCCCACCCCACCGCCCACCCCTCTACCCAACACTTGGAATCACCACCAAAGCCTTGCCACTCCCTGCCCCCACCCCCAAGGCAATCCCACGCTTTCACACACGTGTACACGGGTATGTGAGCGTTGGTAAGGAGTGGGGAGGGGCACCGACGTGCGCGCACCCTCGGTGGCACCCCTCCCGCCCACCCCACCGCCCACCCCTCTACCCAACACTTGGAATCACCACCAAAGCCTTGCCACTCCCTCCCCACCCCCAAAGGCAATCCCACGCTTGCACACACGTGTACACGGGTATGTGAGCGTTGGTAAGGAGTGGGAGGGGCACCGACGTGCGCGCACCCTCGGTGGCACCCCCTCCCGCCACCCCACCGCCCACCCCTCTACCCAACACTTGGAATCACCACCAAAGCCTTGCCACTCCCTGCCCCCCCCAAAGGCAATCCCACGCTTCACACACGTGTACACGGGTATGTGAGCGTTGGTAAGAGTGGGGAGGGGCACACGACGTGCGCGCACCCTCGGTGGCACCCCCTCCCGCCCACCCCACCGCCCACCCCTCTACCCAACACTTGGAATCACCAAGCCTTGCCACTCCCTGCCCCCACCCCCAAGGCAATCCCACGCTTTCACACACGTGTACACGGGTATGTGAGCGTTGGTAAGGAGTGGGAGGGGCACACGACGTGCGCGCACCCTCGGTGGCACCCCCTCCCGCCCACCCCACCGCCCACCCCTCTACCCAACACTTGGAATCACCACCAAAGCCTTGCCACTCCCTGCCCCCACCCCCAAAGGCAATCCCACGCTTTCACACACGTGTACACGGGTATGTGAGCGTTGGTAAAGAGTGGGGAGGGGCAGACGACGTGCGCGCACCCTCGGTGGCACCCCCTCCCGCCCACCCCACCGCCCACCCCTCTACCCAACACTTGGAATCACCACCAAAGCCTTGCCACTCCCTGCCCCCCCCCAAAGGCAATCCCACGCTTGCACACACGTGTACACGGGTATGTGAGCGTTGGTAAGAGTGGGGAGGGGCACACGACGTGCGCGCACCCTCGGTGGCACCCCCTCCCGCCCACCCCACCGCCACCCCTCTACCCAACACTTGGAATCACCACCAAAGCCTTGCCACTCCCTGCCCCCACCCCACAGGCAATCCCACGCTTTCACACACGTGTACACGGGTATGTGAGCGTTGGTAAAGAGTGGGGAGGGCACACTGACGTGCGCGCACCCTCGGTGGCACCCCCTCCCGCCCACCCCACCGCCCACCCTCTACCCAACACTTGGAATCACCACCAAAGCCTTGCCACTCCCTGCCCCCACCCCCAAAGGCAATCCCAAGCTTGCACACACGTGTACACGGGTATGTGAGCGTTGGTAAGGAGTGGGGAGGGGCACACCGACGTGCGCGCACCCTCGGTGGCACCCCCTCCCGCCCCCCCACCGCCCACCCCTCTACCCAACACTTGGAATCACCACCAAAGCCTTGCCACTCCCTGCCCCCACCCCCAAAGGCAATCCCACGCTTTCACACACGTGTACACGGGTATGTGAGCGTTGGTAAGGAGTGGGGAGGGGCACCGACGTGCGCGCACCCTCGGTGGCACCCCTCCCGCCCACCCCACCGCCCACCCCTCTACCCAACACTTGGAATCACCACCAAAGCCTTGCCACTCCCTGCCCCACCCCCAAAGGCAATCCCACGCTTGCACACACGTGTACACGGGTATGTGAGCGTTGGTAAGGAGTGGGAGGGGCACACCGACGTGCGCGCACCCTCGGTGGCACCCCCTCCCGCCCCCCCACCGCCCACCCCTCTACCCAACACTTGGAATCACCACCAAAGCCTTGCCACTCCCTGACCCCACCCCAAAGGCAATCCCACGCTTTCACACACGTGTACACGGGTATGTGAGCAGTGGGAGGGGCACACCGACGTGCGCGCACCCTCGGTGGCACCCCTCCCACCCCACCGCCCACCCCTCTACCCAACACTTGGAATCACCACCAAAGCCTTGCCACTCCCTGCCCCCCCCCAAAGGCAATCCCACGCTTGCACACACGTGTACACGGGTATGTGAGCGTTGGTAAGGAGTGGGGAGGGGCACACGACGTGCGCGCACCCTCGTGGCACCCCTCCCGCCCCCCCCACCGCCCACCCCTCTACCCAACACTTGGAATCACCACCAAAGCCTTGCCACTCCCTGCCCCACCCCCAAAGGCAATCCCACGCTTCACACACGTGTACACGGGTATGTGAGCGTTGGTAAGAGTGGGGAGGGGCACACGACGTGCGCGCACCCTCGGCGGCACCCCCTCCCGCCCACCCCACCGCCCACCCCTCTACCCAACACTTGGAATCACCACCAAAGCCTTGCCACTCCCTGCCCCACCCCAAGGCAATCCCACGCTTCACACACGTGTACACGGGTATGTGAGCGTTGGTAAGGAGTGGGGAGGGGCACACGACGTGCGCGCACCCTCGG